>CM062806.1:780401687-781145437 GCA_031772625.1 Pinus tabuliformis | reverse complement strand
CAAAGGTCTATAGCACTCAGCTCAACAAAGGGTGAATACATGGTTGCAAGTCAAGAAACATTTGAGGCCATATGTATGAGGAAAGCACTTGTGGGTCTTTTCAGTGAGGAGATGGATCTAAAAGTAATTTATTGTGATAATCATATTTGTATCAAACTATTTGAGAATCTAATATTTCATGACAGGTCCAAGCACATTGACATTAGGTACCATCACTTGCGAGATTGTGCGTAGAGGAGAATTATGGTGCTACAATACATTCCAACTAAGGAGAAGGATGCAGATAGCTTCAAAAATGCATTTTCAAGAGGGAAATTTGAATTCCACAGGTGCAGGATAGGGGTGGTGCAAAATCCCTTTCTTGCTACGAGGGAGTGTTAGAAATTGTAGCAAGAAAGGCCAAATTTGACTTGTGCCTTAGTCAAATAGAATAATTCAATTTTCCACATCAGCAGGATGACTTGGATTGTAGTAAAATTGTGTGGCATGGCCTTGTCTCCTACTTATATAAGTAAATTTGAGTTCTAGGATTGGAGTAAAGTTGTGCATGTAGTGATTGCTAAAATTTAGCAATCTAGTTCATTTATTTTCAATTTGACTTAGTTAACTAAGCTCAAGTAACTAGCTGAGTCAGTTGAGTAGTATAACTATTGTTAACTCAATGATATCTCAGTTAAACTAGTCAATTAGCTCAAATTAGTCCAAACATGCATGGAATTCAAATTTCCTAAATGGAGTGGAGGAAAAGGCACATTGTAATTATCAATTGTATACTAGTTAAGTGTACAAGCTTGGCATTGATGCAAGTGATCAATTCCTTGGGATTTGCACAAAGAAATAGGAGGAAATTCCTATCTTTTAGGAGATAATTTCCTCAAGAATTATGCAAGGAAATAAGAGGAAGTTAAGGCCTTGAATTGGCTACGTGTTGGCTAGAGCAAGACAATCAATAGGAGAATAATTTTACAGTGCATGGTGCACTTCAAGATCAAAGCAAGACATTGTAATAGTTTCTCATTCTCATCTGATTAATGAAAAGCAGTGGAGGGGTCTTTTCCTAGTTGGGTTCCCCTACAAAATCATTGTGTTCTTGTGGCTTTGATGGTTGCATGTGTTACTAAGTTTTGATTTCCATTCCACACAGTAGTAAAGGAAATTTGTAATCTCTTGTTCTCAGTTCGAATTCATCAATAGTAGAAAATTTCTATTAATTTCTACATTGGGCATGGTTTATGTGATTAGTAGGTGGAAGGTGGTGTGTGTTACTATGGGACTCTCTGGTATATTGGCTACCAACCCTCTGTGTGGGATAGGATGAGGTTGTGTCTTTGTCCTCTAGTATATATGTGGGTTGGGTGGTGGATTTATCGTCTTTCTCTCATCCCGGGTCTAGGTACATGTTCATGTAGTTGGCAATTGAATGAATCTATGGTTAATTGGTATTCGGAATATAACAGAAATTGGAGCTTGAAAGTTGTGTCATCTAGTGTATGCCTACTAGAGAGGGTGCCCTGCTGGCGAATTTGCAGGCATTGTATTGAGCAGTTTTTGGCCTCTCAAAGGTGAGGTGGATCTGGGGGAGAGTGGTTATTTATTTCCAATGCATATTATAGTCTAGTTCTCTAGTGTTGTATTTTCCATGCCAAGGAAAAGAATCTGAGTGAGGAGAGGAGTTTCCTATTATGAGGAGCGCGCCCACAGACAAAGCTCTCATCTACATAATAGAGTATAAGTATTTGCAACTAGATATAGGGAGCATATTCCTATGCATGTGTAAGAATAATTGACCTGATTTGAAGGGGAAGCCTCCTCCCAAAGAACTTCCCTTTCAGAACCCAAAGTGATAGAAAAGTGGAAGGATGGATCCCTGATACAAGACACAAACAAGGAAAATTTAATTAGTATATGTAGTCAGTAGATTTGTTTTGGTAGATTAATTTCCTCTTAGGACACATGTTGTTGGACCGCCATGAGTCTCGAAGAGACTTGTTGCAATCCTTGGATCATATGCATGGGAACCTGAAACGTTATGATTGCAAGTTGGAAATGATAGATCATAGATTGGTGAGGATTGAAGAACATCTCTGCATCCATACAACAAATCCTAGACCCTTGACAGGCCCAACAACCCCTATCCCAATAGTAGGCTCTAATTTTGAAACGCTTCCCTGACTATGTAATGGATCGAGTTTATGGATTCCTTTTTTTAATTGACTATGTACATATGTGCAAATATGCCAATATCTTGGCATAGGATTGTTTGATGTTAGTTCTGTTAGTTCACAATTGTCTCTTATGTCCCTTCAAAGGGTACAATTTTAGTTATGGCATGGTCTCCCCTGTGAGAGATAAGCATTACTTATGATCATCTTTGATGCAATCTCCTATTTTTGAAGTTAATATAATTCAGTCCATAAAAAAACAAATAAACCAAATATATTTAATATATTCAATGAAATATTACCTAGGTGTAGTAAATTCAAATGTTCAAACACTCCCACCACTCCTCGGAATAAGTGTTACAAACACTGACCACTCCTCAAATAAGTGTTACAATTTAGCCCATCATAAGTAAATATTAGTTTAATGGTTTTTTTTCCTTACTTTGATTTGTATATGTAAAATAATTGTCACAAAATATTGATAGAAATCAAAATATTTACTTCATAATACACCTCACATTACAAGATTAAAAAAAAAATCATAAAAAATAATTAAATTATAACTTTATTCTAAATTATTATATATATATATATATATATATATATATATATATATATATATATATATATATATATATATATATATATATATATAACCATGGAGATTTACCCCTACTTTACCATGGAGATTTACTCACAGTACATATACATATATATATATATATATATATATATATATATATATATATATATAACCATGGAGATTTAGTCTCATTGCCATAGGGTGGGGCAGCCGAGAGCCGATAGCCACTAGTCATTGCTTGAAGATCATTGCCGAGAGCCCTCCAACTAGAATTATGCGGTAGGAAATTGAATTGTAAGTCATTTACCGAGGTTTCGGGAGTTCAGTAGGGAGATTTACTCCCATTTTAATGTGGAGATTCTTAACCTGTCAATAGACTTTGTCACAATATCATGGGTCAATACCGTGGTTTACTAATATCATGTGCCCAAAAAAACATAACCCATGTTCATATGATACATGTTCATATGACGTTTTCTTAATAAATCAATTTAATTAAAGGGCATAAGGGCACAACTACTTTTGAGATAAATCTCAACCTTTGATATGTGACTACTACTAAAAATATTCTAGAATGCTCTATGGAGGTTAAAGTTTTACCATTCACCTAATAATTATTAGGTTGTGTGTCTATTTTGGAATAGGGCATCAAGAATTATATTATAATTATGAGATGGATGGTAAGAATTTAACCTCTATGGAATATTCTAGAATATTCTTAGTAGTAGTCCCAAATCAAAAGTTGAGATTTATCTCAAAAGTAGTTATTCCCTTTTAATTAAATTGATTAATTAAAAAAAATGTCATGTGAACAAGTGTCATATAAAATGAGTTATGGTTTTTTGGGCATGTGGTATTGATAAACCATGGTATTGGCTCATAGTATTGTAATGAAGTTTATTTATAGGTTAAGAATATCGAAGGTTAAGTGGGGGTGAATATCCACGATTAATAATCTTGCTACATTTTTTTTAAATGTATATATGTTTAATTCATATATTAAGTACTTTTACATTTAATAATAATAATAAAGTTATAATTTAGTTAATTTTTATGACTTTTTAAATCTTGGCAATGTGAGATGTATCATGAGGTTAGTTTTTTGAGGTTCATCATGGATTGATGTATATAGATAAATTAAAATTCTATAAGCCTTATTCCAAAATAGACTCTCCAAGTAGTAAAATATTTACCAACCATATTCCAAGTTTGGATTAAATATTTTAGTTATTTATTTATTAAGATATTTTTTCTGTAAATTGATTATATTTATTTTTCATTAAATGGATGGTATTTTTAGCCTCTGCTTTATAGTAATTAGTTTAGTATTTTTCCTTACTCTAACAAACTCGAATCAAAAAATTTAACCCAAACTTTTAATTCAAATTTTATTAACACTTTTTCTCAGGCCCATTGAATATAACAATTTGATATTACTCTAAAAACTCAAATCAAAAACTTTAACCTAAAATTTTAATTCAAATTTTATTAACACTTTTTCTCAGGCACATTGAATATATATATAACAATTTGATTTTACCCATCATAAATTTTAAAGCCTCATGTACCATGGAGGCAAAGGGACCATCTATGTAAAATAAAATTAGGAAACATATCATATAATTATAATCCATTGTGATGAAATTGATTAAAGTTAGCATTAATCCATAATATAAAATGTTGTTTCCTTTTGCATAAAAACTTTGGATTTATTTTCTATCATCTCATTATTACATGTAATCCAAACAGTGTCTCATTGTGATTGCCATATCTTCCACCATGGTTCTCACCATCTAAAACAACATTATCTCTATTGAGCTATAGCATAACTCAAATAAGGCAACGCAACAATATACCAATAAAGGATTCTCTAAATGGTACACTCAAATGATATTGGAGACTATTGAAGCCATTTATATCCCCCTAGTTTCATAAACATGTCCAATGATTCTTTATTTTTTGAAGTTGATATGCACAATATTTTTATCTCCCCACATGTGTATCACACTATTGTGCCAAAGATACACCCACTTGGCATTTTAGAGGAATGCATTGAGAAATCATTTCAATAGTGCATAAAGAAAGTTAGACCTAGTCCTATCAAGGATGTCGAAGTCTTCGTGTCAACCTCTAAGCTTGAGCACCCACGAGCAACACGAGTTATATGAGACCACTCACATTTTCCCAGTGGTTTCAACGTTCACTCTACAAGTTAGACCAACCTCATTTCATTCCCCCTGTGCCACCTTCACACGACTGCCTAGCTCCTCTTGTCGCATCTACACCTACCGTATGATCCACTGTGCGTTCGAGTCGGCCCAACTGTATGTTTGTTTTTCTCACCCTCTCGCCCACCCGTTGGGTTCATGGTGACTTGGGCTCACATGGCTCTCGATTTTTCGACACCTCCTTATCCTTATCATCACACTTTTTGTGCTACTTTCATCACATTCCCTGTGACGTGTCACCCATATGGTTCATCTCACCAAGGCCCCTGAGGCGTGCGTTATCACCCTAAGGTATGGCATCTAGTAACCCACTTTATTTTATTGCTCCACCTACCTCTTCTAATATAAATTAAAACCTTCATTTACTCATAACTAATTGAATAAGAATAAGCCACAAAATTACTAACCCAAAAAAGAATAAAAAGAGAGAAAGAAATTATAAGGCCTTCATTTATTCATAACTAATTAAATTTACATAAATCACAGAAAAATACAAAAATGTTGGTGGAAGCACCACCAATTTATCCCAAACCAACTCCAAAGTGTCCCATCAATGATCCAAAAATTATAATTTCATTGTGATATATGTTATCAAATCGATAACATGTGAATATTGACCTGTATGGTTCAATGAAATTATAAAGTTAAAAGAGTGTAAAAGGAAAAGGTTTTATTTATAATTTTCGTAAATTGATAATCTAAAAATTATAATTTCATTTTTATAGAGGGAGTAGTTGGCCTGGGTAGTTGGATTAGGTTTGGCCTTTGTTATTTTTTGCCATATAGTTTTTTGGGTTTATGCTATTTTTGTATAAATTTGGTGTATTTTGTTTGGTGTTGATATTTTTACCAAGAATTGAGGAGTTAGATTTGGTTTCTACGAATATTGGGCAGAAGGTGGTGCATGTTAATGTGGGACTCTCTTGTTTTTGAATGGTATATTGGCTACAAACCTTCTGTGTGGGCTAGATGGTGATTTTATTTTCTCTGGATTGGGTTTGGGTCTATGTTGGTGTCGTTGGTGGTTGAGTGAATCTGTGGTTAATTGATATTTGAAATAAAACATAGGTCAAAGCTTGAAAGTTGCATCAACCAGTGTAAGCCCTACCAGATAGGGTGCCCTACTAGCAAATTTACATGCCTCATATTGAGTCGTTTTTGACCTCTCAAAGGTGAGGTGGATCTCGGGAAGAGTAGCTTTGTCTTTCTAGTGCAACTCATATCTTATAGTCTAGGTCTCTATTCTTGAATTAACCATGGAGAGGCAAAGAGGCTAAGTGAGGAGAGGGATTGCCTATTATGAGGAGCGCACATGCAAAGAAACCTTTCATCTACATAACAAAGTAGCAAGATTTGTAGCTAGATATAGGGAGTAGATTCCTATGCGTGTCCAGGAAGAATTGACCTGGTTTGAAGGGGAAGCCTCCTCCCATAGAACTTCCCTTTCATATTTTGAAGGGATGGTGGAGCGGGTAGGGTGGATCCTTAATATGAGACATACACGAGCTAGATTTAATCAATATATGTAGATAATAGATTTGTATTGGAAAATGAAAATCCTCTTGGGGCACACGTTGTTTGGCCACCATGAGTCTTGGAGGGACCTGTTACAATCCCTAGTGTTGAGAATAGCAACAGGAAATGCTAAAAATAGCATTTAGAATATTCCAATTTTAATTTGTCCTTGAATTAAAATTGAGAATTAAAATTCAAATTTAGTCTCACCCACTGCTTGAAAAATAATTAATTAGATCCCTAGTGTTGAGAATAGCAACAGGAAATGCTAAAAATAGCATTTAGAATATTCCAATTTTAATTTGTCCTTGAATTAAAATTGAGAATTAAAATTCAAATTTAGTCTCACCCACTGCTTGAAAAATAATTAATTAATTCACCTTGAGTTAATTATTTGGAGAAATTCAAGCTAGAAGTCTTTGTGAAGTCATGCAAAAGTTATTCCCTAAATTAAGGAGATTATCCCTTAGTTAAGGAGATAAGGATCAGTTGTATTTGAGTTATAATTAGTTAGCTCAGTTAACTAAGTTAAGTCCAGTTAAATTAGTTCCAAACAGTTTGTGGAACTAATTGTGAGCTCAGTCAGTTAATGCATGCATGCATCCAACTAGTGTACTCTAGATAACTGAAGATTCCCTCATCGATAACTCATGCATATCTATTCTGAGAAAGACCCAGTTGAGATTAAAGACAGGGATAGTGTATTATTAGTTGCATGATTTTTCCTATAAAGGAAACTCATCCATGCAAAAGGAATAAGGTTCCTTGAGGATTGCGCAGTTTTACAGTGTGTGAGACCAGTGTCAGTGATCAGTGTTACACTTGGTAACATGAGGATCACCTAGGAGAAATTGCGCAAGGAAATAAGAGGCTTGGAGGGCAAAGGAGAAGGCTTGTGAGAAGCTTTGATTGCTTGTGAGCATCTAGGAGGATTGTACTAAGAGCTGGCAAGTTGTGAGAGCTAAGGCTTTGTATAATCTTGATGTATTTCCACCTTGTATGACAATACAGATAGTGGGGTTTTTAGCTGAGGCTTTCCCCAGAGTATTCTTCTGTGTTTCATGTGTATTGATTCTTCTTCTGGTTATATGTATTCAACTTGATCTTGCTCAAATCTATTAAGCTTCTGCAAGTTTGATAGTAGAAGTAGATTATAGTATTTTGCTTTGGTATATTGCATTATCAAGTTAATCTACAGTCAGACTTTCTACATAGATCTCAGAGGTAGATTTGTAGAGAATTTGCAGGAAATTCTACACCTAGATCATATGCATGGGTACCTGGAACATTATGATTGTAGGTTGGAAATGATATACCACATATTGGTGACGATTTAACAACATCTTTGCATCCCTCCACAAGATGTTGGACCCTCAATAGACCTAGTATCCCTTATCCCAGTAGCAAAATTTGATCATGAACCGCTTCCTTAACTATGCAATGGATCGAGTTTGTGGGTTCCTTTGTGTAGTTGACTATGCATATGGCTAAATAGGCTAATATCCTGGCATATGCTTGTTTTATGTTAGTTCTGTTAGTTTCCATTTGTCTCTTATGTCCCTTCAAAGGGTACAATTTTGGTTACGTTTTGGTCTCTCCTGTGAGAGATAAAATTACTTATGATCATTTCTGATCTAATTTCCCGTTTTTTAAGTTAATAAAATTCACTTCATTAAAAAAAAAACAAATAAATCAAATATAGTTAATATAGTCAACAAAATATTTGGTAGGTGTAGTAAATTCAAATGGTCAATGGCTCCCACCACTTCTCACTAAGTGTTACCATTTAACCCATCACCATTAAAAACTATTTTAATGGTCTTTTCATTAATTTCATTTGTTTATATATGTAAAGTAATTGTTTCAAAATATTGATAGGCATCAAAATATCTACTTCGTTATACACTTCACATTGCAAGTTTTAAAAAAATCATAAAAAAATCAATGACTTTATTTTAAATTATTATTAATTATACACAAATAATATATGATTTAAACACACATATTTAAAAAAACATGTATCAATATTCTTAAGCATGGAGATTTACCCCTACTTTACCATGGATATTCACTCCCATTTTACCATGGAGATTCTTAGGCTATCAATAAGCTTTGTTATAATAGCATGGGTCAACACCATGACTTACTAATACCAATGTTCCCAAAAAAGGGTAATTCATGTTCATATGACTTTTTTTAATTAATCAAATTAATTAAACGGCAGAAAGAACATAACTACTTTTGAGATAAATCTCAATTGTGATATGTAACTACTACCAGAAATATTTTAAAATATTCTATGGAGGTTAACGCTGTCATTCACCTAATAATTATTAGGTTGTGTATTTTGGAATGAGGCTTTCATAATTTTATTTTAATTATTGTAGATAGTAGGGATTTAACCTCCATGGAATATTCTAGAATTCTTAGTAGTAGTCACAAATATCAAAAGTTGAAATTTATTTCAAAAATTGTTGTACCCTTTTAATGAAATTGATTAATTGACAAATGTCATATAAACAAGTGTCATATAGAATGGATTATGACTTTTTTATCATATAGTATTGATAAACCATGGTAAAATTCCAAAAACTTTATTCCAAACTAAACTATCCACATAATAAAATATTTACCAACCACTTTTTAAATTTAAATTAAATATTATTTATTTAATTAAATATTTTTGCTTTAATTAAATATTTTTATTTATAATTATATTAATCTTGGTCTTTTTCATGTATTTCATTACTCTATAAACACAAATCAAAACATTTAACCTAGAATTTTAATTCAAATTCTATTAACACTTTTTCTCACACCCAGTGAACACGGGTAACAATTTGGTTTTACCCATCATAAATGTCAAGGCCCTCATATGGAGGGAAATGGAAAGACAAAATTTATGTAAAATAAACTTAGGAAACCTATTGTATAATTATAATCCGCCATGTTGAAATCTATTAAAGCTAGCACTAATTTGTAACATAAAATGTTATGCTATTTCCTTTTGCATAAAAAAACAAAAAACCCTTTGGATTTATTCATATAGTCCAAACCGTGTATTATTGTCATTATTGCCATGTTGATCTATTAAAGGTAACACTAATCCGTAACATAAAATGTTGACCATTTGCCATGGTTCTCAGTACTGCTAAGACAACACTACCTGAAACAAGCAACCCAATACCAATAAAGGATTCTCTAAATGGTACACTCAAATGATATAGAATACTATTGGAACCATTCATATCCCACTTAGTTTCATAAACATGTATAGTGATTCTATGCATCATATTTTTATCTCCTACATGTTATCACACTATTGTGCCAAAGACAATAGTGCATAAAGTTAGACCTAGTCATGGAAGTCTTGGTGGACAAGAGTGCATAAGAAAGTTGGACCTAGTCAGGGAAGTCTTGGTGATAGGACTGTCAGCTTGAGCACTTATGAGCAGGGTTGGAATTTCAAAAGGGATTTACTCGTTAAATATAATTGTTTTCAAATTTTTAAAAATTTTATAAATATTTTAATTTTATTTGACTAATAAATATAATTGTTTTTAAGTTTTTTTTTTACTTGTTTTCACAATTCCAAATAATTTTTTTAATAATTTTATAAATATTTTAATTTTATTTGACAAGCAAATCACCCTATAACAAGCATTTTATCCCTTAAATTCCATGTATGCCCACGAGTGACACGAACTAAACAAGGCAATAATGCAAAAAAGAAAAACACATGGAATAGCCTAAAAGAGAAAAAGACGAGGCAATAGCACAAAGAGAAAAAGACAAAATGATACGCTATTAGTAAGTACTACCAATTTATGCCAAACCAACTCTTAAGTGTTTCATTAATGATCTAAAAAATTAACTAGATTGTTTTTTGTTTTGAAAATCATGGAAATTTTTGTAATATTTTAATAAAATCTGGCAAAAACTTTTATAAATCCAAATTACAATTATTAAACTTCAAAATATTAAATACCCACAAAAATTTTAATGATACTAAATTTATTTCCATTATAAAAACATAATTCAAATACTACTATTAAAAAAATAATCTTTTACATAAATTCCGACAAATTTTAACCATCTACTCAATTCCTCCCCTCCTCCACCTCGATAGAGAACGACGTAATCATTTTTGTTGGAATTCCGTCCGTTTCCCAAGTGACAAGGTCACGTTATCACATCGATAACATGTGAATATATATATATACATATATATAGAGAGAGACATACGTTATCACAAATATATATATTTTAGTAAAAGGACTTTCAATTTTCGCTTTACTTGGATAACATGTGAATCTTATCTTGACTTTAACTTGTTTGGTTCAATATTATGAAGTTAAAGGAGTGGGAAAAGGTTTAGGTAGAAAGTCATATAAAAAAATATAATCAATTATATATAAAATTAGAAAGTTTATATATGAGTGAAGATAAATTATATATTTATATTTATATATAATTGAAGTAATGGTTTTTTTGGTTGTTTAGATTTATAGGATATTAATTTTGGATTTCATTATTTACATAATATTTCATTTATAAGAAGAGTTTGAGGAGTCAGATTATGGCTGCAGAATAAATAGGGAGAGCAAATTTTCAAATTGCTAGGTTTACCATTAACAGCTATATAACGGCTATAATGTTAAAAAGTCAAAAGTAATTACTTCTAATAATAGAATAATATCCTAATTATAATATATTATAAATTAGAATGTTATATTTATTTAAATATTTTCAATTAGGATATTAAATTAAATTATTTAATTCCTTTTTTAATTTTTAATTTATTTTATCATATAGATGCGTGAAGGGGTTTTTTATTTTTATTCTAATTAGAATGTTATAATATTAATTTTATTAAGTATTGAATTACCTAATTCTAACTTCAATTAATCAAATGTGAAAATAAATAAATTAATTAAAAAAATAAAATAAAAATAAATAAATAAATTTAAGTTCAATTTACATTATCATGTTATAATATTAATTTCAAAAGAAGAAGAAGAAGAAGTTGTTTTGTTTATATTTTTATGTTATAATATTAATTTCAAATCACTTGATTCTAATTTAAATTAATCTAATGAAAAAAAAAAAATATAAATTAGAAAGTCATTCTATTCTTTATTGATAAACCTAATCATTTAAACTACTAGGGAATAAATTATTATAAAAATTAATTTCTAATTTTTAAATTTAATTAAATTTTGTTCATAAGGAGCTTAATAACAAATAATATCAAGAAAACTATGAAAAGGAAAAAGTAATAAAAATAGAACGAGCGACAGATTTTAAATACTAGAAGGACCAGAACAGGACAATAAGAGAAAACTAAACAAAGGAGAAACCTTAGGAGGATGGAAAGGGCAGCACAAGGAAAAAAACGGAAACCTCGAAAATAAAAAGGGGGGGGGGGGGGAGGGGGAAACAAGGAAGGACTAAGAAGAAAGGGCAGGGATCCAACAACTACTGATCTTCCAGCCGTCATCTCTATTGAGATTGTTAGGCCTTTTTTCAATTTCAATCGCCTCCCTGAATTTACGGTGATGGAATTGCGCCACCTTGGTAATAACCTTGGCTTCCTCAATACAGACCTGATGCTTGGTCTTTTCTGCATGCTCTACTAACGTTGAAGACTTGGTTCTCCCATGTCTTAGGTCAGCTGCATGTTCATTGATCCTTTGATGGATAGAGCGCCCTGTTTCCCCGATATAGGGGGTCCCACAAGAACAAGGGATTAAGTAGACGCCCTTCATGTCCTTAGGGTCAATGGGATCTTTCACTGATCGGAGGGATTTACGAATGGTATTGAGGGGCCTAAAGGTTGAGGGAATATTATACTTCTTAAGGATCCAAGCAATCTTGTGCGTGGTTCCCTGGACATAGGGGAGATGGACACCTAGCAGGCGTTCTTTAGGAGATGGGATTTCTCCACCATTATCTCGGTGTTCACTCAGATCAACCATTGTCTCCATACTATCAAGGAGGGAGCATCTCAAGAAGGGATAATATTTGCTAACCTACCGGAGTGGAACTCCAGGTGGGTACAAAGGAACAAAAGGAGAATGGGAAGGGAATTTCAGATTGATGCTCAAATTACGGGATTCCATATTAAATATACAATGTTGGACTTGGGATCAGATGTCAACATTTTGTTGAGAAATACTTGGGAAATCCTTAGAAGGCCTAAGCTAGCATTTTCACCAATCCAGCTATGTATGGTGAATCAATATTGCATCCTCCCGATTGGAAGGATGGAGGACATAGAAGCTGACATTGCAGGAGTAAAGACCTATGCAGATTTCAAAGTGATAGACATAATGGGAGATAGGGGCCCCTATCCAACATTTCTTGGGATAGATTGGGACTTTGAGATTATGTAGTGTTTGATCCAAAGAAGGAACTAATGAAATTCAAGGTAGAAGGGGTTCAAGTGATCCAACCCCTAGACTCATATCAAGGATCAAGGCTCACAGAACCAACATACGATAGAGAAGAGTCAAAATTATTAGATCAACTATACTAGTTGACAACAGGAAGAAGAGAGGATTATATCAACCAAACTACGAAGGGATCAATAAGATGGATATGAGGTCAACACTAGGCGTTGTGCTACAATCTGCAGGATCAACTAGATTGGCATAGAGGTAAGAGAATACCCCACTTTCAATTGTATGGATTCATTTGATACTTGTATTAATAATATTGATGCAACGGTACCAGAATAACATAAGGTTCCCCTAATGAATTTCTCTTTACAAGCAACATTGGCAAGGTGGTGGGGAGTCCTGCGCAACTATCTTAGGGGATGGGAGGAAATCAAGGCAATGTTGAGAGTTGGGTTTGGACATTTAGGAGGGTGCCTACAAGAGTTTGCAAAGGACAGTGGGAGCTCAGACCCCCGACAACATTTGCGATAATTTGAGGTATGGGGCAAAGTAGTTTCAAGAGAGTTGTGGGTGCATGACCTTGTGCATACCATGGGGACCTTACCTGAGGCATGGTCTATGAAAGAAGAATTAAGGAGACTTATTAGTGATTGGGATTTCTTGGCAGACCAATTTGTCAGTAACATTTCCTTCTTATATACCAATGAAAAGGTTACCAATGCTTTGTAGGTTGTTAAGTGAATTCTACTTAAACAAGAAAATTAATAGATGGAGCCATAGATCAGGCCACTCTAGAGCATATATATGAGTCACGGTATCACGAAGTCGTAACCTATGGGAAGGTAGATAGAGAACTAGATGAAGACGTTCTAGAGGAACTGCGACATCTGTATTTGAATGAAGTTGAGGAGGAATGGGGCGTTAAGAATGGGCCCACAACTGAAGTTTTGCATCTGCTTCCCTTGAAGTTGTAGAAACACAACATACGGACTGACGAAAAGTTGAAGCTAGCCTCGATTCGTGACTACTTGGACAAGCATACTATTAAAGACATCTTCGATCTTATAAAAGAATACAAGGACTTGTTCCCCTCGTCTATCATGGAATTAAAGGGGATTAATGGGGAATTAGGGGAGATGAAGATGATGCTTGATCTAGATGTAAAACCAATAAAGCATCGACCATATTGATTGAACCCGATGGTTAAGGAGAAAGTGAAGAAAGAAATAGATAAGATGTTGGACGTAGGGCTTCTCTTTCCAATTGGTGAGGCAAAACGAGTTAGTTCAATTGTGATAAAGAATAACAAGGATGTCACTGATATTAGAGTTTGTGTAGACTACCACAGCCTGAATAACACTTATATCCATGATCCTTTGCCTACACCTTTCAGTGATGAGATTCTAGACAACGTGGTAGGAAACAAAGTCTATTCATTCACATATGGATTCTTTGGGTACCATCAGGTCTAGATTGTAGAGAAGGATAAGAAGAAGACCACATTTACCACAGAATGGGGTACGCATGCATACCATGTTAATCTGTTTGGACTAAAAAATATGCCAACAATGTTTTCAAGGATTTTGATTGTTGCTTTTAGAGATTATATCCACAGGTTCTTCGAAGCCTACATGGATGATTGGACATTTTATAGTTTGTACCGAGCCATGTTTGATTGATGTAGACAACTGCAAATTTCATTGAACATAAAAAAGTGCATATTTTTTGTTCCCTTTGGAATGCTCTTGGGTCATATTTTATGCAAGGAAAGAGTATGTGTGGACCCTGATAAGGTTTCAATGATCGTGAACATGGACCTACTAACCAATGTTAAACAACTCAGGGCCACCTTGGGTCGCACAGGATATTATAGAAGGTTTATCTACAACTATTCTCTGATTACCAGGCTAATGGAGAAGTTGCTAAAGAAATTTGAATGATTCACATGGTCTGAAGAATGTGACCCTTCTCTCAACATATTGAAAGAGAAATTAGCAAGTTCACCGATATTGGTTTACCTAGACTGGAACAAGCAGTTACATGTCCACATTGATGCCTTTGGCATTGCTTTGGGAGTGGTTCTGGCTCAACCTAGGGAAGGGAACCTCGATCACCCTATATATTTTGCAGCCATAAATTTATCAAAAGATCAAAAAACTATGCCACGACCAAGCGAGGTGCTTGCCATAGTATACTCACTTCAGAAGTTCTGAAAATACCTTCTAGGGGGTCCATTCAAGTTTTTCATGAGCCATTTTTCTTTGAAGTATTGAGTGAACAAGCCCATGTTGGAGGGAAGGATTTGCAGATGGCTCCTATTATTTTAGGAATTTACATTTGAGGTAATTGTCAAACCAGGCTGAGTGAATGTGGGACCTGATCACCTCTCTAGTCTGGATTAAGGGGAAAGTGGAGGACCTTTTGATGGCTAGTTACCATATGCCAATATATTTTGAGTTGAAGCGGTGTGAAACTACTTGGAAGACATAACAACATTCTTGGCTATTGGTAAATGCCCAGAGGAATACAAAAAAACACAACAGAGACACATGGTTGTCTGTGCTACAAATTACCAACTGATTGCGGGGAAACTATACAAGTTGGGTCTTGATCAAATATTGTGTAGATGTTTACTAAATCACAAGAGGAAGGATGTGTTATGGGAGTGTCACTAGGAGTTGTCGAGGACATGTTGGCGAAATGTCCACCACAAGAAAAGTATTACAGTCAAGTCTTTGGTGGCCTATAGTTTTCATAGATGTAAAATAATATGCCAGAGAGTGTGATGTATGTCAAAGAGTTGGAAAATCATCACATTGATATGAATTTCCATTACAACTAGTACGCGTGATGCCAACTTTTGAGATAATGGAAAATTGACTTCGTAGGACCTATCAACCCACAGACATGCCACTCCTAATTTAGATATATCATCATCACCACAGAGTACCTCCCCAGATGGGTTGAGACCACACCAGTGAAGGACTACATTGTAGATATTTCCATTATATTCATTTTTGAAAACATCATCATCAAATTTGGGTGCACTCGGAGCCTCACTAGTGATCAAGGGAGCCATTTCATCAATGAGAAAATCATGTCACTACTCCAAAACTTCATGAATAACAACACAAGAGCAGCCCATACCACCCTCAAGCCAATGGTATGATGGAGGCCTTCAACAAGATATTATAAAGAGAATTGACTAAGGTATGTTCAACCAACAAGGATGATTGGGATGAGAGGGTCCCTAATACTTTATGGGCCTATCACACCACTATTAAACAGTTACAAAAGCATACACATTTCCAACTGGTATATGGTCGAGAGGTTATAGTAACCACTGAGTTCACTATCCCTATCCTTTTCATTGCACAAAAAAAACATATGATCGAAGGTGAGTCAATTATGAAGCGATTGGAGGAACTTTGGGAGTTATACGAAGCTAGATTCTTGGCAGACTTCCATCAAGTAGTTGAAAAGCAGAGGCAGAAGGCATGGCATGATAGGAATATCAAACAGAATTCATTCATGGTGGGTGGCCATGTTCTATTATATGATAGCAAGTTCTTAAAATTTCCAAGGAAGTTGTAGATGCATTTGTTGCGGCCTTTCATTGTTATAAAAATCAAGGAGTCAAGAGTTGTCAAGCTCATGTAACTCAACAGTGTTTTCTACTAGGATGGGTGAATGGCGCATGCCTGAAACCCTTCCAGGGATCAAACAATCCCACTCAAAATTGATTTCATCTCCGAAAGGAGACCGTAGGTAGGAATATGTAGGACTTATTCATGTTGGCCAGTTATTAGTTGAATCAATTTTTCTGGTTAGCCAGTTATTTCCATTCTAGTTAGTTAAGGATAAATTGTCCGCCAGAGTTCTTTCAGTTGCAAATGATGTTCCTCCTTACCGCAACTACTTATGGTTAGGGGAGCCACACATGTCAGTGTCCTAGTCACAATAATTAAGAAATAATTCCCATTGTCGGTCTGAATTTTTGTTAAATCTTTCCCATAATACTCATCATCAACTCATAAGCATGCCCATCACAACATCAAAATTATCCATCAACTCCACCAACCTTTTCCATTTTTACGCCATCCAAGTCAAGTCTAACTCTACTTTCATTAGCTTAACACAATTGAAGCCAAGTGGGGAAGTTTTCATATTAATCAGTTAAGTGGTCTCGTCAGAAACATCGTGTCAATATTTTCTACTTAATATGCATGGAAATGTTGGGTTCTTCAGTCTGAAGCCAAGGTGGTAGAATTGCTAAGTCTGCAGTCTGTTTCCAATTTCCATTGTCCTGAGATCAGTTCCAATCCCCATATATCTCATTTCTATCAACGTCATTCCAAAATGACAAAGACTATGATATCATTTACAGAATTTGAATTTTATGAAAGAATCACAAAGGCGGAGTCAATTTATGGAAAATATGATAAAGTAGGGTTGGTCCATAAGGACATCTCAGACTCCTTCCAATTTTTGACTCTAAAGTGTGAGGTATATACTAAATCAATGATTAAGGCTTATGGAAGTCAATCCATCAAAATCATTGAAGATTTCATAGCAATCCAAAGGTCAACATTGTTGTATATGAGGAGTCTACCCGTGTACGGAATGACGAGGGCTGCCATGCAATGCTTGAAGCTACTTATCAACAAGATGCATGGAGGATCACTCTTGCTTGAAAAGGAACATCTAATTCATGTGGTTGGCATCTAGAGGCTCACAAGCCTATCAACATCTACAAATGATGTTTCCAATGCCTTCTAGACGTCCTCCAAGCAAGCAAAGAAGACAGGAGATGATAACTACTACAACAGGTATAACATCGATAGAGGAGGAAAGGGAGCTCTCATTGAACCGATCAACAAGCCCAATATTAAGTTTGCATGCTATATCATTGCAAGGAAGATCATGCATGATTTTACCAGGAACAAGTGTACACTTGATACTATCTCAGTTGCAGAGCAATGTGTAGAGGGCGCACAGTTGAACTGGTGCAACTTCTTGCTTCATGAATTGTTTGAGGCATGCTAGGACAATTACAAAAGAGCAACCAACTTCATTTATGGATACCTTTTCGTTGCTCTGGCGATGTGGAAATGGTTCCCACCAAAGGTTCGGGAGTTGGCTCCTATCACAAAAGATCAATCACTCACTCTTAGGTACACGCCCTAGAGAACCTCGAGGGACCCAAGCAATAAGGAAATCAACAAGGCTTCCTTCATAGGATGGTACAAGAAAATGTTGGAGGTCGTCGAGGCTGCGAAAAGGATCCCGAAGTTGTTGCTTGATGATTATCTGATGGAAGTATGGTTTAGTATCAACCATGGCCATACTTGGATAAGGCTGAAATGCGTCCATTCTGAAACATTCTCGATGAGGTCTCAAAAGTTCATGCTGACTGAAGAAGCATTCCACACAGAGGTTATCTCATGGCCAGTCGTTGTAGGGGGAATTCATGAAGGAAAGCACATACACTTCTTTGGAGGGATGGTGCCCTAACCACTACCTAAAGAGACACTAACGGATTCAAGGAAGCAGTTGGTTGAAGAAGAGATGCAACCCATCATCAAGAGACGCGAGACACAAATGCATTTAATTAAGAAAACCATGGTTAACATCAAGGTCTCTGTAGGTTTGTTCCCTACTTTTTCTGAATTTCAACATTTAAGGCAGCATGAACCTATGGTTAGTACTCCCCTAGTTGTTGCACTTCCGGTCATAGGGCCCCATTCCCAATCTGAACTAGTAATCCCAACAACTCGATGGTCAAAGGCTACAAAACCTCAATTTGGGGCTAAAAAGAAGAATACGACCTGTTATCACAAAATCAACCCCTGATAGGCTGCTAATCAAGAAGACTCTGAGTAATTATTTCAAACCAACTTTTGGCTGAGGCTTAGCCTCCTCAACCTGAGAGTGTTCTCTCACTAGGTTAAAGATTTTGATAACGGATTAGATGGATACTCTATTAAACAAATGAAGAAGTGTAAATGGTTGAAACACGGTCAATAAACATCCATTGGGCTTATGGAGTCAGAAAAGCTTAGTATGACAATAGTATCAGCTGAACATGGAAGTCAGGACATCAAAAGTTCAATATATTAGTTAACACATAGAGACATGTAGGAAACACAGTCTATAAATGTATGAAGGAAGTTAGAGCATGTCAATGAGTTCTAAGTATCATACATTCATACTACTGCAAATAAGGAAATAAGGACAAACATAAAACAAGCCACCATTGAACTCTTTCTGAATCCTGAGAAGTAAAGCCAAAGTCTGTATTCATAAAAACATAATCTTCTACAATGACACAATATGAGTGTTTCTCTGAAAATTTCCAACCCTTGATACATTAGATTTTCTCCTATATATAGAGTTTATTACATGACTTAGATTCCTTCCTCCAGCATGAGGGGAATTCGAATTCTTCCTAATTTTACACCTATTGACACTTAAAACCAACTATTTAATATAACTGACTGTTAACTGGTAGTTCTAGAGACTTAAAACGATTAGGAGTGTAACTCCTCATTATGTTGGTAGTAGCATTGATTACAATACAAACTTGTTCCCTAACAAGTGGCCTTCTTCAGTTTGGCTTTGGTGGTGGCTTTAAACTCCCTGCTGAACCTTGATGCCTTATCCTTTGATTGTTCCTAGATATTAGGAAGTTGTTCCTCTTTTTCTGCTTTTGGTCTCCAAAGGATCTTTGAAATTTATTATCCCTGTTGTTCCTCTTAATTACATAAAATTCATTGGATTAGCTTGTTTTCCATATGCTGTAGACCTTGCTCCTATACATGATGTAAGACAAAAAACTCCTTTAATGCTGCCTGAAGCATCATGAATAGTTCTAGCTACGAAATAATGACCATTTTCATAACATAAAGCTTGGAGTTCATAGATGTCTTTCCTTTCCTTGTTTTGCCCTTGCTTGATGTTTACACCTTGTAAGTAATCCTTTTCAGAAGTCCATCTTCAAAAAGATTTCCTTTTTCTTCTCAAAATTGGCCCACAAAACCATTATGTGCAGCTACAATAGTTTTGTAACGCGCTACAAAACTGCTGTATGATTTCAAAAACACAGTTTTATGCCAAAATTTGACTTCCTTGAGTTTTCTTTCCTTTGAAATGACTCTTCCATATGCCATGAGGCTATTCAAAACTGAATAAACTGATACCATTCTTCAAAGTAAACTTCAAAAGGTGATCCACATCAAAATTTTAGGATTTAGCCTTACTTGCTATGCAATTTTTCTTAGCTGAGGATGTCCTTCAGGCTGGTTCAGCTGTATCTTCAGATCTTCGATTTGCCTCTTCATAATTCGGATTCCAGCTCTCAAGTTTGCATTGACCCTTCGAATGTTTCTTGCTTCTTTTATTGCAAGGACCATCCAAGTGAAATATTAAGCATGACAGCTAACCACTTCGGCTATTGAAATTGTTTTATCTTCCCACAGAGCCTCCATTTTGTTAAAATAAGCTTCCTTGATTGCATGTTTCCTTGAGGTTTTTCTAAGTTTGGCAATTTCAAGATTTGCCAACTTCAGTTTCTTTCTCAACTCTTCAAAGCTACATTCCTCTTGCTGAGTGATAACTACCTCCCCTGTCTCACTTGCTTCTGGCTATGCCTCTTGTATCTCTTTTGAATGCCTTGTCACGGGTCTTCTTGGCTTAAAAACAAATTCAGAAGCTTGCTCATCAAATTTGAGCTTCTTAGAGGTTTTGGCTTTTCTGGTTTTGACTTTACTTGCTTCAATTAAGTCTGCTCGGACCAGAGGAGATTCTTCAATGTCAATAGCTTGAAGCAAATCATTCAAACTTCCTTTTGAAGCTGGGCTCCCCTCAGTAATCATTGTCTTACCTTTTTCTCTAGCTAGTTGGCTCCTGGTTACTCTTCTTTGGACCGTTTCACCTGTGGATTGCTCTTGTACACCTTCTTTGATCTGAACTTTCCTTTTTTGTGACTATTGAGGTGTGCCTTGAATTACTAGTGGTCTCATGGGCTCCTTCACCTGCTTTTTGGCTTTCAATTTCATGAATCTTCTTGATCTTGTTTCCTCCTGATGACTTACTACTGGTGAAGAAATCCTCATAGCCTGAGGGCTGAGACCGGTTTCATTTCTTAAGCCAGACATAAACAATGGACCACACCCTATCTATTTTCTAGAGCTCATGTAAAACAATCAATTTAAATAAGCCATGATAAAACAACGAGGTCTTACATGCTTCCTTCTTCAATTGAACCTTGTCACACATTTTTCCTAGCCTACGAAACAGATAGAAAGGCAAATCCAGAGATATCTTTCCAGTGAAATGAAGCAGAAGTTTGAAGTGATAGGAATACACCTTATGATACCTCCCCTCACAGGTAGAGTATCTCTATATGAAGATAAGAAAATTAGCATATGAATTCTTGACAAAGCTCCTGGGCACTAACTTGTTTAAGTCTGAATCAACGAACTCTGGCTTTAAGAATTCCTTGCAAGGAGTCATATCAAACTTAAAGTTTTTAAACCACCTCACCCGTCCCCTTGGAATTTCAGTGACTGCAGATATAACCTCTTGAGAGATTGGTAATTCAAGCACTCCAACCTTGGAATTCAATTCTATGAAATTGAAAGCAAATTCTTTGGTGACTTGCATGTGGCCTCCTTGAATTTTTTCACAAAATATCCAACATCCAACCTGTTTGAAAGCTTGTTCAACTTCACTGTTCTTCAGGAGAACATCTAAACCTTCAGGCTCATTCCTTAGACACCTGCTTGACCTATGATCCTTCTTTTCTGTAGACATCTCCATGGAATACCTGCAAAATGAAAATTGAAAGAGCTTGCATCGTCTTAATCTCGATCACTGCCTCGCTTGAAATGGAAAGGGAAGATGCCTCGCTTGGACTTCAAAGAATTCTGATTAAATTCTTGTCAATTTGATTCTCATGTATGAAAACAAACATAATCATAACTGAAAACACTTGGACCCTTTTTTGAAATTTGAAACTTGAGCATATCAAGACACCTAACGAACCTAATGACGAAAATGAGTGGTTTCATGTGATAGGCATGGTGTATGGACTGACAGTTGATGATGTAAGATTAATGGATTCTGATAGATTGGATAGCTAGGTGAGATTTGACACGAATCTTCACGAATCCCCTATTTCGTAGCACAGCCATTGCAAATTCTAGGTTTTGCGCTACGAAAACTCCTAGGAAATTTCGTAGCGCATGAAAAATTTGACACAAGTTTGACACATGGAAATTTATGTGTGATGTGGGGCTAGTGATAGGCAAAACCAGAGTGTTGACCCTATTTGACAATACCAACAGGACTCCCTTCTAGGTCTTAAACTCTAAAACAAACCATGGAAAGACTAGACCAAGACTAACATCAATTCTTTGGAATCAAACTAATGTTCAGAATTTAGAAATTTTTTCTTAAGTGATAACACGACCCCTGCCAGTGAAACTGTCGATCTTAATCTTGAAGATCCCAAATCATAGTTTTCATCACCCATCGTTGAAGAAACACCAGCCTCCACTTTAGTTGCGTCACCCAGCTCGCGTAATCTATCACTACGTACAACGTCCACA
The DNA here is from genome assembly GCA_031772625.1 of Pinus tabuliformis. NCBI lineage: Eukaryota > Viridiplantae > Streptophyta > Pinopsida > Pinales > Pinaceae > Pinus > Pinus tabuliformis. Next base: position 781,122,937 of record CM062806.1, on the reverse strand, counting down.
TCTGTTTCCATTTTAGACACCATACCCTCTGGAACACGACTAGGAATGGAAATGGAAATGGAGGTAGACTCTCTTATCTGGTCCATTACGACAATTACCAGCGCATAGGTTGTCCCCACATCCATGTTGTATTTATTGTTGGAGTCAGGTCCACTAACAGTCCCTGGTCCAATAATTATCCCACGCCTCACCACTGTCGTTCATCTAGTATCATTGTCACTTCACCCATCCCCTTCGGTTCACCCCTCCCCATTTCCATCCACACCAGTCCACCATCGTCTAAACTCTAAAAGAAGGCTACATCACCCCACGGACATTCAGAGAAGTCCATCGCCAGTGGACAACCATTACAAAGTCAGTTTCCAGAACCATTCACCATGAGTTAAGATGATATCCAAGGCTAGTCCTCAACCAAATTATTTAATTTTATTCAGCTAGTCACACATTGAGCAAAGGCGTTGCATAATGATTTGTCCGTAGAGCATGAAAAAAAACAATAGCGTCTCCTTTCGCTCACTGCGAGCATGATCACTAAAAAAATCTAGGTATTATAGCTTCTTGTTTAAGACAAAGTGCCAAATTCCCTAGAGGAATTCACCGCCTGTACACTTGTTGAATGTTGCGACCAAATCCAAGAAACATATCATGATTTAATTTCCGCCAACCATAAGCTCAAGAAAACAATTTCTGCCACACAACAGGCACTTCCAAACCTTACCAAACCATATGAAGTAGATATCGAATAGAAAGTGGCAAGCGCAATCGCCCTCAAAGAATCCACCATTAGTGTTGTGGAGGAAGCCCACATCCTCCTCCAATAAGTCCATGACTGGTCGGGTTGCCTAGCGAAAATAATCATCTATTCTACCCCCTCCATAGCCATGTCAAACATCCATTAGGTGAGGCCAAGAGCACCAAGAACAAGAGCATGCGACAACAAACCCATGCAGAGGTAAACACTCTCCAGGCCCAAATTCAACAAATTGAGGACGAGTCGGCCAAAATAAAGCAAATACTTCAGGACCTCTAGCCACTGATACAAGTGCATTTATAAATGTTGCAACATCTCAGTGATGACAGAAAATCACAGTGGAACTCTCTCATGATGGCATGACAAACACAACCTACAGCCGACACTACAAATCAATTCCTCAGCTAGACAACTGCACTCGTAGGTTCATGGAAGGAAGCACTTAATGCGTAAAATCAGTTTAAAGAGGCAACCATCAGCTTTGTCCTTGAGTTGGGGCCTTATTTTGAAGAAACCAACCAAGGGGAAGCAATGCAGGAAGCATCAACAAAAGCACTAGTTGCAGAAGCATCAGGAGCGCTGACATCATCGGTGAAGGATTGACTCGAGGACGAATTGATGAACTGTGGTCAAGGCTTGTTGGGGCCTTCATTTTTTAGGAACTAAGGAGTTTTGGGGATAAGCTAGAAGGTTGATAACAGGTTGCAGAGACATCCATTAGGAAGCTGCAGGAGAGGCAACAAGGAAAGTGGAAGGAACTCATGGAAGACTTGTAGTTACGGAGGAACGGTAGAAAGGAGCAACAACATCCGAGTGAGAAAAGATCAATGATAGTCGAGTAGTGGGACCAGTTGAGCAGGGAAGAAGGTGGAGGGCCCGATAAAGCACTGGCAGTCCAAGCGCACGCGAAAAAATAAGGAAGGATGAGCGGGAAGGAAGAAGGAGATAAATAGTACTAGGATATTGTTGTGGAGCTAGTAGAGCTACTTTGTGTCGGTTATTTTGGATGATAATGTATTGATCATTCTTGTGGGTTTCTACTGTGGAAAAAAGGCCCTTGAGCCATATGTAATTATATTCTTTGGAGATTAATGATAAAGAGGACTTACTGGGACCATTGTGTGTTGACTGAATGATTATCTAATTCTTAAAAAAAAAAATTAAAGATGTGCACCTACGTATTCTTTCCTTATAAATATGCATGACTTGTTGCAATCAGGCTATGTTTGGTATCATTTGGTATTCTTTGATTCTCGACTCACTGATGTGATTCCTTCTGATACTGGATCTCAATCCCCATCTAACTAAGGTCACTGAACGGCTCAGGTGAGACTCCTTACTTATTTTGGGTAAGGTGAAAATTTCGGTGTTGTGCTAGACTATAACAGAGCTTTGTTGGCCCCTATGCCCAAACCCAGGGTCTCAACCCTATTCTTATTTTGCACCAACAGGTGATCTATCTCTGACATGAATGAGCTCTGTCATAAGAAAAATTAATGGGATCTCATATGAGATTAAATATAGTTTATAATAATTAATTGGGTTTATCTTGGGTGAGTGGGAGGAATGATTGTTATCCTCCACAACCAAATTTAATCCCCACAAATAACATGATAAGTTAAAATGATGAACTTTGTTTAATGGATTTAAACTCAAACTCCTTATTTAATATATTTATATTCATATTATATAAACTCATACCTTCTAACATTGCAATTTTTTTATTTATAAAACCATTGATTTCTTTTGAGTTTTACTAACTCACTACTTCTTAGTACACTTAAGAGCCAACAAAGTGGTTTCAATTGAAGTGGAAAATATTATGATAAATGGAGGGGGATTGGTCTCATCCCATCTCCCATGAGATATATCTCAACATCCAAATTTACCATATACTAATGAATAGTGATAAATGGTGGAGTTATTATTCCTTGAATTTTTAGGCATTAAAGCTCCATGAGCTATTGTACTACCATCATCATTGTCATTTACTTTGAGCATTGGTATCATAATGAGGCTAGGATGAAGATCTGAATGTCATTTTAATTTTTCTGAAATTTGGTTTCTACTTCTTATTAGTCCCTACCCTCAGGGCTAGCAAGGAGTATAGTAATCAATTAGGCCTTTTTGATTAGTCCCTGCATGAAAACTAATGACTAAACTTTATTTTAGGCCAATGTTTTAAGGAACTTATATTGAAAGTTTATTTTTAATAATAGTTTATATTCACCACATTTTACTGGTAACCAAAGTTTCCATTCACCATCTTATTTAGCCTATTCCCGAGGTCAAAGGCACACATTAGCATTACAATATGAACACTTAATTATATTATTGTCAAGTGAAGTAATGTTAACTTTACTGCACTAACATTCAATGTTTATTATAAAAAAATTCCATATCTTAATGTTTATTATAAAATTTTCTAGCTTGAAATTTGAGTCTATGGGTTTTTCCTAACAAGTTGCAACATGTTCTACCTGACACAACTCCAATGCCCTTCCGTAGAGACCTATCATCTCATATTACATGTTGCAGATCTTTAACTCTTTGTAGTAATTCTCATGGCTTCAAGTTTAGCTCTACTTCCTCTATTGATTCCTCCATTCCCATTCTATAGTTATGGATTCCCCCATGGATAAAGAAAATGTGTATGCCATTGTTCGACTTTAGCCACTTAGGTAAACTCTGACTACCCAGGTAAGTAAAGGCATCCTCAGGACCAGGAAAAGAGCAGATTCATGTATTATTCTTTCTTTATTCACTTAATCATTTATAAGAAAATCTCAATTGTCAAGGTTAGTCTACAAGAATAGAATCATCCATAGACATCATTCCATAATAAATACATTATTTAAATAAAAAAATAGAATTACAAGGCATAACTTATTCAATCCCAAGGCATGAAATACTAAATATGTAAATCATTATTGTTTTAAATATTCAAACCTCATGATAGTTTCCTAAAAAAAAAAAAAATCATTATTGTTTGATATAAAGTTTATTTTGTGTATTAAGTGAAATTTCTTGATGAATCAGTTGCTTAAAAATCACCAAGAGATAATGAGTAGAACTAAAAGTAATTTGCCTCATACTTGCTCCATCAGAAGCCTTTCCCATTAAAGTGTTTTCATAGAAGACCTACTACTGTCACAACATAAATTTGTTGTTGAATCTATTGCAATCTCTGTTGGGGGGATATCAACTCGACCAAGAAAACTTAGTAGTGTTACCATGAACCACCTCATAATGTTTCCCCTTCCCACCTACTCCACATACAGGCTCTGCTTAAATTTCTTTGCCAATAGGTTTGATCCATAGACCCTAAATAATGATCATCCTAGACGCCCTTACACTGCAATAAATACCTTCCTCTTTTCTTTGTTGAAGTGACAACATACCAGTGTGCCAGAAAACTAGTTGATTCCCCTCATTGTATGGATTTTTTGCAGGTTCACCCATAAGCTCATATTTCTTAAATACCCCTCTATTTATACGTAGGTATTTGCATTACTTACCATCTCTAAATTAAATGGTTAGCGAAAAGGTAGGAGAGGTATCAATAGGGAACACATTATTGTAAACGATGAACATATTGGTGAGAATGACTAGATTAGAAAGTGATTCTATGTTCACTCGTCTATGCTAACCTTTCCCCCCATCTTACTCTCTCTGCTCAAACTCGCCGTGTGCTCTACCTGGTCATAGAAGCAAACCTATTCTGTCAACTTGTTCCAGGATCCCTTGTCGTTCAATCAACGAAATTGAGACCATTTACATTTCCCATCTCCAATTTTAGCTACGACATGATTCCCTTCCCAGTTATCGCTTCTCCTAACAACAACCCCTGCAAAACACCTCAACAAATAAACAAAATCCATCATTTTCTTCAGATGCTAGAGCTAATTAAATAACCAGAAAACATAGTCTGACATTGGTTTCTTATAGAGAATATGATCATGACGACACAACTCATGGATAACTCATTGGCCTTGTTGAAATTGATCCCTCATGATGGCAATGATGGAACTTAAAGCGCATTTGATGAAACTTGAGGGGTATTTGATAAGTTGTGCAAGCATCCAGTAGTTTATGTGCATGAGGCATTCAAGAAAGAGTTTTACATGACATGAGGCAACATGAATCAAGATACTTGGCACCTTATTTATAAACCTCTGCACTTACCTATTCACATAATATTTTCCATATGTAGCTCCCATAACCATCACTTTGCTGGGATGGTTGACAGAAATTGCAATGCTAGGGTTGAGGTGAACAAAGCAATATTGTTTTTATGTTCTGTGAAGCCCAATCCCATACATTTTTAATCCTTTCAAGTCAGCACTTAACCAAATGGAATAAGCTTTCCGGTGTTTTGCAAAAATTTCAATTCATGGAACCTAAATATTTTTCATTATTTTTATCATCTCTTATCCTCTAATCAAGGTTAGGGGCTTGAAAACACCCTTTCTATCATGTCATATTTAGCAACAATGCATGGATTGTTCCAAGTGTTCTATTGTTTTTTTAGTTTCTATTCTATTTCATATTATAAGTTTAATTCATTTTAAAATAATGATAAAGATTCTTGGGATTATATTTCTAGTTATCATGGAATTCATCATCAAAAAAGATTTCCCTGTAATGGTAAATGGCTATGGTTAAGTTGTTTTCTGGTAAACCATGGTTAAGGCATTGTGTTTTAGATAAAATTGGCTACATTACTAGCCCTTTATACAAAATCTGAATTTGCGTTAGAAATCAGCTCTCTTTTTTTAAATCCATGTTTATTGTCTTGCCTCTAAATGTAGAGCTTCTACATATAGTTATATAGATATTGTTGATGAAAATAATTCAATTATAGAAGGTTTGTGATCTATAGAAGCATAGAAATAAAATTTGTTTAGAATTTTATTAAATACTAACGCTTGGTTAACATGTGCAGGTTATGGGCACTCCAAAATACATCTATCCAAAACTTCTAGCAGATATCCCTTATGGTTTCCAATAAGATAACTAGTGCTTAGGTGATAAATTTTAAATTTCCGTTCTTTGAAATTTATGTTTTCTCTATATTTTCTAACAAGCATTAGGCATTTTTTTAAAAGTTGGTGAGCATTTATTTTATTTAGCTTCCAGATGATAAATATTTTAATAACATTTACATTTGTTGATTGGAGAAATCTCATTCAATATCGCACGCACTATGAAGAGCTATGCAAGAAAAATCTAGGTGGCTAGATTCACAATCCCACATTGATTGATGAGTCATATGGCATTTTATGAATTTCTTCGAGCCATATTCTACCCACCAGAGGTGTTCTCACATTGGTTAAAGGAGGAAGTATAAGTTTTGGAGGTCTTCTATGGAAGGGTTTTCACTTGAATGGTTAGGGTTTCAAACGATAAAAACATTTCACGCCACGAGTTTAGAAGGTTGATCCTATTTCACATTTATGGAGAAAGGGTTTAGGTGAAAATAAAGTGGTATCTCAAACACCTCTAAGGTGCTATGGTTTTTAATTTTTGATGTGGCGACCAATTTCCTAGTTCTCTGATGTAAATTTTGATATTTCTTTAATAGGTCTATAGGACATAAATAGGCGTGTTAGTCTAGTCTATAAATAAAATCCTCCAGAACAACCATATGGATTTATTGCCAATCATTGCAAAGACTTCTTATGCTTAGAACAAATGGAGATCATTGTGTAACGCATGAACACTACTGAAGTATTTGTTACAAGTAATTGAATATATAAGGAAAGCATATTAGACTACACATTATGGTAGGATTATCTTCCTCAATGATTAAGGTCTTTGAAGTTTGATAATTAAAGGTGGTTTTGCTTCTATAAAGGTGAAAGAAAATGATGAAACAAACCAAATTGGTGGTTTTGTAATGTTTAGGAAAATCATTGTCATGGATGGTAGTCCTATCAGTAAAACTCGTAAACTCTATATCAAATTTTTTATAAGATGTTAACAACAACTCCAATTGTTGATTAAAGGCTTGAATAAATTCCAATGTGGTTGTGTCTCTCGTGGGTTTTACCTTTGGAAATCGCTTAAAAGTGTGAATATACATTCCATGAATATTGGCTATCTCAATATATTAATTCTTTGTGCTTTCCTTAAACTCTTTCAATATAGTAGTGAATTTATATTACTCAAACCTAGCTGAAGCAATTTGCTCTGTAAGGGTAAAAACTTTAATCATGAGATATTTTCTCGTAGCCAGTGGAATACCTTATAAAGACTTGTTATTTTCAAATATCATCTCTTCCCATTCTCTAATCTAATCATCCTTGGTGCTTAATTCTAGAACGTTCTACAAGTGCATCCAGAGAAGAAAGTTGGAGTCGATGAGGCAAGAAAGCCCCTCTACACCAACTTGCACTCTATGGAACATCACTTCAGCTATGGTTATATTTTTATCCATTTCCTCTTGCTCTGAAGTGGGATTTGTTTTTATTTTCTACTGAAGATCATCATTATGTGTCGGTAATGTTTAAACTATCTCCTGTATTTTATTTAATAAGATTTTATGGTGCAAAAAACTATTTTCCTTCTTCATTAGAGGAAGTTGGAATGAGGGCATATACTTCATCCACTGTAGTCATAAAAGAATAATTCTAATTTATTGTTTACGAGTGTTTCTATTGTACATTGACATGTTAAGATTGAACTTCCTTAAGTGATATTCCTAGTGTGCAACATCGATCATCCAACTCGGTCATAATCTCAACCATATAATGATTAAGTTCATTTGAGGGAATCTATAAGAGATCAAGTTCAACATATGGTAGCCATTGAAGAACATCACTTGTTTCAATCAAGCACAAGAAGAGCTAGAGAATTGATTTGAGTAACTCTCCCCTCAACCCTAATTTCGTGGTGAGTCTCTAGATCGAAACTTGGTACTAGGGGCAAATGAGGTGTTATTAGCACTGGACTACTTGGCATGTATGAAGGTAAGTGTTGATAACGTAATATCTATCTATAATGAAAGCCATGATTCCTCTCATTGTTGAGATTAATCTTGATTTAAAATATGTTTAATCACTATGTTATATTTCAATATGGTCAGAATATCCTAAAATATCTAGGGAAACTTTGTCTTCTTGTTGTTACCATTATGAATTATGAATCATAATGGTCACTTATAATTTAGTAAAATATAATCCAACCTTGTGCCTATATAAACAAGTCATCTTGCTCAATCGTTTATTTAAGTCCCACTCAAGGCAGGGACTTGTTTCCCTACAACTTCCCTTGTCTTCCCTTGTCTTTATGACTAGTCGAAAGGGCGAGAGATACAATAGAATCACTTTATACAAAGTCATGCTTATGGTTAAAGGAATATCAAAGGTAATGTTATTTCCTTTATATTTAAATTCAATGTTGTTCTTGAAAACTCTAGGTTTTTGGAATTTGACGTAAGTAAATTAAGACTTGCAAGTTGGGGGAGGTTTTAATTTGAAGTTGGGAGCAATCAAGGTTAGAGTTTTAAGTCATGGCTAGATACCATTATTATTTTGATGGTTGTGCTCTTTGCTAGGTTATTAATTTGAGAAGAGATATGAGGGAAAGGTTAACACCATGTGATTGAGGTTTTAAATGTGTTTTCTGTTTTAGTCAAAAATTGTGGAGGATGGAGGATGGAAAGAAAATTACGAATACAAAAACGTTTTTCAAATTCATGTATTTAATCATTATATAATTAGTATTTTTATTGCATCAAAGAGGAACTTTCTAGTCCAATATACTAGAAAACAAAATTAAATCAAAATCAAAATCAAATTAAAAAAAAAAATTAAATTAAATAAAAAACATAAAATTATTCAACACAATATGGTAGAGATGTTATAATAAGTTGTTTAACATTTCCAGACTCCAAGCCATGGTTCCATGGTATTCCTAACCCATGGTTTTTCCCATAGTATTCTTCTCTGATGTAGCCTATATAAAGGCTAATAATTAAACTAGCCTATACCCATCTTAATTCTAGATCTACCAAGCACCAATAGGGATCAAATCTCATTTCACTCTAAAAGAGGTTTGCACCTCAAGATATTTGATCCCTCTAGGCACTTGGTGTATCCAGAGTTAACATGGATATAGGTTGATTTAATTAGAAGCTGGAAGGAAAAGAGAAAAAAAGATCATAGGTCTCATGGAAACTCATAGCAAAAAATATAGAGTAAAAAATATTTCTTTACATAACATATTTTTAAGATTTGTAAGAGAAACTAAATAATCCTTACCTCCCCTGTAAATCTTTCCATGAGTTAATTTCAAGCTAAAGTAGCAAGGGTGAAGGAGGGAAATATTAAGTGGAAAGGCCAAGGCTCGGCTCAGTGACTAAGAGATGGGATAAGTGCATATATTTCTCACTCTTAGTGTTATCGAAAGAGAACATCCTTAATAAAGAAAATTTCATATAACTATTAATTTTTAGTTTTTCTCTTTTGAAAATGATTATAAATCTAATCTAATTTTTCGAGTGATAAATTAGCCGAAAACTCCATTACTTTTTATATGAACTTCATACTTCATATTTTGAGTCCATACAAATTATTTACCCTCTAAAAATAATTCATTAACTATATCTTTTATTATATATTAAAGTTATTTTTATACAAATGATTAGGAAAAAGTTTGAAACTTTAAATATGCACAATCTAACACTAGATGTAAGAAGGGATTGTTTTAATTTGGAATAGTATATTTTATTATTTGAAGAAAAAATAAAAAAGAGGTGTGTGCGAATATCTTTCACAATGCAAACTTCTAATAGAATAGAAATTATTTCCAAATATTCTTTTATGCAAAAGTTTGTGATGATTTGTTTTTTTTAATTTGTAACTAAGTTATAAACCATGATTTCTATTTCCAAATATTCTTTTATGCAAAAGTTTGTGATGATTTATTTTTTTTAATTTGTAACTAAGTTATAAACCATGTTAATTTTTTTTTTTGAGAAAATTAAATATAAATCAAGATACTAAGGAAATTTTGTAGGGTCAGATAAAGTAACAATAATATAATTTTGAGAGAGAAATTGATTAAAATAAAGAATATTATTTTGTTTACGTGTTTATTAATGAGTTAAAGAGTGTTTCTAAGATGTATGTTGATGATTGGGCAAGAGTGTGAAATACCTTTGGTTCAAGTTTCAATTAGCTTGTGTAATATGTGTGAGCTTATAGATATATTTAAAAATTATAGTGGTAGTGGTTAGAATTAACTAACTAAATAGAATTTTACATATAAATCTTAGTATAATTGCATACTTCTCTTTATAGAGCACTCAATAAAAGTGTTGTTAAACTTGATAATATAGAAACTTTAACAAATCAAACTATAATTTTTTTTTTTTAATAATATGTATCATTAGTGAGATATGATTATATTTATGGGAAGGTCGGAGAGGCGGGAAGGAACGAAGAGCGATCAGCTAGGGTTATAGAAAGTTGCAGAGGTCGTTTCTAATGGAGGGCGGCAGAGGAGGGAGCTCTACTCCCTCCTACAAGGACGTCGTAGCCAGCAGAGGTAAAACACCACTGGTGAACAACAAAGGTTTTGTGGATGAAAGGAAAAGGGATAATGAAAAGGAGACAGATGGGACCAAGACCAAGGAAAACAATAGCACAAAGGACAAGGAGGAAGAAGACAAAATTCAGGGTTCAAGAGACAAAAAACAAAAGGGACCTTGCAGACCAAAAGCAGAGATCACTCCTAGAGTAATATTAAATGATCCTGCTCTGCAGGCGCATAGGGAACGCATGGGGACTTACACTATCATCTGTAAATTCATGGGACTATGGCCCATTGAAAAAGCTTTACAGATGTAGATCAAGTATCACTGGAAACCCAAAGGAAACATCGACCTACACCTTGGGTCAAAGGGATTCTTCACAGTGGTATTCTCAAACATCGAAGATAAAGACAGAGTATTCGAAGGAGGACCCTACTTTTATGCAGCAGTCAGTCTCTATATGCGGCCTTGGATGATGAACTTTGCTATAGAGCGGGAGATTTTCACATCGGTACTAATATGGGTAAGGCTCTATTCTCTACCTTTTGATTATTGGCAAACTGAATTGCTAGTTGCCATTGGCAACAAACTAAGTCATTTTGTCAAAGCTTTTGAAGCCACAAGAAGAGGGAAATATACCTCCTTTGCAAGGATATGTGTGGAAATGGATCTATCAGGAGCTCTTCCAGATGAAGTTATCTTGGAAGTTTTTGATGAGGAGTGGGTGCAGACAGTGGACTACAAGCATATCCCATTCAGATGTCGTAGATGCCATGAGCATGGACATTTGTTCAGAGACTGCCCTCTCAGTAAAGCAGACAACAAAAGTAAACCTAATACAATGAAGGACACAAAAAGCTTTCATAAAGTGGTAAGTAGAGGAAAAGGAGGAAAAAAGGGCCAAAGCAACAACATAATGAGGGGCAGAAGGTCAGTCAGAACAAGTTTCAAGTGCTGGAAGAGAATGAAGAAATTACGAAAGAAAACCAATCTCAGGAGGAAGGTCCTAATGAAAAAGAGAAAGAAGAAGACAACAACCAAACACAAGACATTGGTTATCAAAAATAGGCGATGATGAGTGAAACAGAAATGGAGATGGACCAGGAAATGACCCAGAGTGAAATAGATCTGGAAGATCATGAACTACAGGAAATTCTCGATAAGGAAAACCTGGATCTGGAAGGATTCTTGATGCAGGGAACCAAGGGAGGAATAGATTCATTGCCTCAAGAATAATGCAATAGAATACAACAATTGTTTCTATGGAAAACTCAGGAAAGAGGGTTGGATAAAGGAAAAAGTGAGCAAGCTGACAAACACCATAAAGAATGGGAGAAATTATACAAAAAAGAGGAAATATTTTGGAGACAAAAGTCTAGAGTTCAATGGCTCAAAGAAGGTGAACGTAATACTAGATTTTTCCATAGATCCACCATGGCTAATAGAGCTCACAATAGAATCTCTTCGATATTGAATGAGAATGGGGAGCTTCAGACCTCTCATAAGAATATCGAAGCTATGTTGGTACAACATTTCAGAGGCATCACTAAGGAAAACAATTCAGACAGAGAGAAATGCATCAAGGAAATTACAAGACATATCCCTAAGCTGGTGTCTAGAGAGGACAATTTTAACCTGAATAAACCAGTAACCGAAGAGGAAGTCAGTGAGGTTCTTAAAGATATGCAGAATGGCAAAGCTCCAGGACCGGATGGTTTCAATGTAGATTTTTTTAAGGCCTGCTGGAATATTGTCAAACAGGATATTCTAAATGTTGTGGAGGACTCCAGAAGAAACAGGACTATTCTGAAAGCCCTCAACACCTCCTTCATTTCCCTAATCCCCAAACAGGATTCAACCCTGACTGCTGATAAGTACAGACCCATTGCTTTATGCAATGTGGTATACAAAATAATATCCAAGGTATTGGCTAGCAGACTCAAACCTCTACTTCCTTCTTTAATTTCAGGGGAACAATCTGGTTATGTGGAAGGCAGACAAATCCTAAATAACATTATTCAAGCCCACGAGGTAGTTCACACGCTAACTAGCAAGAGGCAGGCTGGTATGATCATGCAATTGGATATTGCCAAAGCGTATGACAAGGTGAATTGGATTTATATCAAGAAGGTCCTTACTGCTTTTGGGTTCGATCACAACTGGGTTAGTTGGGTTATGGCTCTGGTTACTTCTTCCAGCTTTTCAATTTTGGTGACCGGCTCGCCCTCAAAGATCTTTACTCCTTCTAGAGGCCTTAGGCAGGGAGACCCACTCTCTCCCTTTCTCTTTATCCTTATGATGGAAGGACTGGGTAGGTCCATTAAATAGGCCAAGGTCTTGGGCAAGATTAAGGGCCTTCAATTAATGGAGAACGGTCAGGCACTGACTCACCAACAATTTGTGGATGACACCATGCTGCAAGGAATTCCCACAGTTAAAGAAGCTTCAGCTTACAAACAAATCCTGAATGACTTTGCCATGGCTACAGGTATGGAAGTTAATCTCTCTAAATCAAAAATATTCTTCTTAAATACTAACATTGCAATTCAGAGAAATATCTCCAGAATTCTGGGCTTTCAAAGGGATTCCCTCCCTTCAAAGTATTTGGGAATTCCCCTCACAGCTAGACCAATGCACAAAAGTATTTGGGAACCAATGCTCAATAAGATGCAAGACAAAGTCAAAAAATGGACTATCAGATCGTTGAACCTAGCTGGTAGGTTGGTTCTGACAAAGGCCGTTCTCCCTGTTTTCATATTATCAGCCCTCCCAGGTCCTAAAGGTGTCTTACAACAATTCAGGAATATCTAGAGAGACTTCCTTTGGGGCAAGGAGGAAACAAGGAAGAAATGGGCCCTTGTTTCTTGGGATAAAATCTGTAAACCCAAGAGCCACGAGGTTCTACGCTTAGATGATCAGGAGATTCTTAGTAAAGTTTTAGGAGCCAAACTTTGGTGGCGATGGGTTAAAGAACCAGAAGCTCAATGGGCTAAGACCTGGAAAGAAAAATATGCAAGCTCCTGGCAAACAAGTGATCTTATAAGAATGTCTGGAAACATAAAGGGCTCTTACATCTAGAATAAAGCCTAGGAAAATAGAAGCCTAGTACAAAAAAACAGTTTTTGGGAAATCAGAGCAGGAGATCTAGCTCTCTTTTGGGAAGACAAATGGCAACAAGAACAAACACTGTTAAGAGAAGACTTTATGAGCCTCAAGCAGGAAACAAACTCCCAAGGATTAAACAAAGTAAAGGATTTCTGGGATCTTCATCATAACTCGAGAAAGTGGAGAAGTTGGAGAAGCATAGACTGCAGAGATGACAGTCCCATAAAAATAAAAGTAGAGGCACTCATGAGCATGTTAAAACAAAGGAAGATCTTGGTAACAGAGGGGTAGGATCAGTTAATATGGGACCTCAATAAAGAAGGAACCTTTAATCTTAAGGAAGAAAAAAGAATTATCCTGAACCTAGATTCCTGTGTTTCGGCAAAATCCTGGCAACAACTTTGGAGTCATCAAGGGTGGATGAAGATCAAGCTTTTCATGTGGTTGGTACATCACAAGAAAATATTAACTTGGGACAATATTAGGAAAAGGGGTGTTATGGGGCCTTCTAGATGTCAGCTATGTGAAGCTCAAGAGGAGACAATGGAGCATATTCTCAATAGCTGCACTTACACCACCTGGTTGTGGGATTCTTTTGCCACCATTTTTCAACAGACAGACAGAGATAAAGGAAGTATCATTAATACCCTAAACAAGTGGAGAAGAAACTTTACGGAGAATGAGCTCCTTAATTTGGCTTGGGCCTTTACGCCAAGCTTCATTATCTGGAATGTTTGGAAAGAAAGGAACAAAAGAATTTTCAAGGATGAAAAAACTATTCCTCTTCGCCTATTGGATCTGATCTTGAAACAAATTAAGGAGACAGTTAGCACCACTGTTAGCAATTACCCCAAGAATCCTCCCACAGAGACTGAGTTGAGAACTCTCAGGAAACTAGGTATACAAGAGATCATTCCCCAAGGATTAAATAGGAAGGAAATAGCTTTGGAAATAGAAAAGGAGTTCTGGCATCCTCCACCGAAAGGTTATCTGAAATGCAATATTGATGGTGCTTCAAAATGCAACCCGGAATAGCTGGTTATGGAGGGGTGTTAAGAGATGAAGAAGGAAACATCATCTTCATCTTCCACTGCCATTTAGGCAAAGCCACCAACAATATGGCTGAATTAATGGCATTGGAACAATGTCTAGAGCTTCTGAAATTGGAACATAGCTCAAATGTCATTATAGAAGCGGACTCAGAGATCACCATAAACTCTGTTAAGAGAATCAGTTGCGGAACAACGCCGAAGAAAGTCTCAAAACACTGGAAACTAATCCAAGTTTACCAAAGAATTCAAAAACATCTCCAGAGTCTTCGAATTGTTAGTTTCAACCATGTTCGACGAAAAGCCAATAAACTAGCGGATATACTAGCTAATTAAGGAGTGATTAATTTTGAATGCAGGATTGAGATGAAGTGGTAGGAGACGCCTCAGAGAAAATTAAAATCTCTCTACAATGAGCAAGCAGTAGAGGACAGAGAAACTTTTAGATACTGGGCCAGAGTGAAAGGCACGGAATGAAGTTTTCTCAGCAAGTTCAATCACAATACTTCGGTATGTACCTTGGAGAAGGGCAAGCAAAGATCGGTCACAAAACACCCCGGTGTAAGTTGACCAGTCTCCTCTTTTTTTCGGACTGCAATATAGGGGTCAAATTACAGTCAGCTACAGTCTCCGGTGCAAGTTCCGAAGCGAGCTTGCACGGGAAGGGCGGTTGGATTTTTCCAGCGGTGGCAATTTACTTGCAATCCTCTTGCGGAATGGAAAACCAGGCACAAAGCAGTTTCCAGGTGATCGCATGGCTCCTGAGCGGTAAGTGGTATTGGAGATTTGGAAGCGATTCCATTAGGCTTCCAACACGTGGCAGGGGGGTGGTAAGGAATACCACCCTCCATCGCGCACTAATGATCGGTCATCTTGGCAGTGCGATATTTCTCCAGGCCATTGGATTTCGCAGAACGAATCGACGGTTAGAAATGACTGTGCTGTTTTGTGGGGCCATGTCTTTTATCCACGAGTCTTATCAGGCTTTTCGGGACAGTGGCGTGGGGGAGTTAGCAGAGTTTTCCATTTGGTTGGAGAATCATATAGTTCAACTTAATGTATTATTTGAGAGGTTAGCATTGAATGTTGTAGAGGTGAGGGTCATGTCTATGGCAGAATGCCCTTGGTATTTCCTGAGTCCATGAAGATGAAAGGTTTTTTGTATATGCTGTAACATTATTTTTGGTTTAATGAAATAGAAGGATCATCTCTTGCTTCAACAAAAAAAAGAGATATGATGATTATATTGTGACTTTAATTCATACAATTGTATTTGGTTATTTTTTAACTAAATTATATAATGGTTAAGAGCGTGTGTTTTATTTTAAGACATTATTTAAATTCAAAGTGCAGTGAAATATGTACACATTCACAAACTTTATCAAGCCTCTCAAATAAAGATGTTTGATACATTAGTATTATAATTGTTAATTTTTTTAACAAGATCGGTTAGATGATATATTACCAAAAAAGGGTGTAGAGAAAGCTCCAATTACATTCAGCTATATTGCGATAGTAGACTAAGCAACGAGACGAGATCGCAGTCCCTTCTCTTATGCTTAATTTCCAAACTTCATAGATTTTATTCTAGGATATTGTTGGACGTATTGACCTACTAAGAAAACAAATTTACATAACATAATTTCTCATTGGGTTTATGGCTTGTTGACTAAGTATTCTTGGGCTGCTTCATTCATTTTGTTGTTGTTGGCTGAGTTTTTTCCTTCACTACTCATGTTGTTGCTCTTGTAGTATTCTACTGCTTCCTGTAGATGTTTGCACTTGGTTTTCAGATCCTTTATCTCATGCTATTGCGCTGCCATATTTTGCTTCTGAAAGTTGTACTCCATTCTCATTTCACTTCTTAGATCTTTGAGAGACTGCTGCAGCCAATGTATCATGACCTTGTTTCCTTTGCATGTTGGGCATGAGTCGTTCCTAGTTGCCTTCTCAGTGGGGTTAAACTCCATCTGACTGTTGTTTCCCCTTGCTTTGTTGTAGCTTCCTATGCTCCCTTGATCCATCATTGTTCTGATTTGATGGCCTCTGCTATGAAATTCTTGAGTAGCTGTGGATATTGCCGCTGAGCTAGATAATATGAGAGAGGGCCTGTATTTATGAAGAGGGGGATGAAAATTGCAGCGAAAATTATAACTCTGCAATAAGAGCTAGATGAGGGTAGGTAATAGCTTGATCAAATAAAAAGGCTGCCTGCTGAATAGTGTTTGCAAGGGGACAAGGAGTAGCGACGTAGTTGAGTAGAAAAGCTGGTGAGCAAGGGAATTACGTGAGGGAGGGAGGCTGAGAAGGGGTTGCATGGAGAAGGCAGCTGAGCAAGACAACATGGAGGAATGGGAGCTGGGGAGGGGGATGCGCAGAGAAGATCGCACAACAAACTACGTGAGGGAGGGAAGCTGGGCAGGGGCTGCGTGGAGGGAGGCAGCTGAGCAAGATAGCGAGGAATGGGAGCTGGGGAGGGGACTGCATAGAGAGTACTACATACAGAGCAGGGGACCACATGGAAGCGAGAGGGAGGGGACTATGTGGGTGTGTGAGGGAGCATAGAAAACTGTGTGAGGGAGGGAGGGGAGTGCGTGGATGCTTGAGGGAGCACAACAAACTGCGTGAGGGAGGGAAGCTGGGCAGGGGCTGCGTGGAGGGAGGCAGCTGAGCAAGATAGCGAGGAATGGGAGTTGGGGAGGGGATTGCGCAAAGAGGACTGCATAGAGAGCAGGGGACCATGTGGAAGTGAGAGGGAGGGGACTGCGTGGGTGTGTGAGGGAGCGGTGCTTTGATGCAGACCTGGAAGCGCCGAGGGGAGTTGAATCCTCAGGCCAATGATAATTTGCACTGTGCACTCTTTTTTTAAATCTTTTGCGTTGCATGCTTGCCTCCAAGCATGTGGTTGTAGCAGTCCCCCATGCATTGGAGATGAGAGTTGTCTCTTGCACACTTTTTCCTTTTCTGGCTTGGTTTCCTTCTGAGCTGAGCTCTGCTTGCTCATGAGATTTTTGACTTTGATTGAAGTTTCTGAAGATGATCCTTTGTACTTCCACTTTTCCTTGCTTCTTCCTCTGTCTTTCCATGATTTTCTGGGATTTTTTTGGGTTGTCACTTTTTTTCTTTGTTTTTTGATTTTTTTTTTTTTTCCATAATTTGTCTTGCTTTGTCCCTTTTTTCTCCAGTACATTAATCTTTTCAAATTCATTTTGATCTTATGGCACAGGGTGTTGGTATTCCTCATTATTATCCCAGACTCTTCCTTCATTCATCTCCACTGCTTGATTTGCATGAAAATCTGCCTACTGATTGTGAAGTCTCAGTTTATGTTTGAAAGTTACACTTCCAAAGTCTTCTAGATTCCTTCTTATTGTTTTGATAATTCTACTCATAAAATCGTTGCTTGGACTTTTGGTTCAGTTCATTGCCTCAATTATGATGGCTGAATCTCCCAAAATTATTAGATTTTGGATTCCTCTTTTTTTAATTATTTTTGTCCCCGTGAACAAGCTATATGCTATGGCCTTATTATTTGAAATTTGTCCCAATCCCCATTCATATGTGACAATTTTTTTCCCACTTGGATCAAAAATTATTCCACCTACTCCTGCCTTTCCAGGATTATTCTTGGAGGCTCCATCAAATTGCAAACAGTATCTATTTTGTTGTCTTTTCCAACTTTCAGTTTCTTCTTCAGTCATTCTCAATTTCCAGTTTTTCCCTAAGCTTTCTTTTCTTTGTCCCTTTTTACCATTGTTGTCTATTATGGCTTTGCTAAGCCATTCTCTTTATTCTTATTGAAGAATACTATAATCCGTTGGGGCAGTTCCTTTTTCATTGAATATTTCTAAAGTTAATCCCCATACTTTTGATAATGTTTTTCCAATTCTAGGATTTTGGTTTTTAAAGATACACTTGTTCCGAGTCAGCCAAATTTGCCAGCATAGGACTGGAATACATTTCCAGATTCTTATAATTGTGACTTTCTTGTTTGTTGCATATGGGTAGGGTTTCTCCAGAATTTTGAGGAATTCTGGCAATGGTTTACCATAGTCTATATTTACTTCTAGCGGGCTCAAGAGCTACTCCCAGCATTCTCTTGAGAATTTACAGTCCTAAAATAAGTGTTGAATGGTTTCTTCTGCCTGCTGGCATAATGGGCATCTTGATGGCCCATGGAATCCTCTTTTTTTAAGGTTTTCGCCAGTCAGGATCTTTCCTTTTAATAGGGTCCAAATGAAAATTTTTATTTTAGGAAAACTTTCTGATTTCCATTCTATTTTCCATGGTTCCCATTCTCGTTGATTGGTTTGATCTTGAAGAATTTTATATCCAGTTTTGACTGTATATTTCCCATTACTTGGGTCCCAGATGTAATTGCCTTCCTCGTCACAATGAATTGGTGCTGCCCCCTTTAGATGTTGCTTGAGTTTATTCGATTGTCCTTCCATGTTTTTTGGGATTGCTGGCATTTTCCATTCCTCTCATTCCTTTTTATTCCACAGGGAGATTGAATGTAAGGTATTAAAGCCTTTCCCTCTCATCCATTCTTGAATGCAATCCATTTCTGGGTGATCCTGTAATGGGTCTTTTCCCATGATTATGTCTTCCCATATTGAGATTTTGTGTCCATTCCCAGGAGTTTTGGAGATGTGGCTGCCCATTATTAGAGTGAATCTTTTGACTAGCTTCCATACTTGGGTGCTTTGTCTTATTGGGATGTTCCCATTTAGTAGATTCTCCTTAGAGCCATTTAGATATTTGTTTATGAGGGCTTTTTTCCACCAATTCTCGTTACCTGTTATGAGTCTCTAGACAATTTTCATTCCCAAGGCTGCATTCATGAGCCCAGGCAGCTGAATGGACAAGCCTCCTTGTTCATATGGTAGCACTACTTGTTCCCACCTTACCAAAATAAAATTTTTGTTTTCCTGCTTCCCACCCTGCAAGAGAAAACTTCTTAAAATTAATTCCATCTGCTTGTGGGCACTTGCTGGTGCCATGATTAGTGCATATTGGTATATTGGTAATGCAGCAATGAGAGCTTTAATTAATATCACCCTTCCAGCCATATTTAACCACATCATTCCCCAATTATTTATCCTGTTTTGCATTTTCCCAATTTGTTTTGTCCATATTTCTGCCTACATGATCTCTTTTGATATTGGTAATCCTAGATAGAGAAAGTGATTCCAATTTTCCTGTGCTGGGATTTCCATGATTTGGGAAATTCTTTGCATAGTTCGTGGTGGAATGTTCCACCCATAGATCCTGCATTTTGTATTGTTCAAAATTCCACCTGACACTTGCATAAATGCATCAATTATTCTTTTAAATCTTCTCACTATTATTGTTGATGCTCCTCCCATCAACAATCTATCATCTACAAACAAGGATTGATTTATGGTCTTTATTCCTTTTGCTATTCTCAGTCCTGTGATAGTTCTTTCTTTCCTCTGTGTTTCCAATGCTCTACTAAGAGTTTCTGCCATTATTATATATAGAAATGGTGATAGAGGGCAGCCTTGCCTGAGGCCTCTTGTGCTTTGAAAAAATTCATTGGGTCTTCCATTGATGAGGGGGGCTATCAAGGGAGGGAATATGAATTCTTGTATCACTTCTATTATTTCTTTTGAGAAGCCCAGTTTCTGAAGTACAGCCAGTAGATATGAGTGGCTGACTCTATCGAAAGCGTTTTCCATATCTAGTTTGATTATCATACCTTTTTCTTGCTTTAAGATACTGGAGTGGACAGCTTCCTGAACTATGATGACATTGTCAATGATTTGTCTGTTTGGGAAAAACCCTCCTTGGTGTTCTGAGATTATTAAGTGCAACACTTTCTTTATTCTGTTGGCCACAATTTTTGTTATTATCTTGTAGGAGGAATTGCACAGAGAAATGGGCCGGAACTTATTGAAGGTGGATGGATTTGCTTCCTTTGGAACCAGAGCAAGATAGGAAGATCTTGTGTGGCCTCCCATTTTTTTTTAAACATTCTTTGCCATTCTTAAGAAATCCTTTCTGATTGTATACCAATGATTTCTGTAGAAGGCTATTGTGAATCCGTCTGGCCTAGGCGCTTTGTTCGGATGCAGGCTCCAAATGGCCTCCACAATTTCTTCTTCTGTGAGGTCCTTACACATGTCTTTGTTTTGTTCTTTTTTGATTTTCTTCTTTGTGTGCTGCAAAATTTCTTCATATTCAGCCGTTTCCTCCATTGCTGACAGTAAGTTTTTGAAGTGCTTGTGGGCTACTTTTTTTATTTCTTCCGCTCCTTTGATTTCTTGATTTTCCACTTGTATTTTTTCTATCTGGTTTCTAGCTCTTCTGATTTTCATACTGTTATGAAAAAAGGACGTATTCTTATCCCCTGCCTTGAGCCAGAGGATTCTAGATTTCAGTCTTGCCTCTTCCTCCTCTTTCCTGTTTTCCCTATATATCTCCCAGAAAATTTCTTTCTCTTTAAGGTAGTCTTGCTTGCTTTCTTCTTTACATTCTTTTTTAGCCTGCATGTTATCCATTTTCTATTGTAGCTATTTTTTATTTTCTTTTTATTTATTTCATGTAACCTTGCCCATTCTTTTAGCTTGGTTCTTACACTTTTTAATTTTGTCTCCCATATGTACTGTGGTGAGCCTGATATTCTTGGTGCCCATGTTGCTTTAACTAATTCGTTGATTTTTGTGCTGCTGTCCCAAATTGCACTATACCTGAACGGGAGTGGGCCTTGGTTTTCCATTTTTCCCATTGCTATTACAACCGACTTATGGTCAGAAGTTGTGGTGTGAATGATTTTGGATTTGATAGAGTTGTACAGTGCTACTATGTTGTCTTGAATCAGGATTTTGTCCAGTCTTTCTTTTATGTTACTTTTACCCACTCTCTTGTTATTCCAGGTATATTTTCCATTGTTTGGAGGAATGTCCAGAAGGCTATACTGTTCCATTATTTCTTCCAAAGAGTTTCGGGATGGATCCTCTTGAAAGTTTCCTCCAAACTTTTCCTCTATACTTCTAACCAGATTTAAATCTCCTCCTAAAATTATTTTTCCAGCTTGTGTTTCTTGTAATACTTCCTTTATTGTTGCCCAACACTGTTCTTTCTCCTTATAGTGGTTGGGGGCATATATATTTATCACCCTATATTTCTCTTATGTGTTGGTCCTCCTAAGATCCGTTAAAATCTAGTGCTGCCCTGTGTTTTTCCCCATTAATTCCCACCTTCCTTTTTTTTCCAGATTGTGCATATGCATCTTGATCCTCCAGTTTCCTAGATTGCTTCCCCTTCATATTGCCTGAACTTTTTTTTAAGATTTTCCGATTCTTGGTTGTTTACTTTGTCTCATGGATCATAAGGATATTTGGGTTCTCTTTTGTCAAAATATCTCTTGTTGCATTTTCCTTAACAGGGCAGCCCATTCCTCTGCAGTTCCAGGAGACTATTATCATTATTTACTTGTTCGGTGGTGCATGGCTCCTTTCCCCTTATGCTGGCTTTTCTCCATATTTCCTATACTTTTCCCTAGATAAGTGTCCATGGGTTGTTGTGTTCCTAGGGCCATTTCTTTTGTTGCTGCTTCATCCCTTACTTCTTTATTTGTCTTTCTTCCAACCCTTTTTTAGTTTTTTGCAGTTGGTAATGCTTCTTTAGCTTGTTTTTTGGTTAATATCTTGTCTACTAAAGGAGGGGTAGAGAGGTGAATTGAGTCTCTAGGGGAGGGGGGGGGGGGACCGTTGGGTGATTGGAGAGCGTGGGGTTCTAGATCTAGCTTTGGCTCCAGGGGATGGGGAGTCTGATGTGAGCAGAGGATCAAAGGGGTTTTGGCTAGCTAAGTTTTCTTTTGGCGAGAGGGAGAGGGCTTCAGCAGATTGTGAGGGTTGAGAGGAGAGCTAGACTGGTTGTTTGTTGGCTATCTTCTTTCGTTTGACCTGTTCCCATTTATTTTCCGGATCCTCAATCTTTTCATTTTCATTTTCTCTATTTTTTGTACATCTATTTGCAAAATGACCGTATTCATGACATACCTTACATTTGAAGGGGATTTGCTCATAGTCCAGCTGTTGTATGTGCGTCCACTGATCCACTTTTATTTTGATAGCTTCAGGGAGACCTTTGCCTAGATCCACTTCCACGCAGATTCGGGCGCATGCATGCATGTTTTCTTTAGGCTCACATCTATCTATGTATTTCCCAACTATGTTTCCTATTGCTTTGACTGAATCATCTCCCCAACAGTGGAGAGGCAGATGCGGCAATCTTACCCATACTGGAACAACATTTGGGACGTCCATTTCTGGGTCAAAGTCCGGTGTCCATCTGTTCAAATACAGTCCCCTTGTATCCATAAAATATGGATCGTTCCTGAATATCAGATCTCGGTCCTCTTTGGTTTCGAAGTGGAAGGTGTAGTAACCTCTACCACAAAATCTGATTGAGATCTTCCCAGATATTGTTGTAGCCTAGTTTCTTTCTACCCACTTTTGCACAGTCTTGGGTGATGGCCACAACCCAGTAAACTGCCCTACTAACCCTCATTCTGCCAGGGAGAGTGCTGCTTTTCTTGGGAGTGCTGGAGGGAGAGATATTTCTGGTATTTCTTCCATTTTTTTAACAAACTTTGAAACTGACGGTCTGTTCTTTGCTGGACCCATTGCAGAGATGAGGGAAGCAAAAGATTTTTCTGTTACTTCTGATTCTTGCTGGTGATCTGTGTGATGATGATCTTCCTCTTCCGGTGGATCCATATTGCTCAAACCCTAGCAGCAGGAGGCCGCTGAGGGCCAATACGATCTGGGGCAGTATCTGCCTGAAAACTGCAGCTGCGATCTCGCCTTCCTCTTTCTGTCGTTCTGACCTCAGCAGCAAGGGCCACTGAGGCGCAGCGAATGTTGCTTCGCGCTGGGAGCTGCAGCAGCAGCTAGGGCTGCATGCTATCCTCAGCTGCTCTCCTACCATCAATCTAAAAAAACATATTATTTATTATTGTTATTATTATTATAACAAAACTTTAATAATTACTTTATTTTATTTTATATTTATATTGAAATATATTTTTGATTGTTTAATGAATGATTGAAAATAACTAGCCTAGATCTATCTTAACTCCATATTTACCAAGCGTCCATAGGGATCAATGTCCATAGGGATGCAAACCTCTTTTAGAGTGAAAAGAGATTTGATCCCTCTTGGCCCTTGGTAGATCCAAAGTTAAGATGTATCTAAGCTGGTTTAATTCCCCCCTCTAAATAAGATATATTCCACATGAATAGACCTAGAGTTAAGATGGATCTAAGCTTGTTTAATTCCCCCCTTTAAATATGATATATTCCACATGAATAGATCTAGAGTTAAGATGGATCTAAGCTTGTTTAATTCCCCCTTTAAATAGGCTATATTCCACATGAATATTAAAAAACCACGGATAAATTGACGAAGATCGTGTATTAACAACAAAGTAGAATTTATTTTTATTATTTTAGTTTAAATTTATTTTTATTTTAACGTAGAGTTATTTTTATTTTTATTTTTACTTTTATTTTATTTTGACTTAGTGAATTTGTTTAAAAGGCATTACAACATCTTTACCATATTGGACTAAAAAGCACATCTCAACACAAATATTGATTTATTATTATATTAAAAAATAAACAATAAAAAAAATATAAATTTTAATTTGAAAAAAAAAAAGATAATAATAAATTACTTTAAATATATAATAAAGAGTTATGAGAAACAAATCATAAAGAACAAAGACAATACATTTATTAAGTCATTGTCCAATAGAAGTATATTAACAATTGCACCAGATGTAGCCTTGAGGGTTACCTCAATTGGTCGAGTTCTTATTGTTAAAAACACCTTGTTAGTGGGAGGTCACTGTGTCAATTCTCTTCGATGCTCTCGGGGTTAGGCTCTATTAATGAGCCAATAAGAAGTGGGGTTAGGCACTATTAATGAGCCAATAAGAAGTGATCCCTTCGAGTGGATATTCCTAGATATTTCCATGGACATAGTAGCACCAATCTCTAGTGTATGTGAACCACACTTAAAAAAATATTGCACCTGATGTTGCATAGGAAATGTCGTGAGTAGTATAGATGAAGAAAAAAATAATTTGCACCTGATGTTGCATAGGAAACGTCGTAAGTGAGTAGTATATATGAAGATGTGTTGAGAGGCGCTCTACGTCCTAGTATAGGGGATATGTGTAGGTGTAATGTAAGTATGTATGTATGTCGATAGTTTTTAAATGTTGACAAAAAAATATATCATAAAAAAAATTTAAAACATATATAAAAATATTTTAGCATGTAGATTTTCTACAGTTACGTACATAACTTCATGATCATCATATAAAAAATATTCCAATTAAAACATATATACAATACCATAGCTTAACAATATCATATGCCCAAAAAACATAACTCATTTCACAATCAAAATATTTAATAAATTAAAATTTCACAATCAAAATATTTAATAAATATTTTAATTTTATAACATTTTATAACATTTTTTTAATTAAATCTAAAAGTGAAAATGTTATAATTACTTTTGAGATATATCTAAGGCTCTATCCTCACTATTACTAAACCATACAGATTAAATCAAAGTTTTAATAAAATAAAAATTGAGAATATTTTTTATATATATAGATGTGAAACTTATATAAGTAATATTATTATGAACCAGCATAGATCTATCTTAATTAAGGATTTACAAAGAAAGGAGAGGAATCAAATCTCTCAAAATGTTCCTCAAATTTTGCACTCAAAAAAAAGTTTTCTTCTTGAGATATTTGATCTCTCTCAACACTTGGTAGATCCAGAATTAAGATAAATCTATGCTAGTCTAAATATAGCTCATTTTAAGTAAAAAAACAAAATCTTAATATTATTTCTACTGAGTAACCTTTTATAATTAGATCATTCGTCTTTTCTTTATCACATGAAAATTCAAACAAAGAATTAAAACTCTTGAATGAACTCCCCTCTTTTCATTTTTCCCACCACTTTGTTTCTTCAGATGATTTGTTATACAATTGTATTATTATCCATTGTTGGTTTCATGTCCACATAGCCTTCCTTCATAATGGATGTGTGCACGATGCAAGGTCCACGTGTCAACACATACGTTTCCACAACGAAAAATCTCTTTAGATTTGTGCCACCTGTGCTTAAATCCTATCATTGTATATCGTAAGTGAAGTGTGCCCCATTTGATTCCTCTACTATTATTTATTTCCCACGTATTAGTGTCGTGATTATCTACATTCTCACAAAGGTTAGGCTTATTAGGTGTTACCTCTCCCAAAAGTATGATAATTAGATTTATGGAGAACACTTACTCTAGTTTTGTTAACAATAAAATTTATAATGAGATAAGCTATACCACTTAATTTTCATAGATCAAAGTCCTTTGAAGAAAGAAAAAATTGATTGGATAAACTGCATTATCAAATTTTCACAAATCAGAGTCCTTTGAACAAAGAATAAATTGATAAGATAAATTGCATTATCAATGATATTTGTATTGTGATTTTTTCAAGTCCTCATTAAAATAACAATGATCATTCATCCACCTAATTTTCTGTAGTTGATAGTACATCTATCGTTTAGAGGTTAATATCCTATTATTATTAGTAGTACATTTAACAAAATGAGGCATTGATGTATGGCATAAGGTGACTTCCAAAGAATAAAAACCCCAACACTTTGATCTAGGTGGATATTGGTGACCACCCGTCTATTCCACTTGGACCCCCACCATTATTTCTTTCAGTTTTTCAGTTTCCTTAATTGTAATATAATTTACTATTTTTGGCAGTTTTTCATGTCCTAAACTCCCGGAGCCATTTTGAGGCCCTAAACAACGTTTTTTTGGAAAAACACTAAAGGTGAGTACGAGTTTTCAACTCAACATTAATTGTCAACAGTTGTAGTCCTCGGATAGATCTTTCTAACGAGGTATCATGTGCGTCAAATGGAGATAGTATGCCAAAATTACGACCCTGAGAAATTGATGTACCAATTTACTCCAACAGGGCCCATAGTTTGGTGTTTCATCTCCTAGGATTAGGTTTTTGGATGTTTGTGGTTTTTTATTGTTTCTCAATAATAAATAGGCCTTCAAGCCTCATTGTAACATAGTTCAGAGGCATGTAGCCACCACATCTCTTCTCAGAGATAAGCTACCATCACCCAAGCTAGTTTATTTCCACTTTGTATGTAAGCATATTTCAATTCCTTGATAATAATGAAATGAATTTTTATTTCTATTGCATCTTTGTGTTTATGGTTATATTTGTAATTTGTTGTGTTCATGTTTAAATTCA
The DNA here is from genome assembly GCA_031772625.1 of Pinus tabuliformis. Taxonomy (NCBI): domain Eukaryota; kingdom Viridiplantae; phylum Streptophyta; class Pinopsida; order Pinales; family Pinaceae; genus Pinus; species Pinus tabuliformis. Next base: position 781,096,157 of record CM062806.1, on the reverse strand, counting down.
TATCAGTGGTATCAGAGCGATATTCTTTTTCTCGATCCTTCTTTTCATGTCCCCAACGAGGTTGGGGTATAAGGAGTTAGGGCTCGATTTGGTTAAACCTTTGCAAGATCAGCCTCTCAAACCCCGACAGCTGCCCATGGGGGAAGAAAAGAAAGACGATGAAGTAGGAAATCCTATCAAAATATTGCTCAAGGAGGCCCTCGAGAAAGAAAGAAACGTGATGATGGATAACTTTGTCTAGATCCTTCAACAGTTGCCCACCGACGACGCATCCACATCCAACAAGCACTCTGGAGGTGCCACTCCTTTTAGGGTACAAACTTTGACATTCCCACATTTGAGGGCCAAATAGATGTAGACGTTGTAGATAAATTGTTAAATCTAATAGAAGGTTATTTTTCTGTTCATGATTTTTCCAGCCAGGAAAATATTACTTTTTCTCTTCTCAAAGCTGCCCCCCACGTCAAGGACTAGTGCGAAACCTACTGTGAGCAGAAGGATGAAAGTATCCCCTCACTTTTTTCAACTGCACCCACTTAGAATTTGTTCCGAGACGCCATCAAGGAGCAGTACTACCTTGTCGGGAGATATGAAGATAAATACATAAAGTGGACCATGCTATGGTAAGGAAGGGACCAAGATGTGCCAGAGTTTACCAATGTTTTTCATACCCTTCACACGAAGTTGGGTATCAAGTATTCTAAGAAAAATTTGGTACTCAAGTATAGCGGACGCCTACACAGATACATCTAGATGAGATGGAGTTCTTGGACATCTCCTTGCTTAGCATGGTGTACCGATACACTGCAAAGGTCGAGTAGAAGCTTAAACAGAAAAAGCGAGACTTTGGATCTGCGAATTAGAAGCAAGCAAAAGGTGCCCCCAAATCATAGAACAAAGGACAAAGCCAAGGTGGGGCGGCCCATGATAACCTTCCAAATCCGCAATAAAATAACAACACCACATAGCCGAAGAAGGACATAGGAAAGTGGTGTGAGTTCCATAAGAGCTCCACTCACAACACAAGTGAGTGTTGGGTCAAGCAGTCATTGGTGGCCAAGCTAAAGGCTTCTGCATTTGATGCATGTTCCAAATCTGAGTTAGAACCCGACAAGGGGAATGAAAAAGGGAAGCAGATTATCGATGCGAAGCCCAACGCTAGTGTTGCCACCATGAATATCCAGAAGGAGGAACCCGAAGATCTAGAGGAGGAGGAGCACATCTTCCACTACCATATGTGGGTAAAGGGTTCCCCGCTACAGTTCATTGTCGACAACAAGAACCAAAAGAACCTCATTTCAGTAGAGGTCATAAAGCGGTTGGGCTTACCGACCATAGCACACCCACAACTGTACACCATTGGGTGGCTTCACCAAGGACGGGATCTTTGTGTCAGCCAGCAGTGTCGCCTTCCATACAACATCAAGCCCTTCATGGATGAGGTATTATGTGATGTTTCTCCCCTTGATGTTTGTGATGTATTGTTAGGCCAACCATACTTGTGGAAGTGACATGTTGTGTATGAGTCAAAGCCTCACGTTGTTATTGTTACCTTGGGAAAATAGTTGTACAGGATACCAAAGGTAGCACTGCCTACTTCCATCTCTTTGGTTGCTGCAAAACAATGGAATAAGCTCATTTCTAAAACCATGAAAAAAAATATTCCTGATGATACGCCTTCAGGGAAAGAAGAAGACGGTGGCCATGAACTCCAGACAGGGCCCCTCCACACGACAACAACATATGGACAAGATCGTGGAGGAGTACGAGGACATCTTCATTTCCCTTGTAGGGGTGCCTCTGCATTGTCAGGTCAAGCACTCCATCAATTTGACCCCATGTGCATCGTTGCCCAATGGACCAATATATCGGTGCTATGTTATGGAGAACGACGAAATGAAGAGGTAGATTTGGGAGATGTTGCAGAAAGGTCACATTTGGTTGAGTTCATTTCCCTGTGGGAACCCGATCGTATTAGTATAGAAGAAGGATGAGACTTGGAGACTTTGTATTGACTATCGAGCACTTAACAAGATCATTGTCTGGAATAGGTACCTAATCCCACGGATTGATGACCTTCTGGACCAACTCAAGTGGGGAAAATATTTCAGCAAGATGTACTTGAAGTCCAGATATCACCAAGTACCAATCGAACCCTCCGATGTGTGGAAGACTACCTTCAAAGCCAGGGAGGGCCTTTTAAAATGGTTGGTTATGCATTTTGGGTTGACGAATTCTCCTGCAACGTTCATGAGCATGATGGATGACATCTTGCAGCCATTCACCAACTCATTTGTAGTGGTATACTTGGATGACATCCTAATCTTCAGCCAGAGTTAGGAAGAGCACCTCCAACACATCCGACAGGTTCTCCAAACACTGCAATAATGCAAGTTGTGTGCCAATTTGGAGAAATGAACTTTTGGCATGACCCAGGTTCACTATCTGGGATACATTATTGATGAACGAGGAGTGCATGTGGATCCAGCCAAGATCCAAGTCATTCGGGATTGGCTGGCCCTAACCACTCTGACAAAGCTACGTAGCTTTCTAGGTCTTGCCAATTTTTACCGCAGGTTTGTGTTGGGGTTCTCTCATATCACTTGGCCATTGAGTCAAGTCACCAAGGGAGGAGTCAAAGCAAAATTATTTTGGTTTGAATCTCAACAGAAGGCGTTCAGAGAGTTGAAACATCACCTCTGCTTTGCACCAGTGCTCACATTACCTTGCAACAACCATTTGAGATCGAGACAGATGCCTCTGACTATGTTATTGGGGCTGTCCTTACTCAATAGGGGCATCCAGTGGCATATCACAGTGAGACACTTTTAGACACAGTCCAGAAGTATCCCACTTATGACAAAGGGATGTATTCCATTGTGCAGGCCTGCTAAAAATGGAAGCATTACATTTTGGGGAAGGAAATGGTCATCCACACAGACCACCGACCCCTACAGTTCATATAGACAGAAGGGAAGTTGCAAAATGATCACCATCAGAAGTGGTCCACATACCTGCAACAGTTCCATTTGAATATCAAGTATAAGAAGGACAACACTAATAATGTTTCAGAATGCCTTAGCCGATCACCAATCATGGCGTTAACCACTGTGCTCAACTCTTGTGGGTACGAGACTTATGATTGGCCACTTCTCTACAAAAGTGACCCAGAATTTAGCCACACATATGAGACACTCTTGGAGGGTCAACAATTTGCAGATTTTCACCTCCATAGAAAATTTTAGTGGCGAATGTTCGCCCTTTGGCGAAATTAAGGGGTTTTAAATTTTTAGTGGGCAAATATTTTGTATCATAGTACATTTTTTCAAATCACCCCAAATAGCCCACCTTATTTTAAGGGAGAGTGTAAAAAAGGTAAATTTAGCCCTTGAAATTAGAAGTTACAACCTTCCATTCGCCCATTTTCAAGAATAGGTTTTATTTAAGTGAATCCATTCGCCCATTTTCAAGAATAGGTTTTATTTAAGTGAATCCTATGGGTCAAAGGCCCAAATACCATATTTATAAAAGAGATATGGTAAATTAATAAAAATATAAATATGAGAGGTATGGTAAATAAATAAAACATTTTTTATATTTACTTCATAAGTCACCTTATATACATGAAAGGGTGTAAACAAATAAAAATATAAGTAAAGTGGAGGTATGGTAAATAAATAAAATGTCTTTTTATACTTACTCAAAAGGGATAGTAAATAAATAAAAATATAAATAAACTAGACACATGGTAAATAAATAAAACCTCTTTTTATATTTAGTCCATAACCCTCGTTCTATTTATGAAGGCTCAAGAAAGAGGTTTTATTTAAGTGAATCCTATGGGCCAAATACCATATTTGTAAAAGAGGTATGGTAAATTAATAAAAATATAAATAAACGAGAGGTATGGTAAACAAATAAAACATTTTTTTATATTTACTCCATAAGTCACCTTATATTTACGAAGACTCAAAAAATGCGTTATATTTAGGTGAAACCTATGGGCAAAATACTATGGGACAAATGCCATGGACTAGATTGTTATTAATGCCATGCAAAAAAACATTATTAACCCTAATATTAGTATTAATAAAAATAAAAATGGCACATGGTACTGACCCATGGTATTCACCTGGAATGTAGCCTATTTAAATGGGGGAATTAAACCAGCATAGATCCATCTTTACTCTGGATCTACTAAGCCCCGAGAGGTATCAAATATCGTGATATGCAAACTAGCATAGAGTGAAAAAATATTTGATCCGATCAAGAGTAAAAATGGATGTTGATGATGATGGTGATGGTTAACGTCCGCTAAGACCAAACATTGGTCTATCGGACCTAAAGAAACAAATTATTTATTTTGATTTAAGATTTTATTCCTATGCTCAAAAATCTTGGAGAGAAGCCTCCCGAGCTCACTATAATTTTGACATTGTAAAAGGCTAGGAAGGTCGGTGTTGTAATTTAATGTATGTTAAACATTTTAGCTTGGTTAAAATAAAAAAATAAAATAAAAATCAACTATTAATTTTATTAATTTTTACAAATTACTAATAGTAATTTTTAAGCTCTAGGTTTATGATAACCCATGGTAATACCATGGTATTCATGTGAGCATAGACTATTTAAAGGGGAAATTCTATCATCTTAGATCCATCTTAATTCTGGGTCTACCAAGTGCTCAGAGGGATAAATAGGTTTCATCCCCCTAAGAGTGGTAGATGTGGAGTTAAGATGGATATAGGTTGGTTTTTATGATAATGAAGATATTAAATAGACTTAGGAAATTATATTGTAAAAACATCTTAAGGTGAATGGTTAAAGCATAGACATTGGACAAGTATATTTGTATACTTCTGTTTTAAACTGAAACAAAAATCCAGGGCTAAAAGGTATGGATTGATTGCACTAGTCATCCTTCTATAACTTTCCAACATATGCTGGAGTAAACAGATTGTAATTTGGTTAATTTTTCTAATAGCAAACAGGAACATACTTGTGTATTGGCATAGTGGTTACGAGGTCCCTAGAAGTGATGAATTTGAATTTTTCTTGGTTTTATATATAGTATTAGGTTTTTTCTCATGCTTTCTGTGAATGGAACGAGTGAATTTTGTCCTACACCCACTAGGTTATCGATATGTAATTTCGGTAATTTTGATTTCAAAAGATATTTTAAAGGAATGCAATGATTTGATTTGTGTATTCAATAAACACAAGATTTTATAATTGAGTAAAATATTCGCCATGCCTGGAGAGAGATTCGCCAAAAAATTATATATACATATCATATTATTGATAAAATTGCCTTCCATTTTTCCTATATACCATGGAGATTCGCCCATTTATTATACATGTAAATTTAGGGGGGTTTCTTAAAATTTTCCCTATTCACCTCCATGATGCATTGTTATGCCACCTAGGACACCTTTGTGTTTCTTCAAGTGAGCATGCCAAGATGATTTGGGAAGCACACTACAGTCAGGTCGTTGGGCATTTTGGCGTCGAGGAAACAATGGCAGTACTGCAGAAGTATTTCTATTGGTCAAACCTTCAACAGGATGTCAGGAAGTACATCAGATCATGCATTGCCTGTGTCATTGCCAAACTGACCATCAAGAAGAAAGGCCTCTATACCCCACTGCCTACCCCTAGTCGACCTTGGGAATCCATCTCCATGGATTACATGTCTAACCTTCCTTCTACTAAGCATGGCAATGACTGTGTCTTTTTGGTCATCAACAGATTCTCGAAGATGCCCATTATGGCGGCCTGCAAGAAGAATATCACAGCAGAAACCACTGCTAAACTCTTCTTTGAATGACTGTGGGACACTTTGGGATCCCACAGTCTATCATCTCAAATCAGGACAACAGGTTCCTTTGTACATTTTGGTCCAGTCTCTGGTCGATGTTGGACACCAAGCTCACTAAGTCCACAACTTTCCATCCCCAAACTGATGACCAGACAAAGGTCATCAATAGGATGATCGTACATATTCTACGCATGCACAACTCAAATCATCCACGCACATGGGATGAGGGCCTCCCCTATGTCCAGCACAGCTATAACCAGGCTCTCCACAACTTGACTGGCCATAGCCCTTTTCAGGTAAGCTTGGGATTCCAACCTCTATGTCCCATTGATGTGGACATACCATTTGCAATTACTTAAGCAGATTCGTCTCATGTCCAGTCTGAAGCCGACAAGGCAAACAATGTCATTGAGCACATCCATCACATTTTCCAACATGTCCATGACATATTGGATAGAGCCAATTCTAAGTACAAGTAGCGGCATGATCAACATCGGGTTCCACACAAGTTCTAGGTAGGTGACAAAGTTTTGCTGCATTTGCAGAAGGAGCGCCTCCTTGGGCACCAGCACAAGCTTCGCCCACTCCGTTATGGTCCATACATCATCACCAAGACAATAGGGGAAAATTCCTTCAAGCTTAGTATTCTACCATTCCTTGGTTTGGACTGCCTTCAACCCTACTTTCCACCATTGTTAGACACATCTGACATTGCAGAACAAATCACACCAACAAAATTAAACCCAGACTGCATGGAACAAGCCAAAACTAATTGGATCATGGAAACAAAGCTCAAAAACACACGATAGAAAAGGATCCAACTATATCGAGTTCTCAAAGCAAGCCAACTCCTTCACTAGTGAAAGTGGCTCACCAGCAACCAAGTTCAATAGAAGTTTCCTCATCTCATGGAGGAACTCAACGCAATGGGAACCATTTCTTACTAAGGGGGGAGGAATGATTGAGGTGGATATTGGTGACCACCTTCCTATTCCACTTGCACCCCCACCATTGTTTCTTTTATTTTTTCAGTTTCCTTAGTTGTAGCACAATTTACTATTTTTAGCAGTTTTTCGGGTCCTAAACTTCTGAAGCCTTTTTGAGGCCCTAAATGACGTTTTGTTGGAAAATAAATGCTGGCGAATACAGATTTTCATCTCGGTATTTTCTGTTAGTAGCTCTAGTCCTCGGATAGATACTTCTAATGAGGTATCATTTGCATCAAATAGAGATAATATGCCAAAGTTATGACCCCGGGAAGTTGATGTACCAATTTACCCCAACGGGGCCCATAGTTTGGTGTTTGATCTCCTATTTTTAGATGTTTGTGGTTTTCCATTGTTTCTCAATAATAAATAAGCCTTCAAGCCTCATTGTAACATAGTTCAGAGGCATGTATCCACCACATCTCTTCTCAGAGATAAGCTACCATTGCCCAAGCGGGTTTATTTCCATTATGTATGTAAGCATATTTCAGTTCCTTGATATTAATTAAATGAAGTTTTATTTCTATTGCATTTCTATGTTTATGTTTATATCTATAATTTGTTGTGTTCCCTTTTAAATTCGGATCACACTTATACAATTTTTCATCATAAATAAATCTTCATCTTTGGCTCCAGGAGTTGGATGCTTTAACTAGTGTAAAAACCATATAGATTGATGTGAGATTAAATACCCACAAGAATGCAAGATCAATCATTAGAAATCCCTATGAGAGTCTATATGTTAATTCTAAGCAATTAAGCCAATTTCTCATAGGCTAGTAGATTCCCTCTAAAATAATGACCACATGAGTTGCATAATTTCCTTTTGAAGTAGAATCCCATGTTATTTTTCTATGGTCATCTCCAAGGCAAGAGAAGGAAAAATCCTTTCCATGTGAGAAACATACTCATCCAAATATAACTTGATTTTCATATAAATGACACTCATATGTAGGTCAAACAAATTTCACTATTTATACTGGAGATGAAAGCAATTTGATAGGTAGTAGTCTCAACTTGTATGAATATTGCTTCTCCTTTCCAACCATATAGTCATGGATACATATGCTTAATGTTCTAATGGTCATGTCAACTCCTTTGGTAGTTGAGATTAAGCCCTACAAAGATGCATTCCATACAATATTGTCACTTTCCTTGCAATGATGATGCACTTCCTTAATTCTCTCTGCAGACTTGCAAATGCCACTACAACTCCAATCAAAAGAGGAAACACATGCATTTCTTGATTGTTCATTTTATTCATAATTGAATTGCATAACAAAAATTGGACATTGTTTTAGATGATGATATAAAGGCATCAATATTGACATGTTCTGTATTTGCACAAAACAATTGCATAGATATATCTATGCAATATATCTCTAATTCACCAACATGAACTAGTTATAATCATATTTAAGTAGATTTCCCTAAAAAAATTACTTCATTTTAATATATAGATTGATGAGGGAACATTCAAGGCATTATAGATTTTGGGATACATAGTATACCAAATCCTTTGAGATGGAATAAAGTTGACCAGTTGCATGTTTGAAGTATTCATTCCCCACTTCACCAAATTTCCAGTGTTTTGGTCCATGGCACCTTACATTAGAGAAATTTTGAGTTGTAAAATGGGCCTCCTAAGGAATATTATAAAATAATAGTGGAAATAATAAAATAAGATTAGATTACATCATCAAATTTTAGAGGGAAAATGGAAAAAACTACTTTTTTCAACTTATCTCCCTGTGATTTAACTCAAATTTTGAGCAGGAGCACTTGTTGGATGCAGAATTGAATTTCTCATCCAAGGAGTACCCATGTATCTTACTTTCAATGTACCCTACTATGTGAAAAATGAGAAATACATGAAAAAAACGTTATTGCAATCACATTTTTTATGTATCTCTCATTTTACGTGTATTGTGGTCCATCGAAAGTATGAAACATGGGTATTCCTTGGATGAGGAATTAAATTTCACATCCAATGAGTGCTCTCACTCGAAACTTGAGTAAAACCATAGGGAGATAAGTTAAAAATACAAGTTGAATATATATATATATATATGAATTGAGGCTTCTATGATCCATATTACATTAAGAAGAGTCTTTTTGATAGAAACCGCATAGGAGAAAAATTTTCCAACGCGTTTCAAACCAGCTAGTGTGTTTCATCATCAGGAAACTAGCTGGTTCAAAACACGTCGGCAAAATTTTCTCCTATGTGATTTCTATCAAAAAGACTCTTCTTAGTTTTTTTATTTCCATTTATTTTTTAATCTGTTTACTTTTTAACTCCAAAAACGGTGAATCATCCACCATGGTTGACATCATCATCTTGAATCCTATTGGTTCTTCTAAATTTGATTTTGTTTGTACATTTTTTGTTTTGAGGTCCATTTTAGACCTCAAAATTTCTCTAATGCCCCTTTTCCTAAGATATACCAAAACATAGATCACAAGAGCGAGATGAAAATTTTATTCCAATTATGAAGTAATTTTGTACAATTTCAATAGTGAAGAAGCTTAACTTCAAGGTTTCAAACTTCAGCGATCAAATGGATGTTGCATAATTCTACATAGTTCTTTATCTTATTAATTCCCCTTTGCTACTAACTTACTCGCCAAGACTAGACCAAACTTCATACATTCCATGTACACTCGAGCCATTGATTGATGCCTTGCAAGATATTTTGAAAGGATCCCTAAAAAGGAACAAGTGTATTTGATTACATCCACAAGTAAATACTTCAAGAAATGAGAGCCAAGGCATTGGGGGGGAACACTTACCTTCATAGATAAAAAAATAAGACATCCAACACTCACCTAGATTTACATGGACCTCATCATCAAATTTTATATAAAAGTATGCATCCCATTTTGCAAATATTGTAGAAAAGTATATTTTTGTCTTAGTAGATAGCTCAAGATACCCTTCAACATGCTCATGTTCAAAGTAAATGAACAACATAGAAAATTGTGATTCCTTATCAATCCCATAATAGAAATAAGTACAGTAAAAAGTGTCAAATATAAGGAAAAATTATAACGTACCAATTTCACGAAGTCTCGATGTTGTATGTCTTCAGTTTCAATTTATTTGTCCAAAATTCCACTTTCCATAGCATTGTTTGTGCTTGAAAACTACATTTGTTAAATTTTCTCATAAATTTTTTGAAATAATTAAATTTATAAATATGCTTAAAACAAGTTTGGGATTTCTATAATATATATTCATATAAGATGTAATGACATAAATACTTCACTTATGAACAACCTAAGCCACATGGATTGACTAAATTATGGTCTTGCTCTTAAAGATGTAAAATTTGATTTCAATGAATATCTAATATTTAGAATAAAATTTTGAATTCATATTTTCAAGTAACAATATGAAAAAGAAAATCACAAAAGGATCGGATGGTCTTTTAATGCAAACTAAAAGATTATTATGGAAACAGTGCCAATAATAAGTGGACAAGAAAAATAAAGGACAAGAAGAGATGCTTTGTAAAAGGGATTGTATTCCATGTAACTAATTATATTCACTCTTAGTGGTTTATGGATTGTATTCCATGTAACTAACTAACAATTTCTCTTATTCATGGTAGATGAAAATGCATCACACATGCATAAAAAATAGATTCCAAACCCAGGTTTATAAGTTATGATAATAAATCTAAACGATGAACCTTAATCGCTTTCAGAATTTGACCTCATATAAGAGAAAAAAATTATCTTTACTACATACATTAATATTCTAAAAAAACTATCAATGTTATTGAACTTATATAACCAAAGAGAATGCAAGGGTGATCATCCTAACTTGGGGAACGGAGAACGAGCTGCTGGAGATCGATTTTCAGGGTTCCGTAGATGGCCAACGCAGCGTTTTTCTCCTGCCATGGGAATCGACTCAACGTCAATACGGTAGTTGGAGGCGGCGAGGCAGGGGCGGCCACAGCCATAGCGCTCTACAGGAGCGGCCTCAAGAACGCAAAGCTGGACCATTCGGAACCCCCTCAAGCAGCCGGTAAGGTATTGATCTTATGGCCAAACGCCAGGAAAATACTCGACGGCCTCGGCGTAGCAGTTTTGCTCGAAGGGCTAAACATATCAAAGGATGATCTGAAGTCGAAGTCCGAGAAGCTTCACAAGATCAGAGATCTGCGGACAACTTGCGTTTCTGGGTTCAGATCCCATCTCGGGGGCGGAAAATCGTTAGGTTATGGCTTGATTTTTGCAGGATCCGACAGCCTGCCGTCCATCGGGCCTTTCTCCATGCTGTCGTCCCTTGCAAGCAAAGATATGGGTCTGCATGTAGCAGATCTGCTCCATCACACATCTGCATGGCCCAATCTTTGCAGCCACAGGCTGGATCTACCCGATCTGAGCAAGTCTCAAGCTTACCCAGAACCTAGGCAGCGGATCGGTGGGGAAATGCATAGTTTGAGCAGAGGGTATGTAGACCCTGTCACGCAAATGGAAGATCGAACCAAAAGGAGGCTAGATCTCAATGGTATCTCAGATCTGGAAGAACGCCGACAACCAGATCACAAGGCAACCAACAACGTCACCGTCCCAAGCAGAGTAGGAACTCAGCAAAATTGCAGACATCAGGTAACAAAAACTCGTTTCCAGATTTTCATTAAAACCCCAGAGACGCAATCTTTTTTAGTATGGGTACATGCAGAAAGTACTGTGCCGCAGCTGAAGCAGCAAATCTGTGCATTGACTGGATACCCTAGCAAGATCCAACACTTAGTCAATGGCAGATGGTCTCTCCAAGACAACAGAACCATGGGAAGCTATGGGATTAGCGCAGGAGAAACCATCTTTTTGAATCTCAGACTGAGAGGAGGCGCCCCTCCCCAGGGTCAGACAAGCAACACAGGGGAAGCCAAAAACCCCGCAGGAGGGGACAAGGGGAAAAAGACAGCAGCACCCCATGGTGGTTCCTCCTACAAAAACATCCTTCAGGGTAACAAAGATCCAGGGTCCTCTCCAGATCCAGGCAGGTATATTCCTAGGCCATACATAGTAGATCAGTTAGGGCAAACCCCAGCCCTAAACTTTGACTCTACAGGGCTTGATGACTTCGTCAAGTCCTATGAAACGCAGGCCCTAATCTGCCGTTTTAACAGTTTCTGGCCAAAACCAATGGATCTATTCCATTGGATTTTCAAAACTTGGACCATGGAATGTGATATACATTTATGCTCCAAGGGTTTTTTTATAGTTAGATTCGCATCCCCGGAAGTCAGAGAAACAATCATCAGAGATGGGCCTTGGTTCTGGGGAACATCGGGGCTATTTATGACCCCATGGTTCCCAGATTTCGATCCAAACAACATGACTATATCCAAAGTGCCGGTTTGGGTCCATCTATACAACCTTCCCCTTCACTTCTGGAGTGAACGAGTCTTCGAAGGAATTGGGAACAGCATAGGGAAATATATCAAAACATATCTGGAGAGGATTGATGAAAGGGTTTTCACTTTTGCACGCATATGTGTAGAATTTGATCTAAGCAAATGGCTACCAGATAACATAAGGCTGGTCTACAAACAACAAAACTGGCTGCAAGCACTAGATTATGAAAATACTGCTTTCAGATGCAGGCTCTGCAGGCAGACAGGACACTTGCAAAGCACATGCCCAGAAGCAAAAAAAGCAAACAGTAAAAAGAAGCAGAAAGGGAAGCAGAGGAAAGGATGGCAATTCCCCCCCCCCTAACTCAGATGATGAAGAATCAGAAGCAGAAGAGGATGTCACTCCTGCAGAGAATGCAGAGGTACCCCAAGAAAGGGAGACGCAGAAGGAAACAACGTCAGAAAACAAGATCACAAAGCTCCACCAAAATCAGGCAGAGAAGACAAGCGCGGATCAAAGCATGGGAGGGATCAAACGGCATCACCACTCAGATACTTCAGACTCAGACAAGGACACAGCCACACAGATAGCAGAAACACAGTTAGTCATCGCTTCGATCGAGCCCACTCAAGGAGAGTGGCGCAAGGTCGAAAAGAAAAAGGGGAGAAAAACTTGAAGTGTGAGTTTTACTCACTGCCGGAATTCAGTTTTTTGCCTCTTTCTTTCTCTCCCCTCTCTTCTCTTTTCTTATTCTTTATTTTGCACGTTAGCCTTCTAACGTTGCGTGGGGTGCGAATGCACTCGAGCCCATATGGGCAGCTTATGGAAATGCTTCAATGCATCTGCTAGTGTAACTTTTCATTTTTTAAATAAAAGGTTACCGTTTTTTTTCCTTGGAAAAAAAAACCAAAGAGAATGCATGTGACATATGACGAAATATGCAATGATGACTTTCGCTTATATCTTCCTTCACCTTTCACCTATTTGATCCCAATCAAAGAAGTCAACTTTGGCATCCACATATGAATGGAAAGATTAGTTCAATGAGTCCATTAAATCCTTATTCCAATAGAAATGAAATTATACCTCATGGAATCCATGTTGAACGAACTGAATTGTGATGCTTTTGGCTATTGAAAGCAGTATTAATTCCAACAATCATAAAGTGTTTGGCCATTCTGTTGCATCCACAATAACAGGCTTTTCTGAAATTGGAATAGCTTTCAGTAAGGATACTTGTGCAGAGCTTTTTGTTGCTAGATCTCTTTCCAAATATGAGATTTTTTTTACGAATGTTTCTTCACAAGAAATGGCACATCAATATCGTTGAGTGCTTGTAATGGTTCAATCAAAGCTTTAAATACTTTCCATGTGATTTGTTTGTTGGAGCCTTCTTCTTGTTCAATTTGGAAGAGATCCTAATGGTCAATATCTGGTTTTAATACATAAATTAAAAGTGAACAAAGTTCATGTTTTTTTTTTCCTTAACACTTTTTCCTCCAAGTGCAGACTTGTATGAATACAGATTGTAAAATTAACAATGGATCATGGTCATAGGATTTAAATTCAAGTGGAGAGTTGTGTGTTGGGGCAAGTTTAACTGAACCATATAATTTCCTCCAACTGCAGGCTTGTATGAATACAGATTGTAAAATTAACATTGGATCATGGTCATGGGATGTAAATTCAAGTGAAGAGTTGTGTGTTAGGGCAAGTTTAACTGAACCATATAATTTCCTCCAACTGCAGGTTTGTATGAATACAAATTGTAAAATTAACATTGGATCATGCTCATGGGATGTAAATTCAGGTGAAGAGTTGTGTGTTGGGGCAAGTTTAACTTAACCATATAATGAAGCATGGTGTTTTGTTGAATACTATGAAGCCAATGGGACTATTCTTATGCTATTGTTGAAGCACTTATACCCTAATAGTGAGGATCGGGGAATAACATTAATTTTTCATGGAATCATATATCATAATATGTGGGCAATCAAGATAATTTTGGATGTTGGAGCTAAGGTTGAGTTTTGTGTAAAGGCTAATTACCAAAAATGCTTTAAAGAATTCTTATTTTAGGAGTTGATTTGATAAAGGTTAGGAGTTGATTTGGCAAAGGTAAATATGGATAGAAAAATGTAGTCAACATAGTATAATTAAATAATTTTGTTTTTTCTATCCATCACATTCTTTTAGATGCAATAAAATCAGGGAAAACAATTTAGTCTAGCAACCTCGAAGTGTCTTCTCCACTTCATTATATGGTTAATTATATGGTCAATTTCGGTGACTCTAAGATCCTTCAATTTTTTTTAAGCAAAGTCTAAATTTGAATGACGAAGACATACATGGTTTTTTGTTGTTGTAATAATAACTAAAAAATAAGACCGTGTTGAGGCTTATATTTTTTTGGAGCGAATTTGAATTTGAATAGTAAGGGTGAAACAACTATTGGTTTAGCTTAAGGGAAATTTATACTTTGTCACAATGAATAAAATATAATTTTTCTTTGAAGCAAGAAATGATGGAAATGAAAGCTTAAACAACGATTCTTTACATGCGGAATTAAATTCTTTAAAGAATAAAAAAAAATGAAAGTTTAATGCCCATATAAATACCTCCAGCCATTGATGCTAATCACGCTTCAATACCAGACTTACTAATGTGTTTTCTCCTTTGTTGATCAGTAATAGCTTGATGTTGCAGTTCAGTGGAAAACACGGCGCTCAAGAAACCGATCTAAGTGTTGTACGAAATATAATACAAGGCGTATGCTCTAACCCCAAACCCTGCCTCTGTTCACTTTTAAAAAAGGCAAACTGCACTTTCTATGATGTAAAGCGAAATAAACGTGCATAACATTAAGAGGATCTCACGCTGTATATGCCAGTCGTTCAACTGAAAAATTGTAACCGTAATTGATGTGCATTGTGGTCTGGTATGGTCCGGTCTATTCCTTTTAGGGAAGCCTTTTGTTAACGGTGCTCAGTGTTCTCATCCGCTCCAATTAACTTTAGCAGCCAAGAACATCATTAGAAATCACACAGGCAGATAAGAAATATGAAGGCACTTCCAAGCTCTGCTCTCTCAGCTTGATGGTGTAAAAACTGAAGGGGATTGAGATGCTAGCTTGGGGACCAAACAGATAAATTTATAGCCAAGCTTCCATCAAGCTTCTGATGGCTATGTGTCAGGTGTTCCACAGATCAAGGTAGAGAACTCCAGATGGAGTAATGGACCACTTCAGAAGCTCCCAACAAGAAAATTAATTAACTGCAGTTGATTTCCTTAATTTAAGGAAATTACTGCAGTTGGTTTCCAGAAATTAAGGAAAGACTGTAGTTTACTTCCATAATTGTAGGCAGCAGTTGGTAAAAAAATTTAATGGAGCTTAACATTCTCCCACTTGGTCCATACTTCCAAACTTAATGTCTCATCTTAAAACCCATTGATAATCTGTATTAAGTAATAGATACATGAATCATGACGATAAGTTCTCTAATGACGAGTATTATCTTCCATGTATTACTATGTATTTATTCTTATTATAATTTATGTGGCAACAATTTCTTAATGAATAAGCCTTATGTTTATTCTTGGTCCTTCTTAAATGAATTTTCTCAAATCAACTTAAGGTGCACATAAATATGAGAAAAAACATCACAATAATTAAGAATTTCATTAAAATAACATTGTCCATACAATGAGAAACTACATAATGGAACCAAGTCCCATATTCATTACATGATCTTTGAATTTAAACGGTGGCATGCCCTTAGTCAAAGGATCAGCAATCATCAAGTCAGTGCTTACGTGCTCAATGACCACTATCTTTTCTTTAACACGTTCCCTTATAGCTAAATACTTAATGTCGATGTGTTTATTTCGACTCCCACTTTTGTTGTTTTTAGCCATAAAAACAGCAGCTAAATTATCACAATATATTCTCAATGGCTTAGAGATAGAATCCATAATTCTAAGCCCAGAAATGAAACTCTTAAGCCATACACCATGTAAAGTAGCCTCAAAACAGGAGACGAACTCGGCTTCCATAGTGGAAGTCGCAATCAAGGTCTGCTTGGCACTCCTCCATGATACAGCTCCACCGGCCATCATAAAAATGTAACCTGATGTTGATTTGCATGAATCAACACATCCAGCAAAGTCAGAATCTGTGTAGCCAATTCTTCCAAGTTGTCCGTCCATCTATACATAAGCATGTAGTCTTTGGTTCCTTGAAGGTACCTCATTACTTTCTTTGTAGCTCTCCAGTGGTCTAAACCTGGATCACTCTAATATCGTCCCAACATTCCCACAACAAATGCAATGTCAGGTCTTGTGCAGACTTGAGCATACATTAGGCTTCCGACAGCAGAAGCATATGGAATGTTCTTCATTTGTTCCCTTTCAAAGTCGTTCTTTGGGCATTGGTTCAAATTGAACCTATCACCCTTCACAATGGGAGCTGCACTTGGTGAACAATCCTTCATCCGAAATCTCTCTAAAATTTTATTAATATAGGTTTCCTGTGATAGACCCAAGATGCCTCGAAATCTGTCTCTATGGATCTTAATGCCAATGACATAAGATGCCTCACCCATATCCTTCATATCAAAATTTTTAGAGAGGAATTGTTTCACCTCATGTAGCAAACCCTTATCATTGGTTGCTAGCAAAATGTCATCCACATATAAAACAAGAAAACAAATTTTACTCCCACTAACTTTCAGGTATATACATTGATCCATAATGTTTTCTACAAAACCAAAAGAAGAAATTACATTATGTAATTTCAAATACCATTGGTGGGATGCTTGTTTTAAACCGTATAATGACTTCTTGAGCTTGCAAACCAATTGCTCACCATCACTAGAGGGGAATCCTTCAGGTTGTTTCATGTAAACCTCCTCCTCTAGATCTCCATTAAGAAAATCCGTTTTCACAACCATTTGTTGCGACTCCAAGTCAAAATGGGCTACTAATGCCATAATAACGTGCAAGGAATCTTTCTTAGATACAGGAGAAAAAGTCTTCGTGTAGTTGATTCCTTCTTTCTGAGTGAATCCCTTAGCAACAAGTCTTGCCTTGTATCTCTCAATGTTGCCCAATGAGTCTTTCTTTGTCTTAAAGACCCATTTACATCCAATGGCTTTTGCACCATCAGGCAACTCAACAAGATTCCAGACTTCGTTACTCTTTATGGAATTCATCTCTTCCTTCATGGCATTGTACCATAGTTCTGATTCTTTGCAACTCATGGCTTGTGAAAATGACTCAGGATCATTTTCGGCTCCAATGTTGTAGTCAGATTCTTGTAGATACACAACATAATCATTAGGAATTGCTGATCTCTTTGGTCTAGTAGATCTTCTTAATGTTGTACCATCATCTTCTTGAGAAGTATGTGGTTCAACTTGTTGTTCAAAAGTTCTTGGCAACTCTTGAACTCCTTGATCTACTGGAATATCGTCAGCAGCTTGTGGAACTTCAACAATTGGTTGTTCAACACCAGTTTGTACTTGAGGGGTGCTATGAACAATAACCAATCTACCACTTGAAGTGGAAGGTTGAGATTCTGAATGATCCTTCTCAGAAACTATATTTCTAGTTTGATCGCTCCCACTGATCAAGTCATTTTCAAGAAACTTTGCATTTCTTGATTCCACAATCCTAGTGCTGTGAGATGGACAATAAGATCTGTAACCTTTAGACCTTTCAGCATATCCAATGAAATACCCACTAATGGTCCTTGGGTCCAACTTCTTCTCTTATGGATTATAAATTCTCACTTCAGACGGGCATCCCCAAACGCGCATATGTCGCAAACTCGATTTCCAACCTTTCCATAATTCAAATGGCGTTTTAGGAACCGCCTTGGTTGGAACTCGGTTTAATATATACATTACCGTCTTAAGTGCTTCAGTCCACAACGATTTAGGAAGATTGGAGCTGCTAAGAATACTCCGCACCATGTCCAATAATGTTCGATTTCTTCTTTCTGCTACACCATTCTGGTCGGGTGAACCAGGCATGGTGTATTGGGCAACAATCCCATGCTCTTGAAGAAATTTAGTGAATGGCCCAGGTGCTTGTCCATCTTCTGTGTATCTACCATAATATTCTCCACCTCTATCTGATCTCACGATCTTAATTTGCTTGCCGCATTGTTTCTCTACTTCAGCCTTAAAGATCTTAAAAGCATCTAATGCTTCACGCTTTTTATGAAGCATGTAAGAGATACATATATCGTGAGTAATCATCTATAAAGGAGATGAAGTATCTCTGACCATGTGAGTCCATTTTTGGACTACATATATCAGTATGTATGATCTCTAATATGTCCGAACTCCTATTGGCACCTTTCTTTGTCTTGTTGGTCTGCTTTCCCTTTATGCAGTCCACACAAGTCTCAAAATCAGTAAATCCAGAGTATTAAGTACCCCTTCATTTACCAATCTTTTAATCTTTTCTATGGAGATATGACCTAGTCTCCGGTGCCATAATTTAGAGGAATCTTCATTAATAACACATCTTTTAGTGCCAGTGTGAACATGCATTGAATCATAAGTGACATTGGTTTGTAAATTAATGCAGTAAAGACCATTAGACAAAATACCATTCCCAACATAATCAGATTTATAAAATAGACTGAAATATTTTTCTGAAAAGTTTAAGGAATATCCAAAAGGTACAAGCCTTGAAACTGAAATCAAGTTTCTAGAAAAACTTGGAACATAAAAGGTCTTTTCTAATTCTAAAACAAAGCCACTACTTAAAGTTAAATAACATGTTCCTATAGCTTCCACATGTGAGCCCATCTTGTTTCTTGATAAGATGCTTTGCTCACTTCCCACTGGCTTCCTTAGGTTTTGCAAACCCTACAAGGAATTCGAAATGTGAATTGTTGATCCAGAATCAATCCACCATGTGTTAATATTGACGTTAACCATATTAGATTCATAACAAACAAATGAGATTAAATTACCTTTGTCCGCAAGCCATTTTTGAAATTTGGCGCATTCCTTTTTCATGTGTCCCTTCTTTTTACAGAAGAAACATTTGGAATCCTTTTTGATATCGGCTTGGGGAGGTACTTTACCTTTCCCTTTCCGATTGGCTTGAGATTTTCCCTTTCCACGCGTTACCAGCATTGCACTCTCTCCTAGTTCCATCACCAGTCTCTCTTCCTCTTGAACACACATGGTCATGAGTTCATTAATTGACCATTTATCCTTATGTGTGTTGTATGATATTTTGAAAGGTCCATATTGGTGCGGAAGGGTGTTCATGATGTAGTGCACTAGGAAAGACTCTGATATTTCAACCTCGAGTTTCTTCAATTGAGCCACAGTGTCCCTCATCTGCATGATGTGCTCGCGCACACCTTTCACACTGGTGAGCCTTAGGGATGAGAACTTCATGATTAGGGTGCTTGTTAGTGCCTTGTCTGAAGTGACGAATTGATCATCAATGGCTTTCAACAAGTCTCGGACCTTTTCATGCTGATCAATGGAACCACGAATACCAGCTGAAATTTTAGTCTTAATGAACATCATGCTTAGACAATTGGATCGCTCCCATCGTTCATAAAGCGTGATGTCCGCTGCAGTGCTGGTATTAGTGAGTGCCGGTGGTTCATCTTTCCTAATAGCATAGTCTATGTCCATCCACCCCAAA
This sequence comes from Pinus tabuliformis, assembly GCA_031772625.1. Lineage (NCBI taxonomy): Eukaryota > Viridiplantae > Streptophyta > Pinopsida > Pinales > Pinaceae > Pinus > Pinus tabuliformis. The sequence continues at coordinate 781,076,300 of CM062806.1, read as the reverse complement.
TGAAGGAGAACCCTCTCCTTCCAAACCTTATAGTTATCTCCCTTAAGTTCGGGAATGTCACAACGAATTTCAGAGAAATTTGCAGGTTGTACAACTGCATCAAAATTAAAAATCACATTATGTTAGAATTGAGACTTAATAAAATTTCATGTTTTACCAATGTAAATCATGCTCAAAATTGAATCTAATGACATAAAAATTGCCTGTGGGCTAGATTTTTAATTCAAGCAGATTCAATTATTCATAGTTTTGAACTTTATGATAAAACTATTAATTCATAATTCCTGTGGGTAAATGATGAAATTTTATCCTAATTAATTACATAAATATAATAAAAATTCCTGTGGGATAAAATTTATTATATTTAGTACAATTTAATGTCTAAATAATCTTTATGTGATCCTAACCAAACATAATATATAATTTTATTTAATTAGAGATGCTGTGGCTATTCTCTAATCAATTAAAATTATATGGATCACTAGACATTATTTATTTTAAATTGCATAAACAAAAATATACACATCACTTTACATTTCATACTACGTGAAATGGCGTATACAAGTTTAATATGAAGCAATTAAAAAAAAAAATATGGAAAGCAGAAACAATTACCGCACTAATAAAATTCTTAAAAAAAATTCTTATAAAATTATAAACATTTCTTTAACCAGAGTAAAAAAAAATGTTTAGTAAAAAGAATAAATTAAATTATATTTTAAATAAACTCCATATTGCTCCATACTAATATAACCAGAACTATAAGTGACATTCCTTCTTGTTAGCCTAAAGTCTAGAAAGTTTTATGCATGAATGAATAATTTTTTTTTTGTTTGATTGAAATATTACTGTCAGACGTTTAAACCGTCCATCCAATGGGGAGAAGAAAGTCCCACGGTTTCCATCACATGTCGACTTGCGTTATATTGACCCAAACAAAATGAAGGTCGGGGTTAACGTAACCTCAGCTACTTTATTGAAATAATTGTAATCCAATTGAGTTTATAACACAAATAGATGGTCCTCAAAATTTAATCTTTTAAGGGGATGTCAAATACCATTTTGACAATAATCAGTTTTTTGATCCACATATTGTAAAATACTGAAGAGCTTAAAAAATTGTCGATTCCAATAAATATCAGTATTACTGTAAATTAAGGCAATAATTCCTCACAAGATTAAATTTGCACACATCAAGGCAGAGATAAATTAAGGTTTTGATACCAAATGAAAGCTTAAACAACGATTCTTTACATGCGGAATTAAATTCTTTAAAGAATAAAAAAAATGAAAGTTTAATGCCCAGATAAATACCTCCAACCATTGATGTTAATCACGCTTCAATACCAGACTTACTAATGTGTTTTCTCCTTTGTTGATCAGTAATAGCTTGATGTTGCAGTTCAGTGGAAAACACGGCGCTCAAGAAACTGATCTAAGCGCTGTATGAAATATAATACAAGGCGTATGCTCTAACCCCAGACCCTGCCTCTGTTCACTTTTAAAAAAGGCAAACTGCACTTTCTATGATGTAAAGCAAAATAAACGTGCATAACATTAAGAGGATCTCACGCTGTATATGCCAGTCGTTCAACTGAAAAATTGTAACCGTAATTGATATGCATTGTGGTCTGGTTTGGTCTGGTCTATTCCTTTTAGGGAAGCCTTTTTTTAATGGTGCTCAGTGTTCTCATCCGCTCCAATTAACTTTAGCAGCCAAGAACATCATTAGAAATCACGCCGGGAGATAAGAAATCTAAAGGCACTTCCAAGCTCTGCTCTCTCAGCTTGATGGTGTAAAAACTGAAGGGGATTGAGATGCTAGCTTGGGGACCAAACAGATAAATTTATAGCCAAGCTTCCATCAAGCTTCTGATGGCTATGTGTCAGGTGTTCCACAGATCAAGTTAGAGAACTACAGATGGAGCAATGGACCACTTCATAAGCTCCCAACAAGAAAATTAATTAACTGCAGTTGATTTCCTTAATTTAAGGAAATTACTGCAGTTGGTTTCCAGAAATTAAGGAAGGACTACAGTTTACTTCCATAATTGTAGGCAGCAGTTGGTAAAAAAATTTAATGGAGCTTAATAGGACATGATGAAGTTTGGGTTTGTGGAAATAACTTTATTGCAAGAGAAGCTACTATGTCTAGTTTGAGACAATTTTACGTGTCTTTTTCATATTGGGAGGTCAGCCCAAGTCTCGAGAGCAAGGTGGAAATTAACATGGAAAGCACTTGAAGGATGACTGCTTGACAAAAAATTTACAGTCATTCCCTACACCGAGGTTTAGTCTCTGGCAATTTTAACTGGACAAAGCACATCAAGCCAAGACAAATAAAAGCATTCCAATGATGGTATACATTGATGATACAAAAGATTTTGAAATCTTTTCATATTCTTCGCCTTCTTGTTGATAATTACAATGATTCCATTTTTTTTTAAATTGGAAATCATAATGTCTTTTTGATTCCTCACGTAGACCCATAGGAACAACCAGAGACGTTTCCCTTTCAAATTACACAAGAAGATATCCATGTCATTGTTGTAGATTGGCTCGAGAATCTGTACCTGAAACCTGATTTAGATTAGAAATTATCATAGGAACCTATCCAAGAACCAAACACAGATAGGATAAATATAAAGGAAAAGCATCCACATTACCAACTATGTCGACTTAAGCCACTCCAGTATGCTCTTCTCCACACCTTACCCAACACAAGAGGAAAAAATATAAAGAAAGAGGAGTGTTAGCGAAAAGAAGAAGAATATATTTTGGAGTATACCCATTTACTTAGCAAAAATGAAACCAAAATGAAGTCTGGCACAGAGAAGCATCCTTAGTCTCACAACAACAAGAGACAAACGCCCAGGGAAAATGAACTAGTACATCTCCCTTGACCAGCTCAACACCTCCAGATACATAACCTACCCATGCCCATGGCAGATGTTTGCATAATTTTTTCCAATTTAGTAACATTTTTGCATAAATTCAATCATAACATTTTTTTATTGCCAAATGTTGGAGCTAATTTTCCCAAAAAAAAAGAGCACTAACTACGTGCTAAGATGAATCTACGGAAGTTACAGAGAACAAGTAAATTCTTTTAGTAACCATCTCACAGGAAAACAAAATTTCAAAATTTTCCCAATAAAAAGAGCACTAACTACGTTCTAAGATGAATCTACAGAAGTTACAGAGAACAAGTAAATTCTTTTAGTAACTGTCTCGCAGGAAAACAAAATTTCAAACATATAACAATTTTATTCTTTAGAAACTAATCCAATATACATTAAAACGAATGAAAACGTCTACACTGTGTTGGAGAAAATTGTACCGAGGTTGAATAGTTTGAACTCGAGGCCTATTATTTGGCAGATAAAACTGTAAAGAGGTCAATGGTTCGAACCCTAGAATCCATCATATACCCCAAGCGAGTTGAAGCCAAATCATCTATTATTCTATTCTTCCTTGGCAATGGTGTCAGTGGTCTTTTTCTAATGATAAATCCTGAAGGCCTTGGGAAGATAGATAGGGATGAGAAATCAGAAGAGTTTGAATGACCAGAACACAATATGGGTCACCTCCTGATCGAAGCAAATCCATGGAACAATGGCGAAGGAGGAGGAAGAAGAGGTAAAATCCAGATATTTAGCTTGTTTCCATAAATCACCCCTGAGCCTATCGAAGATGGTGAAGATCCGCCCGGTGGCTTAGAAAACCAGAACCATTGCCCTGGCTAGGAGAGAGAACTCCAATGCGAAAGACAGACCCTCCAAGAATACCTAGCATGAGAGAAGGAACACATGCAGCGCCATGGCCTGCACACCCTTCATATCACCCTTCACAAAGCCACTAAAGATATATGCCAGTGGGAGGAAGATCAATGTGTCCATGCATTTCAGATCAATGGCGAAGGTCAATTAAATCATCTGATAGGGAAAAATGATGGAAAAAAACAATTGTAGGGGAGTTTATTTCGTTGAAAAAAAATCATTAGAAAACATATTAAAATAATAAATTCACTAAAAATTATGATCGTTTTTTTTTTGGTTTCCTTCTCCTTGTGTAGCTTTTTATTAGCATTTCAACATTTTTAAGGTAATAAGATAATCATTAAATATTGATTATTATGTATAATGTTGCGGCTTATTTTCGCAAAAAGGAGTATTTAGAAAAGGGAGAGAAATCATATAATTTTTATTATTTATTTGTATAGATATAAATTAAATAGTTAGGGAATACATATAAGCATCAATCTATAATAGGTATCAAAATATTTATTTTATAATATATTTCACGTTGCTAAAATATGTATAATTTTAATATTGTTATTAATAATAAAAATAAATTAAATATATATACATTAAAAAAAACTTGTAACAAGATTTTTAACTATGGAGATTCACCCAATTTATCATGAAAGCTTTTAAAATGTTAAATAGGATGTGTTACAATATCATAAGTCCATGTCATTGTTTATCAATATCACATGCAAAAAAAAAATCATATCTCAAACACTTTGTTCATATAACATAATTTTTTAATTAATCAATTTAATTAAAAAAATAAAAATGACATAACTAATTTGGAGATAAATCTCAATTTTTTATTTTTGAATACTACTAAGAATATTCTGTAATATTATGTGGAGATTAAATCCCTAGCATCCTCTTAATAATTATTGATAATTAAATTAAAATTTATCATTAGTTATTTCCCACCACAATTAAGCAAGTATTTGCATAAAAAATGGATAGGAATAAGATGTAAATAAATATATTTACTAAGAGCTATTTCCTACCATTATTTATGTTTTCCTTAGCACTTATGTAAGACTAAAACTATAAATGTGTAGACTTAATGGTGGTTATTACCCACCCAAATTTATGCAAGTCCTTGTGCTTGAGAAAACAATTAATTTATCCACTTCACATCGCAATTAATTAATTCATGCCAAAACAAGATTATGGAATTTTTCTATTGACCCTTGTTAATTTAGCATTGGCCAATGTAGTAGGTTATAATTTTTTATGCATATTTTCCCAAAACATAACTTCTAACTTGTGTCGCAGGAAATAAGTTGCCCCACAATGCTTATTTGAAAATAAACATCCCTATGAACATAAATAATTAAATGGTTAATACATTTTTTTAGAAACATACTAATATTTAATTAAACATATATAAAGTTAAACCTCCATTAGTCACACACATATGGAAAATAGTTATATTTATATCATATAATTATTAGTTAGTTTAAAGGAGAATAGTAATATAATGTAATGAAAACACACACCCATATATATATATATATATATATATATATATATATACACACACACACATTCAAGATAGTTATATGGAGATGGGCTTATTGTATCACAAATAAGCGGTTTCTCATGACCTTAAAATTAAATTATTATTATTATTATTATTATAAAGCATGCTTTCTTTTCTTGTGAAGTTAATTTCAATGATCATTAAACAAAATCACATTTTCAGTGGCTTGATTCAAACCTTTGGTATGTGATTTGGGAAACCAAACCATTGGTAATGCATTAGGTTCTTTTGTTGGAAAATTATAGTTGTGGTAAACATTTTCATTATCAAAGTCAAAGAAAAAATAATTTGTCTTCTAGTTGTCCAAGTCGAACCCAACTTGACAGGTTGGCCCACCACTTGAAGAGGTTTGACCCAAGGTCAAAACCCCCTTCATGATTTTACTATTTAATTCCTTTCATTGGACATCACATACACTCATCAATTCAACTACAAGGAAATATGTTCACATGTGTGAAGGAGAAGAAGACCTTATTCTCTCTGTGTTGACCAACAAGTTTAACTTATATTGACCTACATTGACTTGGATTTATTCTCTGTTATTTGACCAAATTATTGGCTGAAGTTGGAGATCAAATATTCCTAAAATCTTTGATTATTTTGTCGATTGATTTTGGATCTTTTTTGGGGCGTTCACCGAGAGTTAACTGCAGGTCAAACCCTATAGTTTGACTGAGATTTGGCTATGGAAATGTAGTAATGAATTTCATCTCTTTGACTAGTTGTTGCAGGCCAAAATTCATCCCCTTTGAACAGACATTGATTTGTGATTAGATCATTGACTCTCTCCTTTGACTCTATTTGAATTAAAAATTAATGTGGTCAATGGTTGACCTTTTGATTGGAATTCTCTTATGTACAAATTGGATGAATTGAACAATCTCTTATAAGGAAAGCTTACTAGGATTTCCCCCCTGTGGGGTTTTATCCCAAGAAATTTTGGTGTGCCTTATTCATTGTCTCACTGTGATCTCTACTACTCTATTGTGCTTAATGGTTGAAATTTTATTATGTGTAATTGGTTGATGATTTGAATGCTCTAATAAATAAAAAAATGTATCTATGGAAGTAGTTATCGGGAAGAAAAATGTTCTAATCTATCCTTCTACTAGAAAAACAACATGGTTCAGAGCTAAGGTGAAGAAAGGAGAAATTGAGATCACTCTTAAAGAGATGTAATCCTACATTTTAGAAGATTCATCATCTACACTTGAGGTAACCTTGAATATGGAGTCAATTCCATTTTCCCTACAAGCCCTAATACTTTTCAAGATTGAGCTTTGTCCTTATTTGAAAAGATGAGCTATCTGGCTGAAAGTCCGAGGAAAATGATCAAAGGATTCCTATCTGTTATGGAAGAAGTTTTTGTTTGAAATATTTGTCAAAGGCCTAAAGATATATCTCTGGTGAAATATGCATTTATCTCTAATGTTATTTGAGATCAAAAGCCTCTAAAAAGAAGTTGAAGTTCCCTCAATCTAATAATAATAATAAATCTCCCCATATAATGAAGAAGATAAGCTCGAATAACTAGTGTATTTAAGGCATGTTTTTAATCATAGGAAAAGGACTAGAGTTCTCTCATCAAGCTTGAAATATCAGCCCAATCATTATGTTTTTAAGCCCTAAATTGTCAATAAAACAATGAAGTTAGCACTGGAAAGTTGTTTCTCTGTTCGGTCCAAGTTAAAATGCCACTATGCCAAAATACTTCAGGAGGGTTCGAAGGCCTCATGAACAATAATAGAAGGCAGAAATTATATATCACAGTTTGCAAGGAGATCAAGGGTCTGATTGTGCTTAAGAAGGATCACAAAGATAAGAAAATTAAAGTGTTTTGACATGTTATAACATCCTTCCAAAAGGAATAATTTGCATCCATTAATGACCATCTATATATTGAAAGTCCTTGATATCCTCATGACCAAATCAAAATAATTCTTATGATGTAGAAATTGTTGTCATGTTACAGGAGGTCGAAAATAAAGGGCTCATGATCAATCTTAGGAAGAAGAATATTAGAAGGAGTCCAAAGATTGATTGGGTTTGTAAAAGGTATTCTGATCTATGATAATATTAAAGCTATGAGAAGGGACAATAAATGACCTGAGAAAGGCCAAACTTATTAATCTCATTATGGAAGATCAAAAGGTTTTTATGACTCACTAAAATTCTGTTGGAAGGAAAAATTCAAGAAGAAGTTTTAGGTATGTCACCTATACTTATAGTCTACTAAGTTAATTGGTGATAAGACCATGTATTCAAACTCAGAAAGGAGCATCTCTCTCATAGTAGAGGAAATGGAAGTCATATTATTTGACTCTTGTCTTGAAAAGGCGCAATACTATAATGTTAAATGTCTTCTTGAAATATAAGAGATGTTCAAGTGATGATCTAGGTATTAAAATTATTATAATTCAATGACAAAGGTCTAATTTGATATCCTCATCAGCCACAAAGGAATTATCAATGTATACCTCTTCTACAAGTTTAGCGATTATGCACAAGAGATCGAGAGAATAAAAGTCATCTTAATAATTGTTTTAAAGGGAATCATGACAGTTCGAATTATGGCATCACAAAGTCACAAGAGAAAAATGTGACTTATCACATAACTAATCGATGTCCTTCAGAAGCAGGACAATCATTATTTTTATTGATATCTTGCAATGCCAAGTAAAAGTACTAGAAGATATGGAAAGCGTTTGAGTATTGGAAGATGAAACATATTTTGAAAATATGAAATAGTGATGATCAGCCCTGAACCTAGTATTTGAGATCACATAAATAAAGCACATATTGTTGAAGCTAGTTCATTGAAGATGGTGAAATAGAGGTTGAGTCCCTCTTCAAGATTAGAATCATTTGTTTCTTGTATTTAATGATGAGTGGTATGATGATATGGGTTTATTTCAATAAGCCCATGTATAAAGTGTTGAAGATGCAAGGTCTGTTATGTCTTGTATTGCTTTATAGGAAGATATGTAACCATCTCAAATTTGATTGTTGATTAAAGACACACAACACTAAACATTTTGATGAAGTTACAAATATTGCAAAATGTATTTTGTTATTGCATATACCACGTTGGAACGAGTTATGTAGTCTTGAAAAAATTATAACGAAAAAGGAGGTTGAGTGCCTCTTCAAGGTTGAGGTACATAACGTATTGGAGTAGATACTATTTGGATTAACAGACTTGATTATGCCTAAACTATAATACTTGATAGATAAAATGGATATGTCATATGTCTCTCATGATGAAGACATCTCGTTGAAACATCCTTGATCATGACATCTTTAATTTCTAAGGGATTGTGATTCTATGATATTCGAACATTTGTATATGTTAAGGAATGTTAGACCCGCAAGAATATGTATAGTGAAGGTTGAAAGTCATATCCATGAAGTATTCTTAAGTATTAGATGTTTGAATATCTAGGGTTAGGAAACCCTAGCAAGCAACCAAACTTGGATAAGAAATACCTAGGTTTTATCAATAGGGGAATTTTGAGGTCTAATATGGGCCTCCTAAGAAAAATGTACAACCAAAATAAACTTCATAACAACCAATAGGATTCCATATGACGATGTCATCCATGGGGGATGATTCAAAATTGTTTGAGTAAAAAAGTAAAAGGATTAAAATATAATAAAATAATAAAACTATTTTTTCAACTTATCTCCCTAAGGTTTTACTCAAATTTCGAGTGGGATTACCCATTGGATGTAAAATTTAATTCCTCATTCAAGGAGTACCCGTGTTTCATACTTTTGATGGACCCTGCTACACGAAAAATGAGAAATACATGGAAAAGTGTGATTGCAAACACGTTTTTCATGTATTTCCCATTTTTCGTGTGGCAGGGTTCATCGAAAGTATGCAACGTGCATACTCCTTGGATGAGGAATCAAATTCTACATTCAAAGAGTGTTGCTGCTCGAAATTTGAGTAAACCCATAGGGAGATAAGTTGAAAATATGAGTTGAAAAAATAGTTTTTTTTTTTTTTTCCCTCTAAAATTTGATGATGTAATCAAATATTATTTTATTATTTCTAATATTATTTTATAACTTCCTTAGGAAGCCCATTTTAGACCTAAAAATCCCCAAATGGTACAAAACCCTAGGGTTGGATGTTTCCACTTAAATAAGAAACCCTAGCTCCTCTAAGGAAGAAATGACATCATGATGATGATGTGGATGAGGTTGATTTGAAAGTTAGATGCAAGAAGAATTAGATCATGCGGGAGTTGATGTGTTCTCAAAAGATTAGTATTTTATATCTCTCTTTCTTGATTATTGCTATTGTTGTTATTCTTACTATTAATGTATTTTTTTTGTATATCCTTCCTCGTTGTATTTGTTCTTCCTAGGCCTCCTAGTGAGGATTGTAGGTACTTAATTAAGACTACCAAGACTGTGGCAATAGATGAAATATTGGAAGAACAAAGTAAATCTTGTGAAAAGATGACTCGTGTTGAAAGATATTGTATTGGATGAGCTCTAGACAAAGAGGGAGCAGGAAGGTCGGCTAGATTGAAGCTTGTTTTGATCTATGATGAAAAGAAGTCAATTGTGACTTCCAAGATGAATAATACTAGAAGTAAAAAAGAAAGGACTACCTCAGTAAGAAGGATAAGACTATGAATTCAAGCACCTTGATCTTGCATTTATATTTGTTGAAGAGCGATGCTAATAAAAATATGTACTAGAAAGTTGTTGATGGTGAGCCCTTGATTTTTCTATTATATGATGATATGTTTTCTATTGTCACACCCTCCTCCCACATCTACCCATGCAACTGGCTAGTTAGGGAAAACACGCGATGAGAGGCTACTATGATATGATTCAACCTCCTATATGACCTTGAGGAAATGGAATCAATGGAAACACAACACATAGACCTCCCTCGGGTGCTTCAGGACCCCCGGGAACTAATCCACTACTCCAAGTGCCCAACCCTTAAGTTAACCTAGAATTTAGATGAATTAAACCCAAATTCACTCCCTTGACAAGGCATGCATGCAACTGTAACCCTATAGTCACTTTCACAGGCTTTCCTGCCAGCGACCAAAGACCTAATTTGTTAGTGCTATGCAAGTGACTCCGTGATTTTACCCACTTTTTCAGGCCCAGAGCCCAGGTTACTACCCATAATTAAATAATCTCTTCAAATCAGTAAAATAACATGGAAATGATAGTACTAAATCAAATACTTGTTTAAGAACTTGACTAAACCCTTACTAGCCATAACAGACATTTCGTCAAACATATTGCAAATGTGTAACATACAGGTGTAAATAACAGATCTGAGCATAGGGGTCTCATACTTATCTGAGATTCACTATGAAGCATTGTCTCCTTATCACATTAGCTTCCATTTTATCCATTAGGTCATAAATACATTGATCATTCAATAACAAGTAAGAACATGATGAGAGCTACTCATGGTTGTTGTCATAAAACATGTAAATAACCAACATAATAGGGATAGAAATACCATTGAAATCACAACCATATAAACTACATATAATCCATCATAATGCTCATAAAGATACACGGATAAATAACCTTTCATTAATGATGCAAAATCCAAACCTGGGATGGGACTTCCATGTTCAACCCGACCATAGAATGGTTGAGTCAAATATCTCTTTAGCCATTCACCCTCATGCCATATTCCAAGCATGAATGTGAGACTCAAACCAAAAGAACCAACCAAAGCATATCAAGGCTAAACCACCTCACCCTCATCAATAGAAACCAGGCTTTACCATAATCCATCCCGGATCACTAGGCCAACACAATAAACATGTCATAACAGACTTTATCATGATCTCCACCCAATCACTAAGCCAAAAAATCATGGATTCCACCAGATTTCTCCAGCTACACTATAAGGAATTTTCTTGTCTCCTAGTCTCTCAAGCTTTACCGCAATCCAATCTCAGATCATTAGGCTCTACATCGAGACCCTAGTCTCTTAGGCTTTACCGTAATCCATACTAGATCACTAGGCCCTAAACCAAGACCCACTCTCCAGGATTTACCGCATATCCCAACCCGGGATTACTAGGCCCAAAGGAGAGCAAACTACCTCTAAGCTTTACCATATATCCCATCGTTCACCGGAAAGGATTCCTAGGCCATCTGAGGGAACACAATCTTGGCTTTACCATAACTCACAGTCTAGCTCAGGGGTCACTAGGCCAATGGCTTTACCGTGATCCACAGTCTGATTCAGAGACCACCAGGCCATGTGCTCAATCATTCAGAAATCCACCTCACTCAACTTCGAATCCATCTGGCAATCCATCTCAACAAAAACATGAGAACCACATAACACCATGGCTATTTGGAAATGGCAATGTTAGGCTAAAAACATAGTTACACCTGGAAAAACCCATGCCATAACAACAAAGAACCACATGCAATACCATGCATGCCAAATCTAGCAAGGAAAATACACACGCAAATCGATACCTACAAAGAATCATGTTGTGGCTACTTGATCCTACTCTTCCTTGCTTGTCTCCTTTTCCTTCCTTGATTCAGTGATGAGAAAAAACTCACCAACTGATCCTCAGAAGCATTTTTATCAACGAGGCCTCTATTTTCTTCAATTTCCATTATTTTCCTTCATTTTCCTCCTCACATGAAACCTATGACCAAACCTACCTTTTCTCTTAATTTCCATTATTTGCATAAATAAATGTGCCAAAAATGCCATTTTTCCTTTCCAAAGCCTTAGCCATTGCCTTTGCCAATTTCCTTAGTCATAAACAACCAAATGAACACCCACAGTAGGATTTCTTACCTAACATTCAGCTTGGAATAAGTGTCCCATCCATTGTGGTCTTATGTATTTTTATATGGAATTTTCACCAGAGATGTTACAGAACCGTCCTCCTTAGGGGACACCATCCTTGGTGTTCAATCACACATATACCTTAGCAACCTGCGAAAAGAAGACATACTTCTCATGGAGTTTTATAACATAGCGCGTTGCAGTATTTACAATGACTAGTTTGAAACATGACAAACATATCGTTTACTGGAGCTTTATAACACAACTCGTTACGGTATTTACAATAATCACATATACACATACACATTTGCTTCAACTAAAAAATAACCATACTACCTATGGAGCTTTATAAATCCAGCTCGATACGGTGTTTACAATGACATACACATATACACATGTGCACATTTTCTAAACCAGCAAATAAAGGATATGATGCATGCATCCGTAACAAGGAGATCTTGTTGCTCACAACTCCACCCTCAAAGTAATACCAAGATTCACCTCCTTCCTACGAAGTATAGAATCCACTGCCACAGTCAAATCTGCATCCAATGTTCAGCACTAAAATATTGCGTCACTTGTCCTCTCAACGAATAGTTACCAACTCATTATTCCAGGGCACACTCCCAATGTGCATCTGATTCCATCTAGAAATTGTAATGACCAAAACCAATATATCCATGAGCTTCCCTTCTTTGCTACATAGTCCCTCAGCAAATCCAGTCACCCCCAACCGTGCAGTCACTCACCTTCCAAGTTCCCCGACGTCCCCTATCCCGGGCGATCCATCCCTTGGCAAGGCTTCCTCACATCAAAATATCAAACAACAAAGGCATATCCCTACATCAAAACCATCATACCAGTCATAGCATTCTCATGGAAATCAATGGACACTATTGGGTACCAGTGTCCTGCAATGGCCCTATTGTTGAATTTATTTACCAACATATTGTTCCCTATTTGAATTCCTTTTGATGTTACTTCCAATTCTTGTAGTTGATTTCAACCACCCGCCAGGCATGTTCATGCATTCTTGTTCGAAGCACATAATTTCGATTAGATTCAAATAAATTGAAACAACCTCAAATCATACCTCATTAGTAGTTCGCCAATAAGGTACACTTGCAATCTTGTTCACTTCCTGTCACAACAAGTCAAACTAACTATTTGATAAAAACATTATGTATAAACATATCACATCTGGTTAGCTCAAAACACAACCATCATAGATCAACATCATAATTCACATGTAACCATCATAAACTAGAATCATAAATCATATGTAATCAACATAGATCAAAATCATAAATCACACGCATAATAAACTGAAATAAAATGTTGATACTTATCGTTTCATCAATCCTTAGCTTCTACCTTTGTCTTTATTCCGTACGCACTCCGAATTAGTTTCCAGAACTGACAAGCACCAAGTTCCTTCTCCTCAACCATGTGCACACACACATAATGTACATCCCACACATACAATCACACATGACATACCACACCATACAATACATGCATCTACACCTATCATACAACACATACACCTACACCCAGTGCACAACACAACCCATACATCTATACCCGATATACAATGCCACATAATATATGTACCTACAAAATGCACATACATAGTACCACATGCCCTCAACAAAGCATGTATGGTATGCACACAATACTACATGTGCACTAGTACCATATGTACAACATGTACACAATACCACTTGCACACTGCACCTCCTGCACAATGTGTGCACAACATCACATGTACACTTCTCCACTTGCACAACATGTACACAGTGCCACATGTACACTACACCATTGTACAACGTGTAAACAATACCACAAGTACACAATACCACGCGTACAACAGGTACATGGCACCACATGTACACAACGCCACATGTATGACATGTACACAACACCACCTACACATAGTGCATCTTGTACAACATGTACACAACACCACATGCACACAACACCAATTGTACAATCATGCACACAACACCATATGTACATAGCGCCACATGTACAACATGCATGCAACACCACCTGCACATAGAATTGTATACTCAACATGTACATAACATCATCTGTACACAGCACTGCATATCTAATAACATGCACAACACCATATGAAATATTCACACAACACTATCTGTATCATCTTGTACAGAACATTGCATAAACAACATGTACACACATTATATACACACAACACTGCATGTGCACACATCGTATATGAAACATGTACAACATATACAGCACATGCACAACATTAGTACCGCACATCCAAAACCACAATGTCTCTACCAAGCAACCTTGCTTCCAGCGTCTTATCCATGCTTGTCCTAACAGGCCGCAGACCACACTTCTTTAGTTTTGTTGATGTATCCATCGGTATAATCTATCCATAACATAAGCATAGGCATAATAGAAGCATACAATATAAATTCATATTCACAGGATATTGACCTCATATATTTTTCATGACTACTCTCCCCACTTGATTCCTTATAGCTAGGAACCTATTCCTATTATTTGCCTGCATAAGAAATCATTCCTCGACAAGGACTATTCTTGATGACCCTGTCAAACAGTGACCTAGATACATGGATACATACATACATATATGTAAACATTAGCATAAACAATCATGATCTTGTCAAACAACAATATGCATACACACATATTTACACACATAAATGTTAGCGTTAATAATCATGATCAATGACGACCTTGTTGTAGCATTTTTTGGTTTTGGTAAGTTAGCATCAATTAGTCAAAAAATGAAAATCATTTAAAAAAAAATTAAGTTATTGAATCAAAAAATGTTAGGGATATTTTGATGAATAAGTCCATATCAAATAAAATGTTAGAATAAATGCCCTAAAAAAGGAAGGCAAAAATAAAAAATGTTAGATTAGAAGGAAAAGAAAAAATATTAAATTCTGAAAGTGTTGCAAATCCAAATGCCACTACTCTTAGTCAAAGTTTATTTTTGCAAATAAAAGTTGTGTGCAGATTTTTTAAATGACACACTAGTTCATACAATTCAATTGTATAGTTTAATCATGATTGGATTTAATTTAAATTGTTTGTCAATAGGTAACAAATAAAATTGGCCAAACAGTTTAATATGAGCCAATGGAAGCAATAAGGGACAGAAGTAGATTAAACATTAAAAGGAAAATGCTGAGTTGCTAGTCTAAATGCACTCGAGTGACTAATATTGAAAAATTGTTAGGAAAGTAAGGGTAGGTAGAGAAATGAAAGTGGAGCATGATAGGATTTTTATCCTAAGTCAAAACATTGGATACATGTGTATATGTTGATTGGTTTTAATTAACCATAAATTGTAAATATCAATGCTATTTGTAATATTCAAACTTTATTCATTCATTCGCCATACCCCATACCCCATGCATGTCACAAGCACCATAACTCTGGACCCCACCATTGCTTTTCACCCTGTCACATTAAAACCCATTCACATATTTTTCATCCCTCACACTCCCTCGAGATCTAATGGTCTACATCGCTCCTCAGTCGTCCTTTGTCGTCTGAACTTTATCGGCGGGGGGGTTTGAAGTCAACAGTTTTGGAAACCACCCTCCGAAACTGCTTTTCCTCCATCCTAGTCTTTCAGGACTTAAAATCCTAAAACAACTTACCACCCGAACTTACTCTTGAACGCGGTTTTCATTTGACCGTTTACTGTCACTCCTACGTCATCATCCACATTCGCCCCATGTCACTTCCTCCGTCCAATCAGCTGCCACCTATTTGTCCGTTATTCATTTAATCCCCCATTCCCGCTCACACATCAATATTCCATTGATCCGTTTATCAGCCCTGTTGGAGAATTAATGACAATGTAACCATTGATTAACAGACCCGCTCCATGTTATTCATTATAAACCTTATTTTTCACAAAAACTATTACACAGTGCATTCCCGAAATTTGTTGGATACTTGAAGCTTGCAGCCAAAATGACAGATTCATCATTCAACTAAATTTTCAATTCTGTTCAGAACCAAGCCGACATCCAGGTCCACCTAATCCATTTTCAATTATATGTTTTTTCTGTTATCACTGTGTTTCAGAGCAATTCTTCCCATTTCTGTCAATTTTAGCTTGTAATTCACTTAACAAAATGCATCCTAAGGGAAAGGAAATTGCAGAAATCCCAAATCCTCTCGTTCATCCACAAGTTGACTTCCATCATACTCCCCTGGTCGACAGAGACTGTGAAAACATTGAGTCTTCGTCTCAATTTGATTTATATGAAATCTACTGTTGGATGGAGGATAAGTTAGTTGATCAAACAGATGAAATAGGACTTTGGGACTCCCACCTTCCTCATTACTTTTTCCCTCAGATACACAGAGCACCTGAATTTGTTAGGAAATGCCATGAATCCTATGGTACCACTCAAAGAGCTATCATTTCACCTACAAGAGAAATCCTTTGTTTCATCAATGCTCAGTCTATTGAACAGATGTTGCAGGCCCAAACTATTGCACCAACCCATCCTTTTTCTCATGAAAGCCTAATAGAAGCCTATCAAAAGCTAGTTTTCACTAAAAGATCTCAAACCCTTGACCTTTTCCTAGTTGTAGATAGCCCTCTGCCTAAAAGAAACCCTACCTATGATTCATCCATGTTCCCAGACAGAACCAAGCAAATTACCACTATTCTTTCTTATATGCTTGGTTACAATTATGATTAATATGTAAATGAAGCCATCATAGGTTTCTTGTTTATCTTTTCTGTTGATTCCAAACCCACTGTTCTCTATAATTTTAGCCAATTTCTAGCTGAATCCATCCATGAACAATTTGTCCAATTTAATATTGAAGAATTATTCAAGTATGCTTCAGTACTTGTATATCTTTTTATATATTTTTATGGAGACAAGTTTCCATTCACCTTGCAGAAGTTAGATGAAGAAGGCAATCAACAATCAGCGATATTTTGGACTTCTATGGGAATGAAGGAGAAGGGAGAATTTACATATAAACATATCATAGAATTGTTTGTTCATCCAGCTATTAATCTTATGAGTAGCGCTCCAGTACCAAGAATCAATGATGAAATTGTGAAAGTATTGCAGTTGGTTGATCAAGCCACAATAAGAGATTGGTATCTTTACCAAAACTATACAGAAATTAGAGTCTATGGCTGTGAGCTTCCACCCTACAAACTTCCTAAGTACCTCCCTACCAGAATTTTTGCATTGGAATATATTAGGCAAAGGTTATATTCAGATGAAATACATTTTGTGGCTACAAAGACGAAATCACAATTCAAGCTAAAGGCTCAGGTTGGTCCATTCATCTATAACACTAGAGCAATAGGAGAAGAAGCAGAATGGTTATTGAAGGAAAGGAAGTTTGGTCTCATATTCACTTGGCCTTATGACCCAATGGGAGTAATTTCAAAACTCAGGGTTGAAAATAAGTATACTGCATACCACCACACAGCCAGGCCTGAAATAGAGCAGTACAAAACTTAGTTAGAATGGAAGGAGAACACCCTTCAAGAAGCTGAAGAATAGGTAGTCTCTGCTTCAAATGTACAAAGTACACTTGCCCAAGAAAAGACAGTTGAACGAGGAAGGGAAGAACAGTCATCCCCTACAATTGAAGCATCAAGCAAGGGCTTTAGAATCGTACATAGAAAGAAGAGACCTAGGATATTTGTGAAGGTTAGTACAACAAATGAGTCACAGAAAACAACATTTGATGGACTTGGAGAGACTTTTATTTTTACATAGTCTGGTGGGCAATCTACTTAGTCCCCCACTCATTCCACTCATTCTCAGGAACAATAGGTGATTCAGACCAATGGAAGTAGTTAGAAGGACAAAGAAGATGATATCTTTCACGTCTTCAGTGAAATTAAGAAGAAGAATGAGGAATTGAAGTTGAACACTTATACTCAATTCTGGAAACACTCTTCCAGTTCTCAAGCAAGACTTCTTTCAATATTTGACTCTGAAAAGGGTAAGATGCAGATGGGTTTCTTACAAGCTCAAATTCCACAGGCCAGGACTACTGCACATTATCAAAAGAAAACATCCTTTGAGTTTACTGTAAAAGACGTACATCCAATTGACCAAATTGAGATGCACAAATAGACTGGCCAAATGATTTCTTCCACTATAACTAACACTGCCATGAGTTTGTCAAAGTTGCAAGTCACCTTGGTCAATACACAGTCACAGCTCAAGTTGGAAAAAATTTCCTCATTGGCAAAGCACACCAAGATCGAATCTTTGGAAGACCTGGTGTTGAAGATGGGATATGATCCCTCAAATATAAATGCTGCAGAAGAACTTGTCAGGAAGAAAAATGTTGAGACCTTAGCATTAAGGAAGCAACACAAACTCCCAGCTTCTGAGAACCCAATGACTAAGGAGATTGAACAAATCAAGAGTCAGAAATCTCACATGATGAAGCTCATCATGGTGTTGAGTTGTGTTATATTCTTTCCATGGCTAGCCCACGTAGTTAACCGGTGGGTTAGAAGGGGGGCGGAGCCCCCCCTTTGTTGCATCGATTGCATAGCAAGGGGAGTCACAAGGGGTTTGAGGGGTGCAGGTAACCCCACTCAATGGGGTCCAGTGAACCGCCCCATAAAATTTTGGTTTTGGACCCTATGTTAGGTTGGAAGGACCTACCTATGGTTTTGTGCATGATTTTCGCACATGGTTTTGGATGCGATGGTTTTCAGTCCATGGTTTTGGAAGCGATGGTTTTCGGTCCATGGTATTGGATGCTTCGGCATGTATAAATATGTATTGTAGCATTGAAAGGAACATAATGAAAAATCAAGCTGGTAGTCCTAGTTTTTGGATCCAAGGGAAAATCTCTATGTATATGTGTTTTATGTGTTATGCTCTCGCATTGTTTATTTTTTGTGTTCTAGAATCGTATGCAGGTAATTTCTATATGAGGTTAAAACCTACATTTGGTATCAGAGTTGTTTTGGCTTCAAGGGAATGCCTTTGTTGCTGAGGGGTTTTTCTCGGGCCTGTGGTAGACCCGGTTTAGTGGGAGATCTGTGAGATCGATTCTAGTGGTGAAAGAAGATGGCAAGTAGTGGAAAGATAGAGATCGAGAAATTTAATGGTCAGATTTTGAGTTGTGGAAACTCAAGATGGAGGATCTGTTGGTGGATAAAGATAAGTGGATCATGGTAGATTTAGGTACTCAACCAACGGGAGTGTCCGATGAATAATGGAAGAATTTGGATCGGCAGGTAAAGAACACAATATGATTGTGTGTCTCAGATTCAATATTTCTAAATGTATCAGGGGAAGCTACGGCGAAGGCTTTGTGGGACAATTTATGGACTTTGTACCAATCTAAGTCTCTGGTGAATAAACTATTCCTACGGAAAAAAATGTATAACCTGAGGATGAAAGATGGAGACTGATCCAAATGGATCCTAAAACCCTCTACGTCTTCACATAGTTAAAAACTATCGCAAGGTGAAAACCTTTAAAAAAGGCAGATAACACTATCGGGCCTTAAAAACATTGAAAAACAGAGTTGTCGAGGGCTTAAAACTACTTTGCATGAGAGCCGTCGAATCTAGTCGATCAACGGTCCAGATCCGATCAGCATATCGCAATAGGCGACGGCAGGCCAAGGCTATCGGAGGCAATCATGTGAAGGTTGTGACAACGATCAGTGCGGGTCAACGAGGACCGTCGATCAAGTGCGCAGATCAACAGCCCAGGTTAACTCGCAATGTCATGTTGGCAAAATACAAAGAGCGCTTACCAAATGGCCCAGGGACTATGCAATATGCGATTGCAATGTATCACATCGAAGCAACAGTAAGGAGCGGGGCCGATACATGCGACTGCGATAGCTGGACCTGACTGGTTTATAAATGAAAGCACATATATTTAGAGTTCCGGAAAATAGGGTTTTCCTTTGTATTTCACGTTTTCGTTAAATAAGCGAAATGCAAAGAACAAAGCGCTGATGCAATGAAAATGGACCCGACAGGATTATGGATGAAATTTGATAATATTTCAAGTCTGGTAAAATGGTTTTTTCAATGTATTTCGCATTTTCGTTAAATAAACAAAAAACAAAGGAAATGCGAATAAAGCAATAAAAAGGACCCGAAAAGGTTTATACATGCAGATATATATATATTTTGAGTTCCATAACAGACGGGATTTTAGGTGGGCCATATGCGGTAAGTGGTATTGGTCGAGCTCCACCCGAGCCCATACACTGGCTGCCAACTGGCCAGGCGCCGGAGAGAGAAAACCACCCTTTTCAAGCAGTTAACCCCCGTACACATGAGCCGCCCGAAACGAATCTCAACCGTTGGATCAAGATCACTTAGATCAATGGTGAGGATGCGATAGCGATATAAATGCGGACCCAATGGAGTTATAAGGTGGAATTTATAATATTTCAAATCCGATAAACAGAAGATTGGTAGATTTTCCTTTGTTTTAGTGTATTTCTCTGTGTAGATAGAGAATAACTATTCTGAGGATTTCAAAGGCGCCGATGGTCCTTCTGTTACAGAACAGGTGCCCACCATCCTTGAAGGTGTTTAGCAATGATTGATAACGCTAAGAGGGGGATTTGAGTGGACAGAGGTTGGGAAGCTAGAGAGCCCAGAAGAGGAAATGAACAAACAGTGCCAATTGGATTAAAAGTCACAGAAGACAGAGACAAGAAGTGGTGAGACAAAGGGAAGACAGACATAGAGAGTGAGAGAACGAGTCTGTGTACTCAGAGAGGCTTGAGGGATTCAAGAAAAACTCCTGTTGTTTTATATATGTTGTGTTGAGACTCAATTTTAGCTCACATTTTGTAAAACTTTGCTCTTGAAGACATAATAGAGAGGTCACCGCTGAAGGCTGGACCAGGAGACGTAGCCCAAGAGTTTTGGGTGAACTCCAAATTAAACTTGTTGTGTTGTGTGTGTTTGTCTATTATGTTTCTTTAACTGCTTCATTGTCTATTTTATTCACAATCTTATCAATCCATTTCACTAAGTAATATAGGCAAATCCATGCACATGAATCTGTAATACCTTAATATTAGTCTAAGATCTCATTTTTAGATCAAGTGGTATCAGAGCTTTAGGTTTGCTAAGGTTAGACAAGCTTGTGCTAGATTGTTGAATGCTAACTAGGTCAAAGCTCAAACTAGGAGAAGGAGAACTTGTTGAGGCTAATCCAAAAATTGGAAGAGTCTATCCTAGGAGGAGGATGGCACAACAAACCCCATCGGAATCATAATTTCAGTTCATCGACAATTTCATGACCATGAGAGCCATGGTGGAAGAGATGTATCGAGAATTCAAGAAAGGTAGAGGTGAAAGTACTTCAACCTCCAAACAAGACAGAGGAGCAGAATAACCTTCTCTAGATGCCCCAGAGGGAAAAGGGAAAGGGGAAAAGCTTCCTCCATCATCTCCTCCACCGTCACCTCCATCATCCTCATCTCCTAGCCCTGAAAAGAAAAAAAAGAAAACATATGTGATTAAATTAAATGTGAAATTTTATTTTCCAGTCTATGATGGAGAATTAAATGTAGAAAAGCTAGATAACTGGATTAGATAGATTGATGTATATTGTAGGGTGTAGAACATTGATTCAGAGAGGAGAAAGTTTTAGCTGGCTAGCCTTCGCCTTGGAGGAACTACCCTAGTGTGGTGGGAAGGTAGGACACAAGCTGATTTGAACAAGCATGGTAAAATTATTCCTACTTTGAATGAATTTGTTTCTGCCATTAAAAAACAATTCTATGCACTAGCTTATATGCAGCAAGCAATGATGAGTTGGCAAACTCTTCACCAATTAAAGGGCCAAAGTGTACAAAACTATACCCAAGAATTTAGAAAAAGAGCTTTAACTCTAGGCATTTCTCTAGACTCACTTGAAACTTTGCTGAAGTATATAGGTGGTCTACATAGCTGTTTGAGGCACACCATTCTCATGTTTGATCCCACTAGCCTAGATGATGTATCAATTCAGGCTACACATCTAGAGGCTAGAGGCAAGAATGTGAACCGAGAGATTGGGGGATCATCAAAACCATCTGCAAGCAAGAACAAAGAAAAGAAGAAGCATAAATGGAAGGAGAGCAAGACAAACACTGTACAGAAAGACAAACCTTCATGCACTCACTGCAAGAAGGATGGACACGATGATGAACACTGCTGGTCTTTGCATCCGGAGCTGAAACCCAAGAAGTTTGGTGGTAAAAAGAAGAAGACTATTGCTGCTATTCAGAAATATTTGGGGTCAAACTAAGGTGATGAAACAACAGTCACAACCACAGCTATAAAGGTAAAAATTCTTAAGCATCTACAAGTAATTCTGCACAATCTATTGATAATGAAGATAATGAGAGGAAAAGACATGAACTTTTTCATATTAGAGTTATTTCCAAGCACCAAAAGATTGATACTTTATTTTATAGTGGTTCACAAGTAAACTTGATTTTTTAAACAATTGTAAAGAAGTTGGGCTTACTAACAACACATCACAAGAAGCAATATCCATTAGGTTGGGTATGTGAAAAAGCAAAGGTACAAGTGACTATACAATGTAAACTTAGGTTTGCTATTGGGTCAACTTTTGTAGATGAGGTTGAGTTGGATATAGTTCCCTTGGATATATGTGGTATTGTTTTAGGAAGTCCTTACTTGTATGACAGAAAAGCCATTTTCTATAGAACTAAAAATAAGTATCAACTCACAAAAGATGGAATAGAATATATTGTAAGAGCTCATCAGCTCAAAAATAACTACACTCTCATAAACTCAGGGTAGATGAAAAGAATTGTAAATTCATGCAAGCAATTTTTACTAATGGTTGTAAAGGAAAAGACCCCTGATAAAACCAATGCATTTGAAGGTTGTGATGCTAAACAGAAAGTTGATTTAGATAAAGTTGTTTCAGAATATGATATCCTATTTCAAGAACCTAAAGGTATGCCACTCAAAAGGGAAATAGTACATGATATTCATTTGCAGCAAGATGCTCCATTGCCTAGCATCGGAATGTATAGGTTATCCACTTTAGAGAAAGAAGAGATCAAGAAGTAGGTACAAGAGTTGCTCGATAAAGGATTCATCAGACCAAGCACATCACCGTGTGGATCTCAAATTTTGTTGGTGAGAAAGAAAGATGGTTTGTGGAGGATGTGCATTGATTACAGAGCATTGAATTAAATAACGATCAAGAATCGTTATCCTCTTCCTCGCATAGATGATCTATTAGATCAATTGAAAGAAGCAGTTTACTTTTACAAGTTGGACTTGCGTAGTGGATATCATTAGGTCAGAGTAGCAGAACAAGATGCATGGAATACTTCTTTCAAAACAAAGCAAGGGCTGTATGAATGACTAGTTATGCCTTTTGGCTTAACTAATGCTCCTGCCACTTTCATGAGAGTTATGAATGATGTACTTAGACCTTTTATTGATGATTATGTACTTGTATATTTAGATGACATTCTTGTTTTCAGTAAAACATGGGAAGAACATTTGAAGCATGTAAAGCAGACTTTAGATGTTATGAAAAGATAAAATCTCTATGTGAAGCTATCAAAATTTGAATTTGGCAAAACATCTTTAAATTATTTGGGTCATATTGTAGGGGGTGGTGAATTGAAGATAGATCCCTCTAAGGTTGAAGTCATTGTGAACTGGCTTAAACCCAAATCTTCTACAAAAGTTAGGAGTTTCCTAGGAGCAACACAATATTGGAGAAAGTTTATTGCTAACTTTTCCTTGATTGCAACTCTCTTACATGCTTTGACAGGATTGAACAAGGTGTTTCAGTGGGGAGGAAAATAGTAGAAAGCCTTCGACACCTTGAAAGAAAAAATTAGTACAGCACCGATACTAGCACTGCCATATCTTCAACGACCATTTGAGATTGAAACAAATGCCAGTGACTATGCCATGGTAGCAGTGTTGATGCAACATGGTAAACCCATATGTTATCATTCTGAGACATTTAATTCTGCAGTAGTTAATTAACCCACATATGATAAAGAATTGTATGCATTAGTGCAGAGTGTGAAAAAGTGGAAACATTACCTATTAGGCAAAGAAACAATTATACATATAGATCATAAACCACTTCAATATTTGCACTCACAAACTAAATTGCAGCAATCAAGACACTATAGGTGGATGGGTTTTCTACAACAGTTTCATCTTGTCATCAGATATAAGAAAGGCATACATAATAAAGTTGTAGATATGTTATCAAGACCAATCATAAATGCATCTACTATACTTAAGCATAACTCAGTATTGCATGAAAGCTACATTGAACAATATGCTCAAGATGTAGATTTTAAAGATGTATATGCAACTTTAAGTCATGGAAAACAAGTAGAAGAATTGGATTATCAGGTTAAGGACCAACTCTTGTATCATCTGGAAAAGTTATGCATTCCTCAAACTGAAAGAGTTAACATAATTCGAGAAGCACATAATTCTCTAATATCAGGTCATTTTGGTGTAAGTAAAACAATTGCACAGCTGCAAAGGCTCTGTTATTGGCCAAGAATGCATGAAACAATTTCTAAATATATTAAAGGGTGTACCATGTGTGCTAAAAACAAGCCCAGCAATAGAAAACTAGGCTTGTAAACTCCACTTCCAGTTCCTTCTCATCCTTGGGAAAGTGTTTCCATGGACTTTGTTGGGGAATTGCCAAAATCTAGAAAAGGTCATTTATACGTTATTATGGACAGGTTCAGAAAAATGTGTATTTTAATACCTTGTAACAAGCAGATTACAGCTGAACAAACAAAAAAGTTGTTCTTTCAACATGTATGCGTTCATTTTGGGTTACCCACTTCTATTGTATTTGATCGAGATTCCTAATTTGTTGGGAAGTTTTGGTCAAGTCTATGGGAGTTGATGGACACTAGATTGAAAAAGAGCACATCATTTCATCCACAAACAGATGGCCAAATAGAGGTGGTCAATAGAACAGTGATCCAGTTGCTCAGGGGCTATTGCAGCAAGCATCACAAGCTTTGGGATGAACATTTATGTTATGTGCAACATGCTTACAACCGTGCTTAACACTCTTCTACATAGAGATCTCCTTTTGAGACTTGTTTTGGTTTTATACCAAGGTCTCCCTTGGATTTTGTCTTTAGTAAAGACATAGCAGTTGATGGACACAGTGATGTGGAAAAAGTAACCAAGTTCATTGAACAGATCCAAGAAATTCACCAAGCAGTGTAGGAACAGCTGGAGAGAAGCCAGTCCTAGTACAAGGCAAGGCATGATAAGCATTGAATTGAGCATAGCTTTCAAGTTGGTGATCAAGTCTGGTTGTACATTAACAAAGACAAAATGCAAGGTGAAGGTAAGAAGCTGAAGCCAATAAGGTATGGACCTTTCAAGATACTTGAGAAAATTGGTGAGAACGCTTTTCACCTTGATTTGCCAGCATACATGCACATCTATTCAGTAGTTAATGCAGATAACTTGAGACTGTTTGAACCTTCATTGGTTGAAGATCCCGAAGAGAAAATTCAGTTGCCTTCTATTGATGATCTGTTGCCTAAATATCTCAATGAGTTGCAGGAAGATACAGTTCTGGACATGAAGGTGAGAACTACGCACAAAGGGGATGTTGAGTACCTCAGAATTGGACTCAAAGATTCAAAACCAAGCAGTGCAGGATGGATAGATATTGGACAAGTGAGGAAGTTGTATCCTCACTTGATTGATGCTTAAAAACCAACTTTTGGTGGTCCAAAAGCTTTTTCAATGGGAAGGTGTGATCTAAATGAATCCTAAAACCCTCTAAGTCTTCACATAGTTAAAAACTATCGCAAGGGGAAAACCTTTAAAAAAGGCGGATAACACTATCAGACCTTAAAAAGATTGAAAAACAGAGCTATTGGGGGCCTAAAACTACTTTGCATGAGAGCCGTCAGATCTGGCCGATCAACGATCTAGATCTGATCGACATATCGCAATCGGCGAAGGCAAGCGGAGGATATCAGAGGCAATCATGTGAAGGTTGTGACATCGATCAGCGCGGGTCAATGAGGACCGTCGATCAAGCACGCAGATCAACGACCCAAGTTAACTCGCAATGTCGCGTCGGAAAAATACAAAGAGCGCTTATCAAATGGCCCGGGGACTATGCAATATGCGATAGCGACGTATCGCATCACAATATCGCATCAGAGCAACAGTAAGGAGTGGGGTCGATACATGCAATTGCGATAGCTGGACCCGACGGGTTTATAAATGAAAACACATATATTTTGAGTTCCGGAAAACAGGGTTTTCCTTTGTATTTCGCGTTTTCGTTAAATAAATGAAATGCAAAGAACAAAGTGCCGACGAGATGAAAACAGACCCGACAGGATTATGGACGAAATTTGATAATATTTCAAGTCTGGCAAAAGGGTTTTTTCAATGAATTTCACATTTTCGTTAAATAAACGAAAAATAAAGGAAATGTGAATAAAGCGATAAAACGGACCCGAAAAGGTTTATACATGCAGCTATATATATTTTGAGTTCTGTAACAAGTGGGATTTCGGGCGGGCCGTAGTTGGTAAGTGATATTGGCGGGCTCCGCCCGAGCCCATACACTGGCTGCCATGTGGCCAAGTGCCAGAGAGAGAAAACCACCCTTTTCAGGTGATTAATCCCTGTACACATGAGCTACCCGAAATGAATCTCAACCGTTGGATCAAGATCACTCAGATAAATGGTGGAGATGCGATAGTTATATAAAGGTAGACCCGATGGAGTTATAAGGCATAATTTATAATATTTCAAATCCGATAAACGGCAGGTTGGTGGATTTTCCCGTGTTTTAGTATATTTCTCTATGTAGACAAAGAATAACAATTCTGAGTATTTCAAAGGCGCTGATGGTCCTTCTGTTACAAAATAGGTGGCCACCATCCCTGGAGGCATTTAGAAATGATTGATAATGCTCAGAGGGGGATTTGAGTGGACAGAGGCCAGGAAGCTAGAGAGCCCAGAAGAGGAAACGAGCAGACAGTGACAATTGGATTAAAAGCAATAGAAGACAAAAGACAGAGACAAGTAGTGCTGAGATAGAGGGAAGACAGAGACAGAGAGTGAGACAACGAGTCTGTGTACTCAGAGAGGCATTAGGGATTCAAGAAAAACTCCTGTTATTTTGTATCTGTTATGTTGAGACTCAATTTGAAACAATGTAAACTTTGAAACGGGAACTGATATTGTTACCCGTTTTGTAGAGATAGCAAAAAAGTGACCCGATTTTGAAAAGGGGTGATGCAGAATACACATGTTTTGTAGAGATAGCAAAAAAGTGACCCGATTTTGAAAAGGGGTGATGCAGAACACACATGTTTTTTTAGAGCATAGTTTTTGGCACTTTAAATTTTTTTATGTACATTGTGTTTTAGAATGGTAGTGATTTTCATGCTGATTTTAAAAAGTGGTTATTCTGCATCAGACCCTTTTTTAAAAAGACCTATTTTTTGACTTTAACTTTTCTAATGTATGTGATGTAAATAATTATTTTGTAAATTTAATAATTTTGGAAGTGGTCTTCTTCTTCATATTTTCTTGTTTTTATTTTTTTTGGTAGTGAGGTTTTTATTGATTTGCATATTTAAAAAAGAAGGTCAATATTTTGCATTTTCCATATTTTACATATTTATACATCGTTAATTAAATTTTCAATCCAAATGAAATAATTGTCTCTAAAAAACAAATATAAAATTATATATAAAAAAGACAAAAATAAAAAATAAAAGTGTGTTAAAAAAAAATTATCTTATAAACCATAAAACACTTTGGGAAAAAAAAAAAAAAACCAAATTACATATATATATATATATATATATATATATATATATATAATTAAGTCAACAAAAATTGAGAAATTAAAAAAAAAAACATTAGCAAAAACTAGGAATAAAATTTTAAAAACAAACTAGTTTAAAAAAAATAGAAAATTAACCAAAAAATAAATTAAAAAAACTAATAAAATAAATATTAAAAAAAAGGGTTAAAAAAATTATCTCACAAAAAAAACATTAGCAAAACTAGGAAAATAAAAATAAAAAATAAAAAAACTAGTTTAGAAAAAAAAATAGAAAATTAACGAAAAAAAATTGAAAAAATAGTAAAATTAATATTAAAAAAACAAAAATAAATTCAAATTATAAAAAAAAAAAACAAAAACAAAAACAAAAAACAAAAAACAAAACAAAAAAATACGTAATTTTTATTAAAAAAAATGTAATTATTTTTTATTAAACATACATATTTTATTTAAAATATATATATATATATTTTAAACAACCTTTTTTATTATTTAAAAAAAAAAAATTATAATTTAAAAAAAAAAAAATTGTTTTTAATTTTATTTTTTCCCTAAAAATACAAATTATTAAATCTACGTTTTATATTTTTAAAAATAAATAAATAAATAAAACCTAAATTTAAAAAAAAAAATTACATTTCTTTTTTTATTTAAAAAAAATTAATAAAATTAATTTTCTTTTTTAAACCATTCTTTTTTTATTAAAAAAAAATTATAACTTTTTTGTTTAACATTTTTTTTGTTTTTTATTTAAAAATATAAATAATAAAAAAAAATGATTTAAAAAAAAAAAAATTATATATATTTTTTATTTAAATATTAAAAAATTATTAAAAAAAAAATTAAAAATTTAAAAATTCACATTTTTTTTAATTATTATAAAAAAAAAATTATGGGCCGCCCATCGGCTGCCCGTGTTGGCGCGGCGGTGGGCGGAGGGGCTACGTGCAGCCCCCTCCGCCCACCGCCGCGCCACCACGGGCGGCCGGTGGGCGGCCCGTCGATTCCCGGAGGGGTTGCGTGCAGCCCACTCCGCCCACCGCCGCGCCACCACGGGCGGCCGGTGGGCGGCCCATAAATTTTTTTTTTTTAATAATTAAAAAAAATGTGAATTTTTAAATTTTTTTTAAATTTTTTTTAATATTTAAATAAAAATATATATATATATATATATATATATATATTTTTAAATCATTTTTTTTTATTATTTATATTTTTAAATAAAAAACAAAAAAAATGTTAAAAAAAAGTTATATTTTTTTTTTAATAAAAAAAGAATAGTTTAAAAAAGAAAATTAATTTTATTAATTTTTTTTTTAAATTAAAAAAGAAATGCAATTTTTTTTTTAAATTTAGGTTTTATTTATTTATTTATTTTTTTAAATATAAAACGTAGATTTAATAATTTGTATTTTTAGGGAACAAGTAAAAATAAAAACAAAAATTGTTTTAAAAAAATTATAATTTTTTTTTTAAATAATAAAAAAGGTTGTTTAAATAAATATATATATATATATATCTATATATATATATATATATATATATTAAATCAAATATGTATGCTTAATAAAAAATAATTACATTTTTTTTAATAAAAATTACGTATTTTTTTGTTTTTTTATAATTTGAATTTATTTTTGTTTTTTTAATATTAATTTTACTATTTTTTCAATTTTTTTTCATTAATTTTATATTATTTTTTTTAAACTAGTTTTTTTTTTTTTTTTTTTTTTTTTTTTTTTTTTTTTTCTTCAGTTTTGCTAATGATTTTTTTAAAATTTCTTTATTTTTACTTTTATATATATATATATATATATATATATATATAGATAGATATATATATTAATTTTGTTTTTTTGTTTTCCAAATTTTTTTATGGTTTGCGAGATAATATTTTTTATTTTTATCTTTTATATATATTTTTATATTTGTTTTTTAAGTAATCAACATTTTAATCTTAATTTTAGTAATTTTTATCTTTTTTTGGTTAATTTTCTATTTTTGTAGATCTAGTTGGTTTTTAATTTTAATTTTTAGTTTTTTAGTTTTTCCTTTTTTTTTTTTTTTTTTTTCTATTTTCACCTACTTAATTTTTTTTTTTTTTTAGATGTTTTTTTTCTTTTCCATTTTTTTTTTTGGCAATTTTTTTTTATGTTTTACAATATAAATCTTTTTCTTTTTTCTCTCCATTTTTTTAAATATTTTTTTTACTATTTAATTGTTTATAGTTTTTTTTTTTTTTTTTTTAATTCTTATCAATAATTTTGTTTTTTTTACATTTTTATGATTGACTTTTTTTTTTCGTTTTTTATTTTTATTTTATATTTTCCTTTTAGTATATATTTTAATCTATGTTTTGTTATTTTTTTTTAACTTTTTTTTTGTGTTTTTTGATTGTTTTAATTTTTTTTTTTTTATGTTTTCATTATTTTTTAAAATTTAATGTTTTTTGGGTTCATGATAAAATATTTTACACCATTATTTCTAAATGTTGAAATTTTACTGTTGAAAAAAAAAAAAAAAAAAAAAAAAAGTGTTCTCCGAGCATCAACACTTTTCGTTTTGAGGGTGTTTTTTGGATTTTTTTGCTCAAAAAATTTGTTTTCACCGCCATTTTTAAAACATGTTGAAAATTTACCCACAAAAAAAAAGCTGTTATTCGAGCATCAACACTTTTCATTTTTAGCACTGTTTTTGATGTTTTTTCGAGGTTTTTTGGTTAGAGTTCTCGTTTTGAGTTTATAGTTCCCGTTTCATAGTTTACATTGTTTTGAGCTCACATTTTGTAAAACTCTGCTCTTGAAGACATAATAGAGAGGTCACCACTGAAGGCTGGACCAGGAGACGTAGCCCAGGAGTTTTGGGTGAACTCCATATTAAACTTGTTGTGTTGTGTGTGTTTGTCTATTATGTTTCTTTAACTGCTTCATTGTCTATGTTATTCGCAATCTTATCAATCCATTGCATTAAGTAATATAGGAAAATCCATGCACATGAGTCTATAATACCAATAATAGTCTAAGATCTCATTTTCAGATCAGAGGCTCGGTGACAGAGCATCTGAATGAGTTTAATATTGTGGTAAATCAGTTATCGTCTATTGATATTAAAATTTCAGAGGAAGATAAGTGCATCAGTTTGTTGTGTTCTCTACCAGATCCGTGGGATAGTCTGGTTATTGCAATAGGTAGCAATACAACTGCCTTACAATTTGATGAAATAGTCTGATCCTTGCTGATAGAGGAGATGAGACGGAAAAATATGGAGAGCCAGAATGGTGATGCCTTGTTTGTACGAGGAAGGTCCCAGAACAGAAACAAAAGTAAGTCATCGAGTGGGAGATCTAAATCTCCAGGAAAACCTGTAAAGGTGGTGTGCTGGAAATGCGGAAATGAAGGCCACTAGAAAAGGGACTGTAAATCTAAAGCTCCTGATAAAGGAAATGGATCTGATGATGCTCCTTCTGCAGAGGCAAAAACCACCTCAGATGAAGGTGGGGATGTGTACTTGGCTTCTTCAAGTATACATGTAGATCATGAGGCATGGTATATTGACTCAGGTGCATCCTTTCACTTCACTCCCAATAGAGAGTGGTTATGCGAGTATGAGAAATATGATGGTGGTGATGCCTTCTTAGGGGATGATAGGAAGGCTAAAATCGTTGGTCGCGAAAAATTAAAGTTGAAGTTGCAAGGTAGAAGGGTTATAACACTTCCAGGTGTTCTACATATTCTTGCATTGGCCAGAAATCTGATTTCTGTAAGCAATCTAGATGATGCGGGTGTAAAAATAGTGTTCGATAAGGATATCTGCAAGATGGTTCGGGGGCAAGGTATTGATGTGGGGAGTTCGGATTGGAACTTTGTACAATCTGCAAGGTAGCACTGTTGTTGATGGGTGCAACAGTTATGTGGTTTCTAAAAGTAGAGCAGAAAATCTAGTGGTCTCTGGAGAGAAGACCATGTTGTGGCATCAAAGGCTTGGACATATTGGAGAGAAGTGCCTTCGAATACTTCATGGTAAAGGTATGGTATAAGGTATGAGTAATAGCTCTCTGAATTTTTATTTCTGTGAAAATTGTGTATATGGGAAGCAGAATCGGGTGAGTTTCCCCTATGGTGGTAAGAGGGTGAAAAATATAGTAGACCTTATGCACAGTGATGTGTTTGGACCTGTGAAGGTTCCATCACTCGGTAAGTTCATGTACTATGTATCATTTATAGATGACTTCTCAAGGAATACATGGATATATTTCCTTAAGAAGAAACCTAAAGTCTTTGACAGGTTTAAAGAATTTAAGGCTCTGGTGGAAAACCAGACAGAGAAGAAGATAAAGGTGCTGAGGACATATAACGGTGGAGAGTTTTATAGTAAGGAATTTGAAGAATTCTATAAGAAGTGTGGTATAGCATGGCGAAGACTACTCCATATACACCTCAGCAAAATGGAGCTGCAGAAAGAATGAACAAGACGTTGATGGAAAGGGAAAGAAGCATGCTCAGTGGTGCCGGGTTAGGACAAGAATTCTGGTCAAAGGCGGTGGAGACAACATATTACCTGGTCAATAGATCACCTTCATCAGCGTTGGAGGATAAGACTCCATAAGAGGTATGGACTAGTAAGAAACCCTCTCTTTCACATCTGAGGGTATTTGGATGTGATGCATATGTACATGTTCCAAAGGAGAAACGATCCAAGTTGGATAGTAAATATGAAAAGTGCATCTTTATTGGGAATAAGGATGGTTTAAAGGGCTATAAGATTTGGAACCCAGTAACAAGGAAGGTTGTGTACAGCCGAGATGTGGTGTTCAGAGAGGTGAAATATGTTATTAAACATGAAGTCCAACCAAAGGAACCTGAGAAGATAGAGTTTGAGCTAAAGGAGGAAGAATCAGACTCTACAGCAGAGGAGGAATCAGAAGATGGAGAGCCACAAACTCTGGGTGTGAGAAGATCAGTTCGAGAAAGAAGGCAGCCAGAAAGGTATATTCCATTTTCTTTCTGTTCAAATTTTGCTTTATCTATTACTGATGATGATCCTAGAACTGTGAAGGAAGAAGTAGATTCAGAGGATGGAAAAATCTGGAAAGAGGCCATGGTTGATGAAATGGCATCTTTGCACAAAAATGAGGCTTGGGATCTGATGGAGTTTCCGGCTGGAAGGAAACCCATTGGCAACAAATGGGTGTTCAGGAAGAAGACAAATGCAGAAGGAAAGGTGGAGAAATACAAAGCTGAATTGGTAGAAAAAGGTTATTCCCAGGTGCCAGGAATTGATTTTGGTGATATTTTTTCTCTTGTTATAAAGGTAACTTCTATTAGATTACTTTTATCTCTTATTGTTGCTTTTGATTTTGAGGTGGAATAGATGGATGTGAAGACAACATTTCTTCACAGGGATCTGGAAGAGGAGATCTACATGAGGCAACCTGAAGGCTTTGCAGTGAAGGGTAAGAAAGAACTGGTATGCAAATTAAAGAAGTCTTGATATGGGTTAAAACAGCCACCAAGGATGTGGTATCAGAAATTTGATACATTTATATGGGGACTTGGCCTCACCAGAAGTAAAGAAGATCACTGTGTGTATTTTAAATTAATTGGTGACCGTGTTATTTATCTAGTCTTGTATGTGGATGATATGTTGCTAGTTGGAAATGACAAAGAAATTATCCAGGATTTGAAGACCCATTTGTCCTTAAAATTTGACATGAAATATCTTGGTGCTGCAAACTATATTTTGGGCATAGAAATTAAAAGAGATCGGACAAAGATGAAGCTCTGGTTAAACCAGAGGAAGTATGTCGAGACAATATTACAGAGGTTTAATATCCAAGATAGTAAACCGATGAAGGTTCCTATTCCTGTAGGTGTAAAGTTATTTGCTGAACAGTGTCCCAAGACATAAGAAGAGGAAGAGGACATGTCTCGTTTTCCATATGCAAGTGAAGTCGGTAGCCCGATGTATGCAATGGTCCATAGTAGACCAGACATTGCACATGTAGTGGGAGTATTGATCAGGTTTATGTCAAAACCAGGGAAGGAGCACTAGATAGCAGTGAAGCAGGTTTTCAGGTATTTTCATGGTACTAATGATTTTGGTTTGAGCTACCAAGGAAGACCAAGATTGGACAAAGTGTTGGATATTCTTGGCTTTGTTGATGCAGACTGGGTTGGAGATCTGGATAAGAGAAGATCTACAAGTGGGTATGTGTTTAACCTATTTGGAGGTGCAGTCAATTGGATGAGTAAGAAACAATCTATAGTGGCACTATCAACTACAGAGGCAGAATACACTCATGCAAGCAAGGAAGCAGTTTGGTTGCAGATGTTGTGTTCAAATATGGGGTTAGTACAGGGAGCTATAAGGATAGATTGTGATAGCCAAAGTGAAATTTTCTTGGCAAATAACCCTGCATATTGATGGGCTCCAGTATTGTAGCAATAATGCTACAACTCCTGGAGCTTCCTTCTCT
This sequence comes from Pinus tabuliformis, assembly GCA_031772625.1. Lineage (NCBI taxonomy): Eukaryota > Viridiplantae > Streptophyta > Pinopsida > Pinales > Pinaceae > Pinus > Pinus tabuliformis. Next base: position 781,041,799 of record CM062806.1, on the reverse strand, counting down.
AATTTTATCAACCCGGTAGTTCGTAACAAACTTGGAAGCGACGGTGCTGTATGCACAAGTACTAGCTCTTGTCGCAGCTGTCACTTGGTCAATTGGCACAAGTCGGCTAGGGCTCAAGCCAACTTCTATGAGTTCTCAGAAGAAGCTTTTTAACCGATGAACGAAAGCTATCTCAAAGGAAATTAACCTATTGTAGGAAGGAACTGAAAGCCAACAAGAAATGAAAACCCTAGCAAACCCTAACTCTACCAGCTAGTCCTACTAATGCAACGGTGGGAATGCAAACTACTGAAAGAGGTGCCATTACTTCTAGGAAGGTGAGATGCATGTGTCTAGAATACTTTGATCTAAAGAAAACATATTTTTGTATTTTTGTTCAAGTTGTTGGAATTATTATGTGTGTGTGCTTCTAACTGGGTCTTGACTGTGCAGGGATAGATCAAGGAGGGAAATGCTTGGAAAAGGTCAGGAAGGCTCGGAGAGGGTCTAAGGAATCCCTAACATCCTTTCAGAGAAGTTCATAAAGTTCAGATGCTTAGCAACCGTGTTTACAAGCTTCTACAGGAAGTCTGCAGGGATTCTACAGGGTGTTCAGGATTTCTACAGGAAGTTCACTAATTCCTACAGGATGTTCTGCAATAGGATTTTTGGGTGATGGATGAGTGGAAGAGGCTATATGGATGGACAGGGAGGTAGGAGGGGAGCTTGTGATGGCTTATGGACAGAGAGATGAGATGAAGAGGGGGTGTGCAAAGCTGGTTGGTCTAGAGGAGGTTAGAGGAAATTGAAGGCCGAAAAGGTAGAGTCACATGGGTGATAGAAGAGTTAGGAGGCAAGTGGTCTAACTAAGAGATGAGTGGATGGCCTAGGCACGGCTTAGAAGGATAAGGGAGTGAGGGAGTAGGATTGCGCAGTGTAAATGAAACAAATCATCCATGTCTTGCACATAACTGAAATTTCATCAACCTATTCTAACTGTTTTTATGAAATCACATAACAGCAACGTGATTTTGTAAGGAAACTCTTGCATGGTATTGAAGCAAAGATTCATTCCACAAGATCTGAACGCATGGATGCTGCTACGAACGAGAAAATTGCATCAAAGCTTGTATGAACGTATAAAACAGTGTTTTTGGTGGGTGGCACGGTCTGCAATTCCAGTCTCTAAACAGAGGTGGAAGTGAGCGTGCAGTCAACCCTTTTTGGAACTCTGATTACTCTAATCTCCTTACGCTAATCTAAACTACTGAAAGCAACTTTTTTCATAAAACTAACCTACTTAATCACACCAAGAAGTTCAACTCAGCAAACTGTAACAATACAAAGAAAGGAGGCCTATTGCTCTCAGGTTGGGCCCAACCCCGAGAGCTATGGCTCCTCTAAGAACTCAGAACTGAACTCAAATCTGCCCGCTTTTCATTAAAAGATAATAGTCATAAGTCAAATAACATGCCAAAAATGGCTTACAAAGAGCAAAACAGAGATATCAGCTCGTAATCCAGAATATGCAACAAAGTTTCAAAAGTCCCCATCGAAGGCTACAGCCTCATCATTTATACATTACGAGGGTCAAGCTGGCCTCCTAAATTAGTGGGTTTTGGCTGACCAAACTAAGAGTAATCTGCTGCTTCCTCAAAATCCATTTGGCTGCCTTCTAGCTCGGTGGTGGTGGCTGTTGGAGCTCGGAGTTGGGGGTGAAGATCACGAGGAAGGCCATTCAATGTTGTGGACAACCTTCCTACAAAATCTCAATCCCCTCTTGGCTGTCTCCTAGCCCTCATCTGCGTGGTTTTGCTCCATTAAATGTCAAAAAACCTGAAATAAACATGTGTTAGCCACCTAGAAATAGTGACTGCCCTCATTCGTACAAATGACATAAATATACTAAAAAATGATGCATAAGTTATGAAAAATGAAGGGTTGAGCAAGGTTAGTTAGGCCAAATGAGCCCAAAATGTTACCAAATTTGGGGCTCATCATCACCCCCCAGCTAAAATGATTGCTCATCCTTGAGCAACTAATCCAGCTCCTCGTCCTTCATTGCCTTTACTGCCACCCTCACATCCCAAGCTTCTGCAGTAGTGTCCTCCTTACTGACATGGAACCCAACCTTTCTTTCCACCTCTTCCCACTGTTCATGCTCATCTTTCTCTGTGCTACCTTCCATCAATCCTAACAGCAGAGGTGGGCTTAGCTTGAGGCCAATCCAGCTGGCCTGGGGTTCTGCATAGATTTCTTATAGAGGGGCACCCGTACTAGAGCTTCCCTCATTCGAGTTGGAGTATGATATTCTCTAATTTTTAGACTGTGGGCCAATGTATTCCATCGGCGGGTGCAAGCGTGAACACAGTTGTCCCCTAGCAATCTCTCCATATCCTCAAAATGCGTTATGGCCTGGGCTTGCTGATCCATATATTTCAATGAAGCTTGAGGGTCGGTGGATAGGTGTTGGTGTGCTAATATTAATGCAGTTGGATCCCCTGGTTCGGCTCTAATTAGTAATGGCTCATTCAGCTCTCGGTTCATGACCGCTTTGGCTTTTGCTGCTCTTTTTTCTTCATGGTTCAACCATGAGGCAAATGCCATTAACTGCATATCCCCTAAGACCGTATTGGGATCCCATGAAATCACATTAGGAAGGGCCAAATTATGGAGGTAGAACTCTGATAGTTTGGCCTTATCCTCTGATGAACTGGTATTGCATAATTCAGTGAACTGCTGCGGGTCTTGGAGCTGAGAGATACCCCTTTGCGCCAAGGTATTGATCTGAAATTGTAGCCATTGGTCTCTCAGGTACAGGCCATAGGATTTGGCCGGCTGTCTGCATTGTATAGCATCCATGGCCCAACTGGCCATGCAGGCCAATTGTGCCTCTTTCTGCTGCAGCTGTTGTTTGAGAGCTTGCACCTCAATTTGTGCTTGCATCTCTTTTCCTGTAGATGCGTGGTTGGCTCTCCAAGACCGATGTGCAGTTCCTTTCTGCCTTGCTGTTCTGCTGTGATGTCCCCTGAGGATGTGCCTGTTCCTCTTCTCAGCTCCTGTAGCTGCAGTCTAAGTTTTTCGTTTTCTTCCTATAGGAACACCCGTTGGCAATTTGCCACGTGTTTAGCCATAGCTAATTCCCTTCTGGCCTCCTTGAGTTTCTCCTCCAAGGGGCCTATGTCCGCCACACCTTTTGATTTGGCTATTTTCATCCACGTGTGTGTTCGTACTCTCTCTTCCTCCAATGCAAAGAACAGTGGCACAGTGAATTTCTGTGGTATAATTTTGCCAGCTTCTAAGAAGTTATAGTATGAGCTCAGACTTGGCTGAGGGCTAGGCTCCGGAATATGCTCTTTTTCTTCTTCTCTTGGTGGCTCTACTTCGCCCTCCCTCGGTGGTGATGAGGGTGCTTCTCCTTACATTCTCTCTATCTCCTTAAGTCGGGCTAAGGTTTCCTGTAGAGCAGCCTCAGCATCCTGTAGCTGGGTTTTTGAAGCCAATTGGTCTAACCTTTCTTTCCAAGTAGTTGTTTTCGGGCTCCCCCTCTCATAGGTGACTGATATCTTTGAGGGGGACCTCTCCTTGGGCGAAGTAGGGGCATCCTCTATAGTGATTGGGCTGCTGGATGGAGGCTGTGGCTTGCCCGTTTTTATTCTCACACTTCTCCTAGCTTTAAAATATAGAGGGGCCTCCCTCTTTCTCTTTTCCTTTGGCTTAGGAAGTGTACTGAGGGTGGCCGGCACGGCTGCTGCCTCCCTTTCAAGAACGTCGTCTTTTTTTTCCTTGGGTTTTCTTTTCTCAGGGCTTCCTGTAGAAGGCCCTTTTTCAGCTGATTTCTAGCGTCCTGTAGAAGGCCCTTTTTCAGCTGATTTCTGGCTTCCTGTAGAAGCCGGTTTTGGTTTTCCTGTAGAAATAGGTGGCACCGCTTTAGTTTGCTTTGCTGAGGGTGTTTTTATTTTTAACTTGGTCGAGGCTGCTGTCGAGGTGCCTTTGCTGACGTGGACCTGCTCAGTCTTGTCCACCCTGCCTTGTAATCTTTTCTCTCTGGGCGTTAATATGGGTGTGTCCCCCTTCTCTTTGGCACCCTTTTTCTCTTGTTTCTCCTTTTGCTCTGTCTTCGGTGCTTTGGCCGTGGGTCTCTGGCCTTTTTCTTTCTTCCCTGCGGGTACTGACTCCTTCTCCTCGCTGCTGGAGGAACCAAGCTCTTCAGTCAACATTTTTATATCGTCATCCTTGGTCAAATTTCGGAAGGCTTCCCATGAGAGAGGGACTTTGTACGTGTGGAGTGCATCCTCCACGAGGAGCTTAATGAGCCCGAGATGAGCTACCTGGTGTGGTGTGCATTCTCTCAACTTGGTGGCACATTCGGTCATAGACTGCAGTAGAAAGTAGGGAATACTTAATTTGTTCTCTGCAGGTAGGTCCATCTGATGCCTTAATTCTATGAGTAGACGAAAATGGTACCCATACACAATGCTAAACCGACCTTCGCAGGTAATTTATTTCATAATTTGGAGGCTGACTTCGCTCCAAAGTGGCAGTAAGCTAGTCCTGCGAACCCCGTTCTTATCCTCTGAGAACTGCTCCTCTGGTGGGAAGAATTCCTTCTTAGCCTGCTGGCCTAATTTCCTCTCTTCTTTGTCCCATGGTACCCCCATTGGGAGCTCAGTAACTCGGCTGATGAATTGTGGGGTGAGTCTGAGACTCAAACCCCTGAAATTAACAGTGGCTAATGTCTTTGATTTTGGCTTCAGAGCCCGCAAGAACTCCTTTGCCACCTCATCATCATACCCTTGCAATTTGTCGCAGAACGACATCCATTGTGCGCGAGTGAACAGCTCTACCACCTCAGGGTTCTCTCTTAATTTCTTTGAGTCAGTTGGTTCCTTTTTGATGAACCCACCCGACATGGTGAAAAACTGCTACGTTAGCTGGAGGTGGCGGATGCAAAAACACTAGCCTTTTGGGACAGAGCGTAGAATTACGCCTCTGCCACGCATACCATTCACGAAGACTTTCTCCAGATGAGCCTCAACAGGGCTTAATCACAAATCATATCCTGTAGGAAACTTTTCATGCACCTCGACGACAATTCATGCAAACAACAGACAACACTTGCAATTCTTTTATGAGCAGACTGTAGAACGTCGACTCCGCCACCCTCGAAACCAATTGCATGGAAGGCAAGTTTCAGGCTTACCTTTTTAACTCGCCACCTTTGACGTGAAGAGCCCAATTTTCCTCGTGGCAGTGGGCTTCCTGTAGGAGCAGCTTTCCTGTAGAAGCAGCGCACGGGTTCTGGAGAACACTGCAGTGGTTCTGCGCCCTCTGTGCTGTTATCAGACGTTCGAACGGCAGAAGACTTGGAGTGTCGAGCTTCAGAGGAATCCGAATGCTCACTCGACTTCTAAACGGCTGATGATAAATGCGTGGGGTGGCAATCTAGCCGATAGATTTGATTCCGGCGGAATCCGTGGCGCGGGGGTGAGCTGTCCCTGCCGGACTGTTGGACGACGTCACTTAATCATTCTACTGCAAGTTCCCTGACTGCCGCATCATTCTCCGCAGATCCACCGTCGTCATTTCTGTTAAAACACGCTTCTCCCCGACTGGATGGCTCTCACGTGTCCACTACCCGTTCCTTTTTGCCACAACCACATTTTACACATCCGACTAGACCATCTGACTGATCGACGTGGCCAGTCGAATGGCCATACGACCGCTCAACCCATTCATTTCATACTTGCAAACATTTCAAAGTAATATTCATGTAATTCGACGAAAGAAAGGGCGAGGCACTTACCTGTGCGGCCGCAACATGATTTCTCAGGCTTCAGGACGACGATGACTAGAATTGCTTGCTGCTGCTTAATTACACAGGCCCGGAGGTTCCTCTTCGCAGGCTGCTGATGATGAAGCTTGTGACTCGGCTGCATTTGCCCACGTTATTATTGCATGTTGCAGGCGATTGAATGGTGTACACTCTAGTTGGCTTAACTGCTATGGGACTCCTGCAGGATGTCCTGTAGTAGTTTTTCCTCCTCGGGTGCATGCTGACCGGTGAAGACAGTGGCATCACGATCATGCTCACAGGGCCCTTGGATAGCTGTGATGGGTATTGCATGGCATCTCAGTATTTTTTTTCATTTAAGAATCGCGTCCTCTTGATAACTCAATGATCTGTTTTGATTGTGCAGGTACTTTTATTGCATGTCAACTGGGGTGGTAGAAGGAGGTGACGGCAGTGTGTGATGGAGGAAATAGTAGCTTGCATGCCTCCATGTTGAACCTTGGTCGTTATATCTCCCCACACAATGAATTCTGGGCCGTCCAGAACTTCTACAGGAAGTTTCTTGTAGAAATACAGAACTTCCTGTAGAAAGTCTGCAACTTCCTGTAGAAGACTAAGCTGTGATGAAATCGTGCCCATACCTTGGAGAAGATGAGTGTTTTTGGAGGAGGTGCTGGTGAGGTCTCCTGGTAGCATGATAAGGACCCTTGACTTTGAGTTGAGAGACCTCCTCTCCTTCATAGAATACCTGCAACCTGCATGCATTGCCACATTGTAAACTTGTTGTCCCTGTCTTTTTTGCTTATTGTTTTTTTCTTTTTTTTCTTTTTGTTGAAAGACAGCAGGGGCGCCTCAATGAGGTTTTCACCCTTGCCATCTGCCTTAAGCGCCTCAGAGAGGTTTTCACTCAAGGATCTTTTTCAAATCTCTTTTTTTTTTTTTTGAAAGACAGCAGGGGCGCCTCAATGAGGTTTTCACCCCTACCATCTGCCTTGGGAGCCTCAGAAAGGTTTTCACCCAAGGATCTTTATATATATATATATATATATATATATATATTTAAGATCTTTCAGGGTATGCCCAAAACAGAGGTAGAACCCTTCTCTATGACCAACACTGATTTCTCCACAGTTTTGATGAACTCTTGTCTTGAGAGAGGTTTCCTATAGATCTTCAGTCGATGCCCATTGAAAAGCATGGTGATGGCCTCCTCATCAATGGTCCGAATAAGAACAGATCCATTGTCATGACATTTTTCCACTGCATATGGTCCCAGCCATCTGGTTCTCAGCTTCCCTTTGAAATATTTATGCCTGGAATCATACAACAGCGCCCAATCTCCTGGCTGAAATTGCTTGTCATTGAGGTGTTTTTCATGCCACACCTTTCTCTGAAGTTGAACCACTTCTGAGTGAAGGAGGGCCTGCATTCGGTGCTCGTCCAGTCCATTCAGCTGCAATAACCTTTCTTGCTGGGCATGGCTGAGATCTAAGTCCAGCTGAGCTGCCATCCTCAAAGTATTGATTCAAATTCAATTGACAGCAAAGCCCTCTTTCCATAGACTAGCTCATAAGGTGTGAAGCCGGTTGTGGTCTTCCAAGTGGTGTTGTAAGCCCATGTGGCCTCAACCAGGCGATCTGCCCAATCTTTCCTACCGCTGCTTACCACCTTAGTCAAAATCCCTTCCAATGCTCTGTTGGTGACTTTCACTTGCCCATTTTCCTGAGGATGATAGGGGGTGGAAGTCCTATGCTTGATTTTGTGATGAGCTAGTAGGTCTTCAATTAAGTTGGATGTGAACTGGCTTCCTTGATCGATGACTAGCTCTCTTGGGTAGCCGAATTTGTAGAAGATGTTTTCTCTTAAGAACTCAGCCACCTTTTCTTCTATCGCTGCTTTGATTGCTTTAGTTTCTGCCCACTTTGTCAGGTAGCCAGTGCACACAATGATGTAAGACCTTTGCCTTGAAGTAGGGTTGATTGGACCCACAAAATCCATACCCCACTTCTCAAATGGCTCAAGAGTCACTTGAGGTTGGAGAGGAATCTCATCCCTTTGAGTCGGTTTCCCCATTCTTTGGCATCGGTCACATTGGTTGATATACCTTCTGACATCTTGATGAAGTGTGGGCCGTAGCCTGCCTGCAGGATTTTGAAGGCAATCTTCTTTGCTGCAAAATGTCCTCCACAAGGCCCATCATGACAGGTGAGGAGGATATCAAAGACTTCCTCCTCCCTTACACAACGCCTTAAGATCTGATCAGGGCCAAGCTTGAACAGGTTGCCCCCGATCCATGTGAATGAGGCACTTTTTCTGATGATTCTGCTCTTCTCTCTTGAGGATAGGTGCAGAGGGAACTGTGCTGAAACAAGGTAGTTTGCTATATCAGCAAACCATGCAGAGAGTACTGAAATAGCAAACAGATGTTCATCGGGCATCTGGTCATCCACTGTTCCATCTTCATTTGCAGATAAATCCAATCTAGATAAAAAGTCAACAACAACATTTTCTCTACCTGGTTTGTCAACGATAGTCAAATCAAACTGCTGCAACAAAAGTAACCATCTAATAATACGAGCATTCACATCTGGTTTATTCATTAAATATCTAATTGCAGCATGATCAGTATGTACAAACGTTTGATAGCCAGTGATATAATGTCGGAACTTGTTCAGTGCATGGACCACAGCCAAGAATTCTTTCTCAGTTACAGTGTAATTCAGTTCTGCTTTGGATAAGTTTTTGCTAACAAAGTAAATGGCATACGGAATTTTTTGTTCAACTTGTCCTAAGGCTGCCCCTATGGCTTTGTTCGAGGCATCAGTGTGGATGTGGAAAGGTAGGGCCTAGTTTGGACCTCTCAAGATTGGGGTAGACACCAACTTGTCCTTTAATTCATTCAGAGCCCTCTGACAATCGTCAGTCCATTTAAACTCCACATCTTTTGCCATAGGCCAAACAAAGGCGAGGCTAGCTTGCTGAAGTATTTAATGAATCTCCTGTAATACCCTGCTAGTCCTAAGAAACTCGGAACATCCCTTACCTTTTGAGGAGGTGGAACCTTCTTGATGAGAGCAATTTTGTTAGGATCCACCTGTAACCCTTGGCAAGAAATGGTATGGCCTAGCACGGTCCCTTCAGTCATCAAGAATTCACATTTTTCAGGACTAAGGGACAGGTTCATCTCAATGCATTTGGTTAGAACTTTTCCCAGATTGGACAATGCTTCCTGGAAGTTGGACCCATAAGGAGTGAAGTCATCCATATAGATTTCCACTGCATCATGGACCAGCTCAGAAAAGATGCTCAAGACGGCTCTCTGGAAGGTAGCAAGAGCATTTCATAGACCAAAGGGAAGAATTCGGTAGGCAAAGGTACCCCAAGGACAAGTGAAGGTGGTCTTATCTTGGTCTTCCGGGCTGATTTGGATTTGGTTGTACCCGCTAAACCCATCTAGGAAAGAGAAAAACTTCTTTCCTGCCAGTCCATCCAACACTTGATCTATGAAAGGTAGAGGAAAATGGTCTTTCTTGGTAGCTTTGTTCAGTTCTCGGTAGTCCACACAGATTCTCCACTTCCCATTTTTCTTGGGAACTAACACCAGAGGGGACACCCATTCGCTATCTGAGATGAGGTAAATGAATCCGGCATCCAACAGTTTTTGCAATTCGTCCTTGACGATGTCCTTAAGGGCTGGATTCATTCTCCTCTGGGGTTGCCTAACCGGTTGTTGAGGGCCCCGAAATCGGGTCAAAAACAAGGGGGATACCCACCTGGTCGGGAACCTGGTTGGCGGCTCCTTGCCTGTTTGGTGTAGCGGGTCCGACTGGGGATGATGGGACCAGCTTCCCAATCTAAAAGATGTGTGTGTGTGTGTAGATTTTGAAGATACTAATCAAAAGGTAATTTTAAACTAATTTAATTCTAGACTCTAAACTGACTCTATGCTACTGTAATCTAACAAAAACAGCACATCTAATATATACTAACACGGGGTAAAATTCTTTCATTATGCGATCTAAAAACATTTCATACAACAACTGGTAATAAAGATCATTCAGCTATCATAAGAATATAAATCAATTAAGATGAACCATTCTGCATAAGAAGTTAGGCAAAACAGTTGTGAACAGCATATCGCATAATCTGTTGTTCATATGTCAAGCACAAACAAATGATTCCACCGTACAAAAGTGCCAAATGGTAATCCAGACATTCATACATTAACATATAAACAAATCAGCTCTATATCACTCTAAGAATATGAGCAAAAATTAATCAAGAGATAAAAGTACCATTTATGACTGATTTCACTCACAAACTTCAAGCAATAACGATTTATCTCTACTTACTTCTAACATCTACTAAGAGTACAGAAGTGCAACATCAGTAGCAGACATTAAAATGCAAACATAAATAAATCTCGATCCATCCATTCATCAAAAACCCCCTCCGAGGGTGCAAAAGTGCATGTTCTGAGAACAAGTTTTTTGACAAATTTCCGGACCCTTCTCCAAATGCCATGAGAAGGGTTAAATACTACTAACTAACTAATCTTAATTACACAAATTTAGGGAACGGCTTCAAATGACCGCCCTTTCAGTAAAGAAAATTTATTTCTAAAAATTGAATCTAATTTCTAACCGTTTATGTATCTGCTCCTTAGTGCTGTAAGCAATGTGAGGTTCGCCTGGAAAGAGTCGGCTGGTTGTCTTTTCCTTTTGCTCGGGCGATGAAAGTAGAAATAACAAAAGCTGGCACCTCTTTCTGACAACTTAGAAGATATTTTTGAAAATCTCCCTCTGACTGGGTGTTTTTTGCTGTGTGTATACTTAGTATAACCCAGATTTCTTTCAAACTGATTGTGTTGTTGCTATTTCGGTTTCCGGCCGTGTGAATGACTCAATGAGTTATGGATTTCGTTGCCTGAACAATCTTACGTATTGAAAATTGCTTCCATTCTTTGTTCCAGGCTTTTCTGAAGCATCATCCCTTTTCAACGTTTTTCTTTTTGCTTTACCCAATCTGAGCTTCAGGATCTTTTGCAAACATGCTGCTTTTGTGCGCCTTTGACTCTGAGTCTTGGATAGTCTATTTTCATCAGTGTCCGTGGAGTGATACTCTGGACTCCGCAGCTCTGCTGCATGCGGCATTCATTTGCGAAGGCATCTCGTCTCTGTTCTTCAAGTATTGCCGTTCTCCCCTTTTCCTTGGATGTTTCCTGCATATAGATTTATATCAGTTACTGCCTTACAGTTTACGTAAAGGAAAAGAGACATGACGAAAAGATTGACATGAAAGCTTTAAACTCTAATGAATGCATAATCATGACACTCATAATGACTTGACTCTTCGAAAAACGCAACATAATCATCTTTGGATACTCAGGCGTGCAATCATTAATTTCCCTTAGGGTGAGTGCTCGATTTTGGGTTTACAGATCATGCCGAAGAAACTTTGCGATGAGTGGTTTCTGCGATTCGTATCGCAGCAATTAATAGTCTCATTCGTCGCAGGTTGCAAATCGCAAAATCGTAGTTTATAGGATCGCAGATCGCAAATCGCAATATCGCAATTTTCATTTGCTCATTATGTGCTTCTTTTGCAACGTTTGCGATATGCGACGTCGCATATCGGCCGTCGGCGATTCCTTTTTATTTTCCTTTAAGGGCGCTTTCAAAGTATGCGATGCGATGAATTTTGCATCGCTTCTTTGCAGCTTATTTACGCGCATAGGAAAACTCTTCACTCTCTCTCTGCGATGCGATATAGCTTTTAGGGAGTTAAATACAAAAATTTGGATAAAAATATTTTTGAGATTTTTTGTTAAGGGTCCCCCTTTGCTTGATATTATTGCTAATACTAAACAAAGAGGGGGGTTGTTGTTGACCACAACAATGGCGATTCACTGTGAAGAACCAGTTATCTCTGCTTTTCCATTGACATTTCCACTTCTGAAACAGAAAAGTTTTCATATGTCTAAATCTTGTTATGGACAGATAGAGTAGATTACCCCTCATCCTGTCAATGATACTTTGCTTCAACCCTTCTTTTATTCCAATTGTCTGCTTCCCTAGGCTTAGTTCTTGTATTCATACCAGACATTACTCGGTCCTTTTTAAAAGATAAAATAAGGTCTTCTCTGTGTGCTGACTTTAAAATATGCTCATTTGTCGTAGGTAGAGCCTCTGCTGCCCGCAAGCGTCCATAGCCTCGACAGGGTTACCATGTTATCCAGCAATGATCCTTTTTCCTGCTTGAGGTTATTTACAACATTTCAGAGAAAAATCCTTTTTGGCACTTTTTCCTTTTTTACTCTCTAAAGAACAATGTCTTGATTTGGTGGCCAAATTATGACACAGTCATTCAATTGATTTACACTTTTGCTGAACAAGCTGGCTCGTGATGAGACCCCTTGTCTTTTGATTGCAACAATCTTGAGTCGTTGCCCTATTTTGATAGACAGTATTGGCAAAGTCAGCAAGTTATAATATCTGTGATCATGATAATCCGGCTCGTGATGAGACCTCTTATTCTTTGAGATATAGTGCTTTCTCGGATTGTTTCTCTGAATGCTGCGGTTTCCTTTGGCAGGGAGGAAGTCATTGTTTTTCCTTAAGAAAGCTCTGGATGACAATAATAGAGTTTTGAAAATAACAACTTTGCAGAGAATATTTATTTTATTATTGATGATACCTTTCATTGTGCTGGGATAAAACAATTTTTAACCAAAGGTTGATTTCATCAAAGTCTTTCGAAAGGTTGAAACTAATATCATTATTCAGGTTAAAGTTAACTCTATTTGTCAATAATAAAAATCAGATTTTTCGAAAAGTTTTGCTATTTGTACAAGTGAATTCAAAATCTGATAGAGAGTTAGTGTGCTCTTTCATGAATCTTATTCAATGATCATTTACAACCGGTTTTATTTATAAGAAAGAGAAAAAAAAAAAAAAAAACTAAAATTATCCGACAAAAAAAAAAAAAAATAGAAGAGTGATCTTCTATGGAAAATACATTTTAAGAATCTGTCCATTCATAGGCAAAGAATCTCTTCTACCTGCCAAATCCTCCAACACAAACGTCGATGGGCCTATGACTTCTACAATCTGAAAAGGACCAAGCCATAGCTTCTGAAATTTCGTATGTTTGCCCTTTTCTTCATGAGCCTTATCCCATTTCAAAACTAAATCTCCCATCTGAAAGTTCTTTCTGGTTATGATGGCTGAGTCAAAAGAGGATTTTATTAGCACTTGGTGGTGAGCATGGGTTTTCTTAGCTTGCTCTCGGCGTTCTTCTAGTTTGATTATTTCCATTTGTCTTAATTGTAAAGAGGAAGTAGATACCTCATCGATGTGTTGTACTAGAGACAAAGAGGGAATGACTAAGTGAGTTGGAAGAACCACTTCTTTCCCATAAACTAAATTAAAGGGAGAAGTGTCGATTGAAGCTTTCTTCGTGATTCTATCTGCCCATAAAGCATTTACCAGCGCTTTGTGCCAATTCTTTTGGTTTTGGTCGACTGTTCTTTTGATAATCCTGATTAGGTTTTTGTTTGTTGATTCAGCCAACCCATTACCTTGCGGATAGTAATTAGCAAAATATTTCAATTTGAACCCTCTTTTTAATGCAAACTCAGTCATTGCATTTCCAGAAAAGTATGATGCATTATCAAACATTAAGGCCGTTGGCAATCCAAACCTAGTGATGATAAATTGATCTATGAATTCAATAATGTTTTCAGAATTAATTGTCTTGAGAGGAACTGCTTCTACCCATTTAGTAAAATAATATGTTGCCGTGAGGATATACCTATGCTGCTTAGAAGAGTGAGGAACGATCTCACCTATTATGTCCAAGCCCCATTGGTTGAATGGTTGCTCGATGTTGACCGGCTGTAGTGGCATGGACGATTTCCTTTGTTTCCCTGCAGCAGTCTGGCAGATTTGGCATTTCCTTACGTAATTGTATGAATCTTTGAATAGCGTGGGCCAATAATATCCTGCACGTAAGATCTTATGCGCAGTAGTCTCTCCAGCATAGTGTCCACCTGCTGGTCCATCGTGGAGTTCCTGCAAAACCTTTTCGGCTTCAGTTTTCTCAAGACACCTAAGAAGTACAGAATCGAAATTCTTTTTAAACAGAACATCATTTATGAGCTGGTATTGTTTAGATTTCAATCTTAGAGCTCTTTTCTTGGTGTGATCCAAATGCGATGGATCATACCCGTTCTTAAGATAATAAATGGTGTCCGCATATAATGATTCTGCGTCGTTTAGGCTTACCTCATACGTGTGTACCTCTTCAGATGAGTTCTCAGGAATTTGCGATGCTCCAGCTAACATCTTGCAGAAGCCTTGACCTCTTACAATGTTTGCTGGTTTGATCTCAAGATCGTATTCTTGTAGAGCGGTAATCCAATTTGCTCTCTTTTCGCCCACATCCTTTTGTACCAAAAGGTTTCTTACCGCTGGAAACGGTACTACGACTTTGGTATGGGCTTTAAGTAAAAAAGGTCTGAAATATTTGATCGTTTTGAAAACAGCATAAGCCTGTTTTTCCACGTCTGAGTAATTGAGTTCAGCACCTTGTAAGTTCGAGCTAAAGAATGTGATTGGAGCTTCCGCCTTTTCTTGATTTACTTGAGTCAAAATCGCGGCATAAAATTTCTCTGAGGCAAATGTGTATAAGATGAAGGATTCTGAAAAATTTGGGGTAGCTAAAGATGGAGCGTTGATGATAGCTTGTTTGATCAAGTTGAATGCTTCGTGCTCATCTATGCCCCATTTAAAATTTGAATTATTTTTTATCATATTTTGTAAAGGAGAAATAATACGTGAAAAATCGGGGACAAACCTTTTTACAAAATTGATTTGTCCAACGAAAGATTGCATGGCTTTTTTGTTATGGGGTATATATATTTCAGAAATTTCTTTGATTCTGTCAGGTTCAATGTGAATACCAGATTTCGACACTATGAATCCGAGCAATTTCCCTTCACTTAATGCGAAAAAATATTTCTTTGGGTTAAGTGAAATTCCATACCTTAAGCATCTTTAAAAGATCTGTTTCAAATCTTTGAGATGGTCGCTTCGCTTCTTGGAGTACACTGTTATATCATCCAGGTAAATCACTACCAATTTATTGACCAAACCTTTAAACGCGATGTCCATGGCTCTCTGAAAGGTAGCGCCGGCATTGATCAGACCAAATGGCATCTTCCGATATGCGTATGTGCCCCACTTGGTTCGGAATGTGGTTTTCAACTGATCATCGGGATGTACCAGCACTTGATTGTATCCTGAAAATCCATCCAGGAAAGACATTAATTCTGAGCCCGCTACTGCCTGTAGTATTTGCTCCATAGGTGGGAGGGGAAAATTGTCTTTTTGACAGGCTTTGTTGAGATTCCGGAAATCAATACAGATTCTAATATCTCCGTTTTTCTTCCTAACAGGCACCATATTGGATACCCATTTGGAGTGTCTGACGGGGAAAATTATTCTGGCTCTCAATAATTTATTTAGCTCAGTCTTTATCTGATTTTCTAAGTTGGGGTGGATTTTTCTGAGCTTCCGCTGGACAAGTTTTTCATTGTCAATCATAGGGATAGTGTGTTGAATGATAGAAGTGTTGTATGTTTTCAGCTCATCGTAATTCCACGCAAAAACGTTTTTGAATTGTCTCAAAAGACGGATATATGCTGATTTTTCTTCAGGGGCCAGGCCGTGGCCTAGATTAACGTTTTGCGGCTTCTGATCGGTTCCTAGGTTCACTAATTCATAGTTCAGAGTTGAACTGTAGAGTTTAGAATTGGCAGACCTTTTAAACCAACTTTTCAAATCATATAAATCTTCTAACTTAACCACCAATTTAGGTATAGCGTTATCAGTGCTATTTTGCTGAATTTGGTGATCATGATGGTCTTCGTCAATTATTTGATTTGAGTAGGATCCTTCAGAAGTGAGGAAATTTACGATGTCTGGATCGTCATTGAATACTCTCCAGTTGGTGATGTTGTCAGGGATGGATGGTTTAAAGATTAATTCTATTGAAAACCTATCGGGACTAAAATCTTCGGAGGGAATCAGTCTAGAGGCTACGTTAGCTAACAGGTCTGCGCTCGCATTTTGGGGTCTTGGGATTGACGAAATATTGAATGCTATGAAATGTGAAGTCAGATCTTGTACTAAAGATTGATAGTGCTTTAAATGACTTGACAGGCAATGTATGGTGTTACGTACCTTTTTGACGACAATTTCGGAATCTCCAAAGACTTGAAGATACTTAACATTCAAGCCGGTTGCTTTGTATAGGCCTTGCACCAAGGCTTCGTATTCTGCTGTATTGTTTGTGCAATCGAACTCAAGTCTGCATGTAAGCATGGTCTTGTTCCCATCTGGGTTAATCAGAACGCATCCTGCTCCTGCTCCCTCGTTAGATTTAGAGCCATCAAAATATAATTTCCAAAATAAAGATGTATTTACAGAACTATCTAAAAAATTAAAACACCTTGAATCATCAGTTTGGGAAAAGTTTTCAACTTGGGACACAACTGAATTTTCTAAGTAAGGTGAAGTGTGAGCATTGAAATTGCCGAGGAAAGAATCTACCGAGTAATTGCCTATGATACTGTTGTTGTATGCTATTGCTTCTTTCTCTCCTTCCAATTCTGTCACTATGTACTTTTGGTGCAATTCTCGTTCAACCTTTATTTTATTGGGTTTGCCATTGTAGGGTAACCACATGTGCAACTAGTTGGTTGAGAAATATCCGTGGAGTTTCTCGGACCAATCCCTGCTAAGAATTAAACCATAGAATTCAGGGATATCAGCCACTAGAATGTCGATAACCTGACATACTTTTGGGTTAGACGACAATCTTATGGTCACCTGGTTAAGTTCACCAATCACTTCGACTTGAGATCGATCAAGTTGAACTATGCGCACTGCAGATTTCTGAGGCTGAACCTTCAATTTGGCACATATTGATCTGGGTAGAATATTCGTTGAAGCACCAGAATCAATCAGGCAATTATGCACGTTTTTATTGAAAATTTCATAAGTGAGAGAAAAGGAGGAGTATGGGATCTTGACCTTCCTCCAATCAAGGCAATGTCATTCGGATCAATCTTATTGATCATGTTGGTCAGAGGTCTTCCCATGTTGTGGGAAGCTACAGCTGTAGGTAAAGATGTAGTAGGCACGGCATGTAATTCCTTCATCATTATTTTCTGTTGATGTTTCAATTTGCTCAATTCGTAAAGAGTGATATTAGCCCTAGTCTTTTTCATGTCATCGATAATGTTATACTCCATTTCATCCGACACTATCAGTGTTCTTGGTGGAGGTGCTTGATCTGATTGGACTGGGCTAAATTGGGTCGCTCTAGCGGTTGTTTTCTTTGTTACGACCTTATCTTTGTTGCAGGGCTTGCACCCTTCTGTTTAGGGGTAGTTTGGGGAGGATCAAGTTGATTTTTGCTTCGTGTGCTAACCGGAAATGCTTCTTGATCCTCTTCTTGTGGGAGGATGAAATCCCACATTCCTTGTAGTTCCACAACTTCTTCATCATCGGTCTGCCTTTTAGTGGTATTCTCTTCTTCTTCTTCTTCTTCAAATTCGACGTTTGAGACAGCATTGGGTGGTTTCACCTCCATGGGAAGGTTTCTTTTAAAAGATCTGTAGGGTTTTTTTGAAGAAGTTTCTGCTACTTGCTTTCTTATATCAATCATCTCGTTGGACATGGCCTTTAACACCTTTTGTAATCCTTCCATATCGAAAGGATCTTTCGTTTGCTTCCTCTTGGTGTCTTCTTTGAAAGAGATCTTCTTAGATTTGCGTTCTTCTATTGCAGATCTCTTTTCTAGGGCGACTACGCGTTTTTCTACTGCTAACGCCTCAGTTAAGTTTTCAACTAAAGTCGTCTTGTTTGCCCTATCTACGAAGATAGCCAAGTTAGACGGTAAGGCCGTGATGTACCATTCACATCTTACTTCCTCGTTGGGTTGAGAAGCAGGCGGAATCTTGTTGAGGATCTTGTTGAACCGTAAATTGAAATCTTTAATGGGTTCTCTAGCCTCAGCTTTAAGATTAGATAGGTCATTGATCAATGTCGCTGTTGATCTATCATCGCCAAACTTAGTGAAGAATTGACTTTGAAAAATGTCCCAACTTGTGATGGACCCAGAAGGTAACGAAAAGTACCATGACCCGACTGTTCCTTGCATTGTGTAAGGAAAAAGTCGGACGACAGCATCTTCGTTGGTAACTCCGTTGATATTAACAGAAAGCATGAAATTATTGATATGCTCTTCAGCTAGCATGCCTGTTTCTGGATTGAATTTAGGTAGCCACTTCTCAGGATGGGCCGGTATTGGGCTCAGGGGTGGAGGCATTAAAACCGCCCCAGGATTGTTCCATGGAGACTGGGCCATCGTTGAGCCGCTAGTTAATGAGAGTGCAGAAGACGGTCCCTGATGCTGAGAAGATGAAGGTATTATGATCGTTGATGATTGAAGAGGAAGTGTGGAAGATGGATGAGTGATTTGGGATGAGGATGTGGGTGGTTGACTTCGCGGTGAGGGTGTTGAAATGGACGAAGTGGATGAAAGAGTCTCACGGTCAGACTCTGGTGGTGCTTTCCTTGCTCTTTTCCTAGTAGGAAGAGGGAGTTCACTTGGTTGAATACCAAATTTTTCACTCTTCAATCTGGTCAGAGGGTGAGCAGGATCGTACTGCGAAGTCACGCTGCTGTTAGATTTATCAGACCTATGAGAAAAAATAGAGAATCCCTAGAGTTTACGAAACAAAGTTTGAATTTCAGGGGGTTCAATAATGAGTTGGTCTGATATATTGGAGTAGGTAGCAGTGGTGGATACTCGAGTGACTTGTAACTCCGGGTTTAACCGTAGTGGAGAAGTCGGGGGAGTTGATGAGGGTGATTTACTCTTAGAATGGCATTAGATTTTGACTTAGTTGCCATTCATAGTTTGTGCCCTCCTTCTAGCGCCAAATATGTTGAGGGCCCCGAAATCGGGTCAACAACAAGGGGGATACCCACCCGGTTGGGAACCTGGTTGGCGACTCCTTGCCCGTTTGGTGTAGCGGGTCCGACTGGGGATGATGGGACCAGCTTCCCAATCTAAAAGATGTGTGTGTGTGTGTAGATTTTGAAGATACTAATCAAAAGGTAATTTTAAACTAATTTAATTCTAGACTCTAAACTGACTCTATGCTACTGTAATCTAACAAAAACAACACATCTAATCTATACTAACCCGGGGTAAAATTCTTTCATTATGCGATCTAAAAACATTTCATACAACAACTGGTAATAAATATCATTCAGCTATCATAAGAATATAAATCAATTAAGATGAACCATTCTGCATAAGAAGTTAGGCAAAACAGTTGTGAACAACATATCGCATAATTAGTTGTTCATATGTCAAGCACAAACAAATGATTCCACCGTACAAAAGTGCCAAATGGTAATCCAGACATTCATACATTAACATATAAACAAATCAGCTCTATATCACTCTAAGAATATGAGCAGAAATTAATCAAGAGATAAAAGTACCATTTATGACTGATTTCACTCACAAACTTCAAGCAATAACGATTTATCTCTACTTACTTCTAACATCTACTAAGAGTACAGAAGTGCAACATCAGTAGCAGACATTAAAATGCAAACATAAATAAATCTCGATCCATCCATTCATCAAAAACCCCCTCCGAGGGTGCAAAAGTGCATGTTCTGAGGACAAGTTTTTTGAAAAATTTCCGGACCCTTCTCCAAATGCCATGAGAAGGGTTAAATACTACTAACTAACTAATCTTAATTACACAAATTTAAGGAACGACTTCAAATGACCGCCCTTTCACTAAAGCAAATTTATTTCTAAAAATTGAATCTAATTTCTAACCGTTTCTGTATCTGCTCCTTAGTGTTGTAAGCAATGTGAGGTTCGCCTGGAAAGAGTCGGTTGGTTGTCTTTTCCTTTTGCTCGGGCGATGAAAGTAAAAATAACAAAAGTTGGCACCTCTTTCTGACAACTTAGAAGATATTTTTGAAAATCTCCCTCTGACTGGGTGTTTTTTGCTGTGTGTATACTTAGTATAACCCAGATTTCTTTCAAACTAATTGTGTTGTTGCTATTTCGGTTTCCGGCCGTGTGAATGACTCAATGAGTTAGGGATTTCGTTGCCTGAACAATCTTACGTATTGAAAATTGCTTCCATTCTTTGTTCCAGGCTTTTCTGAAGCATCATCCATTTTCAACGTTTTTCTTTTTGCTTTACCCAATCTGAGCTTCAGGATCTTTTGCAAACATGCTGCTTTTGTGCGCCTTTGACTCTGAGTCTTGGATAGTCTATTTTCATCAGTGTCCGTGGAGTGATACTCTGGACTCCGTGGCTCTGCTGCATGCGGCATTCATTTGCGAAGGCATCTCGTCTCTGTTCTTCAAGTATTGGCGTTCTCCCCTTTTCCTTGGATGTTTCCTGCATATAGATTTATATCAGTTATTGCCTTACAGTTTACGTAAAGGAAAAGAGACATGACGAAAAGATTGACATGAAAGCTTTAAACTCTAATGAATGCATAATCATGACACTCATAATGACTTGACTCTTCGAAAAACGCAACATGATCATCTTTGGATACTCAGGCGTGCAATCATTAATTTCCCTTAGGGTGAGCGCTCGATTTTGGGTTTACAGATCATGCCGAAGAAACTTTGCGATGAGTGGTTTTTGCGATTCGTATCGCAGCAATTAATAGTCTCATTCGTCACAGGTCGCAAATCGCAAAATCGCAGTTTGTAGGATCGCAGATCGCAAATCGCAATATCGCAATTTTCATTTGCTCGTTGTGTGCTGCTTTTGCGACGTTTGCGATATGCGACGTCGCATATCGGCCGTCGGCGATTCCTTTTTATTTTCCTTTAAGGGCGCTTTCAAAGTATGCGATGCGATGAATTTCGCATCGCTTCTTTGCAGCTTATTTACGCGCATAGGAAAACTCTTCACTCTCTCTCTGCGATGCGATATAGCTTTTAGGGAGTTAAATACAAAAATTTGGATAAAAATATTTTTGGGATTTTTTGTTAAGGGTCCCCCTTTGCTTGATATTATTGCTAATACTAAACAAAGAGGGGGGTTGTTATTGACCACAACACCGGTTTACAATCCTCTTTGATGTAGATGTGATGGGTACAGACCGAAGGATGGATTCCTTTCATCTCCTTATAGCTCCAAGCAAAAGCATCTAGATGACTGGCCAACAGACTACACAGCTCCTTTTCCTGGGAAAGAGATAGGGAGGAGCTGATCTTTAACGTTCTCTCAGGGCCGAACTCCACATTCTTGACTCTGGGAGTGACAGGTTTGGTCGCACAAAGGTCCACTAAGGTGCTGGCTTGGTCATCCTCCACCAATTCCTCTAAGGACAGTGCACTGGGAGGTGGATTCTGGATCAAGGTCTCAATCAAATCATCCTCGGTTGGGGGGTCTCCCCTAGTGGTGTCTAGGGTGCACAAAGGTGCTGAGTACACCTCATCCTCTTCTCCTTCCTCCAACCAAAGTGGTAAGTCATGCTCTAATGAGGGTTGGGCAGGAGGGTATAGGACTAGCTGCTTGGACATAGGACCATTTTTGATGGTCATGTTTCCTGCACGGCAGCTTATGTAAGCATCTGCAGTGGCCAACCAACGCCTTCCCAAAATAAGAGGGTATCCAGTGAGCTTTGCCTTTGGTTGCAGCACCAAGAAATCTGCAAGGTATTCCCAAGAGTCAACAGAGACCAAGACATCCTCCACAATCCCTTCGGGAGTCACGGTGGAGCGATCTGCTAGTTGTAGGACTGTCGAGGTCTTCCTCAAGGAACCCTGAAGGTTGAGTTTGAGCATGCTATCTCTGGTCATCACATTAATGGCAGCCCCCAGATCAATCAAGGTGTGAGGTATGATGGTGCCATTGATGTGGACATCTACTACAGGACTCCCAGGATCTAGATACTTTGGGCAGATGACTTGTCCCAACATAAGGTCAGACAGTTGTCCTATGACATTGATGGTGGAAGCATCCCTCTTTTTCCTGCCTGGGTGTCTGAAACACTTTTCCTTAACCAATTTGTTATATATTGGTACATCTTTGATGGCTTGGAGAAGTGGTATTTTCGCACACAACTGTTTGAGCTCTCCCAGAAGCTCATCCTCCTCTGGGTTGGGTTGTGTGGTGGCTATTAGTCTCTCAGGAAAGGGTGGAATAGCCTTTGGTTCACTTTCCTGTTTATCTTCCTCGTCCTCTGGGGAAGGAGGTTGGCGATCCGGAAGAGTCTTTCCAGACCGCAGATTGATCTCCTGGATCTCCACAGCATAGGTAGGGCATGATGTTTCCCCAGTATATACCTACTGGGCCTGTCTGTTGTAGGGGTTCAGGTTCGGTTGAGCAGGCATTTGAGGTTGCCTTGGAGGAGCAAGAGGTAATGGTTGTGGTTGAACTGGTGGTGGAGGCAAAATGGCGGGAGGAGTGTTGTACTGGGGCCTCCACCCCGATTGAGGTGCATTCCACTGAGGTTGTGGCTAGGCATGTGAGTGATACGAATGAATAGTGGGTTGAGTATGGTACTGAGGTGGGTAAGACCATGGAGGAGGCACAGACCAGGAAGGATGAGCAGGGGGACCCCAGGAAGGCATAGGAGTAGATTGGTTGGGGCTGTAATAAGCTTGGGGTACCCCTTGCATCCCCTGTTGGTAAGGTCTAGATCCTTGTGGCCTCCTTTGGTTGAGGAAATAGAGAGGTTTGGTGGGGGCTTCTGTCCCTTGATACATGGCTTTAAGCCTAGGTAAGGTTGGACATTGGTTTGTGGGGTGGTCCTCCTCACAAACAAAACATACATCAACTGAATGTAATGGGCATTCGTTCTTAGGGTGTTTCCTTGTACACCTAGGGCAGAAGATAGCCAAGGCCCTCTCAGCTTCTTCCTTCTTCTGCTGGATCCTGAACGTATCAAGTTGCATGGCAATGGTCTGTCTCACCTCACTCTTAAGATCCTCTAATTGATTTGCAAACTCATGGTTGGAGAAAGGAATACCAGCTGAGAGGAGGTTTCCTCTACCTCGTTTCTGGGCTGCCCTAGAGTGGTTTCTAAACACAGTCTTTATGTCCTCATAAGGCAGTTGGTAAATATCTCCTCCAGCTAACATGTGAAGGGTATCTAAGAGGTCTTCAGGTACTCCTCGGAGCAGGACCAACTTGAGGGATTCAGGGTTAAGTGTGCACCTGGCCCATTTATAGCTAAGTTGGAACCTTTCCTCGTAATCCTCTAAGGACTCATCATTTCCCATGGTCATCCGAAAGATTTCTCCCTTGGTTTCTTTGGACCTACAGTAGTCCCGGTACTTGGTATTGAAAGCTTGCTGCATCTGAGCCCAAGTGGTGATACTGTTCCTAGGTAAGCCCATGAACCAGCGTAATGCTGCATCCTTAAGGGTTGAGGGGAAGAGTTTCAGCTTCTGCTCATCTTCAGTATAGTCATAGGTTCGACAAAGGACAACAAACTCAAACAGGAAGGTATCAGGATCTTCAGTAGTCAGTCCATGGAAGTGAGGTAAAGCGGAGGGGCTAATGTTCTTCATTTTCATGTCTCCATTGGTCTCCCGGATGGGGAAGGCACCTTCTATTCTCTCATCTTCTCCCCTATTGTCAGCCATAGCTTCAAATGGAATGGTCTCTAACTCTTCTTCTGCTATAGGATCTTCGTATATCTCAGGAGGTTCACCTATAGGTTCTTCTGGGTCACTGTCACCGAAGAAGAGAGAAGGGTGACTCAGTGATGTAGTGGGGGTGTTGGGTAAGAATTTGCCTGTTTTATCTCGATTCCTACGAGGCATGAAATGGAAAGACTTTTGATTGCTTTTGTTTTTTTTTTCTCTGGTACCTGCAAAAACTGAAACAGATTGATCTACAACTAACTATCTTGCTGAAATGAAAATGCAAAATTGAAATGAAAGCAGGAAAGAACTAATCTACTTTGCTCAAATGAAATTGCAGGAATGGAAATGCTAGTCTACGCTTGCATAATTGAAATGCTAATCTATGCTTGCAAAAATGAAATTGCAGAATTGAAATGTTAATCTATGAAAGCAGGAAATGTCTATGCTACTTTTGCAGAATGGAAATGAAGTAAACTACTTGGCAGAAGGCGAGAGTAGGAAAATAGAAGAAAAGCAACAATTACTAATACTCTGACGCTTCCCCAGCAACGGCGCCAAAAAGATGGTGGGCTCCAGTATTGTAGCAATAATGCTACAACTCCTAGAGCTTCCTTCTCTAATTTTATCAACCCGGTAGTTCGTAACAAACTTGGAAGCGACGGTGCTGTATGCACAAGTACTAGCTCTTGTCGCAGCTGTCACTTGGTCAGCTGGCACAAGTCCGCTAGGGCTCAAGCCAAATTCTATGAGTTCTTAGAAGAAGCTTTTTAACCGATGAACGAAAGCTATCTCAAAGGAAATTAACCTACTGTAGGAAGGAACTGAAAGCCAACAAGAAATGAAAACCCTAGAAAACCCTAACTCTACCAGCTAGTCCTACTGATGCAACGGTGGGAATGCAAACTACTGAAAGAGGTGCCATTACTTCTAGGAAGGTGAGATGCATGTGTCTAGACTACTTTGATCTAAAGAAAGCATAATTTTGTATTTTTGTTCAAGTTGTTGGAATTATTATGTGTGTGTGCTTCTATCTGGGTCTTGACTGTGCAGGGATAGATCAAGGAGGGAAAAGCTTGGAAAAGGTCAGGAAGGCTCGGAGAGGGTCTAAGGAATCCATAAAATCCTTTCAGAGAAGTTCATAAAGTTCAGATGCTTGGAAACCGTGTTTACAAGCTTCTATAGGAAGTCTGCAGGGGTTCTACAAGATGTTCAGGATTTCTACAGGAAGTTCACTAATTCCTACAGGATGTTCTGCAATAGGATTTTTGGGTGATGGATGAGTGGAAGCAGCTATATGGATGGACAGCGAGGTAGGGGGGGAGCTTGTGATGGCTTATGGACAGAGAGATGAGATGAAGAGGGGGTGTGCAAAGCTGGTTGGTCTAGAGGAGGTTAGAGGAAATTGAAGACCGAAAAGGTAGAGTCACGTGGGTGATAGAAGAGTTAGGAGGCAAGTGGTCTAACTAAGAGATGAGTGGATGGCCTAGGCATGGCTTAGAAGGATAAGGGAGTGAGGGAGTAGGACTGCACAGTGTAAATGAAACAAATCATCCATGTCTTGCACATAACCGAAATTTCATCAACCTATTCTAACTGTTTTTATGAAATCACAGAACAGCAACGTGATTTTGTAAGGAAACTCTTGCATGGTATTGAAGCAAAGATTCATTCCACAAGATCTGAACGCATGGATGCTGCTACGAACGAGAACATTGCATCAAAGCTTGCATGAACGTATAAAACAGTGTTTTTGGTGGGTGGCACGGTCTGCAATTCCAGTCTCTAAACAGAGGTGGAAGTGAGCGTGCAGTCAACCCTTTTTGGAACTCTGATTACTCCAATCTCCTTACGCTAATCTAAACTACTGAAAGCAACTTTGTTCATAAAACTAACCTACTTAATCACACCAAGAAGTTCAACTCAGCAAATTGTGTTTCCAAATGCATGTAAAGGAAAAGAAATACAATGCTGAAAGAAAAGTAACAATACAAAGAAAGGAGGCCTATTGCTCTCAGGTTGGGCCCAACCCCGAGAGCTATGGCTCCTCTAAGAACTCAGAACTGAACTCAAATATGTCTGCTTTTCATTAAAAGATAATAGTCATAAGTCAAATAACATGCCAAAAATGGCTTACAAAGAGCAAAATAGAGCTATCAGCTCGTAATCCAGAATATGCAACAAAGTTTCAAAATTCCCCATCGAAGGCTACAGCCTCATCATTTATACATTACGATGGCCAAGCTGGCCTCCTAAATTAGTGGGGTTTGGCTTACCAAACTAAGAGTAATCTGCTGCTTCCTCAAAATCCGTTTGGCTGCCTTCTAGCTCGGTGGTGGTGGTTGTTGGAGCTCGGAGTTGGGGGTGAAGATCACGAGGAAGGCCATTCAATGTTGTGGACAACCTTCCTACAAAATCTCAATCCCCTCTTGGCTGTCTCCTAGCCCTCATCTGCATGGTTTTGCTCCATTAAATGTCAAAAAACCTGAAATAAACATGTGTTAGCCACCTAGGAATAGTGACTGCCCTCATTCGTACAAATGACATAAATATACTAAAAAATGATGCATAAGTTATGAAAAATGAAGGGTTGAGCAAGGGTAGTTAGGCCAAATGAGCCCAAAATGTTACCAAATTTGGGGCTCATCACATATCATTCAAAGACAAAGCACATTGATGTTCAGTATCACTTTGTGAGGGATATGATAGAAGACAAAAAGGTGTTGCTTGTAAAGGTGGACACTTTGAAGAATACTATAGATGCATTGAAAAAATCTGTGAGCTCTAAGAAGTTCTCTTGGTGAAGAGAAAGAATGGGCATTGCAAGGCTAGATAAATGACTAAGCTCTCTTGTGGGCCCCTGTGGAAAGAAAACAACAAGTGGGAGAATGTTGGTTTATGTTATATTCTTTCCACGACTAGCCCAGGTAGTTAACCGGGGGGTTAGAAGGGGGGTGGAGCCCCCCCTTCATTGTGACAATTGCATAGCAGGGGGAGTCACAAGGGGTTTTAGGGGTGAAGGTAACCCCACTCTATGGGGTCCAAGGCAGCACCCCAGAAAATTTTGGTTTTGGACCCTATGTTAGGTTGGGTGGACCTACCTATGGTTTTGTGCATCATTTTCGTACATGGTTTTGGATGCGATGGTTTTCGGTCTATGGTTTTGGATGCGATGGTTTTTGGTCCATGGTATTGGATGCTTCGGCATGTATAAATATGTATTGTAACATTGAAAGGAACATAATGAAAAATCAAGCTGGTAATCCCGGTTTTGGGATCCAGGGGAAAATCTCTGTGTATATGTGTTTTATGTGTTATGCTCTCGCATTGTTTATTTTCTGTGTTCTAGAATCATATGCAGGTAATTTCTACATGGGGTTAAAGCCTACACATGGAACAAAATCTGCAAATAAAACAGATGGAGGAGAAAATGGAGAAATTGGTCAAAGAGAAAGAGGAAGCTGTGAAAAGGTCTCAAATTCCAATGGATGTAGTTCCTCTTGCAGCAGTCTCTATAACCAGAGTTTCTACTTCAAGCACAACATCAACTGCATGTACAGCAGAAGGAGTTGAATAGCTTGCTGAAGCTATTCAGAACCTATCCATTCAGACAGTAGAAATCAAGAAGTTGCAGGATGAACTGAAGGAATTACAACATATGAAAGCAGTTGTAGACAATTCACATGCAGCTGAGTTGTAGAGGGAAAAAAGTCAAATTGAAGTATTGCAGAAATAAATCAAAGAATCTTACCTCAGAACAAATTGGGTTTGGCAAAGGAGATTTTATGGGAAGAGATTACTGAATAAATCAAGGATATCTGGACTTATATCAAGATAATCTTTGATAAAAAATAATTGTTGGAGAAATCTCACGCAGCTATTGAAACTATCTCCAAGAAACTTGACGACATGCCAGAAGTTGCCATTGAGATAATCAAGTTTCTGAATTCTAAAGACAGCTATGAGCTTGAAGAATTAGGTATAAATGATAGGACATCAACCATACTGGAAGTGAAGAAGATCATTACAAAAAAAAAACCTCATTCTTCAGTTGGAGGGAAAATGAAATAGCATTAATGTCATATTTCAACGATTTTTCAACAGGTTAGAACCCTTGACCAGCAAGGGTTTGCCATCTATGCGTGTAATAAACGATAAATTAATGCCCATTGAAGATTTTGTTCAAAATCTTACAAAGGTTGGTACCAATGCAGCTTCAGTTTCAAACATAAGAGGTGCAACAACACCAAGGGTTGTGCTTAATGCACTCAGAGATACCTTTTTCATCCTAAATGAAATTAGACATATATTTTTAGTAAAACCCACTTTTACTGAATATAAAGAAATGGATGAAGTTTATCGAAGGGTAACTAAGTTATCTATCCTAGATAAGAAACGTTGGGAACAGTTAACTGATTTACTTGACTAAAAAGAGGATCAAACAACATTTAGTATTTCCAGAAATAGTCATCAACAGTTTAGCAGTTTTCAACCTTTCCAGGAATAGTCATCAACAACTCAACACCAAAATAGTGACAGATCGATTATCAGTTTATATTCCTGATTTTGTATTGATCAATTTTTGTAAATTTCTTGAAGATATTTTCTTAGCTCTAAGCTTGTATAAATAACTCCCTTCCATGAGTTATTAATGGGTTGCACCCTTGATGAAACATTTGTAAGCATTAAATGTACTTGGATTTTTCTGAATCATTAATAGCAAAGAAAAGGATTCTGAGTTTTGATTCATACAGTTTTATGTTCCCTGTAAGTTTTCCAAATTTCATTCATTGTGTTCTTTCTTCATTGTTATAAAATTATATATTACGGAGCAATGGAACACATAAAATATTGCAGAAATATAAACATAGAAAACACATAAAACAAGAGAGACACAGATATACGTGGTTCACGCAGTTTGGGCTATGTCCACCCCGAACAGCCAGTCCTTCCTTTCTATTATCCAGCAAAATGAAGAGACACAACCTAAAGCAGATCCATTGTAATATCCTCTGTTTTCTCTCACAGTCTCACCTCTTTGCTTCTCGCTCAAAGAATAGACATCTATTACACAGCGTCAAATACAATTCCCTCATACAAAGAGAGAGGTTGCCTTCTAGGGCAAAAAACCCTAAACTAAATATAAGTTCTACCGTCAGATCATCAGCCTAATGAACGACCCAGATTGACTAGAAATTACTATACTTTTACAAGGCAATTTTACATTTGTTTTTAACTTCGGGGGCGTTGCCCCCGAAACCCCCGCCGAGGGACCGCTGCCCCTGGACCCCCTAACCGGGGGGGATCGGCCCCCCCAAACCCCGCCGGGGGGGACAAGTCCCCCCCACACCCCCCCGCGTGGACGGGTGTACAAAATTCCTAGGGTATACATCCGGCTGAAACAAAGACCTCTAAGCAATCATGCTCCATACCTAACAATCTCCCACTTGGAGAATGATTGTACCAACTCCTTTGCTGCTTCATTTGTTGGACAATGACTCCTCCTTGGACCTAGTTGTTTCTCATCTTCATCGTCATCCTTGAAGACCAATTGAAACTAAGCATATTCTCATTTTCTCCCTGGTTACAACTTTTGTTAGCATATCTGCAGGATTTTGGATAGTGTGTATCATTTCCAGCTTCAACTCTCCATCTTCTAAGACTGATCATATGAAATGGTACTTGAGCTATATGTGTTTAGTCCTGGAATGAAATGTTGAGTTCTTTGCAAGATGAATGGCACTTTGGCTATCACTGTATAACGTGCCCATATCATGCTCCTTACCCAATTCACCCATAAACCTTTGTAACCAAATCATTTCTTGACTAGCCTCTGTAGTAGCAACATACTCAGCTTCTATTGTTGAAAGTGCAACAACACTTTGGATTTTTGAAACCCAACTAACAGTTGTTCCACCTACAGTAAATACATATCCTGTAGTGCTCCTCCTGTTATCTCTGTCACCTACCATATCTGCATCAACATATCCCTGTAGAGAAATGTTTGAACCACCAAAGCATAATTCTTGATTTGTGGTACCTTTTAAATATCTGAGAATCCATTTCACTGTCATCCAATGTTCCTTTCCTGGATTGTTCATGTACTTGCTTACAACTCCCACTGCATGTGCAATATCAAGCCTTGTGCAGACCATTGCATACATTAAGCTTCCAACTGCTAATGCATATGGAACTTTAGACATATAATCCATGTCTACTTGGGTCTTTGGGCACATTTCCTTACTAAGTTTGAAATGGCTAGCAAAAGGTGTACTAACTAGTTTTGCATTGTGCATATTAAATCTTTTCAACACCTTTTGTATGTACTCATTCTGAGACAATATTAATTTACGATTTTTCCTATCTCTAGTTATTCTCATACCAAGGATTTGTTTTGCAGCTCCCAAATCCTTCATTGCAAATGAATTTGGCAATTTTCTTTTGAGCACATTTATTTCCTGCATGTTAGACCCAGCAACAAGCATGTCATCTACATACAATAACAATATAATATAGATGCCATCATTTTGCTTTTTCAAATAAACACAATGATCAGAGTGACATCTAGTATAACCTCGTTCAGACATAAACTTGTCAAATTTTAGATACCACTGCCTTGGAGCCTGTTTTAAGCCATACAAGCTCTTTTTCAACCTGCACACTAGTTTCTCCTTCCCTTTCACTTCATATCCTTGTGGTTGCTACATATATATCTCTTCCTCCAAATCCCCATGGAGAAAGTCTATCTTTACATCTAACTACTCAAGATGCAAATCTTCAACTGCTACTAGACTTAAAATAGTTCTGATTGAAGTAATTTTAACAACAGGAGAAAATATTTCATCAAAATCAATACCTTTCTTCTGTGCAAACCCCTTCACCACAAGTCTAGCTTTGTACCTTTGTTTTCCTCCATCTTCTTCCTTTAGCCTGTAAACCCATTTATTCTTCAATTTAGTTTTTCATGCAGGCAACCTGACTAAGTCCCAAGTCTAGTTATGCATTAAGGAGTCCATCTCTTCTTCCATGGCTACCTCCCACTCCTAAAGGTCTAGATAGGTCAAAATCCTTCACCTGACAACTCCACTGTGCCAAACTGGCACCTTTTAAGCACACTAGATCCCATTCTGAATCTGACATTGTTAGTCCTCTGTCAGATACAAAAAGACTTGTGAGAAAGGCCAGTTCTAGAAGGAGACATCAACCATCTTCTTCTCCTTCAGCCTTGCAGTCAGAAGATATATTACAATTTGATCCCTATAGTAACATTCCATCTAATCCAGATTACACTCACTTATCACCTAGGGTTGCTGAAATCTTAGATAGGGTAGTTGATTTCAAATCAACTTTCCTTATTCATTCACTTGAATCTCATCCAGAACTCCCACTTCCACCAGGATCACCTAAATCTGAGTCTGACCTGGGTGTTCATTTACCCGAATACAACCTACATACTTTATACCCCCCACTACTTATTCATTTCATTCCACTTCTGAACAACATGAATCTTCTACTTCTAAGAAACCTAAAGGGACCTTTGCTATATATTCAAATCCACTATTTGAAACAAAAGAGGATATTCATTCCAAGGTCCACAAGTTGGTTATTAAGACTCCTTTGAAATCATTCAAGACGTCTCCACCTTCTTTATCTCCTCCTTCTTCACCCCCACATAGTAATTCACCCCCTCTATCACCATCTTCCTCTTCTTTATCATCATCTTCACAAACATCTCATACATCATCTTCTACTATGGCATTCCAACCCATTGTACAGGCAAGATATGCAGCTTTAGTTTTACCTCCAGTCCTTGATGCTTTCCCTAATGGATATTTAAAACACCTTCCTAGATATAATGGAGAAACTAGTCCCTCAGTTGAGGACCATCTTCAAGAATTTCTAGACTTTGCAGATAACATGAACATAGAACAAGAAAATGTTTACATGAGGTTGTTTGTTCAGTCTCTTAAGGGAAATGTGAGAACTTGGTTTAGGCAATTACCTGCA
Source organism: Pinus tabuliformis (assembly GCA_031772625.1). Classification (NCBI taxonomy): domain Eukaryota; kingdom Viridiplantae; phylum Streptophyta; class Pinopsida; order Pinales; family Pinaceae; genus Pinus; species Pinus tabuliformis. Next base: position 781,010,298 of record CM062806.1, on the reverse strand, counting down.
AATTCCATTAGAAATTGGGAAGAGCTAACAAATATATTCAAAAATCAATGGGGAGTGAAGAAATATGCTCTTTACTTTTTGACTGAGTTTGAAGAACTTAAAAGAAACTTTGGTGAACCTGTCTCTGATTTTATCAAAAGGTTCAACAAACTTTATCATAAAATGCCCCCTGATTGCAAACCCCTTGTAGCAACATCCAAGTCTAGGTTTTCAAAAGCTTTTGAAGATGATTTTTCTATGATGTTAAGAGAAAGAACTTCAAGGACTCTTGAAGATATGCAAACTAATTCTACAGAGGTGGAAGCAAATAGGGTTGCCTCAGCCACTTTAAAAGCTAAAGAGGAAAAGGCCCAAAGAAAACTTAAATCGAGTCAAGAGGTCTCTACTTCCTCTAAGACTAAAACTGAAGATTCTAAAATAGATGAGATAACTTCACTTCTTAGGAATCTATCTAATAGAATTTCCAAGATTGATACTCAACCTAGAACAGTTCAACAAATGGTCACTCAACCCCAAAATCAAAATCAAGGCCAATACAAAAGAAATCCACCATTACAAATTCTTCAAAATCCTGGTAATGATCAACAGGTTTCAACTCCTTTACTGATAGATGATCAACAGCCTAATGACAATACTATGACTATCAATGAATACATTAACAATATGGATACGACTTTTGGTCAAACCACTATTATTCCTCTCTCTCAAAAAAAGTATGTTCAAGAAGACCAAGACTCCTCATAGGCTTCCAAATACCATGCCTTCTCTGAATTCCTAATTACAGACCTTAACAAAAGATGTGATCTTAAGCCTACACCTGGCCCTGGAAGACCTCCTAAGGAACCTCCAACAATTGAACCTCGTACCAAATCTGTTGAAACTCAAACAATTATTATTCTACCATTAAATCAGTCAACTGATACTGCTCAAATTGAAAAAATTGTTTTAACTACATTTAATGTTGAAAAGGAGTTAGAAAGAGTTAAAATCCCTGTACCACTTTCATAACTTTCCAAAAACACTGGATATAAAAATCAAGTCTCCAAATGTATATAAAAGACCTCGGTTGATGCTGAAAGTTATATTATTAGTCTTTAAGATGAAAAACCAGCAGTTGTCTTTGGTCCTAGCTCAGATATGATAGATGAAATAGTACCCCCTTTCTATGTGACTCTTAAAAAAAATGATTCCATGCTATACAATTGTATGCTTGATTCAGGAGCATCACATAATCTCTTGCCAAAAAATATAATGGATCATTTAAATCTTGACATAACTAGATCCTATCATGATTTGTACACCTTTGATTCCAAAAGGGTGCCTTGTCTAGGACTAATTAAGGGTTTAGTATTCACTCTCGCCCAAATCCCAGTAAAAAGTGTAGTGTTAGATATAGTTGTCACAGATATCCCTCCCAAATTTGGAATTCTCTTTTCAAGGTCTTGCTATGCCAAATTAGGAGGAACTCTTCAGATGGACATGTCTTATGCCACTATTCTAGTTTATGGGGGAGAAAAACTAAGGTTGTATAGAGAGGTAATATTTGTGCACACTATTTGCAAAACAGATCAACCAAGGAACCATCCCAATTATGAAATTGATCAATATTTTGGTTGTTTTCAACTCTCTTCAGACCAAGCACATGAAACTCAAGTAAAAATTGAAGATGTAACTGAAAGTCCTGTACCAAATTAGATTGATGTATGGAAGTTATTATTTGATGGTTCTTGTACAAAGGATAGAGCAGGACCTAGGGTAGTATTAATCTCACCGGAAAAAGAAAACATTACACAATCATGTAAACTTGATTTTGAAGTTACAAATAATGTAGTTGAGTATGAGGCTTTCCTTTTAAGACTAGAGCTAGCCAAGAGCTTAAAAGTACAAAACCTTAGTGTTTTCACTGACTCAGAGTTCATTGTTAAACAAGTTATAAATATTTGCCAAAAAAAACATCCTAGGCTTAGATATTATCAAAATTACATTTGGGATTTAGTTGAAAAATTCTTTAATGCTTTTAATTTGACTTATATCCCAAGGGATCAAAATATTCATGTAGATTCCCTAGTTGTTTCTACTAGTCCATTTAAAATTCCTCATCAAACTAATGTGCTCTATCAAATACAAGTCAAATACAGGCCATCCATCCCAGATAATCTAAAATACTGGCAGATATTTGAAGATGATGGAGTTAAAATATTTTTTGGAAGTTATAGATGAATTTTCAGTTCTACAAATTGATGAAGATACAACAGAAACAAATGAAAACACAAAGGAAAATGATAATTCAAATTTCAATTCAAAAATTTCCAACCATGATATCATTTAATTGTCTAACAATTTTATTCCCAAAGGTCTCATTCCTTTAGAAAAATTGTTTGATCAAAATGATGTCCTCAAAATCCCATAGTCAATTTCTCCACAAGATGACAAAGGAAGTAAATATTGGAACAAATGATGACATTAAGAATATCAAAATCTGTGCATCCTTAGATCTCGAAATCAAAGCTCAATACCTTAAGTTATTTGAAAAATACAAGGATGTTTTTGCATGGACCTATGTTGATCTAAATAGTTATGATACATCACTGATACAGCATAAGATTCCTTTAAACCAGAAGAAAAACCTTGTCAATAGAAACTTAGGAGGATTAATCCATCTCTTCTACCAACTGTAGAAAAGGAAATTAAGAAAATGCTAGATTCCCAAATTATTCTGCCTCTTAGATACTCTAATTGGGTTGCTAATTTACTTCCTGTTAGAAAGAAGAATGGGGAAATCAGGCTTTGTGTGGACCTTAGGAATTTGAATAAAGAATCATTAAAAGATAACTATCCTTTACCCAAAATGGATAAGTTACTTCAGATGGTTTCAGGAGCACAAAGACTTTCCATGCTTGATGGTTTTTCAGGTTACAATCAGATAAATTTTGATCCACCAGACAGAGAGAAGACAACTTTTACTACACCCTGGGGTACATTTATGTATTATACTATACCCTTTGGCTTATCCAATGCTGGAGCAACGTTTCAGAGAGCTATGGACATAGATTTTGTGGTTCAAGTAAACAAATTTGTAGTCATTTATCTTGATGACATAACTATTTTTTCTAATTCTGATCAAAGACATTTAAAGCACTTGAGGAAGGTTTTTGACAAGTGTAGGAAATTTGGAATATCCCTGAATCCTAAAAAGTCTTTATTTGCTATCAAAGAAGGAAAACTACTAGGCCATATAATCTCAAAGGAAGGAGTGGTGATTGATCCCAAACATGTATCTGCCATTAAAACATTGTCATTACCTAGAAATAAGAAGGAGATTCAAGCTTTTCTAGGTAAAATTAATTTTTTAAGGAGATTCATCCCAAATTATGCTGAAATTATAAAAGACATAACTGATATGCTCCGAAAGGATCATGAAGTTAAATGGATTGTCTCTTCCAAGTATGCATTTGATCAATTCAAGAAGGCTATTGTTGAAGCTCCAACCTTGGCTAGTCCTGATTATACCAAACCATTCAATATATTTTCCTTTGCCTCCGAAACAACCCTTGCTATTGTTTTATTACAAAAGAATGAATATTCCCATGACCAACCTATAACCTTTTTCAGTAAGGTTATGAGAGATGTCGAGCTTAAGTATGACATAATTGAGAAGAAATCCTATTCCCTTATACAAGCTCTAAATCATTCAGGATGTATGTCCTACATTCACCTATTACTGCTTATGTTCCTAACAACGCTGTAAAAATTATTTTAACCCAATCAGACACTGATGGGAAGAGAGGTAGATGGATCACTCAAATACTGGAGTTTGATCTAACTATCAAAACCACAAAGCTAGTAAAGGGTCAAGGATTAGCTAAGCTTCTAGCTGAATCCAACTGTAAAGTGTTGGGCATCAACTCTATTTTGGAAATACGAGGAGAGAATCCACAAGAACCTTCTCAAAGTTCAGATAAGAAGAATCCACAAGAACCTTATGTTCATGTAGAATTGGAGGATCCATAAGAACCTTCCCACCATCCTGAAGAAAAGAATCCACAAGAACCTTTACCTTCAAATCAGACCATCTCTCTACACATTGATGAGAAATTTCTTTTGTCAAATTGGTATCAAGATATTGTAAATTTCTTGATCCCTTTTGAATTTCCAGCATCATTCTCCAAAAGTCAATGTAAAATTCTCAAATTGAAAGCAGTCAAGTATAGTATCATAAATGCAAATCTATACTGGAAGGACCACTAAATATCTTGTTATTATGTTTAACAGAATCAAAGATAGAAGGAATCATTGATCAGTTTCATACAAGATTTTGTGGAGGAAATTATGCTTGGAGAGCAACAACATATAATATATTAAGGGAAAGATTTTATTGGCCAACATTGTTCTTACAAGTAGGATCAAAGTTCAGAAGTTGTGTCCCTTGTCAGATGTTTGCTGGTAAGCAAAAACTAGCAGCTCTTCCATTGATCCCAACCATAGTCTCAGCACCTTTTCTCTAATGGGGATTAGATTTTATTGGAGAGATTCATCCCACTTCAAGCAATCAACATAGATGGATCCTCACTGCAACAGAATACTTTAACAAATGGGTGGAATAAATTCCAATGAGAAATGCTACTGATCTAGTAGTAATCAAATTCATTGAAGAAAACACTTTATCTAGATTTTGTTTCCCAAACCAGATTGTTACTGACAATGCCGCAACATTTTCTATTGTTAAAATGATTGATTTTTTCCAGAAATATCAGATTTTGTTACATCATTCAACTCCATATTATCCTCAAGGTAATGGTCTTGCATAATCATCAAATAAAATTTTGATAAAGGTGATCAAAAATACTTTATCAGATCATAAAAAGAGTTTGGACTCTCGTCTAATTTATGCAGTTTGGGAAAACAGGATTACTCCAAAGAGATCTACTGGAAAATCTCCTTTTCAGTTAGTCTATGGGAAAGATGAAATTTTCCCTACCAACTTGGCCTTGCCTATTTTAAAGTTTCTGCAGGATTCAACTAATGAACCTCATGATTTTTCAAGGAGAATAAATCAAATTATTGAACTAAATGAAAACATAGATGAAGTTCAATACAAATTGAAAAAGTATCAGAATAAGATGAAGAGCATGTTTGGCAGAAGAGCGAGGGAAAGGGACTTTAAGGAAGGTGATATAGTTCTAAGATGGGATTCCAGAAGAGAAGACAAGGGAAAACCTGGCAAGTTTGAAAACCTGTGGTTTGGACCATTAGCCATTGCTGAAGTAAAGGAAAACAACACTTTTGTGCTACAAAATCTTGATGGGCTATATTCCACTTATCTTGTTAATGGAAGGTTTCTCAAGCATTACATTCAGTACTGAGAGGTAGATTTGACTACTACCATAGTAAAAAGTCCGGTTTATTTTATTTTTCAAACTGTCAGTGTGAGTTTTTTACAGCAAAGACTCTATAGCCCGAGGAGAAGGCACGTGGATCTACAGGTTCTCTGCATTCTACAGGAGAAATAATTCCCCAGTTGGAGCCGATGTTGTAGCATTTTTCGGTTTTAGTCAGTTAGCATCAATTAGTCAAAAAATGAAAATCATTTCAAAAAATGCTAAGTTAGGATATGGACATAAAAAATATTGAATCAAAAAATGTTAGGGATATTTTGATGAATAAGTCCATATCAAATAAAATGTTAGAATAAATGCCCTAAAAAAGGAAGGAAAAAATAAAAAATGTTAGATTAGAAAGAAAAGAAAAAATAATAAATTCTAAAAGTGTTGCAAATCCAATTGCCACTACTCTTAGTCAAAGTTTATTTTTGCAAATAAAAGTTGTGTGCAGATTGTTTAAATGCCACACTAATTCATACAATCCAATTGTACAGTTTAATCATGATTGGATTTGATTTAAATTGTTTGTCAATAGGTAGAAAATAAAATTGGCCCAATAGTTTAATCTGAGCCAATGGAAGCAATAAGGGATAGAAGTAGATTAAACATTAAAAGGAAAATGTTTAGTTGTTAGTCTAAATGCACTCGGGTGACTAATATTGAAAAAATGTTAGGAAAGTAAGGGTAGGTAGAGAAATGAAAGTGGAGCATGATAGGATTTTTATCCTAAGTCAAAACATTGGATACATGTGTATATGGTGATTGGTTTTAATTAACCATAAATGTAAATATCAATGTTATTTGTAATATTCAAACTTTATTCATTCATTAGCCATAGCCCACACATGTCATATTCACCATAACTCTAGACCCCACCATCGCTTTCCACCCTGTCACATTAAAACTCATTCACATATTTTTCATCCCGCACACTCCCTCAAGATATGATGGCCTACATCGCTTCTCGGCCCTCCTTTGTCGTCCGAACTTTATCGGGGGGGTCCGAAGTCGACAGTTTTGGAAACTGCCCTCTGAAACTACTTTTCCTCCATCCTAGTCTTTCGTGACTTAAAATACCGAAACAACTTACCACCCGAACTTACTCGCGAACGTGGTTTTCATTCGACCGTTTACCGCCACTCCTATGTCATCGTCCACGTTCGCCCCATGTCACTTCCTTCATCCAATTAGTTGCCACCTATTTTTCCGTTATTCATTTAATTCCCCATTCCCTCTCACACATCAATATTCCATTGATCCGTTTATCAGCCCCGTTGGAGAACTAATGACAATTTAACCGTTCATTAACATACCTACTCCATGTTATTCATTATAAGCCTTGTTTTTCACAAAAACTATTACACTGTGCATTCCTATAATTTGTTGGATACTTGAAGCTTGCAGCCAAAACGACATATTCATCATTCAATTGAATTTTCAATTCTGTTCAGAACCAAGCCGACATCCAGGTCCACCTAATCCATTTTCAGTTATACTGTTTTTCTGTTATCACTGTGTTTCAGACCAATTCTTCCCATTCCTGTCAAGTTCAACTTGCAATTCACTTAACAAAGTGCCTCCTAAGGGAAAGGAAATTGCAGAAATCCCAAATCCTCTCATTCATCCACAAGTTGACTTCCATCATACTCCCCTGGTCAACAAATACTGTAAAATCATTAAGTCTTCATCACAATTTGATTTATACGAAATTTACTGCTGGATGGAGGATCAGTTAGTTGATCAAACAGATGAAATAGGACTTTGGGACTCCCACCTTCCTCATTACAATTTCCATCAGATACACAGAGCACTTGAATTTGTTAGGAAATGCCATGAATCCTATGATCCCAGTCAAACAGCTATCATTTCACCTACATGAGAAATCCTTTATTTCATCAATGCTCAGTCTATTGAACAAATGTTGTAGGCCCCAACTATTGCACCAACCCATCCTTTTTCTCTGTTGAAATATGGCAACAAAAATATTCCAATTTAATTTTTCCTTGAATTAAAATTGAATTTAGTCTTAACAGCTACTTGGAAATAATTAATTAATTTATTTTAAATTAATTGGTTGGAGAAATTCAAGTTAGAAGTCTTTCTAAAGTCATGCAAGAGTTATCCCTTAAATTAAGGAGATCATCCACTTGGTAAATGGAAAATCATCCACAAGGAACAGCGCAAGGAAATAGGAGCTTGGAGGGCAGCGAGGAAGGTTGGAGAGAAGCCAAGATTGCCTGTGAGCATATGTGAGGATTGTACTGAGAGCTAAGGCTTTGTATAATTCCTATGCATTTCCACCATGTATGATAATACAATAGTATCGGTTTTTTAGCTGAGGCTTTCCCCAAAGTATTTTCATGTGCATTGTGCCACTGATTCTTCTTCTTCTGGTTATATTGTTCAGCTCGATCTTTAAGCTTCCGCAAATTGATAGTAAAAGTAGGTTATAGTATTTTGCTTTGATTTATATTGCATTATCGAGTTAACCTATCACAGATTTTCTACATGGTATTAGAGCCAAGTTTGTAGAAATTTTCTACATGGTATCAGAGCTGTGAATAGTATACTGAGAAGAGCATTTGAATTTTTAAGTTCGGGGTTGCAGGTGCAAATCAAATTCATATCATACTTCAAGGTTGGTCAATGGCATTCTATGGCTTGAGACTCGAGTATGTCTTGGAAGGTAGCTCGAATTACATAGCATGGAAAGGTAGAATGGAGGCTATATTAGAAGACAATGGCTTGAAGGAATTCATTGATCAAGAAATCCCAAAGCCAGCTTCAACTAATGCACAAGAGTTGGCTGAGTGGAAGAAGTGTGTGGCGAAGGCAAGACGGATCATCCTTGAGGGATTTCGAGACCATATTGTCTCAAGTCTCCATGGGAAGGATACTCCATATTCAATGTGGAAGACATTGAAGGACCTCTACCAGAACAGTAGCGACCAGAGGAAATTTGCGCTCAAGGATAAGATTCAAAGAATAAAGATGGAGAAGGGCGATACTATTTCCACATATCTGAACAAGCTCACCACCTGTAGAGATGAGCTTGTCAGTGTGGGAATAACTATTGTCGATGATGATATGGTGAGCCTCTCTCTCCTTTCCCTTCCAAAGAGTTGGAATAGCTACCAGACTCTGTGAATGGAAGGGAGAAACTGTCGGATTGGGAACGACTGTGGTCAGATCTTATGCAAGAGGAGATCAGGAGGAACAAATGAGATGGTTCTTCATCCAAGAATGATGATGAAGAAAATTTGGCCTTAGCAAGTAAGGCAAGGAAAGGGAAGGGGAAAGCTTCCCATTTCAAATCAAATTCTTCTCATGGAGGGAAGAAGGGTGACATGTCTAAAGTAAGATGCTTTAATTGTCACAAGATGGGACATTATGCGACTAATTTCCCATCGAAGAAGTCCAAGAAGGGACCCTCGGAAGGATCGGAAGGTGAGGCATTAGCCTCTCAGTTTGAAATGGACTTTACCCTCATCGCATGTATGGTACCATCGATGATGGGTTGTGTCTAGTATCATGATAGTGGAGCCACATTCCACATGACCGGTGACAAAAATTTATTCAGTTCCTTGGAGGAGAAAGACCTCAAGATCTGCATAGATATGGGTGATGACGGAAGGTATAGTGTTTCAGGAGTGGGCACGGTTGCTTTTCAGAGGGAGCATGAAGCTCCTCTCACCTTGACAGATGTGATATATGTGCCTGGACTGAAGAAGAACTTGGTATCGATCGTGATGTTGGAGGAAAAAGGCTATGATGTTGTCTTTAATAAAGGAAAGACGTTCCTAAGACACATAGACACGGGTCAAACCAAGAGGATAGGGATTCGGGTGAAGAATCTCTATAAACTAGAGGTAGATGATTGTGCAGCATTGAGTACGAAAGCAGAATTGGTGCAAAGCCAAGACATTGGTGAGTTGTGGCACAGGCGGTTGGGCCATTTGCATCATGGGGCTTTGAAGATAATGCAACAGATATCTATAGGACTTCCCAAGGTAAACTTGAGCAAGTTGACACATGCAAAGGTTGTACCTTGGGAAAGTACACCAAGTCTTCCTTTCATGATCGAGATAGTCGAGCAGAGGCTATCTTAGAGCAAGTTCATACTAATTTGTGTGGACCATTCTTGGCGGCATCCACAGCGAAGCAAAGGCATTATGTGATTTTCATTGATGACTATTCTCGTAAATGCTAGATTTATTTCAAGCAGAAGAAGGACCAAAATTTTACAAAGTTTTGTGAGTTCAATGCTTTGGTCGAGAAGAGTCAGGGAAGAAAATCAAGGCCTTGAGAAGTGACAACGGTGGAGAACATGTCTCTCAACAATTTAAGGACTTCTGTGCAGTGGAAGGAATTAAACGAGAGTTCACGACACCTCATAACCCACAACAGAAAGGGGTGGCCGAGAGGAAGAACAAAACTATTATAGGGGCATCATGGGCAATGTTGCATGACCAAGACCTACCACTTCACTTGTGGGCTGGGGCATGCAACATAACGGTCTATTTGCAGAATAGAAGCCCGCATCGCATACTTGGATGAAGACACCAAAGGAAGTTTTCTCCAGTAAGAGACCAAATGTGTGTCACTTCAGGATCTTTGGCCCATCAGTATATTGCCATGTGAAAAAGGATGCACGGAAGAAGCTTGAGCCGACGGCAGAGTTGGGGATATTTGTGGGTAAACTGATACACCTCACAGCTATCAAGTGTACTTGCCTACCAGTCGGAGGACAGTGGTTCACAGAGATCTCAAGTTTGATGAGCAGAAGGCCATGCAAGTTTCCCTTGAGAGGGAGCTCCAACTATAGGTTGTGGAGGAACTATTGGTTCCTAAGGAGGAGGAGCCTCAGATTGATGCGGAGAAACCACATGCAGAGGTTCCAAGAGCGGAGGCATCCACTCAAGCAGAGTCTTCCAGAGATGGATGGAAGCACACAAGAGAAGTTGACAGATTTTTGGAGGATGTGAGAGAGAATGTGAGCACCATATTCTCAGCGCAGACAAGGCAGGTCACCTGAGAGGTACACTGGATACATGGCCCTTGTTGGGGAATGTGTTGAGACTGATCCATCTTCCTTTGAGGAAGCAGTGCAGCAGCCGGTTTGGGTTGATTCTATGGTGGAGGAGTATGACTCCATACTTCGTAATAGTGTTTGGGATGTGGTTCCGAGACCAGAGAACAAGTCAGTTGTGAGTTCCTGTTGGCTTTACAAGGTAAAGCAAGTTGCTGATGGTACTGTGGAGAAGCACAAGTCAATATTTTTTGCCCGTGGCTTTTCACAGATCATGTTGCTATAGTATATTTCGAAAGAGGAGCAATATGCTGACATTTTGACAAAGGCATTGTCAAAGTGTAAATTCTAGTTCCATAGAGACAGGCTCAAGGTGGCAGATAATCCCTTTGTTGTTGAGAGGGAGTGTTGAAATATGGCAACAAGAATATTCCAATTTAATTTGTCCTTGAATTAAATTTTGAATTAAAATTGAATTTAGTCTTAACAGCTACTTGGAAATAATCAATTAATTAATTTTAAATTAATTAGTTGGAAAAATTCAAGTTAGAAGTCTTTTTGAAGTCATGTAAGAGTTATCCCTTAATCCACTTGGTAACAGGAAAATCATCCACAAGGAAAAACACAAGGAAATGGGAGCTTGGAGGGCAGAGAGGAAGGCTGGAGAGAAGCCAAGATTTCCTGTGATCATCTGTGAGGATTGTACTGAGAGCTGGCTAGATGTGAGAGCTAAGGCTTTGTATAATTCCTATGTATTTCCACCATGTATGATAATACAATAGTGTGGGGCTTTTAGCTGAGGCTTTCCCCAAAGTATTTTCATGTGTATTGTGCCATTGATTCTTCTTCTTCTGGTTATATTGTTCAGCTCGATCTTTAAGCTTCCGCAAATTGATAGTAGAAGTAGGTTATAGTATTAACCTATCACAGATTTTCTACATTCTCATGAAAGCCTGATAGAAGCCTATCAAAATCTAGATTTCACTAAAAGATCTCAAACTCTTGAACTTTTCCTAGATGTAGATAGCCATCTGCCTAAAAGAAACCCTCTCTATGATTCATCCATGTTCCCAGACAGAACCAAGCAAATTACCACTATCCTTTCTTATCTGCTTGGTTACAATTCTGATCAATATATAAATGAAGCAATCATAGGTTTCTTGTCTATCTTTTCTGTTGATTCCAAAACCACTATTCTTTATAATTTTAGCCAAATTCTAGCTAAAGCCATCCATGAAAAATTTGTCTAGTTTAATACTGAAGAAGTATTCAAGTATGCTTCAGTACTTGTATATCGTTTTAGAGATTTTTAGGGGGACAAGTTTCCATTCACCTTGCAGAAGTTAGATGAAGAAGGCAATTAACAATCAGTGATATTTTGGACTTCTATGGGAATGAAGGAGAAGGAATAATTTACATATAAACAGTTCATAGAATTGTTTGTTCATCTAGCCATTAATCTTATGACCAGCACTCCACTACCAAGAATCAGTGATGAAATTGTGAAAGTATTGCAGCTAGTTGATCAAGCCACAACATGAGATTGGTATCTTTACCAAAACTAAACAAAAATCAGAGTCTATGGTTGTGAGATTCCACCCTACAAACTTCCTAAGTACCTCCCTATCAGAATTTTTGCATTGGAATATATTAGGCACAGGTTAGATGCAGATGAAGTACATTTTGTGGATGCAAAGAAGAAACCAAAATTTAAGCTAAAGGCTCAAGTTGGTCCATTCATCTGTAACACTAGAGCAGCAGGAGAAGAAGCAAACAAGTTATTGAAGGAAATGAAGTTTGGTCTCTGCTTCACATGGTCTTATGACCCAATGGGAGTAATTTCAAAACTCAGGGTTGAAAATAAGTTTATTGCATACCACCACACAGCCAGGCCTGAAATAGGGCAGTACAAAAATCAGTTAGAATGGAAGGAGAGCACCCTTCAAGAAGTTGAAGAATAGGCAGTCTCTACTTCAAATGTACAAAGTCCACTTGCACAGGAAAAGACAGCTAAATGAGAAAGGGAATAACAATCATTCCCTACAATTGAAGCATCAATCCAGGGCTTTAGAAGTGTACATATAAAGAAGAGACCTAGGATCTATGTGAAGGTTAGTACAACAAATGAGTCATAGAAAACAACATTTGATGGACTTGGAGAGACTTTTATTTTTACACAATCTGGTGGACAGTCTACGCAGCCCCCCACTCATTCCACTACTTCTCAAGAACAACAAGTGATTCAGACCAGTGGAAGCAATCAGAAGGACAAAGAAGATGATATATTTCATGTCTTTAGTGAAATTAAGAAGAAGAATGAGGAATTGAAGTTGAACACTTATACTCAATTCTGGAAACACTCTTCCAGTTCTCAAGCTAGACTTCTTTCAGTCTTTTACTATGAAAAGGGTAAGATGTAGATGGCTTTCTTACAAGCTCAAATTCCACAGCCCAGGACTACTGCACATTATCAGAAGTAAACCTTCTTTGAGTTTAATTTAAAAGATGTACATCCAATTGACCAAATTTTGATGCACAAACAGACTGGCCAAATGATTTCTTCCACTTTAACTAACACTGGCATGAGTTTGTCAAAGTTGCAGGTCACCTTGGCCAATACACAGTCACAACTCAAGTTGGAAAAATTTTCCTCACCGGAAAAGGACACCAAGATCAAATCTTTGGAAGATATGGTGTTGAAAATGGGATATGATCCCTCAAATATAAATGTTGTAGAAGAACTTGTTAGGAAGAAAAATGTTGAGCTCTCAAAATTAAGGAAGTAGCTCAAACTGCCAGCTTCTGAGGACCCAATGACTAAGGAGATTGAAGAAACTGAGACTCAGAAATATGACATGATGAAGCTCATCATGGAACAAAATCTGCAAATAAAACAGATGGAGGAGAAAAGGGAGAAATTGGTCAAAGAGAAAGAGGAAGTTGTGAAAAGGGCTCAAATTCCAATGGATGTAGTTCCTCTTGTAGCAGTCTCTATAAGTAGAAGGAGCTGAACAGCTTGCTGAAGCTGTTTAGAACCTTTCCATTCAGACAGTAGAAATCAAGAAGTTGCAGGATGAATTAAAGGAATTACAACATATGAAAGCAGTTGCAGACAGTTCACATGCAGCTGAGTTGAAGAGGGAAAAAACTCAAATTGAAGTATTGCAGAAAGAAATCAAAGTATCTTACCTTGGAAACAAACTAGGTTTGGCAAAGGAGATTTTATGGGAAGAGATTACTGAATCAATCAAGGATATCTGGCCTTATATCAAGATAATCTTTGATCAAAAAGACTTGTTGGAGAAAGCTTAGGAATCTATTGAAATTATCTCCAAGGAACTTGAAGACATGCCAGAAGTTGCCACTAAGATAATCAAGTTTCTGAATTCTAAAGATAGCTATGAGCTTGAAGAATTAGATATAAATGACAGGACAACAACCATACTAGAAGTGAAGAAGAACATTACAAAGAAAAACCTCATTCTTTAGTTGGAGGAAAAATGCAACAACGTTAATGTCATAGTTCAACGATTTTTCAACAGGTTAGAACCCTTGACCAACAAGGGTTTGCCCTCTATGCTTGTGATAAACGATAAATTAATGCCCATTGAAAATTATGTTCGAAATCTTACAGAGGTTAGTACCAATGCAGCTTCAATTTCAAACATAAGAGGTGCAACAACACCAAGGGTTGTGCTTAATGCACTCAGAGATACCTTTTTCATCCTAAATGAAATCATACATATATTTTTAATCAAACCCACTTTTACTAAATCTAAAGAAATGGATGAAGTTTATCGAAGGGTAACTAAGTTATCTATCCCAAATAAGAAGTTTTGGGAACAATTAACTGATTTACTTGACTCAAAGGAGGTTCAAACAACATTTAGTATTTCCAAGAACAGTCATCAACAGTTCAACAATTTTCAGCTTTTCCAGGAACAGTCATCAACAACTCAACACCAAAATAGTGACAGATCGACTATCAGTTTATATTCCTGATTTTGTATTGATCTATTTTTGTAAATTTATTTAAGATATTTTCTTAGCTCTAAGATAATTGTATAAATAAATCCCTTCCATGAGTTATTAATTGGTTGCACCCTTGATGAAACATTTGTAAGAATTAAATGTACTTGGCTTTTTCTGAATCATTAATAGCAAAGCAAAGGATTCTAAGTTTTGATTCATACAGTTTTGTGTTCCCTGTAAGTTTTCCAGTTTTCCTTCACAGTGTTCTTTCTTCATATTCATAAGTTTTACAAAGATAAAAAGGTAGGAATAGTTGTGTTTCAATTTACTCCTATAAGCTTTTGAAGTGATCATCTTTAAAGAGAATGAATTATATAAAATATTTGTTTAACTAATTCCCTATAAATCATAAAATCATCAACATCTTTTGTGATCTTAGGCATATTCTGTTAAACTTTTTGAACATTATTTGAAGGTTTTCTTACTTATGGTTATTTAATTTTCTATTTGAAAATTGTAATAGTCATATCATCTTTCAGTTTCTTCTCATCACCAGACAAACTATATCACTGTGTGGATTTTAATAGCAACCCTCTGTTTAAATATTAATACTATTCAAAAACGTTAGGCATGACTATTTTAAATTTGTTTCATACATTGGTCCTCCAAAATTAAGACAAAACCCCCCAAAACAAATATCTTAGATGCCCTGGCATGATAGCTGACCATTATCATCTCAGAGATACAACATACCCTATCAAACATGACATACATACACACCTACATGTATACATATATAAACATCAACATAATCATGATCATAACATAATTACCAGATATCAAGGTTAAGGTTTAAGAGAACTTCCTTATTCATTCAACGCATGCAAAACATTAAGAATAGTCATTCCCAACATAGCCAAGGAATCTGACACCTCAAATCCATTTACTTTACCTTTTGATTACCTTTCTCATGAATTTATTGCCACCATCCATTTACCACAATGGACCTAGCCAGTCCAACTGACTATCATAGTCTTACCTTTCGCTGCACTTACTCATACACCGAGCTTCATCTGAGTCTTACATCACCTTTTGAGTATGTTGTCACTGACTCCTTTATAAAGTTATCAGTTTCCCAGAGTGCAGAAAAGTAGTGAAGTTTGAAGCCATTTCCCAAGCCATATGATCTATCAAAGCTTAACCAAACCCTCTCCATCGCGTAGTGCTCAAAAAGATCTTTCCAACGGTATATGGAAGTCTGAAAATGGACCTCCGGATATGGCATGCTGAAGTTACCCATGGAAAGTTAGAAGACAAGGAGGAAAGGACCAAATACAAAGGAAAATCGCATATTGCAGGACCATGAGCCAATCACAATCACAAATCGGATATTGGCGGGTCCAGGTGGAGCTTTTTATCACATATCGGAGGTCAGGGGTAGTCTCGCATCCCGCAATCCTACATCTCACAAGTCTCACATACCGCATCCCACAATATCGCTATATCGCAGTCCCGCAATCCCGCATCCCGCAACATTGCAGTCTCACACACTCCAAAACCTTGCATTATCGTTGATTTGTGATATAATGTTAAATCGCTGGGGATCGCCGAAAAGGCTTAACAAAGGAAATGCATGCAAAAACAGGGGTAGGCAGGCCCTTTCTCTCTCCTCCACGTGGCAATACGGTTTATCAGAGGTCGGAGCCCTAGGCACAGTGAATCCCACAATCTCGCGATATTGGCAATCGATGGAGTAAAGGGGCTACCACTTTAAAAACCTTGCAATCTGGTTGATTTGTGATACAGTGTTAAATTTTCGGGGAGGGGTGATTCTATATAAAAAAGGACTTCACGAAAAAACCAAGGTCGGGTAGGCCATTTTCTCTCTCCTCTAAGGGGCCACGTGGCTCAATCCCGTTGGCCCATATGTATGACATGGTAGCTGACGTCATCAATGACGTGGCAATACGGAAATGAGGTGGTAGTACGAAGGACACATGGCATTCAAATTCATCATTTTTAGGGGTCCTATAAGGGAATTTCTAGGTGACACATGTCACTACTCATAGGGTGACATATGGCAGTGATGATGTCACCCCCCACAGATTGGAAATTAGCGATCACACACAACAAATTTTCTCTTCCGCCCAAGTTCCTTTTAGGCTTGTGATTGCAATAAGCAGGGATCCTCCCAGACGCGATATATTATGTGATCTGGCCTATAAATCTCTGCGTACGGACAGTCGGACAACACTGAGAAAAAAGGTAAAAGGGCCTTCCTCTCCCATAGTGCGATTTTGATACTCCCAGTGGGCCTAACCTCGCAAATCGGCGATCATGGGGTTCATGGGGAAATAACAGTGGAAACCCTCTGAAAACGCCGAAGTGCGGGATTTCATATAACAAAGGAAACAAGCCCCCAGACAAGAGCCTAAAGGCCTTAGTGCTTGAGGACTCGGCACTTGGTCGTAGCCCCTAGCCATATGAAGGATATAACAGAAAGGGGCTATACCAAAAGGGGCCTAAGAGGAAATCAGAACGCGCCTGTTTGTAATATTTTAGTGATAAAGGCCCACACCCGAAGGACTTCTTATTACATCGTAAACACATCCCTGAGTAGACCAGGAGCATGATACAGAGCTTTTAAAGATGGATGGGTCAGTAGCTCCAGCATTGAATAAGAGTATGGTGTGGTGGTGTACTAATATGGGGGGCTCGGGAGTGCTTAATGATTCAGCATGTGACTTCACTCGATTTCAGAGAAAGAACTAATCAGGCAGTTAAGGAAAAATGGATGGAAACCGGCTGAGTAGCAGAGGGACACACACGACAGATACGTAGCTTGACTAGAGGCCATTCACAGGAACAATAGAAGGGACACTTTGTCCATCATACTCCAGTTTTCTTTTTAGTTTTTCAATTTCCATTTATTTCCAAGAAGGGATCAAATCCCAATTGTAATCATTTGGGGCAACATCGCCTTACATAGGCTGAGATAACTAGTCTAACAGGATAGCTGGAGCTCTAGCTAAGACATTTTTGTAACTGTAACCCAAGCTCCTCCTCTTCTTATAAATAGGGGAAAGAAACACTAATTCAAGGGTTTGGAATTTTGCACCCGCAGGGTTTGAATTCTGAGATGCCACTTTTGGTTATATTTGCATATTCATGGGGGACTTGATTGATGTTGTGTTGAATGTTATGGACTGGTTATTTGAACCCTCTAAGTACTAATGAAACTTCCCTTGTGATTCCAAGCATGATAAATGTGAAACATGTTTCCTCTTGGTAAATCTCATTTCAATTGTGTTTTCCCATTTCTGAAATAGTGTAATGACCTGATTTATGGATTTACCTAGGCTACTAAATAGAGAAAAATACCGTAATTATATTATAGATTTACTTGTGTTATTCAATAACCTACAATACCTGTAGTAATTTCATATTTATTTGTGTTATTGGATTAACCTACAGTACCTATGTGAGCCCATATTTACTCATGCTATTTGGTGCTAATGATACCCATGTTATATCTGACATGAAACCTTAATTAGCATGCCATTGTTTCTACCATTTCACCTCCTTCCTCTTACATATTTCTGCTATAACATGGTTGTTGAGGATTCTATTTGTTTACATCCCTATGCATCTATTTCCCTCCTTCCTCTCCTCCTTTCCACCATCACTACAACTTTAGTATTAAGTTGTCTCATTGTTGTGTGTTATCCACTAGAAGAACACATTTCTCTTTCAGATTGCCCCGATATATACGCCGGATTTGGATCCATGTGTTGGCTTGAGTCTTCCATAATAAAGGCCTATTGAACTAATCCCCTTTTATTATCTTTTTATTACGTGATAATTGGAGTGCTGCAAAAACCCCCTCACAGATAATCTTCCATGCACTCCTCTATTTAAGATGTCCTAGGCACTGGTCTACAATCAACCCAGAGGTTGTCTCTAGGAAGCTTTCTCTGTCTCCCGAAGCACTTGTGCTCCAGGTGCCATTTGAACCCACAACATCTTTCTCACGCCATTGTCGGGGAGTAGATTAGAATGTTTTTCCCTTGGTACGACAAATTTTTACATTTCCTTTGTTAGGTGAGCAAGGGAAGTGTGGGTTGAAGATCTATCACCTTGGCGACTCCACTGTCTCAGTTTTATGGTAAACATCTGGGCAACTGCACTATCCATTTCTCCAATTGATATCCTAGCTTTAAAGCAGCCTCATACTCGCTTTGATGCTAGAGTAGCTGAAAACTTTCCCCACTTGTGAAATTGAGATCACTCATCTTGGAAGGTTTTTGAAATGGCCATTCCTAAATTCCTGGCCAACAAATTTGCCCCACTGAATTTTTCTTCTATTACTGGTTATCCCAATCATGTCCCTTTGTTTTATGAATAGTATACCTATTTGCCTAGATTTAGTGGGAGCACAAGTAGAAGGCCTGACTAGAACCTCAAAGAATTTCATGAATGCATGGAACAACATGGTATGTTTCTTGAAGATGTATAAATGAAGTTGTTCATGTATTCTTTAGAGGAGGATGCTAGAGTCTGGTACAAAACAATACCTCGTGGAAACATATTCTTCCTTAAGAAGTTTTCATACAACATTCATTCAAGGACTATATCCACCAAATGTTCTATTTGAAGATTGCTACGCATATTTTAATGATCAAGACATTCCCAGGGTTGATGACCCTAATGAAGATGTTTGTGGAGCTCCACTCCAAGGAAACATCTACTCACATCAACAAGCATCACCCAATGAGAAAGAAAGAGAAGAAGGAAACATCATCGAGCTACAAATAAATCAACTCAGAGGTCTGATTCGATCGATCCTTCTTACGATGTATATGACTTTGATGGAGAGTCAAGTGATGTAGAGCCACCACAATCCTAGTCATGGGAAGAGGCACAAGAAGAGGAGGCCTTCCGGGAGGTTAGTAAAGAAGCTCTAGTCTACAATGCACACCCTTCAGCTGGAGAACGAGATCAAGATCCTCCTCTGATTTACAATTCCTATTATTCAGAAGAGGATGAGATGGTCATGGATGTTCAAAAGGAGTTGTTTACTAGCAAGTGGGGAGCCTGCTCCCAGCAAAAAAATTTCAAGAAGAGCCTGAATTTGAAGTAACAAGCAGTGTCTGTGATTATTTATCACAAAAAGGTTCCTACTGGGAACTCTCATGGGTGTTGAGGGACAAAGTCCCCTAGGGTTTTGGGTCAACACCCTAGCAGAGCGGGGGTTATCTATAGTAAAAAACAAGCATTCCACACAGCCATGATACTTAAATAATCAAACTACGTGAAGAGAGGTGCACCTGGGGGTCCTTCGTTTGGGTAGATCCAGCCAAGGTCCAAACCCTCTTGGAGTTCCTTTCGATCCTTAGACCTACAAAACAACCAATTCAAAGAAGCATAGCAATATATGGACCAAGTATCATATAGAAATCAACTTTATAAGATATTGAAAGGTAGTTAGTTATACAATTGAAAAAATATTCATACATAAACCATAACATTAACATCATATGCATGAAGAAGATTGATTTTGGGAACAAGACAAATGTTTCTTTATTGCAGATAAATAAAATAAAGCAAGGAATGATATCACCTGAATCTTCCTCTCATTGGCTCCAAGCAGAACCGTCCTCCGGATCCGTCCAATCCCAAGTCTTCAAAAGGCTCCTTGCATGACTCATACAAAGATATCTCAACTAGTGAAATAACATCAAAGCTCCAGGAAAAAAGGCTTTCCTATAATGGGGGGGGAGTGCTAGAAGCACAAGGATCTTCAGAGATGATCAAGGATAATCTCAGCAGAGTGATTTTTCTCTCTATTCTCTCCTCCTTTAGGCCTTCCCATTGAATCCTTTTTATACTTCTCCCAAAGTAGTTTTTTAGTTGGGAATTCGTTGGGAACAGTTGGGCCACGGGCACTAATAGGTAATCAACAGGTAAAACCCGTGATATCCACCCAAAATTAAGGAGATTTAATTTTTTTAAGTGTTTTAAGACATATACGTGGGTTGGGTATACCCTGACCCGCGTACACACACGTTTATCTCAGGGAAATGTCGCGTATAGGGAGTAAAACACTGTTTTTTAAGTATTTGGACCAAGTCTAGAAGGAGGGGTTGCCCTAGGCCATAAATGCGGCATCACAAATATCAAGAGTGAGATTTGGAGCTATAACAAATGCCCCCCAATATATGAGGTCAGAAGGGGTACATGACGGCTGAAATGTATTAAGTACATGGAAAGGAAACCTATCAAAAATTGAGAAGGACTTCACCAGATTTCAGCCTGCCAAACCACAAAAGGAGATCAAAAAGAAACATTGTCTGAGGTAGGCATACCCATGCTTAAAGAAGGTAAAATATGTCCACATATCAAGTACAAACAGATCCACTAAGAATACAAGTATAGAAGACTGAAAATACATAATGGATCATCTAATCATGATCGAACAAGTACATGTCTGAATATCACATATAAGAATGTCAATGATGCTGAAAGATGAAGCTGATCACTGATATCAAAGACTGATCCCAAAAGTACCAAATGAACATGATGGAATAAGATGGTACAACAATGCAAACTCGGGTGCCAGCATATAGAATGTCGCCATGAATGACTGCAACATATAAGGTGGAGTGGTATCAACTAGCAGCAACGGGAGCAACTGTCAAGTGAACCAATGAATGTTGATGCAACCCGAGGTCTTCATCGATCGCCGTGGTACCTTTCTACACAATGGGAATAAATGATCTGAAGTCAACCATGTGAGAAATTGTTTGATTACCGGTCATTGATGTATACCATTAACAAACGCGAGACTACTCACTGGTAATGATAATGAGAGTCAAGGTACCCAGTACAATCTAACAAGTGCGAATAGATGAGTTGGAGTCGAACACCTGTAAGAATCTATCAATCAGGAGACAATGATGGTTTCCCACTATCGATAGCGAAGGATCTGCCACTAATTACTGCAAACCCCAAGGTATTGCCAAATGGACTCTAGACCTTTGCCCCAAGGTACTGCCAAATGGGAAAGATCTGCTAGAAGGAAGGCATTAAGGCATCCTTCATCATTCTAGCGCAAGTGTAACCCGTAGGCCAATAATGTGGAAGGAACCGGACGAAAAAGATGTAGTAACCCGACTGAAGCACATTTCCAACATACACAAGATGTGGCTAGCGCACAACAGAAACCCTCTAAACCAACCAATAATGAAAGTTGACACAAAGGTGAGGTATCCACCAATAGGGTCAAATGGAAACCAAGGTACTGCATGTATCCCAATGTGTAATAGTGTAAGCTGATTTCGAACACAAGGGAAGCCACTCAATCAAAGACCCATGATACTGATCAATGCTAAGCACAAGGTGACCTATCAATAATGAAAATAGGGCCAGGGTGCAGCTCTAGGCCTGTCCTTAGAGCAATATGTCGTCGTTGATAAGGACAAGACCCACCAGCAAGAAGTCAATGGAGACCTTCTCAAACTAGCACGAATAAATGACCAATATAACTGATGTGATGATAGACAAGACACTGACAACCAGGGATGGCTGACTCAAAAATGAGTTAGAGACATCGCAGAGAGGCCGACTCAAGCTTACTTCCCTTGAAAAAAAGCACGACTCAAATGATGAGTTTGTGGCAGCACATGATAACTTTGTGTAAGCTCGTCACGCAGGAGGCATGAACGAACTCTCCATATGATTGGAAGAGCTAACCAATCGGAGGAGGAGTGACTCAATAACAAGCTTAAGGCATACCTAACCCAAACTAGATCCCACCCAAACAGAGGAGACTTTGTTTGAGTGCTTTGTTCAAGGGCGACACGACTGACTCTAGCTGCCAACAATAAGTGGAAATTTTGTCCCGTTCCCACTCTTTTTTGAATATATAATTTTTGTCTTTTTTCATTAAGCTTGACAAAGAATAAAAGAATGTTATAATACAGTGGAAAGAACGAGTGTCAATGAAGCAAATGATCTAGTTCCTGGGAATGGAACAATCCTATGCTCAATGCAGGGAGGCAAAAACTGATCAAAGACAATCAAAGGTGTGTTCCTTCCACGGGTCAAGGTGTGTCAAGTTGCAGAAGTCAAGGGGATGCAAGTTTGATTTTGTAGATGACATGGTCAAAAAGTGGCTTAAACACGAGTCCAAGTGAAGCCAGCTCAAGGCCAAAAGGTGCAAATGGTCAAAATGCAATGCAGTAGTACAACTCAACACGAAGGAGCCTCTAGGGTATAAGGCCAGAACGAATCAAAGAATCAAAAAGGAATGAGTCTTCAGCACATAAGTCATGGTGGGACTAAAGAGGTCTCTCTAGCCTAAGGACAAAAAATCGGCATGAGTGCCAAGTGACAACAAGGTACTAACTAGGGCACCCATGATAAGGTAGGCTCTACCACACAAGTCATGATACTTCTAAGCAATGAGAAGGTTCTGCACCATAACTTGGTGGGGTCGATCCTAAGGCAAAAAATGGGAAAGGAAACTGATAAGTGCATAATGCAGGTGGAAAAACCTAACCTATATCCCAGTTTCGATAACCAATGCCTATCAGAACGGACCAACCATAAAAATTTCCAAAGTGGAAATGTTCCAAGTTCTGTATACATAAATAGAAACACTAGACAAGAAGTTAATACATCCCACATATAAACTTCATAAAAAATCTTGTGTTATAGAATACAAAACTTGAAAATGTGTACCTTATATATACAATATGGTATAGGAAACCACGTAACCTTGTAGCTTATGTATAATAGTTCTTCCGGACAAACCACTTGCAGGGATCAGACCAAGGACTCCTTTGGTAGTCAAAACTCATGGCTTCAAAGAGTTCCTCCTGTGAAGGCAAATCAAGTTCTGAGAAATCATGAGAACTACAAGGATCCAAAGAGGGAATTGAGGGGTCCCATGTCCCTATAGGAAGAATCTCTCGGTTAACTGCTGGGACCAAGTCCCAAGAAGGAGAACAATAAGTCAAAGGATCCTTCTCAGAAGCAATTGAACATTGAGGATTCAACACCACATAATTCACCCGTGGCGGGGTAGAGTCTACTTGAACACTTGGAACAAACCAAGGGGTATTCTAAAGTAAGGTCGAATTAGGGTGGTGATTATCATATGCAAGCTAATCAATAGTGACCATATTCCATTTATGAGGAAAGCACATCACTCGAAAGAGTGAAGACACCATAGCATTCATAGCATAGACATAATCATGCCCAAGTATCATATTAAAGTCTAAAGGGCTATCAACCACCATCATATCGATCAAGACAGTCTTTCCACCTAAAGTAATAGGCAATTGAGGAAGAACACCCATAGATTCACCAGGTCTTCTATCATAGGCTAACAACTAACTCTGAGCTGTCAACAACTTTGGGGAACCCAAAGCTTTCCAAGTCAAAGAGGATATAATACTTGCAGAGGATCCTTCATCCACCGTACATCTATAAATGTTTGTGGAATTAACTCTGACCTTTATTTGGAAAGGTGTAGCGGAAGGAATATGAGGCTCGACAAGATTATCCCAATCAAAGGAAACACTCCTAGAACTTGGAGGGGGAACATTTGAAGAAACCGAAATGCCCCCATACCAGAAGACTCTATACTAGAGATCAAACAGACTCTTTGTTAGGCACTTCACCCCCCAAAAGATGAGTGTAATCAGCCAGTGATTGCACTGGCTCAACCACATTATCAACCAATGTTTGATGGGATTGATGAGAAACCACATCAGATCTAGGAGTAGAAGAACTTTCAGACTCGGACCATATCCTTTGAACCTTTGGAATACCAGGGCATAAATGAATAAGATGGTCTCCCTTGCATATATTACAAGGGAACTTAGGTTTAAAACTTCTACGTCCAGGTTTCTTATCAACCTTCAATCCACCAACATGACTAGCAGTGGTTTGCGGAGAGTCCTGAACATGACTTGCAGAGGTCAGTGACTCTTTGCTAGTATGACTCGTAGTGACTGGACTCGTGCCCCCAGCATGACTTGCAGCGGCTAAAGGCTCATCCCCAACATGACTGGCAGAGGTTGATGATGAATTGCTAGTATGACTCGCAGTGACTAGACTTGTGCCCCCAGCATGACTGGCAGCGGCTGAAGGCTCATCTTCAACATGACTAGCAGGGGTTGAAGATGAATGGATAGAATTATTCTTCTTCTTTGACTTCCTCTTTCTCCTCTTTTTAGATTTCTTATTACAAGAAGGAGGAGAAAAAGGAATCCCAGATTTCTCTTTGAAAGAAGATGAGCAATTAACATCCATATGATGCCCCTGAAATAAAGCATTCATCTTAGAAGCTTCAAGAGCATTTGACATATTTGGAGTGGACCACAGCCAAACGAGTAGTCCAACATTCAATCCAGGAATATTCAAAGTGGCCATCAAGGGAGTACCAACGTTTCCAAATAAAGGAAAAGCACAAGGATCCCCTTTTGGGAGGGTACCTTGGTTGGTTTCCACAGGAAAATTGGCCATATCTAACTGATTCGCAGACCCTTCCCTTACGAGAATGTAGAAATGACTTTTCAAGGAAGATAGACACACAATCAAGACCTTTTCCCTTGAGAAGGCAACTCCACAACTTTCGAAAGAACGGCCAAAATCCTTTCAAGATCGGCGGAGTGGTAAGTCAGTCACTCAAAATACAAAGTCCAAAAAGTGACTAGACAAAAATACCTAAAGCCAACTATATATGTCAAGGGTATGGGAGTGAAATTGATGAAGTGTGTATGACTCAACCAAAATCAAAGAAAAAGTAACTACATGAATGCAATCATTTTTCTTTCGATGAAAAGTAACTTCTACTTGGGTTCTAAGAAACACCTAGAAAGCAAAACTTTTTCTTTTATTTTCTTGCAACATACTTCACACAAGAAAAACTAAAATGCTTTAACAATGCAAAATTATCCTAATGCAAGGTGTAATGAAGATGCAAGAAATTTAGTATTACTTTAAAGCAAAGAATGAAAGCAAATTGTTTATCGCTTCTAATTAGCCACCTTAGATGTTCAGATAGAATATAAGTTCTTAATGCAAATTTTCATCCAAACACTAAAAGCAAATCTTAAGACAAACAAAATGCACTCTCACTTGCAAAAAGTAACCAAATCAAAACAAGGCAAAAGAAAGAAAAAAACTAAGTTTTTAAGAAGTTTTCTTTTTCACAAAAGCAAAAAACAACTTTTCAAAAGTGCTCCAAATACTATTGAAGACTTTAAGACCGAAGAATAGGCAACAAAAACAATTTGTTGCTTAGCCGGATTGGTTCTTCAACTTGCCCTGACGATGAACCACACTGGTTGGTTCGAAACGCGTCGACAAAAGATTGGTTATGTGATTTTGCCGAAGATTTTCTAAACTAATTTGCAAGTTATCAACTCAAAATGGCGAAAACTCAACAAAATAGGCATTTAAAGATGCTCTTAACGACCAAAAAGCAGCAAAAGGATCTTGGTGACAATGATCAGAAGACCAAGAAAGACAACTTTCAAAATCTTCACTCAACAACTTTCAAAAAGTGAGAAAAGCAAATGGCCACAAGATGCAGTTTTGACACAAAGCAATAAGATCACAAAGATAAAGTTTGTCACAAAGATTGAAACCAATCTTTCTTCTCTGTAAGACCAGAACAACCAAGATTCTCAGAAAGAAATCTCGTGTGCTCAAACACAAATGATGACACTTGCAACAAAACAAAACAAGACCAAAACTTTCCACAACAGGAGAGAATTTGAAACCGGAAATTTGCTGCAAAATCAAAGGCTGACAACCAAACTTGACTGCTCAAGAAACACTTAGACTAGCAAACAAATCTTGTGAAACAGAAAAACTTGACAAAATCTTGGAAAATTAGGGTATACGTGACTGTGTCAATACACAGCAGGGTGTATACATGATTCAGCCCAAATAAACCTGCGTATACGCGAGTTCATACGGGGAAACTTGCGTACATACGCTATCGTAACCTAACAAAACTGCGTATATAATAGTTCACAATAAAAAGCAAAAAAAAAGGTCTAAAGAAACTACTTAGACTTAAATTCTAAGTTCCTACAGGAACAGACAAACCAGTTACAGCAACAACGACTATGGCTGAGCCCTGATTGGCTTAAATTAACCCAAACTAGGAACAACAATACTCTTGTCCCCAGTGGAGTCACCAATTCTATTGAGGGACAAAGTTCCCTAGGGTTTTGGGTCAACACTCTAGCAGAGCAGGGGTTATCTATAGTAAAAAACAAGCATTCCACACAGCCATGATACTTAAATAAGCAAACTACGTGAAGAGAGGTGCACCTAGGGGTCCTTCGTTTGGGTAGATCCAGCCAGGGTCCAAACCCTCTTGGAGTTCCTTTCGATCCTTAGACCTACAAAACAACCAATTCAAAGAAGCATAGCAATATATGGACCAAGTATCATATAGAAATCAACTTCATAACATATTGAAAGGTAGTTAGTTATACAATTGAAACAATTATTCATACGTAAACCATAACATTAACATCATATGCATGAAGAAGATTGATTTCGGGAACAAGACAAATGTTTCTTTATTGCAGATAACTAAAATAAAGCAAGGAATGATATCACCTGAATCTTCCTCTCGTTGGCTCCAAGCGGAACCGTCCTCTGGATCTGTCCAATCCCAAGTCTTCAAAAGGCTCCTTCCATGACTCATACAAAGATATCTCAACTAGTGAAATAACATCAAAGCTCAAGGAAACAAGGGTTTCCTGTAATGGGGGGAATGCTGGAAGCACAAGGATCTTCAGACCTAATCAGGGATAACCTTAGCAGAGTGATTTTTCTCTTTATTCTCTCCTCCTTTAGGCCTTCCCATTGAAGCCTTTTTATACTTCTCCCAAAGTAGTTTTTTAGTTGGTAATTCGTTAGGAACAGTTGGGCCACGGGCACTAATAGGTAATCAACTGGTAAAACCAGTGATCTCCACCCGAAATTAAGGAGATTTAATTTTTTAAGTGTTTTAAGACACATACGCGGGTTGGGTATACACTGACCCGCATACACACGTGTTTATCTCAGGGAAATGTCGCGTATATGGAGTAAAACACTGTTTTTTAAGTATTTTGACTAGGTCTGGAAGGAGGGGTTGCCCTAGGCCATAAATGCAGCATCACAAATATCAAGAGTGGGATTTGGAGATATAACAATGGGGCCCTCCAGTCTATGACTCTTATACTTCAGAAGCTAAAGACTCCACTGTAGATTTCCAAGAGTGTTGTCCCTTTGAAGTATGGGTAGTGAAAGATCAGCAACAAGTTTTTCTTGAAAAATCTGAGGTTGAGGAGCTAAATAGTGTGTGTGGATGCCCTGACCAAGAAGACATTGGTTAGCAAACTATTTGTGAAAAAGAGGCAGTTGCAAGCTTTCCTTGTAAATTACATGACCCTGTGTCTGAGTACATGAGCCTATTCTTAAGCCAGCTACAGAGGTTGTATCAACAACATGTATTAGGTTCTTTATTTGAAGACTTTTCTTGGTGCATTCTTTCTTTAATTTTTATTTTCAACAATGTGAAGGCACAAGGCCCAGTACTCTATTGATGGCTTGGATCCATTGGAGGTTTGAACTCACTTAGGTGAATTGAGTCCTATGCATAAGTAGGAATGTATATAAATAATCTCACTAGATGAGAATTTACTTTCTAGTTGGTAGGATTTATTTTTCTGCATTGTAGATGGATGAGGAAAGCCCTGTGGAGATTTTCTGGTTGAAAAGTTCCATTATATTTTTGAATCCATGCCCAATGGTGAAGGATACTAGTCTGCAGGTTCTCAGCACCTTTCCAGCAAGGCATTGTCCCTAGTTGGAGCCAATGTTGTCACTCATTGCTTTATAAAGTTATCAGTTGCCCAAAGTGCATAAAATCAGTGAAGTTTGAATCCATTTCCCAAGCCACATGAGCTATCATAGCTTAATCGGACCCTCTCCATTATGTATTGCTCAGAAAGAGATTTCCAACGGTATATGGAAGTCCAAAAATGGACCTCTAGATCATAAGATATGGCATGTTGAAGTTACCCATGGAAAGCTAGAAGACAAGGAGGAAAGGACCAAATACAAAGGCAAATCGCATATCACAGGACCATGAGCCAATCGAAATTGAAAATCGTCTATCAGCGGGTCCAGGCGGAGTTGTTTATCGCATATCAGAGATCAGGGGTAGTCCCGCATCCTGCAATCCCGTATCCCGCAGATCCCACATACCGCATCCCGTAATATCGCTATATCGCAGTCCCGTGATCCCGCATCCCGCAACATTGCAGTCCTGCATATTCCAATACCTTGTGTTATCATTGATTTGCGATATAATGTTAAATCGTCAGGGATTGCCAAAAAGGCTTAACAAAGGAAATGCATGCAAAAATAAGGACAATCGCACCCTTTCTATCTCCTCAACGTGGTGGTACAGTTTATTGGAGGTTAGGGGCCCCGATAATAATGAATCTCGCAATCCCGTGATATCAGCAATCGGCGGAGTAAAGGGGATACCACTTTAAAAACCTTGTGATCTCGTTGATTTGCGATACAATGTTAAATCGTCGGGGAGGGGCCAATTCTATTTAACACAGGAATTCACAAAAAAACCAAGGCTGGGCAGGCCATTTTCTCTTTCCCCCAAGGGGCCACGTGGCACAATCCCATTGGCCCATACGTATGACATCGCAGCTGACGACATTAATGATGTGGAAGTATGAAAATGATGTGGCAGTATGGAGGACATGTGGCATTCAAATTTAGCATTTCCAGGGGTCCTATAGGGGCATTATCAAGTGACATGTGTCACAACTCACAGGGTGACATGTGGTAGTGATGATGTCACCCCCTACAGATTGGCAATCGACGATCATACACAAAAAAGTCTCTCTTCCGCCCAAGTTCCTTTTAGGCTTGCGATTGCGATAAGTCGGGATCCTCCCAGACGCAATATATTATGTGATTTGGCCTATAAAGCCCCCGTGTCCAGACAGTCAGCCAACACTGAGAAAGAAAGTAAAAGGGCATTCCCCTCTCGTAGTGTGATTGCGATACTCCCAGTGGGCCCCACCTCGCAGATTAGCGATCAAGGGGTTCATGGGGAAATAACAATGGCAACGCTCTGAAAACGCCGAAGTACGAGATTGCATATAACAAAGGAAAGAAGCCCCCTAATAGGAGCCTGAAGGCCTTAGCACCTGTGGACTTAGCACTTGGTCGCAGCCCCTGGTCATATGAAGGAAATAGTAGAAAGAGGCTATACCAAAAGGGGCCTAAGAGGAAATCAAAACGCGCCTGTTTCGTAATATTTCAGTGATAAAGGCCCTCACCCGAAGGACTTCTTGTTACATCGTAAACACATCCCCAGGCAGACCAAGAGATACAAAGCTTTTAAATACAGATGGGTCTGCAAATCCAGCATTGAATAAGAGTATGGGGGGTTTGGGAGCACTTAATGATTCAACATGGGGCTCCACTCAACTTCAGAGAAAGAAGTAATCAAGTAGTTCAAGAAGAATGGAAGGAAACCGGCTGAGAAACAGAGGGAAACACACAACAGAGATGTGACTTGACCAAAGGTCATTCATAGGAACAACAAAAGGGAAACTTCCTCCATCATCCTCCAGTTTTTTTTTAGTTCTACAATTTCCATTTATTTCCAAGAAAGGATCGAATCCCAATTGTAATCGTTTTGGGAAACAACACCTTACATAGGCTGAGACAACTAGTCTAGCAGGACAACTCCAGATCTGGCTAAGACATTTTTGTAATTGTAACCCAATCTCCCCCTCTTATTACAAATAGGGGAAAGAAACACTTATTCAAGGGTCTATAATTTCGCAATCACAGGGTCTAAATTTTGAGATGCCACTTTTGGTTCTATTTGCTTATTCATGGGGAACTTGACTGATGTTGTGTTGAATGTTATGGACTGGTTATTTGGACCCTCTAAGTATTAATGAAACTTCCCTGGTGATTCCAAGCATGATCAATGTGCAGCATGTTTCCTCTTGGTAAATCTCATTTCATTTGTGTTTTCCCATTTCTGAAATAGTGTAATGAAGTTGTTGGTTCCTCCCTAATTTATGGATTTATCTAGGCTACTAAATAGAGAACAGTACATGAATTATTTTACAAATTTACTTGTGTTATTCAATAGCCTACAATACCTATAGTAATTACAAATTTATTTGTGTTATTGGATTAACCTACAGTACATGTGTGAGCCTAGATTTACTCATGCTATTTGGTGCTAATGATACCCATGTTATATCTGGCATGAAACCTTAATTAACATACCACTGTTTCTACCATTTCACCTTCTTCCTCTTACATATTTCTATTGGAACATGGTTGTTGAGAATTATGTTTATTTATAGCTCTATGCATCTATTTCCCTCCTTCCTCTCCTCCTTTCCACCATCACTACAACTTTAGTATTAAGTTGTCTCATTATTGTGTGTCGGCCAACAATAGAATACATTTATCTTTGAGATTTCCCTAATATACCCCCCGCATTTGGATCCATGTGTTGGCTTGAGTCTACCTTAATAAAGGCCTATTGAACCAAGCCCCTTTTGTTATATTTTTATTACATGACAATTGGAGTGCTGCAAAATCCCCCTCACATATAATCTTCCATTCACTCCTCTATTTTAGATGTCCTAGGCACTGGTCTACAATCAACCCAGAGGTTGTCTCTAAGAAGCTTTCTCTGTCTCCTGAAGCACTTGTTCTCCAGGTGCCATTTGAAGCCAAAAACCACAAAGCTCTCCCCGAGCTCCATTAAATTTCCTCTTTCCTAAACAATTCCCAAGACTCAAAACATAAAAGTCAAGATAAGAAACAAATAAGAATAAAACCATGAAACCAATAACGACACCACAACCCAAGTGGCATGGCCATGCACAAGATGCAAACAAAACTGCAATCAAGCACAACAAAACACCAAAAGACCAAAATCACATGACTAACAACAAACACCATGACTCAATCCCCATGGTTCCCAAGGAAAGCTCAACCCAGTCCTTCTTCAAAATTTTGTGGCAATCTCTTTGCCATGCAATTCCCTACATCATATTACCATCAACGCATAATTGTCAGTGGATAAATAAACATAGAAATACACTGGTTACCTTACCTTTTTGTGCTAACCACATTTATTTCAACTTAACACATCCACGCCATCTCTCATGGGACTCCAATTCCCTTGATAGACCCACCTACAACTAGAGATTGACTAATATACATGTCAAGTACATGTTCTTGACTACAGCACATATCCACATAATGCCTGGAAAAATCAAGGTTATGAAGACTTCCTATATGCCAGGCACTCATTTTTTTGGAATTAGGGTTTCCAAACATAGCCAAAATAATTCTTTCCAAATTCCTTTCTTTTACCTTTTTCCCTTGTTGCAATCGAGGCTTACTATGTATTGTCACCTCACCCAACTGTTAGTTATATAAACACATCAAGTGTTACCTTGTCATGCTAATACCTAACATGTTACCTTGCAACTACTCACACATGTCAACCACACATTCCAAATATCAAGACAATCATATCTATCAATTTGAAATCAACCTTTACCAAGACAAAAAAAAAATCATGTCATAATTCACAGTCAACTCATAGTCTGTAGACGCAATGCTACAATTGTCACCTACTATATTCAAGTACATATCAACTGCCTCAATAGATATGTGTTAGTACAATCCTCTTAAAATAAGATCATTTTGGCAAGAAACCTTATAAACACATACTCATATTATGCAATCATCTAATATTCAACCAAATTGCAAACATACCATGTTAAAAAAATTAACTAGATGACATAATAGACACCAAACACTCAAACACCAAATAGACGACATAATCAAGCATTCAAACACTAAATATACGACATAAGAAAGGTCGTACCTTAATGTATCTCAGGGGAGGCTATCTTATATGTACAATCAATCTAGTTAGCAAGATATAACTTTATAACATGTCAAGTCAAACATAAATAAGATCATGATATCCATAATACTAACTAACTAACATGTTCACATCATAAACTCATAAGCATTTATCATTTATGCATAGTAATCACATATGTACGATCGATCTAGATTAGTAACACACAATGCAACACAATCAATCAACTCATACCTGAATGTTGTAACCATAACCATATGCATAGGGCAATCAAATTTAGCATGATACATATGACATCAAGATCTTAATGAAATAGCCCTAACCATCAAGTTACTAGCATATAACAACCATAAGCTATATATCATGCTCATCGACAACATATAACCTAATCGTCAAGCTAACTTTCATATAACAACACGTTAACCTATAGCATACTCATCAACAACATATAACATAATCATTGGGTTATCTAATATAACACAACAACAGCAATGCATACAACTACTGGTTACTATCATTCTTAACTGTACGACACATGTTCATATAACTACACTAATCAACTAACATCTACCATGAATGTAACCATAAAATCAAAAGACATATGCATAAACCTAATGTATATAAACCTAATGCATATGACAATCCCTAGCTTACATACCTGCATGTCAAACGTACAATACATGTATGATGATCGAATCTTACCCCAAAGTCTAATGTTGCAACCTCATTATGATTATATGCATCTCCTGCTCTATCTCAGCCAACACATTAGCATCATAACAACTAATAGCACCATGATGACCTAAATTTGCATACAATGGCTTCACGAGGCATGTTTGACCTACTATTCATGCATAAATATAACCAAGACAATATATGCATGACAACTGCATAATCAACCATACACGCAGGAAGACATACTCCACGATAGAACCTTCAACCTTCACATGGCGACATCACTACAACCATGATCAAAATCATGCAAATGAAACAAGCACATGGAATACATGCATAAGGAACACGTATGCAACCAACATGAAAGCATGATCAACACACAATCCAAGGAGATCACAATCATGCTATAATACCACTCTGTAACACCCTCCTCCCACATCTGCCCAAGCAACCGGCCAGATGGGGTAAACATGTGACGGGAGGATACTATGATATGATTCAACCTCCTATGTGACCTTAAAGAAATGGAATCGATGGAAACATTACACACAAACCTCCCTTAAGTGCTTCAAGACCCTGAGGAACTAATCCACCACTCCAAGTGCCCAACCCCTAAGTTAACCTAGTATTTAGATGAATTAAACCCAAATTCGCTCCCATGACAAGCCATGCATACGACTGCAACCCTATAGTCACTTTCACAGGCTTGCTTACCAGCGACCAGAGACCCAATTTGTTAGTGCTATTCCAGTGACTCCATGATTTGACCCACTTTTTCAGGCCCAGAGCCTAGGTCATTGCCCATAATTGAACCATCTCTTCAAATCGGTAAAATAACATGGAAATGACATTACTAAATCAAATACTTGTTTAAGACCTTGACTGGACCCCTACTAGCCATAACAAGCATTTTGTCAAACATATTGAAAATGTGTAACCTACAGGTGTAAATAACATATCTGAGCATAGGGGTCTTGTAGTTATCTGAGATTCGCTACGAAGCATTATCTCCTTATCACATTAGTTGCCATTTCATCCATTAGGTCATAGATACATTGATCATTCAATAACAAGTAAGAACATGATGACAGCCACCATGGCTATTGTCATAAAACATGTAAATAACCAGCATAATAGGGACATAAACACCATTGAAATCACAACCATATAAACCACATATAATCCATTGTAATGCTCATAAAGATACAAGGAGAAATAATCTTTCATTAATGATGAAAAATCCAAACTTGGGATGGGACTTCCATGTTCCACCTGACCGTAGAATGGCCGAGCTAAATCTCTCTTCATCCATTCACCCCTTTCCATATTCCAAGCATGAATGTGGGACTCAAACCAAAAGAACCAACCTGGGCATATCGAGGCTAAACCAACTCACCCTCATCAATAGAAACCATTCTTTACCGTAGTCCATCTCGGATCACTAGGCCAACACAAGCATGGATTCCACTGGATTTTTCCACCTACATCGTGAGGAAGTTTCCTATCTCTTAGTCTCTCAGGCTTTACTGCAATCCAATCCTAGATCACTAGGCCCTACACCGAGACCCCAGTCTCTCGAGATTTACCGTAATCTACGCTGGATCACTAGGCTCTAAACTGAGACCCACTCTTCAGGATTTACCGCATTTCCAAACCGGAGATTACTAGGCCCAACAGAGAGAAACCACCTCTAGGCTTTACCGTATATCTCTCCATTCACTCGCAAGGATTCCTAGGTCATCTGAGGCAACACAATCTTAAATTTACTCTAACCCATAGTCTAGTTCGAGGGTCACTAGGCCAGTGGCTTTACCGTGATCCATAGTCTGATTCAGGGACCACTAGACCATGTGCTCTATCATTCGAAGATCCACCTCACTCAGCATTGAATCCATCCAGAAATCAAGCTCAACCAAAAAATGAGAACCCCATCACACCATGGATATCCGAAAATGGCAAGGTTAGGCTAAAAGCATTGTTGCACCTGGAAAAACCAATGCCATAACAGCGAAGAACCACATGCAATACCATGCATTCCAAATCTAGGAAGGAAAATACACATGCAAATCGATACCTGCAAAGAATCTTGTTGTAGTTGCTTGATCTTTCTCTTCCTTGCTTGTCTCCTTTGCCTTCCTTGATCCAGTGATGAGAAAAAACTCACCAACTGATCCTCATAAGTCATTTTATCAATGAGGCCTATATTTTCTTCAATTTCCATTATTTTCCTTCATTTTCCTCCTCACATACAAATTGTGACCTTTCACCTTCCTTTTCTCCTAATTTCCATTATTTTCATAAATAAATGTGCCAAAAACTGTCATTTTGCCTTTCCAAAGCCTTAGCCATTGTCTTTGCCAATTTCCTTAGCCATAAACAACCAAATGAACACCCACACTAGGATGTCTTGCCCAACATTTAGCTTGGAATAAGTGTCCCATCCACCGTGGTCTTATGTATTTTTACATGGAATTTTCACCAGGGTTGTTACACTGACAAGGGTTGAGGACCTCCTTGTATAGTGTAAGAGGGAGATGATTCTTTTAATGAAGGATCTAGGTCTAATGCATTGAATCAAACGTGTGACAAAATATTGGTGAAATCCTTGTTTAGATCCTTCTAAAAATTTGGCATGATGGACTACGAATCCATAGACATTCACATGATGACAAATTTGAAGAAGCTACGAGACTCTGATACTGACTTGGTTGATCCTACTAATTGGCTCGTTGAGCTATTTGTTGCATGGATTTGTAGTTTATGATTGGTTTGGATTTTCTGAAGACAAGAAGAGCACTTTTTGATGATGTTTTGGTTTGGATATCATGGATGAATCTAATGCAGACCTCTATTGCACTTAGCATGGATAAAGCTAAGTATACAATTGATTGTTCATCTTGTTGTGAATTAGTTTGGCTTCAAAAATTATTTGCCAGTTTGTTTGAACAGATGTTGGAATCGACCATGATATATTATGATAATCAAATTTTTGTGAAGCTTTCTGAGAATTTGCTTTTTCATGATAGCTTGAGGAACATTGAGATCAAGTGTCACTATATCTGGGATGTTTTCCGAAGAAGAGTTATGAGGCTTGAATATATTTTTATTGATGAGAAGGTTTTTGATTTTTAACAAATCCACTATCCCAGATGAAGTTTGCTTGCTTCTATGAGAAGCCTAGAGTGGTTGAGAATTCCTCTTGGAGAGAGAGAGCATTGAATAACATCATGCGAATAACAATATTCCTTGGGCTTGGTTGAGAAACCATGGTCTATGGTTAGGAATATTTTCCTAATCAATCTCTTAGGTGATCTATTTTTTATTGTTATTTTTTCTGTGCTAATATCAATTACAGATTTATAAACATGTGCTTGCTTATTTCTTCTTGTACTGAGGTTTCATTAGCCGTTTGTGTATGTAAACATGTAAATTTCCTTAAGTTTAATATGACATTCATGAGAAAAATAGCTTAAATGATCAATGTTGAATAACAACAGTGAAAAATACAACAAACCATCAGATAGACACATAACACAGAGTTTTGATGAAGGAGTTCACCCCTCCTAGGCTACATCTCCTTGGTCCAACTTCCATGGCTTGGGCCTCTGTATTAGCTCAATTATGGAAAAATGTTGTTTTACAAAACTCTATGGCTCCTGATACTTGCACCAATGTGTTTATAATGTACAAATTAGCCAAGAACACCTCTTCCTAAGCTCAATTTGGCTGAAAATTTCTCTCTCTATGACTCATAGAGTCTTTTCCTAGAAAAACTCCTCTAATTCTGGAATAACTCCAGTTAGGGCCGCTAAATGTGGAGGTGGGCCCAAAATTGGTGGCACCGCCAAACTTCCGCCATTTTAAATTGACAGTTAATTAGTGTTAATTTGAATTTAGCTCATGGTTTAGCACTAATCACGTGGATTAGGCTAACCGTAACCTTAACTACCGCCAGAAAACTGGACACATGATGCAGTTTTGGAGTTCGTTAGAGCTATCAGATAAACTTTAACCGTGATCATGTTGTGGCGTTCACATGGCATACATTAAACTGTCAGGGTAATGGTCTATGAGGGAGCCGTCGGGTGACATAACTGTAACCACTAGCGTTTGGTTGTTCACATGTGGAGGGCTGGCTTGCGAGTTGGCCCTCCTAACCGCCCATTCCAACAATGTCACAGTTTAAATATATGTGAAGAACTTATGGGGTAAGCAACACGGTGTAGCGGAGGCACTTAAGACTCGCGAACAGTATGCCGGAGGTCACAGGTTCGACCCCAACCTCCACCCAAAAATTTTGTACCACTGTCGAGCCCTGCCTAGGCCTTTGGGAGGTGCCACGTGGCGGCCTCCAGGCTTGCCACGTGGCATTCTTTCATTGGCCCAAAACAAACCAATAAAATTGCGCCAACACACCACCTGAAACCCAATCTGAATGTGACACTTGTCCAACTATGATTCGATGTTTACCACCATCGACCATGCCTAGTCACCTGCCACGTCAGTAGTATGGACTGCTGACTATGCAGTGACTGGGCATTTTTTTTGGAAATTTCGCCTGGTTAGCAAAGCAATCAGAACATAATAAATTTCTCATACGAACTTGGTTTTCGGAAAAATGAGTTGTGTTAGGATCGTTTTTCTGAGATGAACACAGTTGTTCAGGTTTTGAGCCATTCTAAGAACTTTTATTTTTGAGCTAAATACTGAGCACCTAATCATTAGGTCATTAAGTTTGACTGAGAAACCTTATGGTTGGGAGGTTGGTTTTGAGGCTTGGAGTGCTCCCTTAGGTCATTATGTTTGACCAAAAGACCATTAGGCTTGGTTGAGGACACCAATTTTGAGTACTTTCCCTTGATTCATTGTATTTGACTGAGAGACCATATCGTCGGGGAGATTGATTGTTTTGACATCAAGATTAGGGTTCCTCCCTTGGGTTGTGGACTGAGAGACTATATAGTCGAGGATTTTGATATCAAGATAGGGATTACTCCCTTGGTTCATGGATCAAGAGACCTTGTTTATGGTTAGGGAGATGGGCCCTATGTACTCTCTTTGCTCATTGGGTTTGACCAAGAGACCATTGGTATGGTCTGAGATTTTGTACCTGATTACTCTCTTAGCTCATTGTGCTTTACTGGGAAACCATTCCATTTGGTTAAAGAATTTAGCCTCATGAACAATACTGATTAAGTCCATGGTCAGTTGGGTTTTGAACTTGATGCCATTAGTTTTGGCATGTGGGGTGAGCTTGATGATATCGACCCTTCCTTATGATGAGATTTGTACATCTAATAGAGAGATTGAAAAGTACCTCAATAACTAAGAGGGCGTCTTGGAAAATTGTAGTTGTGGTCGGTATTTTAATTATCAAAGTCAAAGGAAAAATGATTTTTCTTTTAGTTTTCCAAGTCATCCCCAACTTAATAGTTCATCCCCACCACTTAAGGAGGTTTGACCCAAGGTCAAAACCCCCTTTATGAGACTACCATATGTTGGAAATTGTTGGAATTCATTTCGACATCACATTCACTCATCAATTCAACCTATTATACAAGGAAATATACTCACACGTGCAAAGGAGAAGAAGACATTTTCCTCTTAGCATTAACCAACAAGTTTGACTTCTATTAACTGACATTAACATGGATTTATTCTCTATTGTTTGATAGAGCTATTGATTGGAGTTGGAGGTTGAATATTCCTAGCATCTTTGACTATTATATTGACTAAGTTTGGATTTGTTTCTAGGTTTTTACTGAGAGTTGACCACAAGTCAAACCTTGTAGTTTGACCGAGATTTGACTATGGAAGCACAGGACCAAATTTCGGCCATTTGACCAATTTTTATGGGCTGAAATTTGGCCCCTTTGACCAGACATTGATTTGTGGGCATTAACTCCTTCTCTCCTTTGACTCTTCTTGACTTGGAAATTAATGTGGTCAATGGTTGACCTTTTGACTGGAATTCCCTAAGGTACAAATTGGATGAATTGAACAATCTCTCATAAGGAAAGCTTACCAGGTTTTCCCCTTTGTGGGGTTTTGTCCCAAGAAATTTTGGTGTCTCTTGTTTCATTGTCTCCTTATGATGTCTATTGCTCCATTGTGCTTAAAGGTTGAAATTTTCTTATGTGTAACTGCTTGATTATTTGAATGCTCTAAGAAGTAAAAAAGGTATCATTGGAAGTAGTTATCCATAATAAAATTGTTCTAGTCTATCCTTCTACTAGAAAAATAGTAGTTTGTCTTTGTAACTTTCTAAATCAAAATATCACAAAACATGATTGTATGATAGGAAATATCATGAATAGAGTTAGATTTTTTAGATGCCTATATTGTCTTAAGCTAGTGAATAAATTGGAATTGAAAACAAAGTAGCCATACGCATAGATATTACACATAAAATTAAGAATATTCTAAGGGATCCACCTCTATAGGCTTACCTTGGGCTTGACCTGTCATTCCTAGGCCTATTCCTAGTGCAAGGTTGGATTCAATTTGATCCATATGGCGGCCTAAGTTATTCAACTACAGTTGCATGTCATCCAACATAAGAAGTATTTCATCCTTTGAATTGCCCCTCTTGAGCAAGGATTTTCCCAACAGAGCCTTCATATGCTAATATATATCAATAGTGCATAGGTATTGATTTTTCGACTCATGAATGTGTCCGGTGTCAGGAATCCGTGTTGTTATGTTGGCAACAATCTCTTAGTTGGAATGACAAACTTTTTATTGAATAATCTCTACCTCGACTTGCTACAACTACCACTAAATATCCTATGGAATTTTCTCACAAATCCGATGAATTGATGATTAAGATTCATACTTGCTTCTTGACCCACCCAAAGCTCCATGTTTGCAACTACCCCTATGGTAGTGACTGGAAGAAAAAAGGGAAACTCATAGAACAAAATGAATTGACAAGAAGCATGCAGTTTAGGTCTAGAAGAGGATAGAGAATTGAAAATAAAGAGTTGTTTATAAGCTTTCCCCTCTAAAATCCATGCTTGAAACAAGGAAACTTTTCCCAAAATCAGAAGGAAACAATCATTTTCGACTTCATATAATTTGGCCAGGGAATACAAATAGAGGGAATGTCCATGCTACAGGGAGAAGGTGAAATGAAAAGAGAATTGTCCATCATGATAGGGAGTGGAGAAATGATCCAAGACAACAAAGAAAAAACAAACATAGTTTGGTGATGACACGACTAAGTTAATGGATCATCCCTTACCATGCAGACCTTCATAACTAAGTTAACTATGATGTACTGTGATATGTGTCATGTACTTGGCTAATGGGAGGGGGGAGGCATGGAATCTCCTCCACTTGTTTCTTGGAGTAACATTGGCTCCATCCTTCCCTCCCACGTATCTTCCCTTCTCACCCCATACGATGATATAAATCATGAGCATTAATTTAATTGGTATTGTAATTTTTTTTATAAGACAATTTCTTTTATGGGGTAAAAGGATAATTTCATTAATAAGAAAAAGTTGCATATATTGAACTTTCCAAAAGAGGATTAAAATCTAGCAAATACTTGAGACTAACAAGCTACCTACCAATAAAAGGCAATTAGAAAATGAATGCAATAATCATGCCAACATAGAAAACTCCTTGAAGATTAAATATTTCAAAAGGGAATGCCTTTGACATTGGCATGACTTTCCCCGAGTTAACTAATTGTTCACCCTCTTCTTGGATCCATGCCTTATTACTCTTGCAGCCTCATTTTTTGGCTTCTTTGTCTTTCTTAGAGACCACCTTGAAATCCATCATTTGAATCCGAAGATTGGATTATGAGGAACTTGAGCCCAATTGCTTGCTTCGAATATAGGCGTTATATATAATTCTAAACTAATGAGTTGGCATGTCCTTTCCATATTTTCCATGTCATTCTTCTACAAGGGAAATAAATTGTGGATCATCCAGATCCATATCTTCTAGTAGGGCTTCTACTTTAGCTGCTTCTGAAGGGGAGCTAATCATTTCCTGTGGTGATGGATTTTATTGGTGCTATTCAAGAGACTTTTACAAAATCTATGCAGGATTTGATAGAGCATTATAGAAGATTCCTTTTGATGATTGCATGCTTGATTGAATGTTTCCTTACTCTTGAAACTCCTTCGAAGAGGAGAGAGACTCGAACCTATATTCAGATTTGGGAATCTGGTCAGGATTTTAGGTACCTTAGGAAGTCAAATTTCTTCTTCTTTGGGGGACTTTACCCAAATCAACGAGCATTTTCTAAGATGAGTTTTCCTTAAACAATTACTTGGTATTTGTTAGATGGTCCCTAATAAGATGTTCATATTCATGACAACATCTGCATATAAAGGGGACATTTTCATAATCTAGAGACTTCTTCTAAACACTATTCTAATAATAAATATCTATGGATAGTGGAAGAGGCTTGGAGATATTCATATAAACATAGATTTGTGCATATGAAGTATACGTCCCTCTATTGGTAGCCTCTAATACTTTGACAAAGTTGTTGATGGCATTGTTAATGCCTTCAAGGTTTCCTCCTTCCAATATTCCTTGGGAAATAGACAAACCCACACCGGGGCAACAAGGAAACCTTCCTTCTCTAGATTATATTATTCCTTCCATATTTGCATGAAGAGCCTTACATTATTGAAAAAATACAACCCTTCGTCAAGAACCCTCGATCTGTCTTCTAGGTTGGAGAAAATGGCTATAAAGAAACCCTTGGTCCCTAACTCCAATTCTATTTGGCCTTAGAGGTTCCATTTATTTTAGATCCACCCAATCAAAGCCTTTCCAAATGGTCATAATTCAATAAATTTGTAGATTGGAGCATGATCCTACAAATATTGGATATATTCTCTAATCTTACTAGATTTAACCTCATATTTTGGATCTTGCACCGCTCTTGGTAGACAATGCGCTAGATTTCTAGTTTGCCATGATGCACCCAACAAAGGGTTTGTTGCAATACCAAAAACCCCACTTCGTCTAGTTGCTTTATGAAAATGATGTCGAAAATAAAAAATGAAAAAGAATACCAATAAATCTATAATCATTATAAACTCTTGAAATAATCTAACTAAAAAAGAGATAAAGCCCCTCTCATAAAGCCAACCATAAATAACTATGTGAAACCCTAAAATTCACAAAACAAAAAATATTCATTCATAACATTATTACTCTTTCTTAATTAAAAAAAAATAAAATTATATTTAATATCGTTTATAAAACATATTTAATAATAAAAATTAATCTAATTTTTAACAACAAATTGATATATCAAACTCCTTATTTGTGATACCTTCAATTATTTAAATTTAACACACATAAATTCATATTTTTAAGGATATTAAAAGCTAGCAAATAAATTTACTTTTATCCCTGACATATATTTAATAAACCTAATTTAAGTAATAATAAAATAAATACATTAAAAAATCCATCATTGTTTACCATATTCAACGGTTTCCTCGACCTTTCAACACTTTTAATGTGGGTTGCATCACGATGAATTGCCGTGCACGTTGTTGGTGCCCTAGTTTGAAGGAAAGCAAGCACAGCAAGGGGAAGTGGGAAAAATAACGACAAAGATGTAGAATTTCCATTAATTGATTAATAGCAATGGCATTTATTAATTGAATTGTCATTACAGTTTTTTCATTAAAACATGGTATATAAGAATTAATTAAAATAATAAATGCATTGAAAATTTGTCCACTAGACTATTTTTCCTTTTTCTTTTTGGAAGTATCTGAAATCTTTGGAGACGTTACTCATAGCCTTGTAGTGTAGGAGATACAAGTAATAAAAAAGCAAGCTCCATCACCA
Source organism: Pinus tabuliformis (assembly GCA_031772625.1). Lineage (NCBI taxonomy): Eukaryota > Viridiplantae > Streptophyta > Pinopsida > Pinales > Pinaceae > Pinus > Pinus tabuliformis. The sequence goes on along the minus strand of CM062806.1, from coordinate 780,967,427 downwards.
ACTCTAGTGTATGGAGTTTTGGTGTTTGGAATTGATTTGCAAAGAGTCTCGCCCGTGTTCAAATCTCTGGAGGCGTCACCCATACCAATGTAGTGTAGGAAGATATAAGCAATAAAAAAGAAAGTCTCATCACCAACTCCGGCCTATGGAGTTTTGGTGTTTGGAATTGATTTGCAAAGAGTCCCACCCATGTTCAAATCTCTAGAGGCATCACCCATACACCTGTAGTGTAGGAAGATACAAGCAATAAAAAAAAAGTACCATCACCAACTCTCACCTATGGAGTTTTGGTGTTTGGAATTGATTTGCAAAGAGTCCCACCCGTGTTCAAATATCTAGAGGCGTCACCCATACACCCGTAGTGTAGGAAGATACAAGCAATAAAAAAGCAAGTCCCATCACCAACTCCGGCGTATGGAGTTTTGGTGTTTGGAATTTATTTGCAAAGAGTCCCACCCGTGTTCAAATCTCTGGAGGCGTCACCCATACGCCTGTAGTGTAAGAAGATACAAGCAATAAAATAGCAAGTCCCATCACCAACTCTGGCCTATGGAGTTTTGGTGTTTGGAATTGATTTCCAAAAAGTCCCACCCGTGTTCACATAACGGAAACTTTCCAACAATTTTATTCATAAATCTTTACAACTACAACTACCTTCAAATATTATGTTCATTATGTTCCATTCATCTTTAATGCAATAAATTTTAAATTATAGACATATAATTTGTGCTTATGCATCTTAGAATAGACTATGATGGAATGTATTATTAAGACACTCTGTGATGTGAAGGTCATATTGTTAAGATACTTAGTGATGTGAAGGTCATTGGTTTGAAACTCCGTGGGTAAAAATCTAGCCATGTTAAGGGGTGGTGTGGCCCAGGCTGGGTGTGGGTGATTTTGACGACTTATATGCCCATAAGTCACAGTTTCTCAAGCCAAAAATTAAGCGTGTAGTCATCTCAAAACTCACACGATTTAATAAACAAAATTATATAATTTATTTAATATATTATTATTAATAAAATTAAATATCAAATTAGTAAATAAAATATTTTATTTATGAAATAAGAAACCCTGTCTATACCATCTCATCATTCTTCCCAACATATTTTACAGATTTGGTAAAGATACAATTGACGCCCCTTGATATTGATGGCAGCCCTTGATATTGACGAGCATGGTTGGAATTTCAAAACAAACCAACCCATCAAATTTCATGGTTTTCACACTTCCCAGAGTTGTCTTCGCAGTGTAAATATTTCCCCTGTATTTGAAGGGAAAATCACCTAATGACGAGCAATTTGAATTTCAAAACAAACCAACCCATCAAATTTTATGGTTTTCACACTTCCTATAGTTGTCTTCGCAGTGTAAATGTTTCACTTGTATTTGAGGAGAAAATCACCTAATGATGAGCAATTGTCTCCGCAGTGTAAATATTTCACCTTTATTTGACAGGAAAATCACCTAATGAAGAGCAATTTGAATTTCAAAACAAACCAACCCATCAAATTTGATAGTTTTCACACTTCCTATAATTATCTTCGTAGTGTAAATATTTCACCTATATTTGAAGAGCAAGTCACCTAATGATAAACAATTTATCCATCAAATTTCATCCCTAATGACCAAAACCCACAGCAACCACTATATAATATAGTCGTTAAATTTAAACAAATACATTATCTGACATATACTACACGACACATTGATAACACTATAACGTTGTGTATATCACCCACCATTACGGACATATCCCACGTGTTTTCGGGGATTCTTTGTCTGAGAGGCCTCATCGTGGATCATCCAGATCCATATCTTCTAGTAGGGCTTCTACTTTAGCTGCTTCTGAAGGGGAGCTAATCATTTCTTGTGGTGATGGATTTTGTTGGTGCTGTTCAAGAGACTTTTACAAAATCTATGTAGGATTTGATAGAGCATTATAGAAGATTCCTTTTGATGATTGCATGCTTGATTGAATGTTTTCTTACTCTTGAAACTCCTTCAAAGAGGAGAGAGAATCGAACCTATATTCAGATTGGGGAATCTGGTCAGGATTTTAGGTACCTTAGGAAGTCAAATTTCTTCTTCTTTGGGGGACTTTACCCAAATCAACGAGCATTTTCTAAGAAGGGTTTTCCTTAAACAATTACTTAGTATTTGTTAGATGGTCCCTAATAAGATGTTCATATTCATGACAACGTCTGCATATAAAGGGGATATTTTCATAATCTAGAGACTTCTTCTAAACACTATTCTAATAATAAATATCTATGGATGGTGGAAGAGGCTTGGAGATATTCATATAAACATAGATTTGTGCATATGAAGTATACGTCCCTCTATTGGTAGCCTCTAATACTTTGACAAAGTTGTTGATGGCATTGTTAATGCCTTCAAGGTTTCCTCCTTCCAATATTCCTTGGGAAGAGAAAATAGACAAACCCACACCAGGGCAACAAGGAAACCTTCCTTCTCTAGATTATATTATTCCTTCCATATTTTCATGAAGAGCCCTACATTATTGAAAAAATACAACCCTTCGTCAAGAACCCTCGATCTGTCTTCTAGGTTGGAGAAAATGGCTATAAAGAAACCCTTGGTCCCTAACTCCAATTCTATTTGACCTTAGGGGTTCCATTTATTTTAGATCCACCCAATCAAAGCCTTTCCAAATGGTCATAATTCAATAAATTTGCAGATTGGAGCATGATCCTACCAATATTGGATATATTCTCTAATCTTACTAGATTTAACCTTATATTTTGGATCTTGCACCGCTCTTGGCAGACAATGCGCTAGATTTCTAGTTTGCCATGATGACGCAACAAAAGGTTTGTTGCAATACCAAAAACCCCACTTCATCTAATTGCTTTATGAAAATGATATCGAAAATAAAGAGTGAAAAAAAATACCAATATATCCATAATCATTATAAACTCTTGAAATAGTCTAACTAAAAAAAGATAAAGCCCCTCTCATAAAGCCAACCATAAATAACTATGTGAAACCCTAAAATTCACCAAACAAAAAATATTCATTCATAACATTATTACTCTTTCTTAATTGAAAAAAAAAATAAAATTATATTTAATATCGTTTATAAAACATATTTAATAATAAAAATTAATCTAATTTTTAACAACAAATTGATATATCAAACTCCGTATTTGTGATACCTGCAATTATTTAAATTTAACACACATAAATTCATATTTTGAAGGATATTAAAAGCTAACAAATAAATTTACTTTTATCCCTGACATATATTTAATAAACCTAATTTAAGTAATAATAAATACATTAAAAAATCCATCATTGTTTACCTTTATCCCTGACATATATTTAATAAACCTAATTTAAGTAATAATAAATACATTAAAAAATCCATCATTGTTTACCATATTCAACGGTTTCCTCGACCTTTCAACACTTTTAATGTGGTTGCATCACGATGAATTGCCGTGCACGTTGTTGGTCCCCTAGTTTGAAGGAAAGCAAGCACACAAGGGGAAGTGGGAAAAATAACGACAAAGATGTAGAATTGCCATTAATTGATTAATAGCAATGGCATTTATTAGTTGAATTGTCATTACAGTTTTTTCATTAAAACATGGTATATAAGAATTAATTAAAATAATAAATGCATTGAAAGTTTGTCCACTACTTAGAATATTTTTTCCTTTTTCTTTTTGGAAGTATTTGAAATTTTGGAGGCGTTACTCATAGCCTTGTAGTGTAGGAGATACAAGTAATAAAAAAGCAAGCTCCATCACCAACTCCAGTCTATGGAGTTTTGGTGTTTGGAATTGATTTGCAAAGAGTCTCACTCATGTTTAAATCTCTGGGGGCGTCACCCATACCACTGTAGTGTAGGAAGATATAAGCAATAAAAAAGAAAGTCTCATCACCAACTCCGGCCTATGGAGTTTTGGTGTTTGGAATTGATTTGCAAAGAGTCCCACCGTGTTCAAATCTCTAGAGGCATCACCCATACACCCGTAGTGTAGGAAGATACAAGCAATAAAAAAAAGTACCATCACCAACTCTCGCCTCTGGAGTTTTGGTGTTTGGAATTGATTTGCAAAGAGTCCCACCCGTGTTCAAATATCTAGAGGCGTCACCCATACACCCGTAGTATAGGAAGATACAAGCAATAAAAAAGCAAGTCCCATCACCAACTCCGGCCAATGGAGTTTTGGTGTTTGGAATTTATTTGCAAAGAGTCCCACCTGTGTTCAAATCTCTGGAGGCGTCACCCGTACGCCTGTAGTGTAAGAAGATACAAGCAATAAAAAAGCAAGTCCCATCACCAACTCCGGCCTATGGAGTTTTGGTGTTTGGAATTGATTTCCAAAAAGTCCCACCCGTGTTCACATAACGGAAACTTTCCAACAATTTTATTCATAAATCTTTACAACTACAACCTTCAAATATTATGTTCATTATGTTCCATTCATCTTTAATGCAATAAATTTTAAATTATATATATATATATATATATATATATATATATATATATATATATATATATATAATTTGTGCTTATGCATCTTCGAATAGACTTTGATGGAATGTATTATTAAGACACTCCGTGATGTGAAGATCATATTGTTAAGATACTTTGTGATGTGAAGGTCATTGGTTTGAAACTCTGTGTGTAAAAATCTAGCCATGTTAAGGGGTGGTGTGGTCCAGGCTGGGTGTGGGTGATTTTGATGACTTAAATGCCCATAAGTCACAGTTTCTCAAGCCAAAAATTAAGCATGTAGTCATCTCAAAACTCACACAATTTAACAAACAAAGTTATATAATTTATTTAATATATTATAATTAATAAAATGAAATATCAAATTAGTAAATAAAATATTTTATTTATGAAATAAGAAACTCTGTCTATACCATCTCATCATTCTTCCCAACATATTTTACAGATTTGGTAAAGATACAGTTGATGCCCCTTGATATTGACAACACCCCTTGATATTGACGAGCAGGGTTGGAATTTCAAAACAAACCAACCCATCAAATTTGATGGTTTTCACACTTCCCAGACTTGTCTTCGCAGTGTAAATATTTCACCTGTATTTGACGGGCAAATCACCTAATCACCAGCAATTTGAATTTCAAAACAAACCAACCCATCAAATTTGATGGTTTTCACACTTCCTATAGTTGTCTTCGCAGTGTAAATGTTTCACTTGTATTTGAGGAGAAAATCACCTAATGATGAGCAATTGTAAATATTTCACCTTTATTTGACGGGAAAATCACCTAATGATAAGCAATTTGAATTTCAAAACAAACCAACCCATCAAATTTGATGGTTTTCACACTTCCTATAATTGTCTTCGCAGTGTAAATATTTCACCTGTATTTGAAGAACAAATCACCTAATGATAAACAATTTGTCCGTCAAATTTCATCCTAATGACCAAAACCCACAGCAACCACCATATAATACTATAAAAACATTAATGCGCAAAAACAATATATAGTCATTAAATTTAAACAAATACATTATCTGACATATACTACACGGCACATTAATAACACTATAACGTTGTGTATATCACCCACCATTACGGCACATATCCCACGTGTTTTCAGGGATTCTTTGTCTGAGAGGCCTCATCGTTCTGACTTCGGACAATGAAATGTCGGAGATGCTGACACGGATGTTGGCTGCGGTTGACTAGCAATAGTTACGAAATCCGGAAAGATGGACGACATTACAAAATATTTTATTTGATTAGATTGAGTGTTTCCGTGAAGACCAGGGATCAAAATTGAACACATTAGAGCCCTTCAAAGGGCCTCTGGCACGTCAGAGAAGTAGGGAGAAAATTTTACCAGTCAAAAAAAATTTAAAAATTGATTTTTGTCATTTAAAAGAAAAAATTGGAATAATATCTCAAAAATTTTAAGAAGTGTGGTCAAATTGTCAACTTTTTTTTTTAAATTTCATTTTTTTTGAAATTAGAATTTTAGGAATGTTGAATTTGTAAAAAAAATTTCATGTTAAAACTTAAATCCCATTTCAGAAACTCCCATTTCAAAAACAACAGTTTCCTTTTGAGTTGTTTTTTCTATTTGTGCATGTGATGCAAGTTCTTATTAATTATTATGTCACAATTACCTTTTGATACCATTACATTTGGTAGTTTCTGAGTTGCTCCCGAGTTGTTTTTTCTAATTGTGCATATGATGCAAGTTCTTATTAATTATTATGTCACAATTACCTTTTGATACCATTACATTTGGTAGTTTATGAGTTGCTCCCATTTCAAAAACAACAGTTTCTTTTTGAGTTGTTTTTTCTAATTGTGCATATGATGGAAGTTCTTATTAATTATTATGTCACAATTACCCTTTGATACCATTACATTTGGTAGTTTCAATTGAGAGCGACTAGATGTCAATATGGGCCATGTATTAGGTCTGTAATTTCACTGGGTTGTGCCTGAAGGTTGCCCAAAGCAAGGTTTGACGATGATTTAAGCTGGAGAGGAGCATAGATTCATCATTCAGCAAACGCCTGTCAAGCAAGGTTTAAGCACAATTTATGCTTTGAGAGGAGCGCATTCAACATGCTTCCTAACATACTGGATTTGATTTGTTTGCAGATTCCCAATTCCTGGTATGTTTTCATGTTAAAAAAGGAAATACCAAAAACATATACACCTTTATACACTCTTTTGTTGAATCCTAAACCTGTTTAGAATTTTACTGAATTTTTTCATTCATGCAATAAACTTAAATTTGATTGAGCTACTTGTATATTGGCTTGAGCGTTCTGGTCACAAAAGTTTCCTACAAAATTAATCCTTATCTGAACTGGAGCAGGAATATAGGTCTCCTGTTTATCCATTAATGGTAAATGCATCCGATATATTAGTTGCGGCTCATATCAGACCTGCCTTATACACAACATCCATGGGGTTGTTGTTCCACCATTCTCCTCTGAAGAAATAAAAAGAAATTTGAAAATAATTTACTGTTGTCAATTGAATTGCTCTTTTTTTTTTATGCTTTTCATTATAGAAGTGCGACCTGAATATGTGCCCTTCTAGATGAAATTAAGACCTGCCCTTCAAATTTGATCACTGGTGAAGACGTACCTGTAAAGTTAGGGAATCTTTGAATCTCTATCCAAATGTTTTGTCTACTTATACTCTTCAGGGTTGTTAATGGCTTAAAATAAAAGCTAAAATAAAAATAAAAATAAAAATGAAAAGATTATAATTCATTTAAATGTAGATGAGATATTGATTAATGATTATTTTTATTATTAATTATTTTATATAAATTTTAATGATGATTTTTATTATTAATTATTTTATATAAAAAATTTAGTTAATATTTATTATAGAGTAGGAATATGTTAAACTGTTGTTTTGGAGTTAGAGTGAGTTTGTTAAAAAGATAGTTAGTTAGCTCATGCAACACTTGGTTTATTTGGCTTGACAAAAGGTCAAATTCACAAGGTTGGTGGTGGTATGTTTTTTTGATTTAAGGTTTCTTCTTGATCTATAAGTAGTCTATTTCTAAATCATCTTCTTGAGTTTTTTTCGTTGTGATTCAATTTCACAATTCCTTGTGTGCATGATTCCAATGGGTCTTTAAGACAAGCGTAGGATCAAGGAGGCTAAGTGGATAGGTGCAAACTCAATCCAACAAATGTAACATAGACTTGTTATATACACAATAGTTGATCATGATAGGATCAACATTTCAAGAATTTTTTTACACGATTGTTACTAAATGGTTTATTTAAGGGCAAATCTATCTTACTCAAGCCGAGTTAAGCTTATAAATAGAAAAGTATGCTATTTTTTTGGATGTAATTAATCGATTTGATTATGGATGTAAGTAATAATTATAAAACCTATTACTAATGGAACAATTAAGTTTGTAGTATATTTTTATTAAATCAATCGGGCGTGTCATCTTATTGAGCTAGTCATCCATGCACTCCAATGCCATGAAGATAGTTATTCTAATCATGTCAAGTAAATCATCAATAAACTTCAATGTCCTCAAGACTCAATTATTCTAAACACTTCAAACAAAACCAAATGTTGTAAATACAACACTCCTATCAATGGGTGCACATTATATGAGGGACATGTGTTTGTTTACAATGTCATTATCTATATACAATGCTTTACACTAATGAAATAATTTTAAGTGCAAAAGTGTATATTACATTTAAGAGTTAAAAAATATTTGTGACATGTAGCAGTGACTTACTTGACTTTTTTAAATAACATTAAACACAACAAATATATTCAAAATTAATGAAATGTATTTAGATGCATATAAACATTTATAGTGGTGTATATTTGATTTATAATTATTTAGGATATGATTGATGAAAATCATTGCAATTCATTATCATTGATATTGTTGATTTCTGACATGTAGAATTTACATGTTCTTTGATCATTTAGTTTTGATGTGACATGTTTATGATAAATTCTTATTGAGTGTTATTAATTAATTTTTCCATATAGTTTTATCATTGTAATATTTTTTATCTTTTTTTCTTTTTTGGTGGGGTAAATGGATACTTTCATTAATAAGAAAACATTACATATAGCTTGGATTTCCAAAAGAGGACTAAAATATAAGATATTCTTGAGACTAACAAGTTGCCTACCAATAACAAACAAGCGGACGTTGGCTCCGATAATCATGCTACATAGAGAACTCCTTGAAGATTCAAGATTTCAATGGGGTGGATGCCTCTGACATTGGCATGATTTTCCCTGAGCTAACTAATTGTTCACCACCTTCTTGGATTCGTGGCTTATTTCTCTTGCGGCCTCGTTTTTGGATTCTTCATCTTTCTTGGAGACCACCTTGAAATCTTTCATTTGAAACCCAAGACCAGGTTTTGATAAACTCAAACCCAATTGGTTTCTTTCCTCGTGTCAAAGATAGGTGATGTACAAAATCCTAGCATGATGATTTGGTATGTCCTTCACATATTTTCCATACCATTGTTCTGCAAGGGCAATCAATTGTGGGTCATCCAAATCTATATCTTCTGGCAGGGCTTGTACTTCATCTTCTTATGTAGGGGAGCTAACCATTTCTTGTGGTGATGGATTTTGTTGGTGCTCTTCAAGAGACTTTTGCACTAGCTTTGTAGGATTTGATAGAGGATAATGGAATTTTCCTTCTGTTGATTGCATGTTGGATTGAATGTTCTCTTTCTCTAGAGACTCCTTCATAGAGGAGAGAGCCAAATCTAAGGATTTGGTCAATATTTGAGGTACCATGAGGACTCAAATTTCTTCTTCTTTGGGGGACTTATCCAAATCATCTTCCTCTTTCAAAGAAGGGTGTTCTTCAGGCGGTTCCTTGGTATTCATTAGACAATCCCTAATATTATACCCATATTAATGACAACGTGTACATCTAAGGAGATTGATTCCAAACACTATCTTGGTAATAAATATCTATGGAGGTTGGAAGAGGCCTCTAATACTTTGACAAAGTTGTCAATTCCTTTAAGGGTTTCCTCCTCCCAATATTCCTTGGGAAGATAAGAGATATACCCACACCGAGGCAACAAGGAAATCTTCCTTCTCCAGATTATACTGCTCCTTCTAAAATTTGAATGAAGAGCCTTGCATTGTTGAAAAAATATGACCCTCCTTCAAAAACCCTCAATATGTCTTCCAAACTAGAGAAGATGATATTGGATAATCCTTTTGCCCCTAACTCCAATTCTTTTTGACCCTAGAGGTTCCATTTATTTTAGATCCACCCTATTAGAGACTTTTCTGAAGGTCACAATCTAATGAATTTGTAGATTAGAGCGTGATCCTACATATATTGGATATATTCTCCAATCTTGCTAGATTGAACCTTGTATTTTGGATCTTGCACTGCTTTTGCTAAGCAACACCCTAGATTTCTAGCTTGACACAATGTACTCAGTGAAGGTTTTTTTGTGAAACTAGAAACCCCACTTCGCTCGGATGCTCTATGAAAAAGATGTTGAGGATGAGGAGATTGAAAGGGTACCAAAAGACCCAGAATTGTAATACACTCCTAAAAAAATATGGTTGAAAAAGGGGGAAATTCCCCTCTTACAAAACTAAACATAGACAACCATGTGAAAAAACCTTAAAATTTACAAAGAAAAACAAAAAATCCTATTTTAAAGAGAGAATCCATCCATGTGAGTCAAAATATTTAAAAGTTTGTGGAATAACCTGTTCATAGCTTTAAACCCAACGTTTCGAACTTCTATGTGAGTCCATCTTCAAGGGACGCCCAAATTCTTGAGAAGATTGGTGTGGAGTAGGGCAAAGAAAAACAAAGATATATATAATGATAGATGAAGGGAATCATGGAGTCGGCTAGTAGAATATGTAATTAAGATTCTTAATATAATTAATTAGGGTTATTAAAGAGATAAATTAATTCATTAATAGATAATTTATAATAATTCTTATGTTAATTATATATGTGTATGATATTTTATTTTAAATTAATTATTTATTAATGATTTGAAATCATCTTAAATTATAATATAATCCTAAGATACACCTTATAATCATTGAAAAGTAAACATTTAAGATTAAGTGAAATTCATTCATGTAAGTGAATATTCTTGTTTTAATATATTTAGGGTTATTTTAGAGGAAGATTTAATTAAATTAAAGCTAATTATTGTATTATATGCAAATGAGTAAGATTTTATTTATTTATTTATTATTTCAGCGTTATTTGTTTTCTTATTAATTTAACATATAATTCACTATATAATTATATATAGATTCTTATATTAAAATAATTATGTTTTATTTTGAATATTATATCTATTTTGACCATTTAATAGTAACTTTTAACTTTATTTGATAATGTTAAATATTATAAGCTGGAATGAGTCATCTTAAGGAAATATGGTAAATTTTTAGGTTAATGTTAAGACATATTATTAGTTATTATGAATGGTGCAATTTATTAAGAGTTTCAAACATTATTAATACTAAAACCTTCATCACAGTTTATATTGTTTTTTTTGAAATTTTATTAATATAAAATTTTTAACTTACATTAAAACATTAAATATAAAACAAAATTTATAAAATCATGTGTCACAAAACATAAATGTTTTCCCATAATTTAATTGGAAAATTCAAATGTTTTTTCTCAACTAGAAAAATATGTCATATTAAAAAGTTATGGTATTGACCAAATTAGAAAGTTTGTGTTCGTTGCCTTCGTACATTTGGATGATGATGCCATGTGTAATAGTAGCTTAGCGTTCCACCACCGTGCACTTTAGATTCATATCCATGTACCATTGAAAATCCATATTCATTTAAGGACCACACCAAGATTCATATCCATGTACCATTTAAAAGCCATATTCATTTAAGGACCACACCAAAGTCATGGGAATTTTTTTACTATAGTAGGTTGTATCATTGTTTTTCTTAGCACCAACAACCCAATAGTATAAATGATTTCTTTTTTTGAGGAATTATACATCACAATAACTTAACTAGAATTTGTATAAGGAGGTATAAAGAATTGTTGATAATTTAGGTGGGTTTTTTAAGAATGGAGAAAGTGATTACAGATCTAGCAGTTCTTTTGAACAATTTTGGAGCACTTGTCGATAGGCAAAATTTTAGGGGCTAATATTCGCAGGTGAGCTAATTTTATATACTTTTTTCAAACAAAAGATTCGCTAATTTCCATTTTTTTTCTACAAATGATTCGCCCAAATTTTATAGTATGAAATTATTTTCCCCTAGAAATCGCTAAAAAATTATATAGATACTATATAAAATTATTATAAATTCAAATATTTTTACAAAAATATCTCCAAACATTTTACAGATTGCATATTATGGACTAGTAGGATTCGCCAAGGTTTCTAAACATTAAGACAAATTTCCATCCTTGAAATTTTCCTTGTAGTCACCAACATTGAGAAAATTATTCTAACGTTCATAAAGAAATGAACCAAGAATCTACCAATACGAATAGAACACAATAAGAAGTTAATAGCTTGATAAATTTATCAAACTTAATCCATTAATTACATTCTCATTAGGAATGTCCCTTCTAAGTAGCACATTAGCAGCTTGCAACTTTGTAATTGGTAAATATCAGTATTGTAATGTTGTTTGCAGTTTTTGTTCAAAATAGCAACATTATAATGGCTTTTGATGTTCCTGTGAGTGGGTTTGTTAATCACAGGCAAATTGATGGAAGTTTATAAAAATTGCTTGAAGATTTTGATTCTTACACCCATGATCTGTTGGAATCCTTGAAGAACAACAATGTAAGAGTTGGATGTCACATCAATCAACCAAAAATCAAGTACTTTCTGTTAATTCATTGGGAAAAAAACATGAGAAATGACAGTGCCATCCAGTGTCATGGGAAATATGAAGTGAGAACTATGCTACACAACCTTAAGCCTTCATTCGAGAATTCTAAATTGGCTACAATGCATTTAATCACTGTAAATATCACACCAACTCTGTGTCTCGTATTCAAATAATTCAGAAGTTATGATTGAAATAACACACCTACCATGTATTGCATTTAAGATGTCATATTATATTGAGAAAATGACCATATATATACTTGTGCCAAAAACAAAAGCCATACAAATTTAATGAATAAATTCAGGGGATAGCAAGGGTAAAATAAAAGAATTGTCCAATCCAATAGGATCAAAAATTCCTCCAAGGACAAGAAGAATCACACTTAACGAAAATTCCCCAGGTTTATATAAAAAATTGATAAGCTAAGTAGAAATCGATTTTCAAACCCTTATGGTTTATAGTTGACAAAGAATAACAACAACAATACAATTGTTGTGGGCATGAACTTGCACCCAAAAATCATCCATGTATATGACAATAAACACTCCTAGCATCTGCAACAAGAAATTTGTTATTTATACAAAGCTCAAAACTAGAGATGCACAGAACAGTTTGTTTGCATGTATGGAAAAAAAATTATGGGGATAAAATAAGTAACCTATTTACTCACTTGAGGAAAGTTGGTTACATAGAATGAAAGACCTTTTATTGGATTCCCATATATTACTACCTTCTCAATTGGGGCAAGCATGTTTGGTAGCAGCATTGTTGTATTGGATGGAGTGTTGTATAAATAGATAGCCATTGCTTATATGAAGCTGAGGGTTAACAATCAATGTCATTCAAGCAATTGCATTTTTTTATAATTTATCCATTGAACATACCATTACCTTTTCAACATTGCTAATCCATATCTTTTCAACATTATGAAGGTACATAATCTGTAATCCAACCATTACTATCGATATTACCATATATAATGTTGTGAGTTTTGAGTTATTTGATTGTGTTCACACAAATAGGAACAAGACAAAAGCTATTGAAACAACAGTAAAAAAATCACAGGAGTCCAATCCCAATCTACCTAATCATGCGAGTCAGGTTAACAAGTAGGAAAGAGACAATATTTAAATTTAACGTGTTATTTTTTTGGTTTGAAACTGAAAACATATTTAATTGGTTTTCTATAGAATCTATTAGAGCATGTATAAGATGAAATTTGGGAAAGAATTAATGGACATGTGCGAATTCAACTGTTCAAAAGTTTGCATTGTTCAATAAAACACACCGACGTACATTCATAGGAGGGTTGAACATGGTTCCATCTTGCATGAATAATACTAAATAGGTAAAGCTTATAAAACTGATTAGGGTTCAACATGGTTGCATGTTGCAATAATAATGAAATATCGAGAAAACAAGGGGAAGGTTGTCATTAGAAGCAAAACATGGGGAAATTTGGTTTGCATAGTCCTTTCATGGCTATATCACAAAAGCTAAAACTAGTTGTGATGCGTCAGAAACATAGTCATGATGTTGTGAAAGGTTGCAAAAGTAAGTACTCATACCTATTTTGGTAGCATATCCATGCAACGGTTTTTTTTCAAGAAAGAGTAAACATGTGCATAGAAACCTCTTAATTACCATTTAAAGTGAAATGTATAGTAGAAGAGATTCATTGGAAATGCATTTAAATTGATGGGTGGAGAAGAAAATTGTTGGGAAGTATGCTTTGTTCCATATTGATTTCAAGAATTTAATTGTTAGATATCTTTTCCATATAAATTTCGAGTCTATAATTGTTGGCTATACTTGACATGAAAAATCAGACACACATATTATATTTAAGAATGGAAAATTTTGTTGTCAAATAGACAAGGAAACAGGGAAAGCAAGGGAGTATGAATGCCCATGCAAGTATGGGACTATTCTATAAGATTTATTGTAGAGTGAGTAAAATTTGACAAAAAAACATGTTTTGTTTGCTATAACAGTAGAAGTATGTAGCGGAGTGGGGAAAAAAGATTGAAGTCCTTCAACCAAAGTGCATGTTGATTTTTATTGTTTTTCCTGTAGGGCAAATGCCTAGTCATAAATACAAGGTGATATGTGGCATCCACAACACCATTCGATATTTAGATTTGGTACACGATCAAGGTAATATATGTGAAGTTTCATGTTTTTATCCCTTTCATGTACATGGGAGAGGACATGCATGAAATATTTAATTCTTTTAAGTAGTTGGAGATTTGGGCGCACCTAGTACAGTGGCATAGTATGAGAATGTAGGAACTGGGTTTGTATATCCAAAATAGAAGCCTCTTGTTCATGTATCTGATGGAAAAATGTGTAGAGCTGAGAAATATATTGTGGATCCATATGTTTCTGCAAACAAAGGGAAAGCATGTAAGTGAACATGTATAAATTCATTAATTGAAAGCGAAAGCATAGAAGAAAAAAATATGACTAACCTTTTGAAATTTAAAGTATAGTAGAAATAGAATAGACTAAAAAAACGTAGAGATTTGAAGGTGTTAACATGAGAGAACATATGAAACATTTGCAAGTGGAATGCAAAGGAAGGAAAGTAACCAAGAAGAGAAGGTCTTCAAGTAGTCTGATTCACAGATTTGGAGGCAAGGTATCCTTCTTCTTTTTTCCTGCGAAGTACATACGGATTTTCTTGCATGCGTGTGTAGCGCATGAAGGAGAAAGCTGGAGTGATGCAAATATCATTCAACGATATAACTCTAGATATGGTTGTGAAGGTAAAGCCCTAATGATCGATGTTGTCATTGTCGATTGTTTCATTTTGTAGTGTCATGCCTTGTGATTTATGGATTGTTAAGGCCCATACCATGCGAAGGGGTAGGTGTCTTCGAGAACTCCTTGTTACAGGGAAAATGGGCACATATTTCGGATTTGAGCCATCCCATGTTGGACCTTTGTAGTGCATTAAATCGACCACAACAAATGAGGGGACTTATGGAGGGAGAGAACCAGTTGTGTGACGAATAGTGACAACTTTCCCGAGAGAACCATTCACGAGGCTTGCTTCAACCCACAAGTTGCTTATTAGAATGACATGCTGACCAATGCAGAGAAGCACTTGTGCATCAAGTTATTCATCTTCTTGGTTGGAGGAGGGCATTTTTTCCTTTGCTCGACACAATAGCGTGCAATAGGCAAGTTCAATTTCTTGAGCATGGTTTTATTATGTTGCCATCTCGTCTCCTTGAAGATTGGATTTTGAGCGCGTCATTAGAAAGTTCCAATCATCCAATGTGGGGGTTGCACTACGAAGGTTGGAAAGGAGTTGCCAAAATGAAACCTACACAGGACTTGTACCTTGTTGGCGGAAAATTTTAGAAAGTGTGACAACAGTATCAAATTTGCGCTAAAAAGCATTGTCATGGGACATGCCTACATACATTGGTGTATCTTTAACAGGTGGAAATTGGCCAAGGTCCCCCACAAGGATTATATATTAGCCACCAAGTGGAGTGTTTCCATTGGATGGGAAGGCCTCTCATAAATGTTCATCATTTTGAGCAAGCATTTTAGGACCAATGAAGCTCATTTCATCAATAAGAATGTATTTGACATGAAGGAGTTATTCTTGATGGTTTAGTAGGGATTAACCTTCCAAAGGGTGCATAGAGGAGACAGGGATGTAGAGGCTAGAGTGTATGGTTAGAGTATTGATGTGGAATGCCACAACACCGATTGGAGCAAGCAAGAGCAGTGGGTTTTCTCCATTGACAAAGTTGGTTAGGAAGGCATTTTTGAGGCAATCAAGTAGGAAAGATTTGTTGGTGCCAACAATGACTTGGATGAGCATCCTTAACGATGTGGTGTAACCAGTGTTGGACAAGTGTGAGAAAATGATATTAAATTCCCTGAGCTAGCTTGGGGACAAGGAGGAAAGGGAATGTGGATTTGGAGAGGGAATTTAGCGGAGTGTTGTGGAAGAGTGGTTGAATTATATGAAGATAATGGTCATTTCTTGAAAGTACGAAGGGATAAGAGAGTGGTCCCAATTATGGGTTGTATCGACGTCACGATTGCCAAGCATGTCAAGCTCGTCAAGGTGGATGTTTTTACCTGGCTGGATTTGAGACAAGAATGACCATTATTCCATGTCTATGGTGGGGGTGGGGGGGGTGCATTGCATCAAGGGAGCGATCATCAAAGTCATACAGGGGTGGTTCTAAAGGAGCCTGGTGAACATGCCATGATTGATATATGTTGGCAATTTTCTCCTAATGAGAAACAATTGCCTCATCGATTTCACGAATGTCGTCTGGAAATCTATGAAAAGGGTAGTACAAGAGTAGTTCACTCTAGCAAAAGTATGCATAGGATGTTGAATCTTTATTTGGGATTGCAGTGTACCGAGGAATGACACACACAACCATGGGAGGGAAAATGTGCTTCCACAACAATGTTTTCCGGCGGGAGGAGAATGACCAGTCCCGTTCGACTTCAATAAGAGGAAATGACTCTCGTGAATGAGGTCTTTGCATGTATGAGGTGATGAAGGGTGTTGTTGGAAGATGGGCATCCAAGTTGTTTAAAACATGTCGGAAAATTTTTTTTTAACATTGAGGGAGACAAAAGAATGGTTTCATTGGATTAGCGAGAGTTTTTGCAGTAGATGACATGTCTCTTGTGCACCAGTTTACCTATCATAAACAAGCTCAGTCATGAGTTTGCGGATGAAAAACATGGTAGGCATGTCAAGGGGGGAACTTTGTGAAAGTCATGCAAGCATTTGGTAATAAATTTCAGATTTTCCTCTGCTTTCGCCACATACTTTGCAATGTAGCTCAATATAGCGTGGCACAACAAAACCAGTTGGAAGCCAATGCTGGCCCTCCAAATTGCAATCATATGAGGGTTGTGCACATTTAGTTTGTCATCATTTCTTGCAGGAGTGTACGTTTTCTACCCGGAAGCATCGATTTGTAGAGAAGAATTTTCACACAATTCCCAAGGGGCTCCATAGTGGCAAATAGTAGAGTTATGTTTTTTGCAAAGACATGTAGAGGAATGATATTTTGTGTGCCTTTGGACATATTTAACAAGTTCCTTGTAGTCTTTGAGTTCATTTAATATTTCATTTGTCGCAAGAAGGTAGGGATCGCGTATAAATGAGTGATGTATTCCAGGAGTCGTGTTCTGGAGAGGTCAAGGGTTCCAAGCAGTGATGTAGGTATCGAAAAATGTTTTTGCCACACGAACGTCTACAATGTTAGCCTAGTTAAAGCCATCCATAGTACGTGCATCTTTTAACTATAGAAACCCATGTACATGTGCAAAGCCTCTATGCTGCCATTCATACCTTAGTAACAAAAACAAAAACAAAAAAGTAAGAGGGATGCATGAAAAGGAAAAGTAAAAAAAAGAGAAAAAGTAAAGGGTAAGAAATGGTAGAGCCATACCTGCACTAAAAATCCTTTACAATGAATCCTTTTAGTATAACCTCTTCTAAGAATATTGTGAATTTGCAATGGATGTATTGAGATGCACAATGTGGGTTTGCAACAATGTTTTGGATTCTCCATTGAGATTGACCGTGTGCATTAGATGGAGGATTGGAAGGCATGGACATATGAAAGTCATGCCATTTGGTATCAGATGCACTTAGTGTGAAGAAGAAGGTAGGGTTACCCTGTTGAATGATCATGTCGCTTAGCTCCCCTCTAGCCCTAGTTCAAAAAGAACGACTCCCGTGAAGGGATGAGCCGAAGCACATAATCTGGTCTGGAATTGTCAAAGGTGGAAGGTGCTGAAGGTGGAGGCAAAGGTTTGCTACGGTTGCTGGTAAGGTATTTGTAAGGTCCCTTTTAATGAAGAAAAAATTAGTTTCTTGGCTTTGATGAAGCATTATAAGGTTGTATAGGTAATAGTGAAACCTAGGATATAAGTCAAATCGATTGTCATGAAAGCGCATTAGATGCAAAGCATATTCTTGCATATCAACTTTTGCAATTATTGGTTGGTTAATCATGGCAGTTCTGGTGGGGAAGAGCGTGGGGAAGGCCATGGATAAGAGGACCCCTATGTTGTATTCATTGATTGGAGAAAGGTCAATGATGGCCCATTGAAGTGAATGGGTGGGTGTAGAATTGGAGGATTCAATGTAGGCAAGTATCTCATCAATTCTGTATGAGAATTTGGTAGAGTTGCAACAAAGGAGGATGGTTGAAGGTTAGATGGGTTTGGGAGGAGAATTTCATGGTTAAGATTTTCAGAGAGGGCTTCGTAGGGTCCAAGGGAGTTGGGGGAGAGATGGCGTAACATACCAAAAACGTCTAAAGGGGAATCAGACAAAGAGGAAAGTGTAGGCGGGTTAATTTGTAAATATTTTTAGTATGGGTCATTTGCTAACTTGAACTGCAAAGCCGAGAGAACATGTGATATGTTGACAAAGAATTCATAGGGTATCTGGTCATTGTTTGTTTTATTTACAACAAGGATGTCTGTTTTTGAGAGCATGCAAGAAAGGGAGGTGACAATGTTAGTTATATCTTGAGGGAAGCTAATAGTATGGCCATAATATTTGTATTTCCCCTCGAGTGCATGAGTTACTTTAAGAATGAGGTTAACACGGGTAATGAGTATCACTTCAAATTGAGTTAGCAAAGCGAGGACATGGGGTTGGTTGCCTAGGTCCATGTTGTTTGAGGAGGAGAAGAGATGGATAGTTCACTCAGAGGCACAACAAGAACCAAGAATCCACCAATATGAATAGAACACAATAAGAAGTTAATAGCTTGATAAATTTATCATACTTAATCCATTAATTCTGTTCTCATCAGGAATGCCCCTTCTAAGTAGCACATTAGCAGCTTGCAACTTTGTAATTGGTAAATATCATATTAATATGTTGTTGCAGTTTCTGTTCAAAATAGCAACATTATAATGGCTTTTGATGTTCCTGTGAGTGGGTCCGTTAATCACAAGCAAATTGATGGAAGTTTATAAAAATTGCTTGAATATTTCGATTGTTACACCCATCATCTGTTGGAATCCTCGAAGAACAACAATGTAAGAGTTGGATGTCACATCAATCAACCAAAAGTCAAGTACTTTCTGTCAATTCATTGGAAAAAAACATGATCAATGACAATGCCATCCAGTTCGATGGGAAATATGAAGTGAGAACTATGCTACACAACCTTAAGCCTTCATTCGAGAATTCTAAACTGGTTACAATGAATTTAATCACCGTAAATATCACACCAACTTTGTGTCTCATATTAAAATAATTCAGAACTTATGATTGAAATAACACACCTGCTATGTATTGCATTTAAGATGTCATATTACATTGAGAAAATGACCATATATATACTTGTGCCAGAAACAAAAGCCATACAAATTTAATGAATAAATTCAGGGGATAGCAAGGGTAAAATAAAAGAATTGTAATGTCAATCCAATCACCGCCCAATCCAGTAAGATCAGCAATTCCTCCAAGGACAAGAAGAATCACACTTAACGAAAATGCCCCATGTTTATATAAAAAATTGATAAGCTAAGTAGAAATCGATTTTCAAACCCTTATGGTTTATAGTTGACAAAGAATACCAGCAACAATACAATTGTTTTGGGCATGAACTTGCACCCAAAAATCATCCATATATATGACAATAAACACTCCTAGCATCTACAACAAGAAATTTGTTATTTTTACAAAGCTCAAAACTAGAGATGCACAGAACAGTTTGTTTGCAAGTATGGGAAAAAAATTATGGGGATACAATAAGTAACCTATTTACTCACTTGAGGCAAGTTGATTACATATAATGAAAAACCTTTTATTGGATTCCCATATATTTCTACCTTCTCAATTGGGGCAAGCATGTTTGGTAGCAACATTGTTGTATTGGATGGAGTGTTGTATAAATATATAGCCATTGCTTATATGAAGCTGAGGGTTAAAAATCAACATCATTCAAGCAATTGCATTTTTTTATAATCAATCCATTGAGAGTACCATTACCTTTTCAGAATTGCTACTCCATATCTTTTCAACATTATGAAGGTATAGACTCTGTAATCCAACCATTACTGTCGAGATTACCATATATAATGTTGTGAGTTTTGAGTTCTTTAATTATGCTCGCACGAATAGGAACAAGACAAAAGTCAATGGAGACCTTCTCAAACCGACACGAGTAAAGGACCAATATAACTAATGTGATGATAGACAAGACACTGACAACCAGGGATGGCCGACTGAAATATGAGTCAAGAGACACTGCAGAGAGGCTGACTCAGGCTTACTTCCCTTGAACAAAAGCACGACTCAAATGATGACTTTGTGGTAGCACATGATAACTTTGTATAAGCTCGTCACGCAGGAGGCATGAACGAACTCTCCATATGATGGGAAGAGATAACCAATCGGAGGAGGACTGACTCAATAACAAGGTTAAGGCATACCTAAGCCAAACTAGATCCCACCCAAATGGAAGAGACTTTGTTTGAGTGCTTTGTTCAAGGGAGACACGACTGAATCTAGCTGCCAACAATAAGTGGAAATTTTGTCCCATTCGCGCTCTTTTTTGAATATATAACTTTTTTGTCTTTTTTCATTAAGCTTGAAAAAGAATAAAAGAATGTTATAATACAGTGGAAAGAACGAGTGTCGGTGAAGCAAATGATCTAGTTCCTAGGAATGGAACAACCCTATGCTCAATGCAGGGTGGCAAAAACTGGTCAAAGACAATCAAAGGTGTGTTCCTTCCACGGGTCAAGGTGTGTCAAGTTGCAGAAGTCAAGGGGATGCAAGTTTGATTTTGCAGATGACATGGTCAAAAAGTGGCTTAAACACGAGTCCAAGTGAAGCTGGCTCAAGGCCAAAAGGTGCAAATGGTAAAAATGCAATGCAGTAGTAAAACTCAACACGAAGGAGCCTCTAGGGTATAAGGCCAGAACGAAGCGAAGAAGCAAAGAGAAATGAGTCTTCAGCGCATAAGCCATGGCGGGACTAAAGGGGACTCCCAAGCCTAAGGACAAAAAATCGACATGAGTGCCAAGTGACAACAAGGTACTAACTAGGGCACCCATGATAAGGTAGGCTCTACCACACAAGTCATGATACTTCTAAGCAATGAGTAGGTTCTGCACCATAACTTGGTGGGGTCGATCCTAAGGCCAAAAATGGGAAAGGAAACTGATAAGTGCACAATGTAGGCGGAAAGACCTAACCTATATGCCAGTTTTGAGAACCAATACCTGTTAGAACAGACCAACCATAAAAATTTCCAAAGTGGAAATGTTCCAAGTTATGTATACATAAATAGAAACACTAGACAAGAATTTAATACATCCCACATATAAACTTCATATAAAATATTGTGTTATAGAATACAAAACTTGAAAATGTGTACCTTATATATACAATATGGTACAGGGAACCACGCAACCTTGTGGCTTACGTATAATAGTTCTTTTGGACAAACCACTTGTATGGATCAGGCCAAGGACTCCTTTGGTAGTCAAAACTCATGGCTTCACAGAGTTCCTCCTATGAAGGCAAATCAAGTTCTGAGAAATCATGAGAACTACAAGGATCCAAAGAGGGAATTGAGGGGTCCCATGTCCCTATAGGAAGAATCTCTCAGTTAACTGCTGGGACCAAGTCCTAAGAAGGAGAATAATAAGTCAAAGGATCCTTCTAAGAAGTCACTGAACATTGAGGATTCAATGCCACATAATTCACCCGTGGCGGGGTAGATTCTACTTGAACACTTGGAACAAACCAAGGGGTATTCTACAGTAAGGTCGAATTAGGGTGGTGATTATCAAATGCAAGCTGATCAATACCATATTCCCTTTATGAGGAAAGCACATCACTCGAAAGAGTGAAGACACCACAACATTCATAGCATAGACATAATCACGCCCAAGTAGCATATTAAAGTCTAAATGGCTATCAACCACCATCATATCGATCAAGACAGTCTTTCCACCTAAAGTAATAGGCAACTGAGGAAGAACACCCATAGATTCACTAGGTCTTCTATCATAGGCTAACAACTGACTCTGAGTTGTCAACAACTTTGGGGAACCTAAAGCTTTCCAAGTCAAAGAGGATATAATACTTGCAGAGGATCCTTCATCCACCATACATCTATAAATGTTTGTGGAATTAACTCTGACCTTTATTTGGAAAGGTGCAGCAGAAGGAAGACGAGGCTCGACAAGATTATCCAATCAAAGGAAACACTCCTAGAACTTGGAGGGGGAACATTCGAATAAACCGGAATGTCCCCTATACCAGAAGACTTTGTACTAGAGATCAAACAGACTCTTTTGTTAGGCACTTTACCCCCTAAAAGAGGAGTGTAATCAGCCAGTGATTACACTAGCTCAACCACATTATCAACCAATAGTTGATGGGATTGATGAGAAACCACATCAGATCTAGGAGTAGAAGAACTTTCAGACTCGGACCATATCCTTTAAACCTCTAGAATACCAGGGCATAAATGAGTAAGATGGTCTCCCTTGCATATCTTACAAAGGGAACTTAGGTTTAAAACTTCTACGTCCAGGTTCATTATCAACCTTCAATCCGCTAACATGACTAGCAGTGGTTTGCGGAGAGTCCTGAATATGACTTGCAGAGGTCGGTGACTCTTTGCTAGTATAACTCGTAGTGACTGGACTCATGCCCCCAGCATGACTTACAATGGCTGAAGGCTCATCTCCAACATTACTGGCAGAGGTTGATGATTAATTGCTAGTATGACTCGCAGTGACTAGACTTGTGCCCCCAGCATGACTGGCAACGGCTAAAGGCTCATCTTCAACATGACTAGTAGGGGTTGAAGATGAATGGATAGAATTATTCTTCTTCTTTGACTTCCTCTTTCTCCTCTTTTTAGATTTCTTATTACAAGAAGGAGGAGGAAAAGGAATCCCAAATTTCTCTTTGAAAGAAGATGAGCAATTAACGTCCATATGATGCCCTAAAATAAAGCATTCATCTGAGAAGCTTCAAGAGCATTTGGAATATTTGGAGTGGACCACAGCCAAATGGGTAGTCCAACATTCAATCCAGGAATATTCAAAGTGGCCATCAAGGGAGTACCAAAGTTTCCAAAGAAAGGAAAAGCACAAGGATCCCCTTTTGGGAGGGTACCTTGGTTGGTTTCCACAGGAATATTGGCCATATCTAACTGATTCACAGACCCTTCCCTTACGGGAATGTAGAAATGAATTTTCAAGGAACATATACACATAATCAAGACCTTTGACCTTGAGGAGGCAACTCCACAACTTCCGAAAGAACAACCAAAAGCCTTTCAAGATCAGTGAAGTGGTAAGTCAGTCACTCAGAATACAAAGTCCAAAAAGTGACTAGACAAAAATACCTAAAGCCAACTATATACATCAAGGGTATGGGAGTGGAACTGATGATGTTTGTATGACTCAACCAAAATAAAAGAAAAAGTAACTACATGAATGCAATCATTTTTCTTTCGATGAAAAGCAACTTCTACTTGGGTTCTAAGAAACACCTAGAAAGCAAAACTTTTTCTTTTCTTTTCTTGCAACATACTTCACACAAGCAAAACTAAAATGCTTTAAAAATGCAAAATTATCCTAATCCAAGGTGTAATGAAGATGCAAGAAACTTAAGATTACTTTAAAGCAAAGAATGAAAGCAAATTGTTTATCGCTTCTAATTAGCCACCTTAGATGTTCATATAGAATATAAGTTCCTAATGCAAATTTTTGTCCAAACACTAAAAGCAAATCTTAAGACAAACAAAATGCACTCTCACTCGCAAAAAGTAACCAAATCAAAACAAGGCAAAAGAAAGAAAAAAACCAAGTTTTTAAGAAGTTTTCTTTTTCACAAAAGCAAAAAACAACTTTTCAAAAGTTCTCCAAATACTATTGAAGAATTTAAGACCGAAGAATAGGCAACAAAAACACTTTGCAAGTTATCAACTCAAAATGGGCGAAAACTCAACAAAATAGGTGTTTCAAGATGCTATTAACGACCAAAAAGCAGCAAAACGAGCTTGGTGACAATGATCAGAAGACCAAGAAAGACAACTTTCAAAATCGTCACTCAACAACTTTCAAAGAGTGAGAAAAGCAAATGGCCACAAGGTGCAGTTTTGACACAAAGCAATAAGATCACAAAGATAAAGTTTGTCACAAAGATTGAAACCAATCTTTCTTCTTTGGAAGACCAGAACAACCAAGATTCTCAAAAAGAAATCTTGTGTGCTCAAACACAAATGATGACACTTGCAACAAAACAAAACAAGACCAAAACTTTCCACAACAAGAGAGAATTCGAAACCAGAAATTTGTTGCAAAACCAAAGACTGACAACCAAACTTGACTGCTCAGGAAACACTCAGACCAGCAAACAAATCTTGTGAAACAGAAAGACTTGACAAAATCTTGGAAAATTAGGGTATATGCCACTGTGTCAATACAGAGCGGGGTGTATACATGATTCATCCCAAAGAAACCTCTGTATACGCGGGTTCATATGGGAAAACTTATGTACATACGCTACTGTAACCTGACAAAACTGCGTATATAACAGTTCACAAGAAAATGCAAAAAAAAGGTTTGAAGAAATTGCTCAGACTTAAAGTCTAAGTTCCTATAGGAACAGACAAACCAGTTATAGCAAGAACGACTATGGTTGAGCTCTGATTGGCTTAAATCAACCCAAACTAGGAACAACAATATTGTTGTCCCCAGTGGAGTTGCCAATTCTGTTGAGGGACAAAGTTCCCTAGGGTTTTGGGTCAACACCCTAGCTGAGCGGGGGTTATCTACATTAAAAAAAAACATTCCACACAGCCATGATACTTAAATAAGCAAAATACGCAAAGAGAGGTGCACCTTGGGATCCTTCGTTCTGGTAGATCCAGCCAGGGTCCAAACCCTCTTAGAGTTCCTTTCGATCCTTAGACCTACAAAACAACCAATTCAAAGAAGCATAGCATATATGGACCAAGTATCATATAGAAATCAACTTTATAACATATTGAAAGGTAGCTAGTTATACAATTGAAACAATTATTCATACGTAAACCATAAAATTAACATCATATGCATGAAGAAGATTGATTTCAGGAACAAGACAAATGTTTCTTTATTGCAGATAACTAAAATAAAGCAAGGAATGATATCACCTGAATCTTCCTCTTGTTGGCTCCAAGCGGAACCGTCCTCCGGATCCATCCAATCCCAAGTCTTCAAAAGGCTCCTTCCATCACTCATACAAAGATATCTCAACTAGTGAAATAACGTTAGAGCTTAAGGAAACAAGGGTTTCCTGTCATGTCGGGAGTGCTGGAAGCACAAGAATCTTCAGACCTAATTAGGGATAATCTCAGCGGAGTGATTTTTCTCTCTATTCTCTCCTCCTTTAGGCCTTCCCATTGAAGCCTTTTTATACTTCTCACAAAGTAGTTTTTTAGTTGGGAATCCGTTGGAAACAGTTGGGCCACGGGCACTAATAGGTAATCAACAGGTGAAACCCATGATCTCCGCCGGAAATTAAGGAGATTTAATTTTTTTAAGTATTTTAAGACATATACGCGGGTTGGGTATACACTGAACCGCGTACACATGCATTTATCTCAGGGAAATGTCGCAGATAGGGAGTAAAACACTATTTTTTTAGTATTTGGACCAGGTCTGGAAGGAGGGGTTGCCCTAGGCCATAAATGCAGCATCACAAATATCAAGATTGAGATTTGGAGCTATAACAATGGGGCCCTCTAGTATATGACTCTTATAGTTCAGAAGCTGAAGACTCCACTGTAGATTTCCAAGAGTGTTTTCCCTTTGAAGTATGGGTAGTGAAATATTAACAACAAGTTTTTCTTGAAAAATCTGAGGTTGAGGAGCTAAATAGTGTGTGTGGATGCCCTGACCAAGAAGACATTGGTTAGCAAACTATATGTGAAAAAGAGATAGTTGCAAGCTTTCCTTGTAAATTACATGACCCTGTGTCTGAGTACATGAGGCTATTCTTAAGCCAGCTATAGAGGTTATATCAGCAACATGTATCAAGTTCTTTATTTGAAGACTTTTCTTGGTGCATTCTTGCTTTAATTTTTATTTTTCAGCAATGTGAAGGCATAAGGCCCAGTACTCTAATGATGGTTTGGCTCCATTGGAGGGTTGAACTCACTTAGGTGAATTGAGCCCTATGCATAAGTAGGAATGTATATAAATAAGCTCACTAGCTGAGCATTTACTTTCTAGTTGGTAGGATTTATTTTTCTGCATTGTAGATGGATGAGGAAAGCCCCATGGAGATTTTCTGGTTGCAAAGTTCCATTATATTTCTGACTCCATGCCCAATGGTGAAGGATACTAGTCTACAGGTTCTCAACACCTTTCCAGCAAGGCATTGTCCCCAGTTGGAGCCAATGTTGTCACTCATTGCTTTATAAGGTTATTAGTTGCCCAGAGTGCATAAATCAGTGAAGGTTAAATCCATTTCCCAAGCCACATGAGCTATCATAGCTTAATCGGACCCTCTCCATTATGTATTGCTCAGAAAGAGATTTCCAGCGGTATATGGAAGTCAAAAAATGGACCTCTAGATCATAAGATATGGCATGTTGAAGTTACCTATGGAAAGCCAGAAGACAAGGAGGAAAGGACCAAATACAAAGGCAAATCACATATCGCAGGACAATGAGCCAATCACAATCGCAATTCGTCTATAACAGGAGTTGTTTATCGCATATCAGAGATCAGGGGTAGTCCCACGTCTTGCAATCCCGTATCCCGCAGATCTCACATACCGCATCTTGTAATATCGTTATATCGCAGTCCCGTGATCCTGCATCCCGCAACATCGCAATCCTACACATTCCAATACCTTTTGTTATCATTGATTTGCAATATAATGTTAAATCGTTAGGGATCGCCAAAAAGGCTTAACAAAGGAAATGCATGCAAAAATAAGGACAGTCGGGCCCTTTCTATCTCCTCCACGTGGTGGTACATTTTATTGGAGGTAGGGGGCCCCAAGAACAATGAATCCCGCAATCCCATGATATTGGCAATCGGTGGAGTAAAGGGGATACCACTTTAAAAACCTTGTGATCTCACTGATTTGCGATACAATGTTAAATCGTCGAGGAGGGGTTGATTCTATTTAACACAGGAATTCACGAAAAAACCAAGGTTGGGCGGGCCATTTTCTCTTTCCCCCAAGGGGCCACGTGGCACAATCCCATTGGCTCATATGTATGACATCACAATTGACAACATTAATGACGTGGAAGTACAAAAATGATGTGGCAGTATGGAGGACACGTGGCATTCAAATTTAGCATTTCCAGGGGTCCTATAGGGGCATTATCGGGTGACACAAGTCACAACTCACAGGGTGACATGTGGTAGTGATGATGTCACCCCCTGTAGATTGGCAATCGACGATCACACATAGCAAAGTCTCTCTTCCGCCCAAGTTCCCTTTAGGCTTGCGATTGCTATAAGCCGGGATCCTCCCAGACGCAATATATTATGTGATCTGGCCTATAAAGGCCCCATGTCCAGACAATCAGCCAACACTGAGAAAGAAAGTAAAAGGGCCTTCCCTCTCGTAGTGTGATTGCGATACTCCCGGTGGGCCCCACCCCGTGGATCAGCGATCGCGGGGTTCATGGGGAAATAACAATGGAAACACTCTAAAAACGCTGAAGTACAAGATTGCATATAACAAAGGAAACAAGCCCCTAGATAGGAGCCTGAAGGCCTTAACGCCCGTGGACTTAGCACTTGGTCACAGCCCCTGGTCATATGAAGGAAATAGTAGAAAGAGGCTATACTAAAAGGGGCCTAAGAGGAAATCAGAATGCGCCTGTTTCGTAATATTTCAGTGATAAAGGCCCTCACCTGAAGGACTTCTTGTCACATCATAAATGCATCCCCAGGCAGACCAAGAGCATGATACAAAGCTTTTAAATACAGATGGGTCGGAAGATCCAACATTGAATAAGAGTATGGGGGGCTCGAAAGCGCTTAATGATTCAACATGGGGCTCCACTCGACTTCAGAGAAAGAACTAATCAAGTAGTTCAAGCAGAATGGAAGGAAACTGGCTGAGCAATAGAGGGAAACACACAACAGAGACGTGGCTTGACCAAAGGTCATTCATAGGAACAACAAAGGGAAACTTCCTCCATCATCCTCCAGTTTTTTTTTAGTTCTGCAATTTCCATTTATTTCCAAGAAGGGATCGAATCCCAATTGTAATCATTTTGGGAAACAACGCCTTACATAGGCCGAGACAGCTAGTCTAGCAGGACAACTCGAGATCTGGCTAAGACATTTTTGTAACTGTAACCCAATTTCCCCTCTTCTTACAAATAGGGGAAAGAAACACTTATTCAAGGGTCCAGAATTTCGCAATCGCAGGGTCTAAATTTTGAGATGCCACTTTTGGCTCTATTTTCTTATTCATGGGGAACTTGACTGATGTTGTGCTGAATGTTATGGACTGGTTATTTGGACCCTCTAAGTATTAATGAAACTTCCCTGGTGATTCCAAGTATGATCAATGTGCAGCATGTTTCCTCTTGGTAAATCTCATTTCATTTGTGTTTTCCGGTTTCTGAAATAGTGTAATGAAGTTGTTGGTTTCTCCCTGATTTATGGATTTATCTAGGCTGTTAAATAGAGAACATTACATGAATTATGTTACAGATTTACTTGCGTTATTCAATAGCCTACAATACATGTAGTAATTACAGATTTATTTTTGCTATTGGATTAACCTACAGTACATGTGTGAGCCTAGATTTACTCATGCTATTTGGTGCTAATGATACCCTTGTTATATATGGCATGAAACCTTAATTAACATACCATTGTTTCTACCATTTCACCTCATTCCTCTTACATATTTCTATTGGAACATGGTTGTTGAGAATTCTATTTGTTTATAGCCCTATGCATCTATTTCCCTCCATCCTCTCCTCCTTTCCACCATCACAACAACTTCAGTATTAAGTTGTCTCATTATTGTGTGGCTGCCACCAGTAGAATACATTTATCTTTGAGATTTCCCTGATATATCCCCCGCATTTGGATCCATGTGTTGGCTTGAGTCTACCTTAATGAAGGCCTATTGAACCAAGCCCCTTTTGTTATATTTTTATTACATGACAATTGGAGTGTTGCAAATTCCCCCTCACATATAATCTTCCATTCACTCCTCTATTTAAGATGTCCTAAGCACTGGTCTACAATCAACCCAGAGGTTGTCTCTAGGAAGTTTTCTCTGTCTCCCAAAGCACTTGTTCTCCAGGTGCCATTTGAAGCCACAAACCACAAATCTCTCCCCGAGCTCCATTAACTTTCCTCTTTCCTAAACAATTCCCAAGACTCAAAACATAAAAGTCAAGATAAGAAACAAATAAGAATAAAAGCATGAAACCAATAACGACACCACAACCCAAGTGGCATGGCCATGCACAAGACGCAAACAAAACATGCACAACAAAGCACCAAAAGACCAAAATCACATGACTAACAACAAACACCATGACTCAATCCTAATGGTTCCCAAGGAAAGCTCAACCCGATCCTTCTTCAAAATTTTGTGGCAATCTCTTTGCCATGCAATTCCCTGCATCATATTACCATCAACGTGTAACTTTCAGTGGATAAATAAACATACAAATACACTGGTTACCTTACCTTTTTGTGCTAACCACATTTCTTTCAACTTAACACATCCACGCCATCTCTCAAGGGACTCCAATTCCCTTGATAGACCCACCTACAACTAGAGACTAACTAATATACATGTCAAGTACATGTTCTTGACTACAGCACATATCCACATAATGCCTGGAAAAATCAATGTTATGAAGACTTATTGTATGCTAGGCACTCATTTGTTTGGAATTAGGGTTTCCAAACATAGCCAAAATAATTCTTTCCCAATTCCTTTCTTTTACCTTTTTCCCTTGTTGCAATCAAGGCTTACTATGTATTGTCACCTCACCCAACTATTAGTTATATAAACACATCAAGTGTTACCTTGTCATGCTAATACCTAACATGTTACCTTGCAACTACTCACACATGTCAACCACATGTTCCAAATATCAAGACAATCATATCTATCAATTTGAAATCAACATTTACCAAGACAAAAGAAAATCATGTCATAGTTCATAGTCAACTCATAGTCTTTAGACGCAATGCTACAATTGTCACCTACTATACTCAAGTACATATCAATTGCCTCAATAGATATGTGATAGTAAAATCCTCTTAAAATAAGATCATTTCGGCAAGAAACCTTATAAACACATACTCATATTATGCAATCATCTAATATTCAACCAAATTGCAAACATACCATGTTAAAAAAATAAAATAGACGACATAATATACACCAAACACTCAAACACCAAATAGACGACATAATCAAGCATTCAAACAATAAATATACGACATAAGAAAGGTTGTACCTTAATGTATCTCAGGGGAGGCTATCTTATATGTACAATCAATCTAGTTAGCAAGATATAACTTTACAACATGTCAAGTCAAACATAAGTAAGATCATGATATCCATAATACTAACTAACTAACATGTTCACATTATAAACTCATAAGCATTTATCATTTATTCATAGTAATCACATAGGTACGATCGATCTAGATTAGTAACACATAATGCAACACAATCAGTCAACTCATACCTGAATGTTGTAACCCTAACCATATGCATAGGGCAATCCAATTTAGCATGATACATATGACATCAATATCTTAATGAAATAGCCCTAACCATCAAGTTACTAGCATATAACAACCATAAGCTATATATCATGCTCATCGACAACATATAACCTAATCGTTAAGCTAACTTTCATATAACAACAACAAGTTAACCTATAACATACTCATCAACAACATATAACATAATCATTGGGTTATCTAATATAACACAACAATAGCAATGCATACAACTACTGGTTACTATCATTCTTAACTGTCCGACACATGTGCATATAACTACACTAATCAACTAACATCTACCATGAATGTAACCATAAAATCAAAAGACATATACATAAACCTAATGCATATGACAATCCCTAACTTACATATCTGCATGCCAAACGTACAATACATGTATGAAGATCGACTCTTACCCCAAAGTCTAATGTTGCAACCTCATTATGATTATATGCATCTCTTGCTCTATCTCAGCCAACACATTAGCATCATAACAACCAATAGCACCATGATGACCTAAATTTGCATATAATGACTGCACGAGGCATGTTTGACCTACTATTCATGCATAAATATAACCAAGACAATATATGCATGACAACTGCATAATCAACCATACACGCAGGAAGACATACTCCACGATAGAACCTTCAACCTTCACATGGCGACATCACTACAACCATGATCAAAATCATGCAAATGAAACAAGCACATGGAATACATTCATAAGGAACACGTATGCAACCAACATGAAAGTATGATCAACACACAATCCAAGGAGATCACAATCATGCTCTAATACCACTCTATAACACCCTCCTTCGACATTTGCCCAAGCAACCGGCCAGATGGGGTAAACAAGTGACGAGAGGATACTATGATATGATTCAACCTCCTATGTGGCCTTAAAGAAATGAAATCGATGGAAACATAACACACAGACCTCCCTTAAGTGCTTCAGGACCCCGAGGAACTAATCCACCACTCCAAGTGCCCAACCCCTAAGTTAACCTAGTATTTAGATGAATTAAACCAAAATTCACTCCCATGAAAATCCATGCATACGACTGCAACCCTATAGTCACTTTCATAGGCTTGCCTACTAGTGACCATAGACCCAAATTGCTAGTGTTATTCCAGTGACTCCATGATTTGACCCACTTTTTTAGGCCCAGAGCCCACGTCACTGCCCATAATTGAACCATCTCTTCAAATCAGTAAAATAACATGGAAATGATAGTACTAAATCAATTACTTGTTTAAGACCTTGGCTGGACCCCTACTAGCCATAACAGGCATTTTGTCAAACATATTCAAAATGTGTAACCTACAGGTGTAAATAACATATCTGAGCATAGGAGTCTTGTACTTATCTGAGATTTGCTATGAAGCATTATCTCCTTATCACATTAGTTGCCATTTCATCCATTAGGACATAGATACATTGATCATTCAATAACAAGTAAGAACATGATGAGAGCCACCATGGTTGTTGTCATAAGACATGTAAAGAACTAGCATAATATGGACATAAACACCATTGAAATCACAACCATATAAACCACATATAATCCATCGTAATGCTCATAAAGATACAAGGAGAAATAATATTTCATTAATGATGAAAAATCCAAACCTGGGATGGGACTTCCATGTTCCACTTGACCATAGAATGGCCGAGCTAAATCTCTCTTCATCCATTCACCCCTTTCCATATTCCAAGCATGAATGTGGGACGCAAACCAAAAGAACCAACCAGGGCATATCGAGGCTAAACCAACTCACCCTCATCAATAGAAACCATTCTTTACCGTAGTCCATCTCGGATCACTAGGCCAACACAAGCATGGATTCCACTAGATTTCTCCACCTACACCGTGAGGAATTTTCCTGTCTCTTAGTCTCTCAAACTTTACCGCAATCCAATCCTAGATCACTAGGCCCTACACCGAGACCCCAGTCTCTCGGGATTTACCGCAATATACGTTGGATCACTAGGCCCTAAACTGAGACCCACTCTCCAAGATTTACTGCATATCCAAACCTGATATTACTAAGCCCAACAGAGAGAAACCACCTCTAGGCTTTACCGTATATCTCTCCATTCACTCGCAAGGATTCCTAGGCCATCCGAGGCAACACAATCTTAGATTTACTCTAACCCACAATCTAGTTCGAGGGTCACTAGGCCAGTGGCTTTACCGTGATCCATAGTCTGATTCAGGGACCATTAGACCATGTGCTCTATCATTCGAAGATCCACCTCACTCAGCGTTGAATCCATCCAGAAATCAATCTCAACCAAAAAATGAGAACCCCATCACACCATGGATATCCGGAAATGGCAAGGTTAGGCTAAAAGCATTGTTGCACCTTGAAAAACCAATGCCATAATAGTGAAGAACCACATGAAATACCATGCATTCCAAATCTAGGAAGGAAAATACACATGCAAATTGATACCTGCAAAGAATCTTGTTGTAGTTTCTTGATCTTTCTCTTCCTTGCTTGTCTCCTTTACCTTCCTTGATCCAGTGATGAGAAAAAAACTCACCAACTGATCCTCATAAGTCATTTTATCAATGAGGCCTCTATTTTCTTCAATTTCCATTATTTTCCTTCATTTTCCTCCTCACATACAAATTGTGACCTTTCACCTTTCTTTTCTCCTAATTTCCATTATTTTCATAAATAAATGTGCCATAAACTGTCATTTTTCCTTTCCAAAGCCTTATCCATTGCCTTTGCCAATTTCCTTAGCCATAAACAACCAAATGAACACCCACACTAGGATATCTTGCCCAACATTTAGCTTGGAATAAGTGTCCCATCCACCGTGGTCTTATGTATTTTGACATGGAATTTTCACCAGGGTTGTTACCTGACAAGGGTTGAGGACCTCCTTGTATAGTGTAAGAGGGAGATGATTCTTTTAATGAAGGATCTAGGTCTAATGCATTGGATCAAACGTGTGACAAAATATTGGTGAAATCCTTGTTTAGATGCTTCTAAAATTTGGCCGATGGACTACGAATCCATAGACATTCACATGATGACAAATTTGAAGAAGCTATGAGACTCTGATACTGACTTGGTTGATCCTACTAATTGGCTCGTTGAGCTATTTGTTGCATGGATTTGTAGTTTATGATTGGGTTGGATTTTCTGAAGACAAGAAGAGCACTTTCTGATGATGTTTTGGTTTGGATATCATGGATGAATCTAATGCAGACCTCTATTGCACTTAGCATGGATAAAGCTAAGTATACAATTGATTGTTCATCTTGTTGTGAAGTAGTTTGGCTTCAAAACTTGTTTGCCAGTTTGTTTGAACAGATGTTGGAATCGACCATGTTATATTATGATAATCAAAGTTTTGTGAAGCTTTCTGAGAATTTGCTTTTTCATGATAGGTTGAGGCACATTGAGATCAAGTGTCACTATATCTAGGATGTTTTTTGAAGAAGAGTTATGAGGCTTGAATATATTATTATTGATGAGAAGGTTTTTGATTTTTTGACAAATCCACTATCCCAGATGAAGTTTGCTTGCTTCTGTGAGAAGCCTAGAGTGGTTGAGAATTCCTCTTGGAGAGAAAGAGCATTGAATAACATCATGGGAATAACAATATTCCTTGGGCTTGGTTGAGAAACCATGGTCTATGGTTAGGAATATTTTCTTAATTAATCTCTTAGGTGGTCTAATTTTTATTGTTAGTTTTTTCTGTGCTAATATCAATTACAGATTTATAAACATGTGTTTGCTTATTTCTTCTTGTACTGAGGTTTCATTAGTTGTTTGTGTATGTAAAGATGTAAATTTCCTTAACTTTAATATGACATTCATGAGAAAAATAGCTTAAATGATCAATGTTGAATAACAACAGTGAAAAATACAACAAACCATTAGATAGACACATAACATAGAGTTTTGATGAAGGAGTTCACCCCTCCTAGACTACATCTCCTTGGTCCAACTTCCATGGCTTGGGCCTCTGTATTAGCTCAATTATGGAAAAATGTTGTTTTACAAAACTCTATGGCTCCTGATACTTGCACCAATGTGTTTATAATGTCCAAATTAGCCAAGAACACCTCTTCCTAAGCTCAATTTGGTTGAAAATTTCTCTCTCTATGACTCATAGAGTCTTTTCCTAGAAAAACTCCTCTAATTCTAGAATAACTCCAGTTAGGGCCGCTAAATGTGGAGGCGGGCCCAAAATTGGTGGCACTGCCAAACTTCCGCCATTTTAAACTGACAGTTAAATAGTGTTAATTCGAGTTTAGCTCATGGTTTAGCGCTAATCACGTGGATTAGGCTAATTGTAACCTTAACTATCACCGGAAAATTGGACACATGATGCAGTTTTGGAGTTTGTCGGAGCTGTCGAATAAACTTTAACCGTAATCGCGTCGAGGCGTTCACATGGCATACATTAAACCGTCAGGGTAATGGTCTATGAGGGAGCTGTCGGGTGACATAACTGTAACCACTAGCATTTGGTTGTTCATATGTGGAGGGTTGGCCTGCGAGTTGGCCCTCCTAACTGCCCATTCCAACAATGTCACAGTTTAAATATATGTGAAGAACTTATGGGGTAAGAAACACGGTGTAGCGGAGGCAATTAAGACTCGCGGATGGTATGCCGGAGGTCGCAGGTTCGACCCCAACCTCCACCCAAAGATTTTGTACCACTATCGAGCCCTGCCTAGGCCTTTGGGAGGTGCCACATGGCGGCCTCCAAGCTTGCCACATGGCATTCTTTCATTGGCCCAAAACAAACCAATAAAATTGTGCCAACACACCACCTGAAATCCAATCTGAATGTGACACTTGTCCAACTGTGATTCGATGTTGACCACCATTGATCATGCCTAGTCACCTGCCACGTCAGTAGTACGGACTGCTGATTATGTAGTGACTGGGCATTTTTTGCAAATTTCGCCTAGTTGGCAAAGCGATCAGAACACAATAAATTTCTCATACTAACTTGGTTTTCGGAAAAATGAGTTGTGTTAGGATCATTTTTCCGAGATGAACACAATTGTTCAAGTTTTGAGCCATTCTAAGAACTTTTATTTTTGAGCTAAATACTGAGCACCTAATCATTGGGTCATTAAGTTTGACCGAGAAACCTTAGGTTGGGGAGGTTGGTTTTGAGGCTTGGAGTGCTCCCTTAGGTCATTATGTTTGACCAAAAGACCATTAGGCTTGGTTGAGGACACCAATTTTGAGTACTTTCCCTTGATTCATTGTATTTGACTGAGAGACCATATGGCTGGGGAGATTGACTGTTTTGACATGAAGATTAGGGTTCCTCCCTTGCGTTATGGACTGAGAGACTATATAGTCGAGGATTTTGATATCAAGATAGGGATTACTCCCTTGGTTCATGGATCAAGAGACCTTGTTTATGGTCAAGGAGATGGGCCCTGTGTACTCTCTTTGCTCATTAGGTATGACCAAGAGACCATTGGTATGGTCTGAGATTTTGTACCTGATTACTCTCTTAGCTCATTGTGCTTTACTGGGAAACCATTCCATTTGGTTAAAGAATTTATCCTCATGAACGATATTGATTGATTCCATGTTCAGTTGGGTTTTGAACTTGATGCCATTAGTTTTTGCATGTGGGATGAGCTTGATGATATCAACCCTTCCTTATGATGAGATTTGTACATCTAATAGAGAGATTGAAAAGTACCTCAATGACTAAGAGGGAGTCTTGGAAAATTGTAGTTGTGGTCAGTATTTTCATTATCAAAGTCAAAGGAAAAATTATTTATCTTTTATTTTTCCAAGTCATCCCCAACTTAATAGTTCATCCCCACCACTTAAGGAGGTTTGACCCAAGGTCAAAACCCCCTTTATGAGACTACCATATGTTGGAATTCGTTGGAATTCATTTCGACGTCACATTCACTCATCAATTCAACCTATTATATAAGGAAATATACTCACACATGCAAAGGAGAAGAAGACATTTTTCTCTTAGCATTAACCAACAAGTTTGACTTCTATTAACTAACATTAACATGGATTTATTCTCTGTTGTTTGATAGAGCTATTGATTGGAGTTGGAGGTTGAATATTCCTAGCATCTTTGACTATTATATTGGCTGAGTTTGGATTTGTTTCTAGGTTCTTACTGAGAGTTGACCACAAGTCAAACCCTGTAGTTTGACCGAGATTTGACTATGGAAGTGCAAGACCAAATTTTGGCCATTTGACCAATTTTTATGGGCTGAAATTTGGCCCCTTTGACTGGACATTGATTTGTGGGCATTAACTCCCTCTCTCCTTTGACTCTGCTTGACTTGGAAATTAATGTGGTCAATGGTTGACCTTTTGACTCGAATTCCCTAAGGTACAAATTGGATGAATTGAACAATCTCTCATAAGGAAAGCTTACCAGGTTTTCCCCTTTGTGGGGTTTTGTCCCAATAAATTTTGGTGTCTCTTATTTCATTGTCTCCTTGTGGTGTCTATTGCTCCATTGTGCTTAAAGGTTGAAATTTTCTTATCTGTAACTACTTGATGATTTGAATGCTCTAAGAAGTAAAAAAGGTATCATTGGAAGTAGTTATCCGGAATAAAATTGTTCTAGTCTATCCTTCTACTAGAAAATAATAGTTTGTCTTTGGAACTTTCTAAATCAAAATATCACAAAACATGATTGCATGATGGGCAATATCATGAATAGAGTTAGATTTTTTAGATGCCTATATTGTCCTAAGCTAGTGAATAAATTGGAATTGAAAACAAAGTAGCCATACGCATAGATATTACACTTAAAATTAAGAATATTCTAAGGGATCCACCTCTATAGGCTTGCCTTGGGCTTGACCTGTCATTCCTAGGCCTATTCCTAGTGCAAGGTTGGATTCAATTTGCTCCATATGGCAGCCTAAGTTATTCAACTACAGTTGCATGTCATCCAACATAAGAAGTATTTCATTCTTTGAATTGCTCCTCTTGAGCAAGAATTTTCCCAATAGAGCCTTCATATGTTAATATATATCAATAGTGCATAGGTATTGATTTTTCCAATCATGAATGTGTCCGATGTCAGGAATCTTTGTTGTTATGTTGGCAACAATCTCTTAGTTGGAATGACAAAAATTTTATTGAATAATCTCTATCTCGACTTGCTACAACTACCACTAAATATCCTATGGAATTTGCTCACAAATCCGATGAATTGATGATTAAGATTCATACTTGCATCTTGACCCACCCAAAGCTCCATGTCTGCAACTACCCCTATGGTAGTGACTGGAAGAAAAAAGGGAAACTCATAGAACAAAATGAAATGACAACAAGCATGCAGTATAGGTCTAGAAGAGGATAGAGAATTGAAAATAAAGAGTTGTTTCTAAGCTTTCCCCTCTAAAATCCATGCTTGAAACAAGGAAACTTTTCCCAAAATCAGAAGGAAACAATCATTTTCGACTTCATATAATTTGGCCAGGGAATACAAATAGAGGGAATGTTCATGCTACAAGGAGAAGGTGAAATGAAAAGAGAATTGTCCATCATGATAGGGAGTGGAGAAATGATCCAAGACAACAAAGAAAAAACAAACATAGTTTGGTGATGACACGACTAAGTTAATGGATCATCCCTTACCATGCAGACCTTCATAACTAAGTTAACTATGATGTACTGTGATATGTGTCATGTACTTGGCTAATGGGAGGGGGGAGGCATGGAATCTCCTCCACTTGTTTCTTGGAGTAACATTGGCTCCATCCCTCCCTCCCACGTATCTTCCATTCTCACCCCATACGATGATATAAATCATGAGCATTAATTTAATTGGTATTGTAACTTTTTTTTAAAGACAATTTCTTTTGTGGGGTAAAAGGATAATTTCATTAATAAGAAAAAGTCGCATATATTGAACTTTCCAAAAGAGGATTAAAATCTAGCAAATACTTGAGACTAACAAGCTACCTACCAATAACAGGCAATTAGAAAATGAATACGATAATCATTCCAACATAGAAAACTCCTTGAAGATTAAATATTTCAAAGGGGGAATGCCTTTGACATTGGCATGACTTTCCCCGAGTTAACTAATTGTTCACCCTCTTCTTGGATCCATGCCTTATTACTCTTGCAGCCTCATTTCTTGGCTTCTTTGTCTTTCTCAGAGACCACCTTGAAATCCATCATTTGAATCCGAAGATTGGACTATGAGGAACTCGAGCCCAGTTGCTTGCTTCGAATATAGGTGTTATATATAATTCTAACCCGATGAGTTGACATGTCCTTTCCATCTTTTCCATGTCATTCTTCTACAAGGGAAATCAATCGTGGATCATCCAGATCCATATCTTCTAGTAGGGCTTCTACTTTAGCTGCTTCTGAAGGGGAGCTAATCATTTCCTGTGGTGATGGATTTTATTGGTGCTATTCAAGAGACTTTTACAAAATCTATGTACAATTTGATAGAGCGTTATAGAAGATTCATTTTGATGATTGCATGCTTGATTGAATGTTTTCTTACTCTTGAAACTCCTTCGAAGAGGAGAGAGACTCGAACCTATATTCAAATTTGGGAATCTGGTCAGGATTTTAGGTGCCTTAGGAAGTCAAATTTCTTCTTCTTTGGGGGACTTTACCCAAATCAACGAGCATTTTCTAAGAAGGGTTTTCCTTAAACAATTACTTGGTATTTGTTAGATGGTCCCTAATAAGATGTTCATAGTCATAACAACATCTGCATATAAAGGGGACATTTCCATAATCTAGAGACTTTTTCTAAACACTATTCTAATAATAAATATCTATGGATGGTGGAAAAGGCTTGGAGATATTCATATAAACATAGATTTGTGCATATGAAGTATATGTCCCTCTATTGGTAGCCTCTAATACTTTGACAAAGTTGTTGATGGCATTGTTAATGCCTTCAAGGTTTCCTCCTTCCAATATTCCTTGGGAAGAGAAAATAGACAAACCCACACCGGGGCAACAAGGAAACCTTCCTTCTCTAGATTATACTATTCCTTCCATGTTTGCATGAAGAGCCCTACATTATTGAAAAATACAACCCTTCATCAAGAACCCTCGATCCGTCTTCTAGTTTGGAGAAAATGGCTATAAAGAAACCCCTGGTCCCTAACTCCAATTCTATTTGACCTTAGGGGTTCCATTTATTTTAGGTCCACCCAATCAAAGCCTTTCCAAAGGGTCATAATTCAATAAATTTGCAGATTGGAGCATGATCCTACAAATATTGGATATATTCTTTAATCTTACTAGATTTAACCTCATATTTTGGATCTTGCACCGCTCTTGGCAGACAATGCGCTAGATTTCTATTTTGCCATGATGCACCCAACAAAGAGTTTGTTGCAATACTAAAAACCCCACTTCGTCTAGTTGCTTTATGAAAATGATGTCAAAAATAAAAAGTGAAAAAAAATACCAATAAATCCATAATCATTATAAACTCTTGAAATAATCTAAATAAAAAAGAGATAAAACCCTCTCATAAAGCCAACCATAAATAACTATGTGAAACCCTAAAATTCACGAAACAAAAAATATTCATTCATAACATTATTACTCTTTCTTAATTCA
Source organism: Pinus tabuliformis (assembly GCA_031772625.1). Lineage (NCBI taxonomy): Eukaryota > Viridiplantae > Streptophyta > Pinopsida > Pinales > Pinaceae > Pinus > Pinus tabuliformis. Next base: position 780,926,691 of record CM062806.1, on the reverse strand, counting down.
AAATAAAAAATAAAATTATATTTAATATGGTTTATAAGACATATTTAATAATAAAAATTAATCTAATTTTTAACAACAAATTGATATATCAAACTCCTTATTTGTGATACGTGCAATTATTTAAATTTAACACACATATATTCATATTTTTAACCCTATTAAAAGCTAACAAATAAATTTACTTTTATCCCTGACATATATTTAATAAACCTAATTTAAGTAATAATAAATACATTAAAAAACCCATCATTGTTTACCATATTCAACGGTTTCCTCGACCTTTCAACACTTTTAATGTGGGTTGCATCACGATGAATTGTCGTGCACGTTGTTGGTCCCCTAGTTCGAAGGAAAGCAACGCACAGCAAGGCGAAGTGGGAAAAATAACGACAAAGATGTAGAAGTGCCATTAATTGATTAATAGCAATGGCATTTATTAATTGAATTGTCATTACAGTTTTTTCATTAAAACATGGTATATAAGAATTAATTAAAATAATAAATGCATTGAAAATTTGTCCACTATTTAGAATATTTTTTTTCTTTCCGGTAGTATTTGAAATCTTTGGAGGCATTACTCATAGGCCCGTAGTGTAGGGAGATACAAGTAATAAAAAAGCAAGCTCCATCGCTAACTCCGGTCTATGGAGTTTTGGTGTTTGGAATTGATTTGCAAAGAATCTCACTCTGTTCAAATCTCTGGAGGCGTCACCATACGCCTATAGTGTAGGAAGATACAAGCAATAAAAAAGAAAGTCCCATCACCAACTCCGGCCTATGGAGTTTTGGTGTTTGGAATTGATTTGCAAAGAGTCCCACCCGTGTTCAAATCTCTGGAGGCGTCACCCATACACCCGTAGTGTAGGAAGATACAAGTAATAAAAAAGCAAGTACCATCACCAACTCTTGCCTATGGAGTTTTGGTGTTTGGAATTGATTTGCAAAGAGTCTCACCTGTGTTCAAATCTCTGGAGGCATCACCCATACACCCGTAGTGTAGGAAGATACAAGCAATAAAAAAGCAAGTCCCATCACCAACTCCGACCTATGGAGTTTTGGTGTTTGGAATTTATTTGCAAAGAATCCCACCCATGTTCAAATCTCTGGAGACGTCACCCATACGCCCGTAGTGTAGGAAGATACAAGCAATAAAAAAGCAAGTCCCATCACCAACTTCGGCCTATGGAGTTTTGGTGTTTGGAATTGATTTCCAAAGAGTCCCACCTGTGTTCACATAACGGAAACTTTCCAACAATTTTATTCATAAATCTTTACAACTACAACTATCTTCAAATATTACGTTCATTATGTTCCATTCATCTTTAATGCAATAAATTTTAAATTATATATATATATATATATATATATATATATAATTTGTGCTTATGCATCTTAGAATAGACTATGATGGAATGTATTATTAAGACACTCCGTGATGTGAAGGTCATATTGTTAACATACTTTGTGATGTGAAGGTCATTGATTTGAAACTCCGTGGGTAAAAATCTAGCCATGTTAAGGGGTGGTGTGGCCCAGGCTGGGTGTGGGTGATTTTGATGACTTAGATGCCCATAAGTCACAGTTTCTCAAGCCAAAAATTAAGCGTGTAGTCATCTCAAAACTCACACAATTTAATAAACAAAATTATATAATTTATTTAATATATTATTATTAATAAAATTAAATATCAAATTAGTAAATAAAATATTTTATTTATGAAATAAGAAACCCTGTCTATACCATCTCATCATTCTTCCCAACATATTTTACAGATTTGGTAAAGAGACAATTGACGCCCCTTGATATTGATGACACCCCTTGATATTGACGAGCATGGTTGGAATTTCAAAACAAACCAACCCATCAAATTTCATGGTTTTCACACTTCCCAGAGTTGTCTTCGTAGTGTAAATATTTCACCTATATTTGACGGGCAAATCACCTAATGACGAGCTATTTGAATTTCAAAACAAACCAACCCATCAAATTTCATGGTTTTCACACTTCCTATAGTTGTCTTCGCAGTGTAAATGTTTCACTTGTATTTGAGGAGAAAATCACCTAATGATGAGCAATTGTCTTCGCAATGTAAATATTTCACCTTTATTTGACGGGAAAATCACCTAATGACAAGCAATTTGAATTTCAAAACAAACCAACTCATCAAATTTGATGGTTTTCACACTTCCTATAGTTGTCTTCGCAGTGTAAATATTTCCCCTGTATTTAAAGAGAAAATCCCCTAATAATAAACAATTTGTCCGTCAAATTTCATCGCAATGACAAGAAACTTTGGTTACCACCAAAACCCGCAGCAACCATTATAAAAACATTAATGTGCGAAAACAATATATAGTCATTAAATTTAAACAAATACATTATGTAACATATACTACACGGCACATTAATAACACTATAACGTTGTGTATATCACCCGGAAACTCCTATTTCCACTTCTATAGCATTATTAATACGCCCTGCCATGTGCTCTCGATAGTCAGATATAACACGCTCGCGGTGATGACTAGAAAAAAAAAAATAACGGCGTGTTATATCGGGCTATCGAAAGCGCATATCAAAACGCATTAATAATACTATAGAGATGAAAATAGAAACTTCCTATATCACCCACCATTACGGACATATCCCACCTGTTTTCAGGGATTCTTTGTCTGAGAGGCTTCCCATAAAAGACTCATCGTTCTGACTTCGGACAATGAAATGTCGGAGATGCTGACATGGATGTTGGCTGCGGTTGACTAGCAATAGTTACGAAATCCGGACAGATGGACGACATTACAAAATATTTTATTTGATTAGATTGAGTGTTTCCGTGAAGACGTACCTGTAAAGTTAGGGAATCTTTGAATCTCTATCCAAATGTTTTGTCTACTTATACTCTTCAGGGTTGTTAATTGCTTAAAATAAAAATTAAAAAAAATGAAAAGATTATAATTCATTTAAATGTAAATGAGATATTGATTAATGATGATTTTTATTATTAATTACGGATGTAAGTAATAATTATAAGACCTATTAGTAATGGAACAATTAAGTTTGTAGTATAATTTTATTAAATCAATGGGGGCGTGTCATCCTATTGAGCTGGTCGTCGATGCACTCCAATGCCTTGAAGATAGTTATTCTGATCATGTCCGGTAAATCATCAATGAACTTCAAACAAAATTAAATGTTGTAAATACAACACTCCTATATCAATGGGTGCACATTAAAATTAAATGTTGTAAATACAACACTCCTATCAATGGGTGCACATTATATGAGGAACATGTGTTTGTTTACAATGTCATTATCTATATACAATGCTTTACACTAATGAAATAATTTTAAGTGCAGGTGTATATTACATTTAAGAGTTAAAAAAATATTTGTGACATGTAGCAGTGACTTACTTGACTTTTTTAAATAACATTAAACACAACAAATATTTTCAAAATTAATGAAATGTATTTAGATGCATATAAACATTTATAGTTGTGTATATTTGATCTATAATTATTTAGGATATGATTGATGAAATCATTGCAATTCATTATCATTGATATTGTTGATTTCTGACATGTAGAATTTACACGTTCTTTGATCATTTAGTTTTGATGTGACATGTTTATGATAAATTCTTATGGAGTGTTATTAATTAATTTTTCCATATAGTTTTATCATTGTAATATTCTTGATCTTTTTTTTCTTTTTTTTTTCATTTTTGGTGGGTAAATGGATACTTTCATTAATAAGAAAACATTACATATAGCTTGGATTTCCAAAAGAGGACTGAAATATAGGATATTTTTGAGACTAACAAGTTGCCTACCAATAACAAACAAGCAGACGTTGGCTCCGATAATCATGCTACATAGAGAACTCCTTGAAGATTCAAGATTTCAATGGGGTGGATGCCTCTAACATTGGCATGATTTTCCCTGAGCTAACTAATTGTTCACCACCTTCTTGGATTCATGGCTTATTTCTCTTGTGGCCTCGTTTTTGGATTCTTCATCTTTCTTGGAGACCACCTTGAAATCTTTCATTTGAAACCCAAGACCAGATTGTGATAAACTCAAACCCAATTGGTTTCTTTCCTTGTGTCAAAGATAAGTGATGTACAAAATCCTAGCATGATGATTTGGTATGTCCTTCATATATTTTCCATACCATTGTTCTGCAAGGGCAATCAGTTGTGGGTCATCCAAATCTATATCTTCTGGCAAGGCTTCTGCTTCATCTTCTTATGTAGGGGAGCTAACCATTTCTTGTGGTGATGGATTTTGTTGGTGCTCTTCAAGAGACTTTTGCACTAGCTTTGTAGGATTTGATAGAGGGTAATGAATTTTCCTTCTGTTGACTGCATGTTGGATTGAATGTTCTCTTTCTCTGGAGACTCCTTCATAGAGGAGAGAGACTCAAAACATATTACCAAATCTAAGGATTTGGTCAATATTTGAGGTACCATGAGGACTCAAATTTCTTCTTCTTTGGTGGACTTATACAAATCATCTTCCTCTTTCAAAGAAGGGTGTTCTTCAGGCGGTTCTTTGGTATTCATTAGACAATCCCTAATATTATACCCATATTAATGACAACGTGTACATCTAAGGAGATTTATTCCAAACACTATCTTGGTAATAAATATCTATGGAGGTTGGAAGAGGCTGGGATATATTCATGTAAACAAAATCTGAGCATATGATGTGTACCTCCCTCTCTTAGTAGCCTCTAATACTTTCACAAAGTTGTCAATTCCTTCAAGGGTTTCCTCCTCCCAATATTCCTTGGGAAGATAGAAGAGACATACCCACACCGAGGCAACAAGGAAATCTTCCTTCTCTAGATTATACTGCTCCTAAAATTTGAATGAAGAGCCTTGCATTGTTGAAAAAATATGACCCTCCTTCAAAAACCCTCAACCTGTCTTCCAAACTAGAGAAGATGATAGTGGATAATCCTTTTGCCCCTAACTCCAATTCTTTTTGACCCTAGAGGTTCCATTTATTTTAGATCCACCCAATTAAAGAATTTTCTGAAGGTCACAATCTAATGAATTTGTAGATTAGAGCATGATCCTACATATATTGGATATATTCTCCAATCTTGCTAGATTGAACCTTGTATTTTGGATCTTGCACTGCTTTTGCTAAGCAACACCCTAGATTTCTAGCTTGACACAATACACTCAGTGAAGGTTTTGTTGTGAAACTAGAAACCCCACTTCACTCGAATGCTCTATGAAAAAGATGTTGAGGATGAGGAGATTGAAAGGGTACCAAAAGACCCAGAATCATAATACACTCCTAAAAAAATATGGTTGAAAAAGGGGGAAATTCCCCCTCTTACAAAACTAAACATAGATAACCATGTGAAAAGACCTTAAAATTTACAAAGAAAAACAAAAAATCCTATTTTAAAGAGAGAATCCATACATGTGAGTCAAAATATTTAAAAGTTTGTGGAATAACCTGTTCAGAGCTTTAAACCCAACATTTTGGACTTCTATGTGAGTCCATCTTCAAGGGACGCCCAAATTGTTGAGAAGATTGGTGTGGAGTAGGGCAAAGAAAAACAAAGATATATATAATGATAGATGAAGGGAATCATGGAGTCGGCTAGTAGAATATGTAATTAAGATTCTTAATATAATTAATTAGGGTTATTAAAGAGATAAATTAATTCATTAATAGATAATTTATAATAATTCTTATGTTAATTATATATGTGTATGATATTTTATTTTAAATTAGTTATTTATTAATGATTTAAAATTATCTTAAATTATAATATAATCCTAAGATACACCTTATAATCATTGAAAAGTAAACATTTAAGATTAAGTGAAATTCATTCATGTAAGTGAATATTCTTGTTTTAATATATTTAGGGTTATTTTAGAGGAAGATTTAATTAAATTAAAGCTAATTATTGTATTATATGCAAATGAGTAAGATATTATTTATTTATTTATTATTTCAGCATTATTTGTTTTCTTATTAATTTAACCTATAACTCACTATATAATTATATATAGATTCTTATATTAAAATAATTATGTTTTATTTTAAATATTATAAGTATTTTGACCATTTAATAGTAACTTTTAACTTTATTTGATAATGTTAAATTTTATAAGCTGGAATGAGTCATCTTAAGGAAATATGGTAAATTTTTAGATTAATGTTAAAACATATTATTAGTTATTATGAATGGTGCAATTTATTAAGAGTTTCCAAACATTATTAATACTAAAGCCTTCATCACAATTTATATTGTTTTTTTTTCAAATTTTATTAATATAAAATTTTTAACTTACATTAAATATAAAACAAAATTTATAAAATCATGTGTCACAAAACATAAATGTTTAAAATCATGTGTGACAAAACATAAATGTTTTCCCGTAATTTAATTGGAAAATTCAAATGTTTTTTCTCAACTAGAAAAATATGTCATGATAAAAAGTTATGGTATTGACCAAATTAGAAAGTTTGTGTTCGTTGCCTTCGTACATTTGGATGATGCCATGTGTAAGAGTAGCCTAGCGTTCCACCACCGTGCACTTGAGATTCATATCCATGTACCATTTAAAAGCCATATTCATTTAAGGACCACACCAAAGTCATGGGTTTTTTTAAGAATGGAGAAAGTGATTGCAGATCTAGCAATGCTTTTGAATAATTTTGGAGCACTTGTCAATGGGAAAATGTTAGGGGCTAATATTCGCAGGTGAGCTAATTTTATATATTTTTTTCAAAAAAAATTCGCTAATTTCCATTTTTTTCTAAAAATGATTCGCCCAAATTTTATAGTATGAAATTATTTTCCCCTAAAAATCGCTAAAAAAGTATATAGATACTATATAAAATTATTATAAATTCAAATATTTTTACAAAAATATCTCCAAACATTTCACAGATTGCATATTATGGACTAGTGGGATTCGCCAAGGTTTCTAAACATTAAGACAAATTTCCATCCTTAAAATTTTCCTTGCAGTTGCCAACATTGAGAAAATTATTCTAATGTTCATAAAGAAATGAAACAAGAATCTACCAATATGAATAGAACACAATAAGAAGTTAATAGCTTGATAAATTTATCAGACTTAATCCATTAATTCCGTTCTCATTAGGAATGCCCCTTCCAAGTAGCACATTAGCAGCTTTCAACTTTGTAATTAGTAAATATCAGTGTTATAATGTTGTTTGCAGTTTTTATTCAAAATAGCAACATTATAATGGCTTTTGATGTTCCTATGAGTGGGTCTGTTAATCACAGGCAAATTGATGGAAGTTTATAAAAATTGCTTGAAGATTTCGATTCTTACACCCACCATCTGTTGGAATCCTCGAAGAACAACAATGTAAGAGTTGGATGTCACATCAATCAACCAAAAATTAAGTACTTTTTGTCAATTCATTGGAAAAAAAACATGAGAAATGACAGTGCCATCCAGTGTGATAGGAAATATGAAGTGAGAACTATGCTACACAACCTTAAGCCTTCATTCGAGAATTCTAAACTGGTTACAATGCATTTAATCACTGTAAATATCACACCAACTCTGTGTCTTGTATTCAAATAATTCAGAACTTATGATTAAAATAACACACCTACCATGTATTGCATTTAAGATGCCATATTATATTGAGAAAATGACCATATATATACTTGTGCCAAAAACAAAAGCCATACAAATTAATGAATAAATTCAGGGGACAACAAGGGTAAAATAAAAGAATTGTCCAATCCAGTAGGATCAACAATTCCTCCAAGGACAAGAAGAATCACACTTAACGAAAATTCCCCAGGTTTATATAAAAATTGATAAGCTAAGTAGAAATCGATTTTCAAACCCTTATGGTTTATAGTTGACAAAGAATAGCACCAACAATACAATTATTGTGGGCATGAACTTGCACCAAAAAATCATCCATATATATGACAATAAACACTCCTAGCATTTGCAACAAGAAATTTGTTATTTATACAAAGCTCAAAGCTAGAGATGCACAGAACAGTTTGTTTGCAAGTATGGAAAAAAATTATGGGGATAAAATAAGTAACCTATTTACTCACTTGAGGAAAGTTGGTTACATAGAATGAAAGACCTTTTATTGGATTCCCATATATTACTACCTTCTCAATTGGGGCAAGCATGTTTGGTAGCAGCATTGTTGTATTAGATGGAGTGTTGTATAAATATATAGTCATTGCTTTTATGAAGCTGAGGGTTAACAATCAATGTCATTCAAGCAATTGCATTCTTTTATAATTGATCCATTGAGCATACCATTACGTTTTCAAAATTACTAATCCATGTCTTTTCAACATTATGAAGGTACATAATCTGTAATCCAACCATTACTATCGATATTACCATATATAATGTTGTGGGTTTTGAGTTATTTGATTGTGCTCACACAAATAGGAACAAGACAAAAGCTATTGAAACAATAGTAAAAACATCATAGGAGTCCAATCCCAATCTGCCTAATCATGCGAGTCAGGTTAACAAGTAGGAAAGAAACCATATTTAAATTTAATGTGTTATTTTTTTCGTTAAAAACTGAAAACATATTTAATTGGTTTTTTATAGCATCTGTTAGAGCATGTATAAGATGAAATTTGGGAAAGAATTAATGTACATAAGCAAATTCAACTGTTTGAAAGTCTGCATTGTTCGATAAAACACACCGACATACATTCATAGGAGGGGTGAACATGGTTCCATCTTGCATGAATAATACTAAATAGGTAAAGCTTATAAAATTGATTAGGGTTCAACATGGTTGCATGTTGCATTAATAATGAAATAGCGAGAAAACAAGGGGAAGGTTGTCATTAGAAGCAAAACATGGGGAAATTTGGTTTGCATAGTCCTTTCATGGCTATATCACAAAAGCTAAAACTGGTTGTGATGTGTCAGAAACACAGTCATGGTGTTGTGAAAGGTTGCAAAAGTAAGTACTCATACTTATTTTGGCAGCATATCCATGCAACGGTTTTTTTTCAAGAAAGAGTAAACATGTGCATAGAAACCTCTTAATTACCATTTAAAGTGAAATGTATAGTAGAATAGGTTCATTGGAAATGCATTTAGATTGATGGGTGGAGAAGAAAATTGTTGGGAAGCATGCTCTATTCCATATTGATTTCAAGAATTTAATTGTTGGATATCTTTTCCATATAAATTTCAAGTCTATAATTGTTGGCTATCCTTGACATGAAAAAGCAGACACACATATTATATTTAAGAATGGAAAATTTTTTGTCAAATAGACAAGGAAACAGGGAAAGCAAGGGAGTATGAATGCCCATGCAAGTATGGGACTATTCTATAAGAGTTATTGTAGAGTGAGTAAAATTTGACAAAAAAACATGTATTGTTTGCTATAACAGTAGAAGTATGTAGCGGAGTGGGGAAAAAAGATTGAAGTCCTTCAACCAAAGTGCATGTTGATTTTGATTGTTTTTCCTGTAGGGCAAATGCCTAGTCGTAAATACAAGGTGATGTGTGGCATCTACAACACCATTCGATATTTAGATTTGGTACATGATCAAGGTAATATATGTGAAGTTTCCTGTTTGTATCCCTTTCATGTACATGGATGAGGACATGCATGAAATCTTTAATCCTTTTAAGTAGTTGGAGAGTTGGGCGCACTTGGTACAGTGGCATAGTATGAGAATGTAGGAACTAGGTTTTTATATCCAAAAGAGAAGCCTCTTGTTCATGTATCTGATGGAAAAATGTGTAGAGCTGATAAATATATTGTGGATCCATATGTTTTTGCAAACAAAGGGAAAGCATGTAAGTGAATATGTATAAATTTATTAATTGAAAGCGAAAGCATAGAAGAAAAAAATATGACTAACCTTTTGAAATTTAAAGTATAGTAGAAATAGAACAGACTAAAAAAACGTAGAGATTTGAAGGTGTTAACATGAGAGAATATATGAAACATTTGCAAGTGGAATGCAAAGGAAGGAAAGTAACCAAGAATAGAAGGTCTTCAAGTAGGCTGATTCACAGATTTGAAGTCAAGGTATGCTTCTTCTTTTTTCCTACGAAGTACATACGGATTTTCTTGCATGCATGTGTATTGCGTGAAGGAGAAAGCTGGAGTGATGCAAATATCATTCAACGATATAACTCTAGATATGGTTGTGAATGTAAGGCCCTAATGATCAATGTTGTCATTGTCGATATTTTCATTTTGTAGTGTCACGCCTTGTGATTTATGGATTGTTAAAGCCCATGCCATGCCAAGGTGTAGGTGTCTTCGAGAACCCCTTGTTACAGGGAAAATGGGCACATATTTCGAATTTGAGCCATCCCATGTTGGACCTTTGTAGTGCATTAAATCGACCACAACAAATGAGGGGACTTATGGAGGGAGAGAACCGATTGTGTGACGAATAGCGACAACTTTCCTGAGAGAACCATTCACGAGGCCTGCTTCAACCCACAAGTTGCTTGTTAGAATGACATGCTGACCAATGTAGAGAAACACTTGTGCATCAATTTATTCATCTTCCTGGTTGGAGGGGGGCATTTGTTTCCTTTACTCGACACAACAGCGTGCAATAGGCAAGTTCAATTTCTTGAGCATGCTTTTATTGTGTAGCGCAATGGATTCATTAGTTGCATAGAGGTGCATAGAATTGGAGAATGTTGCCATCTCGTCTTCTTGAAGATTGGATTTTGAGTGCATCATTAGAAATTTCCAATCATCCAATGTGGAGGTTGCACTGCGAAGGTTGGAAAGGATTTTCTGAAATGAAACCTACGCAGGACTTGTACCTTGTTGGTAGAAAATTTTAGAAATCGTAACAACAGTATCGAAGCTCCGCTAAAGAGCATTATCATGGGACATGCCTACATACATTGGTGTATCTTTAACAGGTGGAAATTGGCCAAGGTCCCCCACAAGGATTATAGATCAGCCACCAAATGGAGTGTTTCTATTGGATGGGAAGGCCTCTTGTAAATGTTCATCAATTTGAGCAAGCATTTTAGGACCAATGAAGCTCATTTCATCAATGAGAATGTATTTGACATGATGGAGTTGTTCTTGATGGTTTATTAGGGATTAACCTTCCAAAGGGTGCATAGAGGAGACAGGGATGTAGAGGCTGGAGTGTATGGTTAGAGAATTGACGTGGAATGCCACAACACCGATTGGAGCAAGCAAGAGCGGTGGGTTTTTTCCATTGACAAAGTTGGTTAGGAAGGCATTTTTGAGGCAATCAATTAGGAAAGATTTGTTGGTGCCAACAATGACTTGGATGAGCATCCTTAACGATGTGGTGGAACCACTGTTGGACAAGTGGGAGAAAATGATATTAAATGCCCTGAGCTAGCTTGGGGACAAGGAGGAAATGGAATGTGGATTTGGAGAGGGAATTTGGTGGAGTGTTGTGGAAGAGGTTGAATTCTATGAAGATAATGGTCATTTCTTGAAAGTATGAAGGGATAAGAGAGTGGTCCTAATTATGGGTTGTATCGACGCCACGATGGCCAAGCATGTCAAGCTCGTCAAGGAGGATGTTGTTACCTGGCTGGATTTGAGACAGGAATGACCATTATTCCATGTCTATGGTGGGGGTGGGGGGGGGGGTGTGCATTGCATCAAGGGAGGGATCATCAAAGTCGTACAGGGGTGGTTCTAAAGGAGCCTAGTAAACATGCCATGATTGATATATGTTGGCAATTTACTCCCAATGAGAAACAATTGCCTCATTAGTTTCGCGAATGTCGTCTGAAAATCTACGAAAAGGGTAGTACAAGAGTAGTTCACTCCAAAAGAAGTCTACATAGGATGTTGAATCTTTAATTGGGATTGCAGTGTAGTGAGGAATGACACACACAACCATGGGAGGGAAAATGTGCTTCCACGACAATGTTTTTCGGCGGGAGGAGAATGACCAATCCCGTGCGACTTCAATAAGAGGCAATGACTCTAGTGAATGAGGTCTTTGCATGTATGAGGTGATGAAGGGTGTTGTTGGAATATGGGCATCCAAGTTGTTTAAAACATGTTGGAAACTTTTTTTTAACATTGAGGGAGACAAAAGAATGGTTGCATTGGATTAGCGAGAGTTTTTGCAGCAGATGACATGTCTCTTGTGCACCGGTTTACCTATCATAAACAAGCTCAGTCATGAGTTTGCGGATGACAAACATGGTAGGCATGTCAAAGGGGGAACTTTGTGAAAGTCATGCAAGCATTTGGTAATAAATTTCGGATTTTTCCTCTGCTTTCGTTGCATAATTTGCAAAGCTCAATACAGCATGGCACGACAAAACCAGTTGGAAGTCAATGTTGGCCCTCAAAATTGCAAGCATATGAGGGTTGTGCACATTTAGTTTGTCGTCATTTCTAGCAGGAGTGTATGTTTTCTACCCGGAAACATCGATTTGTAGAGAATAATTTTTACACAATTCCCAAGGGGCTCCATAGCGGCAAACAATAGAGTTATTTAGTTTGCGAAGACATGTAGAGGAATGATATTTTGTGTGCCTTTGGACATATTTAACAAGTTCCTCATAGTCTTTGAGTTCATTTAATATTTCATTTGTCACAAGAAGGTAGGGATTGCGTATAAATGAGTGATGTATTCCAGGAGTCATGTTCTGGAGAGGTCGAGGGTTCCAAGCGGTGATGTAGGTATCGAAAAATGTTTTGGCCACACGAACGTCTACAACATTAGCCTAGTTAAGGCCATCCATAGTACGTGCGTCTTTTAACTATAGAAACCCATGTACATGTGCAGAGCCTCTATGCTGCCATTCATACCTCAGTAACAAAGACAAAAAAAAAGTAAGAGGGATGCATGAAAAGGAAAAGTAGAAAAAAAAAGAAAAGTAAAGGGTAAGAAATGGTAGAGCCATACCTACACTAAAAATCCTTTACAATGAATCCTTTTAGTATAACCTCTTCTAAGAATATTGTGAATCTGCAATGGATGTATTGAGATGCACAATGTGGGTTTGCAACAATGTTTTGGATTCTCCATTGAGATTGACCTTGTGCATTAGATGGAGGATTGGAAGGCATGGACATATGAAAGTCATGCCATTTGGTATCAGCTGCACTTAGTGTGAACAAGAAGGTAGGGTTACCATGTTGAATGATCATGTCGCTTAGCTCCCCTCTAGCCCTGTTCAAAAAGAACGACTCCCGTAAAGGGATGAGCCGAAGTGCATAATCTGGTCTGGAATTGTCAAAGGAAGAAGTTGCTGAAGGTGGAGGCAAAGGTTTGCTACGGTTGCTGGTAAGGTATTTGCAAGGTCCCTTTTAATGAAGACAAAATTAGTTTCTTGGCTTCGATGAAGCATTATAATGTTGTATAGGTAATGTTATCACCCCAAGAAACTCACCTAGGTTGTATGTCAGTGATGCTCGGGAACATTACAAACTCAACAAATTGTTGGATAAAATGACGGATGAATGAAAGAAATGATGTACATTCAAGCCATATAACCACTTCTACTATGATGGACCCCAGACATGGGTGAACACCCCCAGACTACAAGGATTTTAACCACCAATTACTCACAGTTTAAACAAAATGTGATGATGGAGAAGACTGACTACACCAGAAGATACACAGGACCCTGTGATGGCCAGCTGCAACCAGTTGAAAGTTCTGTAAATCTATTATCTAATACGTAGACAGGATGACAGCTCTCTGGTATTAAAACAACAGAAACCTGCAAGCAATTTCAATGATACATGCTAAATTCTAACACAGAGGTGGGATGACAACCCCTCTGATGCTAAACATTAACAGCACATGAATTAATGCAAAACAAGCACAGCCTGGAACATAAAAGAAGTGAAAAGTGAGCAAATGACAACAAAAGAAGCTTGTATTAGTTGTAAATGAAGACCAGAAGCTGCAGGTTGCATAGTAGTTACAGTCTCCAGAAGTTGAAGCTTACAACACACTAGCACTCATTTGACACTCATCAAACTGATTACATCATTTTTCTGGGTATACATAGAATCTGTTTACAAAATATCTCTGTTAGGTTATGTGTGGAGGTGTCTTAATTGACCACCAACCGCATTTACAGTTATATATGGGTCTTCTGTTACAATATGAATGTTTTAATGAATAAAATGGCTCTTTTTGTACTCTGGTGTACTTTTTGAACAGGTGAAATATTATCTTTATAATTTTCAATAACAGCTGCTGTCATTGATCTGCTCAAGGATCATTTTCCTCGTCCTTGGTCGTGCTATGTTGAATGCAGGTAGCTGAGAATTTAACACACATAGTATAGGGAGTTGGTGGCTTGCTTTCTCCTTTGTGCGCACAGAATAGGCCCAAAAATATTAAAGAACACACTGAAAACATTTTGAAAACAAACAGGGGCCGAGATGAAACACTGGTCGTCGAATAGCAATAAGGATGGCCAAGATTCGCTATCGGGAGGCAATGAGAAGGCACAAAGGCGCAACTTGAACATGAGCCGTTAGATTAGAGAAATGGACGGTGGAGATTTGATCATAGGGAGATCGGGCGATAGGCGGACGGAGAAGTGCGGGCCGTCGGATCGCGATCGGGCAGATTCGACGCCGATCGGGCGATAGAGAAAAACGATGGTTAACGGGTGGGAAAACGGTACGATGGCGGGAAGCAGTTTACCCGCACCACTTTTGTGCAGCGGCAGTTTACGTACAAGGGAAGCGCGATACAATAAGGTTAAGGCACATGGCTGGCGGGAAACCGCTTCCCCGTGGGCTAAAGGACGAGCGGATTGGTGGAGCGGGGAAAGCGTATACCGTAGATCAACAGGCGGAAAATCGAACGGTGGAGGATTAAGACACGTGCTTTGGGCGATGCGACAGGTGATGTGACATGTAAGGGGAGGGCCAGGTTATGTTTTAATCATATCTGTGCATTATAAAGGGTTAGGGCCTTTGCGCTGGGGTTTAAACCAAAAATGGATTAATACGGGGTTTAATAGGGTTATGAGGTTTTATGAAGGGTTAGCGGGACATAACAGTATTAAAACATAATATGACTCGGGAGCTGGTCAAACAGGGTTTAGGCGGGAGTTTACAAGGGGAATAACAGGGATAAAGGGGAAGGAGGAAACATAGGAATAAGGTGTTAAAAGAGTAGAAGGCAAATGAAAGGGAGAGTTAAAACAAACTGCTGCAAACCTTTTGCAACCAAAACCAGCCTTGCTTGACCTAGGTTCTTCCATCAAATACTGCAAACTGTAGCAGAGCTAACACTGGCTCCTTCTAGGGATGAGATCCTCCCTGCGAGGTCTCAAGAACCTGCAAACCAATGCCTTTCAAGCTGAAAGCAAACTAATCAAAATTCCTAGTGTTCCATTGGGCATGGAGTCTATTTTGCTTGCACAAAACTGATAAAAGCATACTGTTTACAACCTTTAAGGCCAAAGACCTTAAGAAACATAAACTTTCAAAAAACGCCCATTGACTGGGCCATCAAAAACTGTCTCTCCTCCCATACTTTTCAGCATGAAGGTGTTGTTCCCGTGAACCTGTGAAATGATGAAGGGCCCTGTCCAAAAAGCATCAAATTTTCCATGGTTGCCTTTCTTTTCCTTCAGTACATCCCATTTCAAAACAAAGTCACAAACCTGAAAATTATTTGTTTGTGCCTTCTTTTTAAAGGCTTCCTTGATCTTTCTTTGATGTGCTACATCTTTTTCAACCAGCTGTTCTCTAATCTGATGTAACTCTGTCAAATCAGTGATTCTGTTTGCCATATCATCTTCTTCATCCTGCTTTGTTTGAAGGAATTTTGCCACAATGAGAGTTACTTGAATTGGGAATACAACCTCAGTGCCATATACTAGCTTGAAAGGAGACATGCCTGTGGATTTTTTATTGGTCACTCTATTAGCCCACAGTGCATACTTGAGCTTTGAATCCCAATTCTTTTTATTGTCCTCTAATAGTTTTTTAATTATCCTGATCAAACTTTTATTAAAGGACTCTGCCAGACCATTTCCCCATGGATAATATGAGATGTAATGAACAAGTTTAATGCCCATTGAATCACACATTTCCACCAACTCTTTGGCCCTGAAGGCTGCTGCATTATCTGTTATTAATTTGTGTGGACAACCAAATCTGCTGAAGATATTCTCTGTTCGAAACTTGATGACCACATTATGATCAACCTTCCTTGTAGGGATTGCTTCAATCCACTTTGTGAAATAATCAATGGCTACTAATATCCACTTGTGCTGGCCACTAGAATGTGGATTAATTTCTCCAATGAAATCTAGACCCCACTGCTGAAAAGGTCCTTTTGCCTGAATTGGTTTTAGGGGTAGAGATTTCAACTGCTGTTTTCCTTCAAATCTTTGGCACCTGTCACAAGATTTAACAAAAACAAATACATCAGAAAATAAAGTGGGCCAATAATACCCAGCTCTGAGAATTTTGTGGGCTGTAGTTTTCCAATAATGATGCCCTCCACACATGCTGGAATGAAACTGCTGCATGACTTCTTGTGACTGTTCTCTATCCAGACACCTTAAAAATATTCCAGATGGATCCCTCCAGTACAACAGATTTTCCATAATGCAATACTTTGCTGCTCTAAGTTTTAAAGTTTTGGCCTGACTTTGAGTGAATTTTAAAGGGATTTCTAGCTTCAACAAGAAATCAATTATTGCAGAATACCAACCACATGAAGCTAAATTCTCGGCCACTGACTATTTTCTCTCTGATCCAACCGCGTTTTCCTCTTCATTTGTCTGACGGTTTGCTGCAATTGTGCACAGGAAATCAATGTTTAAAGACCTGTAATTTTCCTTAGCTAATAATTTGGCAAGACCCTGACCTCTGACTAGCTTGGTGGGCTTCAGCTATATGTTAAATTCAATCATTTTAGCAATCCATCTTTCCCTCCTTCCATCGGCATCAGGTTGAGTTAAGACATCCTTTATTGCAACAGAAGGCACATATGCAATTATTTTTTAATGCAAGATATAAAATCTGAAAGCCTTTAAGGATTTAATAAGAGAATATGCTTGTTTTTCTATAATATCATACCTCAGTTTAGCATCCCTCAAATTCTTGCTGAAAAACGCTACTCGATGTTCTGAACCTTCTTCATCTTGCTGCAATAAAACAACTGCAATGGTATCTTCAGAGGCAAATGAGAAAATATGGAACTCCTTGCTATAATCAGGACTTATTAAAGTGGGAGCCTCCATAATAGCCTTCTTAATAGACTCAAAGGATTGTCTTGCTATATCAGTCCATTTTACCTCTGCTCCTTTCTTTAACATGGAGGTCACATGCTTAACTAATTCAGCGAAATTTGGTATAAACCTCCTGACAAAATTTATTTTGCCCAAAAATGATTGTATATCTTTCTTTGATCTGGGGACAGTCAAAGCCTGAATTGCTTTGACTCTTTTTGGGTCAATCTGAACACCTGCAGCAGACACAATATGTCCTAACAGCTTGCCTTCATTTAAAGCAAATTTTGATTTTTTGGGATTGGCTGATATTCCAAACCTCCTGCACTTTAAGAACACTTTTTTCAAATGCTGTAAATGATATTGATGGCTTCTGGAGTAAACTGTTATATCATCAAGGCTAGATAAGCACAAATTTGTCCTTCTCTACCACAAATGATATATCCATAGCTCTCTGAAAGGTGGCTCCAACATTCATCAATCCAAAAGGAATTTTGGCATACATGAAAGTGCCCGAAGGAGTGGTAAATGCAGTGTTTTCTTGATCATTTGGGTGCACAGCAATCTGATTAAAGCCTGAAAATCCATCCAAAAATAACATCACTTTAGCTCCTGAGACCTTCTGCAACAAATGCTCCATCTTGGGCAGAGGATAATTGTCTTTCTTGGAGCATTTGTTCAAATTTCTGAAATTGACACACAGTCTAATTCCTCCACTCTTCTTCCTCACCACCACTAGGTTGGCCACCCATTTTGAATACCTAAGAGGAACAATGATCTTGGCAGCCAACAACTTTTTAATTTTTTTTTCAATCAATGGAAGAAGCATTGGATTTATTGGTCTCAACTTCTGTTTGAAAGGAACCGTGTCTTTTTCAAGAGGGATTTTATGCTGAATTATATTCTTATCATAAGTTTTCAGGTCACTGTATTCCTAGGCAAACACATTTTCAAACTCCCTCATTAAATTGTAGTATTTAGCACTCTTATCAGCAGACAAATGAGTGGACAGATTTACATACTTAGGCTGACCTGGACTTCCTATATCATGCTTACAGACTGCAGATTGGTCTTTTTTTTGGGCAGCTTTGTAAGGCACATCATTTTGGTCAAATAGTCTTTCAAGAGGAATTAGACCCTTAGGAATATGGTTGCTAGGAAGTTGGACAATGTTGTCTTTACCAATCTTATTTCTAAACTGGGGCTAGTGATTTTCTAACAAGGCATCATTCTCTTGGTCAATTTGCATTTCTAAAAATTCATCAATGACTTGAAGGAACCTATTCAACTCATCATCATCATTAAAAACTTTCCAATGGGTGGAAATTATCAGGCAAGGATGGTCTGTACTTCATTTTCACTTCATAAACTAATCTGGGAGGCATGGGAGGTATAAACACACTAGTAGAAACAGTAAGGGAATCAGCAAGCTGATTTTGGGCTCTAGGAATATATGAGATACAGAAAAAATCGAAAGAGTCTCTGATTCTCCATGCCTCATCTCTGTATGCCTTTAACCTTGGGTGCTTTGCCTGAAAAGTTTTATTTACTTGTTGAATTATCAGATCAGCATCTCCAAACACCTTCAGATTTTTGATTCCTCTGTCTTTTGCTGCATTAAGGCCTAATAGCAGAGCCTCATATTCTGCTATGTTGTTTGTCACTTTAAAAATCAGCTTAAAAGACAGCTGAATGCTCTCTTGTCATGGAGATATCAGCACCACCCCTGCTCCTACAGTCTCCCTGGTACATGCTCCATCAAAAAACATCTCCCAAATCTGACTTCCTTACTCTTTCTTGACCTGAACTGTTGGTTTCCTGATCTACATTTTATCCTTCTGGTATTCTTCTATTTGGAGAATGCATGCTCCAAAATCAGTATCCGCTGCATATATAGGATGATTTGTAGGATTCTTCTCATCACTGATAATGTATGCCAGTTGTGCTTCTCTGTACAATCTCCTACTTTCTCCTCCAAACACTGGGACAATGGCATAAGAGAGATCATTTTGTAGTGTCCCACCTAGTCTCTTAATCCACCCTCTGGACAACAGCATGCCAAACTTAGGAGGCACATCTGCTACCACAATATCCATCATCATACTTTTCATGGGCAGCTGAGTTAAGGTAATGGCCAGATCTTTAATCAATCCAAGACATTTCACCTTCCTTGAATCAAAAGAAAATAAATCATGATAGGGTCTAGTGATATCAAGGCCTAACTCTTCCATAACAGCTTTAGGCATTAGATTGTGGCTGGCCCCTGTGTCTAGCAGGAAATTGTGGAGAATTTTATCATGAATGGTCAATGAAACATAAAAATATGGAGAATTATTATTAGCAAGTTCAATCATAGGGCTGAGCACAATGGCAGGCTTGTCATCTTGCAAATTGACAGAGTCAGTGGAGGTTTGTTTGGTTTCTAGCTCAAGGGCTTCAAGGATAGGCTTTCTAAATAATTCACTCTTCACCAACTCAACCAGAGGCACAGATATTTTCAATTTTTGGACCTCTGACTCAAAGCTGAAAGAAGAAGATGACTTATCAGCGCTTTTTACCTCTTGAACTGGAGCTTTGAGGATGACTAGATCAGCTGCTGGTCTTCTCTGCTTGGTTTTCTCTGGTTCTGTTTGGACAACAGCTCTTTGGGCAGGATTTTCCTTGGCATTTTTTGCATTAGATCTCAGATTATATCTTTGTTGGTCATCAATTTGTAGAACAGCTTCTTTGTCCCACTCCTGACTATTTTGTTCTTGCAACAATGATTCTTCATATTCAGCCAATGTAAAAAATGCAGCATTGCCTTTATCTTCCATGCAGTGAATTTCATCCTCATCCTCTTCAAATTGTTCCTCCTCCATGACTACCTTTTCAAAAGGAGCTTTAACTTTCTGATCTTGTTTTGTTTCTTCACCCCTCTGCATAATCTGTAACTACTCATTTGCTCTTTTGAATGGATTCTAATTTCTTGGAGCAAATGTATTTTGCTGCCTTGTTTTTGCTGAATTCTGCTCAACCTTTAGCTTAGAAATTTCAGCAGCCAATGACTCAATCAGCTTAGTAATTTTATCAAATTTGGGGTCTGATGATGAACTAGAGGAGGTAGAAGCCTAATTTCTTTGTCTTCTCCTGTCAGCTTGACTCTTTAGCTTCTCTGCAGCCATGATATTAGATTCTACTTCTAGAGTTGCATCCTGCATGTCTGCCAGGGTAGCACATCTCCTTTCTCCCAATAACAGGCAGAAGTCAGAGTGAAAAGCATTAGCATAAGTGAGTTTGGCAGAGGTAGGAGTAGGCTTTACCTCAGCTGGAATCTTACTATACATTCGATTGAATATTTTATTAAAATCAGGTATTGATTCCCCACTTTCCCTCTTCAGATTACCAAACTCTGTGTGGTAATACAGCAAGTCCTTTTTATCTCCCCATTGCTTAAAAAATGCATCATCTAATGCTTCAATATCTATTATTGATCTTTGGGGTAATTCTCTAAACCACTTCCTAGCCTCTCCATTAAGGCTCTGGACAAAAACTCTCATCCATACATCATTTTCACTTATGTCTAAATTATCAGCATAACTGTAAAAAGCTTCAAGGTGTTCTTCTGCTGTTACTCCCTCTGTGCCAGTGAATTAGGCATATATTTTTGATATTCTCCCACAAGCATAGGATTTAGAGGCACCGGCAACACCAATGGTCCATATCTAGTAGCAACAATTCTTTCTATCCTCGTAGGTGCTTGTTGTCCTGCCATGGTTGAAATGTTTGGAAGAATACTAGCAGATGGAGTAGTAGGAAGTAATGTGATGTATGGCAGAGATAAAGGGATGTTTTGGACTAAATGGGATGCTTTCTTTGGACTGAGATTCAAAGGGGAACTAACTGAGCAAGGGGCTGAACTAATCTCTGAAGGTTTCTCTTTATTATCAGTGTTGATTTCTAAATCTTCAAACTGTAAATCTTCAGCGATCACTTTATCTTTCAGAGATGAATTAGATTTATTGGGCTTACCTGACCCTGATGCCCCTTTCTGTGCAGATTTCTTTGATTACCAGTCTTCTCAGGTTCAGGCACTGGTTCAGTTGGTAACTTCTGAGGATATTTTCGAGTATTTCTCATAGACTGAGCCATAACTTCAATGTGGAGTCGCCAAAGGATGGTCTTCCTCTAATGGAGTCGCCAAACAGATGATTACAACCAGAAACTGTGTTCAAACCTTGTCTGTCATCAAAGCTTGAAGCTATGTTTTTCTCCCAGGGAAGTTGAGCTTCGATTCTCTTGTCCCTGGCAATGGCGCCAATTAATGTTATCACCCCAAGAAACTCACCTAGGTTGTATGTCAGTGATGTTTGGGAATATTACAAACTCAACAAAATGTTGGATGAAATGACAGATGAATGAAAGAAACGTTGTATATTCAAGACAAATAACCACTTCTACTATGATGGACCCCAGACATGGGTGAACACCCCCAGACTACAAGGATTTTAACCACCAATTACTCACATTTTAAACAAAATGTGATGATGGAGAAGATTGACTACACCAGTAGATACACAGGACCCTGTGATGGCCAGCTGCAACCAGTTGAAAGGTCTGTAAATCTATTATCTAATACACAGATAGGATGACATCTCTCTGGTATTAAAACAACAGAAACCTGCAAGCAATTTCAATGATACATGCTAAATTCTAACACAAAAGTGGGATGATAGCCCCTCTGATGCTAAACATTCACAGCACATGAATTAATGCAAAACAGGCACATCCTGGAACATAGAAGAAGTGAAAAGTGAGCAAATGACAACAAAAGAAGCTTGTATTAGCTGGAAATGAAGACCAGAAGCTGGAGGTTGCATAGTAGTTACAGTCTCCAGAAGATGAAGCTTACAACACACTAGCACTCATCTGACACTCATCAAACTGATTACATCATTTTTCTGGGTGTATATAGAATCTGTTTACAAAATATCTCTGCTAGGTTATGCGTGGAGGTGTCTTAATTGACCACCAACCGCATTTACGGTTAGATATGGGTCTTTTGTTACAACATGAATGTTTTAATTAACAAAATGGCTATTTTTGTACTCTGGTGTACTTTTTGAACAGGTGAAATATTATCTTTATAATTTTCAATAACTATTGTTGTCATTGATCTGCTCGAGGATCATTTTCCTTGTCCTTGGCCATGCTATGTTGAATGTAGGTGGCTGAGAATTTAACGCACAAAGTACAGGGAGTTGGTGGCTTGCTTTCTCCTTTGTGCGCATAGAACAGGCCCAAAAATATTGAAGAACACACTGAAAACATTTTGAAAACAAATAGGGGCCGAGATGAAACACTGGCTGTCGAATAGCAAAAAGGACGACCAAGATCCGCTATTGGGAGGCAATGAGAAGGCACAAAGGCGCAACTTGAACATGAGCTGTTAGATTAGAGAAATGGACAGCGGAGATTTGATCATAGGCAGATCAGGCGATAGGCGAATGGAGAAGTGCGGGTCGTCGGATCACGGTCGGGAAGATCCGACGGCGATCGGGCAATAGAGAAAAACGATGGTTAACGGGCGGGGAAATGGTACGATGGCAGGAAGCGGTTTACCCGTAAAACTTTTGTGCTGCGGCGGTTTACGTACAAGGGAAGTGCGATACAATAAGATTAAGGCACGCGGCTGGTGGGAAACCACTTCCCCGTGGGCTAAAGGACGAGCGGATTGGCGAAGCGGGGAAAGCGTATACCGTAGATCAACAGGTGGAAAATCAGATGGTGGAGGATTAAGAAACGTGCTTTGTGCGATGCGATAGGTGATGTGACGTGTAAGGGGAGGGCCCGGTTATGTTTTAATCATATCTGCGCATTATAAAGGGTTAGGGCCTTTGTGCTAGGGTTTAAACCAAAAATGGATTAATACGAGGTTTAATAGGGTTATGAGGTTTTATGAAGGGTTAGTGGGACATAACAGTATTAAAACATAATATGACCCGGGAGCTGGTCAAACAGGGTTTAGGCGAGAGTTTACAAGGGGAATAAAAGGGATAAAGTGGAAGGAGGAAACGAAAGAATAAGGTGTTAAAAGAGTAGAAGGCAAATGAAAGGGAGAGTTAAAACAAACTGCTGCAAACCTTTTGCAACCAAAACCAGGCTTGCCTGACCTGAGTTCTTCCATCAAATACTGCAAACTGTAGTAGAGCTAACAGGCAATAGTGAAACCTAAGATGTTAGCCAAATCGATTGTCATGGAAGCGCATTAGATGCAAAGCATATTCTTGCATATCAACTTTTGCAATTCTTGGTTGGTTAATCATGGCAGTTCTGGTGGGGAAGAGCGTGGGGAAGGCCATGGATAAGAGGGCCCCTATGTTGTATTTGTTGATTTGAGAAAGGTCAATGATGGTCCATTGAAGTGAATGGGTGGGTGTAGAATTGGAGGATTCAATGCAGGCAAGTATCTCATCAATTTCTGTATGAGAATTTGGTAGAGTTGCAACAAAGGAGGATGGTTGAAGGTTAGACGGGTTTGGGAGAAGTTCGTGGTTGAGATTTTCAGAGAGGGCTTCTTGGGGTCCAAGGGAGTTGGGGAAGAGATGGCGTAACATACAAGAAACGTCTAAAGGGGAATCAGACAAAGAGGAAAGTGCAAGTGAGTTAATTTATAAATATTTTTAATATGGATAATTTTCTAACTTGAACTGCAAAGCCGAGAGAACATGTGATCTGTTGACAAAGAATTCATAGGGTATGTGGTCATTGTTTGTTTTATTTACAACAAGGATGTCTATTTCTGAGAGCATGCAAGGAAGGGAGGTGACAATGCTAGTTATATCTTGAGGGAAGATAATAGTATGGCCAGAATATTTGTGTTTCTCTCCACGTGCATGTGTTACTTTAAGAACGAGGTTAACACGGGAAATGAGCATCTCTTCAAATTGAGTTAGGAAAGCGAGGACATGGGGTTGGTTGCCTGGGTCCATGTTGTTTGAGGAGGAGAAGCGATGGATAGTTCACTCAGAGGCACAACAAGAACCAAGAATCTACCAATATGAATACAACACAATAAGAAGTTACTAGCTTGATAAATTTATTAGACTTAATCCATTAATTCTGTTCTCATCAAGAATGCCCCTTCTAAGTAGCACATTAGCAGCTTGCAACTTTGTAATTGGTAAATATCAGTATTATAATGTTGTTTGCGGTTTCTGTTCAAAATAGAAACATTATAATGGATTTTGATGTTCCTGTGAGTGGGTCTGTTAATCACAGACAAATTGATGGAATTTTATAAAAATTGCTTGAAGATTTCGATTCTTACACCCATCATCTATTGGAATCCTTGAAGAACAACAATGTAAGAGTTGGATGTCACATAAATCAACCAAAAATCAAGTACTTTCTGTCAATTCATTGGAAAAAAAAACACGAGAAATGACAATGCCATCCAATGCGATGGGAAATATGAAGTGAGAACTATGCTACACAACCTTAAGCCTTCATTCAAGAATTCTAAACTAGTTACAATGCATTTAATCACTGTGAATATCACACCAACTCTGTGTCTCGTATTCAAATAATTCAGAACTTATGATTGAAATAACACACCTGCTACGTATTGCATTTAAGATGTCATATTATATTGAGAAAATGACCATATATATACTTGTGCCAGAAACAAAAGCCATACAAATTTAATGGATAAATACAAGGGATAGCAAGGGTAAAATAAAAGAATCTTAATGTCAATCCAATCGCCGCCCAATCCAGTAGGATCGGAAATTCCTCCAAGGACAAGAAGAATCACACTTAACGAAAACGCCCCAGGTTTATATAAAAATTGATAAGCTTAGTAGAATTCTATTTTCAAACCCTTATGGTTTATAGTTGACAAAGAATAGCAGCAACAATACAATTGTTTTGGGCATGAACTTGCACCTGAAAATCATCCATATATATGACAACAAACACTCCTAGCAGCTGCAACAAGAAATTTGTTATTTATACGAGGCTCAAAACTAGAGATGCACAGAATAGTTTGTTTGCAAGTATGGGAAAAAAATTATGGGGATAAAATAAGTAACCTATTTACTCACTTGAGGCAAGTTGGTTACATAGAATGAAAAACCTTTTATTGGATTCCCATATATTGCTATCTTCTCAATTGGGGCAAGCATGTTTGGTAGCAACATTGTTGTATTGGATGGAGTGTTGTGTAAATATATAGCCATTGCTTATATGAAGCTGAGGGTTAACAATCAACGTCATTCAAGCAATTTCATTTTTTTATAATCGATCCATTGAGCGTACCATTACCTTTTCAGAATTTCTACTCCATATCTTTTCAAAATTATGAAGGTACAGACTCTGTAATGCAACCATTACTATCGAGATTACCATATATAATGTTGTGAGTTTTGAGTTCTTTAATTGCGCTCACACGAATAGGAACAAGACAAAAGTTATTGAAACAATAGTAAAAAAAATCACAAGAGTCCAATCCCAATCTGCCTAATCATGCGAGTCAGCTTAACAAGTAGGAAATAAACCATATTTAAATTTAATGTGTTCTTTTTTTGGTTTGAAACTGAAAACACATTCAATTGGTTTTCTATAGCATCTGTTAGAGCATGTATAAGATGAAATTTGGGAAAGAATTAATGGACATGAGCGAATTCAACTGTTTGAAAGTCTGCATTGTTCAATAAAACACATTGACATACATTCGTAGGAGAGTTGAACATGGTTCCACCTTGCATGAATAATACTAAATAGGTAAAGATTATAAAACTGATTATGATTCAAGAAGGCTGCATGTTGCATTAATAATGAAATAGCGAGAAAACAGGGGGAAGGTTGTCATTAGAAGCAAAACATGGGGAAATTTGGTTTGCATAGTCCTTTCATGACTATATCACAAAAGCTAAAACTGGTTGCGATGCATCAGAAATAAAGTCATGGTGTTGTGAAAGGTTGCAAAAGTAAGTACTCATACTTATTTTGGCAGCATATTCATGGAATTGTTCTTTTTCAAGAAAGACTAAACATGTGCATAGAAAACTCTTAATTACCATTTAAAGTGAAATGTACACTAGAAGAGGTTCTTTGGAAATGCATTTAGATTGAAGGGTGGAGAAGAAAATTGTTGGGAAGTATGCTCTATTCCATATTGATTTCAAGAATTTAATTGTTGGATATCTTTTCCATATAAATTTTGGGACTATAATTGTTGGCTATCCTTGACATGAAAAAGTAGACACACATATTCTATTTAAGAATGGAAAATTTTGTTGGAAAATAGACAAGGAAACAGGGAAAGAAAGGGAGCATGAATGCGTAGAACTTACCACTATAGATCAACAAGTTATGCAATATACTAAAGCAAAATACCAGATCTACTTCTACAACAAACTTGCAGAAGCTTAATCGAATATGAGCAAGATCAAATAGAACACATATAATTGAGAATGAGAAAGAAATCACATATGAACACAGAAGAATACTCTAGGGAAAGCCTCAGCCTAAAACCCCGATCTCTGTAATATCATACAAGTGGAAATATGTTCAGATTACACAAAGCTTCAACTCACAAGCCATCCATCTCTCAGAACAATCGAAAAATACAACCCACAGACTGAGTAAACACAACATATGCCTTCCTCCAACCCTCCAACCCTCCTATTTCCTTGAGCAATTTCTCTTGGGGCCTAATGCTACCACCTATGTGAATTGGCCTCATCACACAACCATCAAACTCAAAAGTAACTGCACAATCTCCAAGGAATGAATTCCTTCTGCATGCAAGATATATCCTCCAAGGAATATTCCTGCAACTGATGATACACGGTCCCATCACTAGATCTCAACTGGGTATCTCACTGAACTGACATTAATGAGTTATCTATGAGAGAATAATCAATTATTTGAAGTGCAACAGTTACATGCATGCATCCATTAACTAACTGAACTCACAATCAGTTCCACAAATCGTTGCAACTAATCTAACTAGACTTAACACAGATAATTGAGGTAACTAATTACAACTAAAAGTACAACTCATCCTGATCTCCTTTAATCAAGGGATAACTTCCTCAATCAATGGAGAAACTGTTACATGTCTTCACATAGACTTCATGTTTGATTTCCTACAACTAATTAACTCAAGATGAATTAATTAATTATTTTACAAACAACTGCTAAGATCAAATTCGAATTTTACTTCTCAATTTTAGTTTAGGGACTAACAATATTGGAAGGTATCCCGAAATGATATTTATAATACTGCTATTTTTAGCATTTCTTGTTGCTATTTTCAACACTCCCTCTCAACAAGAAAGGGATTATCAGTAACCCCAATCTTGTCTCTGTGGAACTTGAACTTGCATTTTGGCAATGCCTTAGTCAAAATATATGCATCCTGTTCCTCGGTCAAAACATATAACAACAATATGATCTTTTTGACCACACAGTCTTGAAGATGGTGATACCGGATATCAATGTTCTTGGACCTACCATGAAAAACTGGATTCTCAGAGAGTTTGATACAACTTTGACTATCGCAGTAGATCACAGTTGGATCCATCCTCTGACCAAACAATCCCACTAGAATCTTCGGCATCCAAATGGCCTCACATGCAGCCTGACTGGCAGCCATGTATTCAGCCTCTACTGAGCTAAGTGCAACTGACCTATGTTTCCTGCTGTACTAGGAAACTACAGCTGAACCAATGTTTAAGATTCCTCCAGAAGTGCTCTTCCGTTCTGATGGACTCCTTGCCCAATCCGCCTTTGTGAAGCCCTGAAGCTTCACTCCCTCTGTCCATCTGTACCAAAATCCAAACTGAGATGTTCCTTTGAGGTATCTTAGCACATGCTTCGTTGCCTTTCAAAATAGCTTGGTAGGCTGAACCATAACTTGACTTAGCTGGTTCACTGCAAAGCATAAGTATGGTCATGTCTTCACTAGATACATAAGTGAACCCACAAGCTGCCGATAAATAGTAGTAGCTACTACCTCACCTGAAGTAGCATCCTCCTTCCTCCAGTTCACAACTAGAGGAGTCTGCATGGGCTTGCACTTCTCCATGTGGAACCACCTAAGTATCTCATTGGCATACTTGCCTTGAGACACAAAAACTTCTCTATCCTTTACCCACACTTCCATGCCTAGAAAGTAGTGCATAAGACCCATGTATTTCATCTCGAACTCTCTTGCAAGGTCCTCCTTGCAAGACTAGATCAGTTGATGATCACCTGTCAAAATCAGATCATGGACATAAAGAACAATGATCAATGGCTTACCTTCTACCATGATGTGGTAAAGGTTCACATCGTCTTCACTCTTGGTGAAGCCCAACCTGGTGAAATAGCTGTCGATCCTGGTGTACCAAGCATGGGGTGCTTGCTTCAGCCTATACAAAGTCCTCTTGAGTCGGCACACATGCGACTCACGATCAAAGGTCTCGAAACCTTCTGGTTGCACAATGTACACCTCCTCAATCTTCCCATTGAGGAATGTTGTCTTCACGTCCATCTGATGGATCTTCCAACCCATCTGAGCTAATAGTGCCAACATCGATATGATAGATGAGTACCTTGCTACAGGAGAAAAGGTATCATCGTAGTCGATCCCCTCAACCTATGATAAACCACGGGCAACAAACCTTTCCTTATGTTTCTCAACAATGCCATCAGCTACCTTCTTTACCTTGTAAAGCCATCTAGAACTCACCACTAACTTGTCCTGAGGTCTTGGGACAACATCCCAAACTCATTTTCGAATGATGGAGTCGTACTCTTCCACCATTGCATCAACCCAGACTGGTTGTTGCACTTCCTCCTCGAATGAGGAAGGCTCAGATTCTACACACTCCCCAACTAGGGCCATGTAACCAGTGTACCGCTCGGGTGACCTCCTCTGTCTGTGCTGAGAAGATGGTTGTCCCACATTCTCCTGCGCATCCATCATCAACCTATCAACTTCCCTTGAGCGTTTCCGCCTATCTCTGGAAGTCTCAGCGTGAGTGGATATCTCCAGTCCCAGATCCTCTGCATACGGCTGCTCCGCATCAATCTGAGGATCCTCCTCCTTAGGAATTGAAAGTTCCTCATCTGCATGCAACTTGAGCTCCCTCTCAAGTGATACTCGCATGGCTTTCTGCTCGTCGAACTTCAGATCTCTGCATACCACTGTCCTCTGACTAGTAGGCAGGAACACCTGAGATTTGTGGGGTGTATCCATGTACCCCACAAGTATTCTCAACTCAACTGTTGGATCTAGCTTCTTCCGGGCATCTTTGGTCACATGGAAATAAACCAATGATCCAAAGATTCGGAAGTGACTCACATCTGTTCACTTCCTAGAAAAAGCCTCCATAGGTGTCTCCTTTCCCAGTATACGGTGCAGGCTTCTATTTTGCAAGTATACTATTGTATTACATGCCTCAACCCACAAATGCACTGGTAGGCTTTGGTCATGAAACATCGCTCGAGCTGCTCCCACAATTGATCTGTTCTTCCTTTCGTCTACCCCATTCTGTTGTGGGTTATGGGGTGCCATCAACTCCCGTTTAATTCCTTCTACAGTGCAGAAGTCCTTAAACTGTTGGGAGACATACTCTCCACCATTGTCGCTACGCAAGGCTTTTATTTTCTTTCCAGATTCTTTCTCTGCCAAGGCTTTAAACTCACAAAACCTCAAGAAGGTCTGATCCTTCTTTTGCATAAATTAGATCCAACATCTACGAGAAAAATCATCAATAAAAATAACATAGTACCTTTGTTTAGCATTGGAGGATGTAGAGAATGGTCCATAAACATCTGTGTGAACTCACCCCAGGATTGCTCCAGCTCTACTATCTCGATCCTGAAAGGAAGATTTTGCATACTTACCCAAGGTACAACCTTTGCATGTATCCGTCTGCTCCAGTTTTCCCTTGGGAAGTCCAGTAGAAATCTGTTGCATGATCTTCAGGGCTCCATGGTGAAAGTGGCCCAATATTATATGCCATAGCTCGCCAACATCTTGGCTCTACATCATCTCAGCTTTGGAACTCAATGAAACACAGTTGTCTACCTTCAGCTTGTAGAGATTCTTTACTCGAATCCAAATCCTCTTGGTCTATCCAGTGCTGATATGCCTCAGGAATACCTTTCCTTTACTAAATACAACATCATAGCCTTTATATTCTAGCATAGCAATGGACACAAGATTCTTCTTCAGACCTAGTACATATTTTACATTAGTCAGGGTGAGGGGAGCTCCATGCTCCCTCTAAAACACAACCGTACCTTCACCTGAAACACGGTACTTTCCATCATCGCCCATCTCAATCCACATCTGGAGATCCTTCTCCTCCAAGGTACTGAAAAGATTCTTGTCACCTAACATGTGGAATGAAGCTCCATTGTCCAAGTACCAAACACATCCCACCATGGATGAAACCATACATGCGATAAGAGAGAAATCAAACTCAAACTGTGAGGCCAGTGCCTCACCATCAGATCCCTTCGAGGATCCCCTCTTGGATTTCTTCTATGGACAATTTGTAGCATAATGGCCCACTTCATGACAATGAAACCGTCGCACTTTCGATTTGTCAAACTTCTTCCCACCATGGGAAGAACTTGATTTGGAATGGGACACCTTCCCTTTCTCCTTCCTCACCTTACTTGCTAAGGATATATTTTCCTCATCATCTTGCTTTGATGAGGATCCATCTCTGGTGCTTCTTCTTATCTCCTTCTGCATCAGATCCGACCAAAGTCATTCCCAATCTGACAGTTTTTCTCTTCCATTTACCGAGTCTTGGTAGCTATGACAACTCTTTGGAAGATCGAGGAGCGCAAGACTCACCATGTCATCATCAGCTATTGTGATCCCTACACTTCCAAGCTCATCCCTGCAAGTGGTGAGCTTGTTAAGATATGTAGAGATCGTGTCACCCTTTTCACACTTGATTTTCCGAAGCTTGTCTTTCAACGCCAACTTCCTCTGATCATTGATGTTCTGATATAGATCTTTCAATGTTTTCCACATCGAAAACAATGTCTCCTTCCCATGGAGACTTGAGACTACGTGGTCTCGAAATCCCTCTAGAAGGATTCTCCTTTCTCTAGCCACACATTTCTTCCATTTCGCCAATTCTGTAGCATTAGCCGTTGTCGGCTTGGGGACTTCTTGATCAATGAAGTCCTTTAGACTGTTATCCTCTAATATTTCTTCCATGCGATCCTTCTAGGCTATATAATTCGAGCTACCATCAAGGGCATACTCGAGTCTTTAACCATTGAACATTATTGGTGAAATTGAGATGTGATAAGAACTTGATTTCTATACTCAGGAACCTCAAACTTCGAACTTCTCCCTTCTTGTATATTGTTCTCTCCTTTGATCACCTTTTCTCTGATACCATGTAGAATTTCCCACTGTAGATCAACAGATTATGCAATATACTAAAGCAAAATACCAGATCTACTTCTACAAAAAACTTGCAGAAGCTTAATCGAATATGAGCAAGATCAAATAGAACACATATCACTGAGAATGAGAAAGCAATCACACATGAAAATAGAAGAATACTCTGGAGAAAGCCTCAGCCTAAAACCTCGATCTCTGTAATATCATACAAGTGGAAATATGTTCAGATTACACAAAGCTTCAGCGCACAAGCCATCTAACTCTTAGCACAATTGAACAATATAACTCATACACTGAATAGACACAACATATGCCTTCCTCCATCCCTCCAAGCCTCCTATTTCCCTGCGCAGTTTCTCTTGGGGTCTAATGCTACCACCTATGTGAATTGGCCTCATCACACAACCATCAAACTCAAAAGTAACTGCGCAATCTCCAAGGAATGAATTCCTTCTGCATGCAAGAGATATCCTCCAATGAATATTCCTACAACTAATAGTACACTATCCCATCACCAGATCTCAACTGGGTCTCTGACTGAACTGACATGCATGAGTTATTTATGAGAGAATATTGAGTTATCTGAAGTGCAGCAGTTACATGCATGCATGCATTAACTAACTGAACTCACAATCAGTTCCACAAATTGTTGGAACTAATCTAAATGGACTTAACTCATATCACTGAGCTAACTAATTACAACTCAAATTACAACTCATCCTGATCTCCTTTAATCAAGGGATAACTTCCTCAATCAATGGAGAAACTGTTGCATGTCTTCACATAGACTTCATGTTTGATTTCCTACAACTAATTAACTCAAGATGAATTAATTAATTATTTTACAAACAACTGCTAAGATCAAATTCAAATTTTACTTCTCAATTTTAGTTCAGGGACTAACTAAAATTGGAAGGTATATCGAAATGCTATTTATAGCAGTGCTATTTTTAGCATTTCTTGTTGCTATTTTCAACAGAATGTCCATGCAAGTATCAGACTATTCTATAAGATTTATTATAGAGTGAGTAAAATTTGACCAAAAAACATGTATTGTTTGCTATAACAGTAGAAGTATGTAGCGGAGTGGGGAAAAAAGATTGAAGACCTTCAACCAAAGTGCATGTTGATTTTGATTGTTTTTCCTGTAGGGAAAATTCCTAGTCGTAAATACAAGGCGATGTGTGGCATCTACAACACCATTCAATATTTAGAATTGGTACACGATCAAGGTAATATACGTGAAGTTTCCTGTTTGCATCCCTTTCATGTACATGGATGAGGACATGCATGAAGTATTTAATCCTTTTAAGTAGTTGGAGAGTTGGGCACACTTGGTACAGTGGCATAGTACGAGAACATAGGAATTGGGTTTGTATATCCAAAAGAGAAGCCTCTTGTTCATGTATTTGATGGAAAAATGTTTAGAGCTAAGAAATATATTGTGGATCCATATGTTTCTGCAAACAAAGGGAAATCATGTAAGTGAACATGTATAAATTCATTAATTGAAAGGGAAAGCATAGAAGAAAAAAATATGACTAACCTTTTGAAATTTAAAGCATAGTAAAAATAGAATAGATTAAAAAAACGTAGAGATTTGAAAGTGTTAACATGAGAGAATATATGAAACATTTGCAAGTGGAATGCAAAGGAAGGAAAGTAACCAAGAAGAGAAGGTCTCCAAGTAGGCCGATTCACAGATTTGGAGGCAAGGTATGCTTCTTCTTTTTTCCTGTGAAGTACATACAGATTTTCTTGCATGCGTGTGTAGCGCGTGAAGGAGAAAGTTGCAGAGATGCAAAGATCATTCAACTATCTAACTCTAGATATGGTTGTGAATGTAAGGCCCTAACGATCAATGTTGCCAATGTCGATTGTTGCATTTTGTAGTGTCATGCCTTGTGATTTATGGATTGTTAGAGCCCATGCCATGCGAAGGGGAAGTTGTCTTCGAGAACCCCTTGTTACGGGGGTGATGGGCACATATTTCGGATTTGAGCCATCCCATGCTGGACCTTTGTAGTGCATTAAATCAACCACAACAAATGAGGGGACTTATGGAGGGCGAGAACCAGTTGTGTAATGAATAGCGACAACTTTCCCGAGAAAACCATTCACAAGGCTTGCTTCAACCCATAAGTTGCTTGTTAGAATGACAAGCTGACCAATAAAGAGAAGCACTTGTGCAGCAAGTTATTCATCTTCCTGGTTGGAGGAGGGCATTTGTTTCCTTTGCTCGACACAACATTGTGCAATAGGCAAGTTCAATTTCTTGAGCATGGTTTTATTGTGTAGCGCAACAGATTCATTAGTTGCATAGAGGTGCATAGAATTGGAGAATGTTTCCATCTCGCCTTCTTGAAGATTGGATTTTGAGCGCGTCATTAGAAAGTTCCAATCATCCAATGTGGGGGTTGCACTGCGAAGGTTGGAAAGGAGTTGCCGAAATGAAACCTGCACAGAACTTGTACCTTGTTGGCGGAAAATTTTAGAAAGCGCGATAATAGTATCGAAGCTCTGCCAAAGAGCATTGTCATGGGACATGCCTACATAAATTGGTGTATCTTTAACAGGTGGAAATTGGTCGAGGTCCCCCATAAGGATTATAGATTAGCCACCAAATGGAGTGTTTCTATTGGATGGGAAGGCCTCTCATAAATGTTCATCAATTTGAGCAAGCATTTTAGGACCAATGAAGCTCATTTCATCAATGAGAATGTATTTGACATCACGGAGTTGTTCTTGATGGTTTAGTAGGGATTAACCTTCCAAAGGGTGCATAAAGGATATAGGGATGCAGAGGTTGAAGTGTATGGTTAGATCATTGATGTGGAATGCCACAACACCGATTGGAGCAAGCAAGATCAGTGGGTTTTTTCCATTGGCAGAGTTGGTTAGGAAGGCATTTTTGAGGCAATCAATTAGGAAAGATTTGTTGGTGCCAACAGTGACTTGGATGAGCATCCTTAACGGTGTGGTGGAACCATTGTTGGATAAGTGGGAGAAAACGATATTAAATGCCATGAGCTGGCTTGGGGACAAGGAGGAAAGGGAATGTGGATTTGGAGAGGGAATTTGGTGGAGTGTTGTGGAAGAGTGGTTTAATTCTATGAAGCTAATGGTCGTTTCTTGAAAGTACGAAGGGATAAGAGCCCAATTATGGGTTGTATCAAAGTCATGATGGCTAAGCATGTCAAGCTCATCAAGGATGATGTTGTTACCTGGGTGGATTTGAGAGAGGAATGGCCATTCTTCCCAAAGTTGCGCAACCAAGCACTCCATAGAAGTTTAGGCCTATTGCCCTCTGCAATGTTATCTACAAAATTATATCGAAGGTCATAGCCAATCGCCTCAAACCGCTCCTCCCTCTTCTCATCTCACCAGAGCAATCTAGTTATGTAGAAGGACGTCAAATTCTGGATGGTATTATTCTGACTCATGAAACCATTCATTCTCTCAAGAAAAACAAACAAGAAGGTATGTTGTTGAAAATTGACCTTTCCAAAGCCTTTGATAAACTTAGTTGGACCTACATAAAACAGATGCTAACGGCCTTTGGATTCAGCCCGACCTGGGTTAGATGGATGATGACCCTAATCTCCTCCCCATTTTGCTCTGTTCTTGTCAATGGGATCCCCTCTAAACTGTATCACCCTTCTAGAGGAATACGTTAAGGTGACCCTCTCTCCCCTTTTCTTTTGATCATTATGGCTGAGGGTCTAGGCCGTATTATAAAGCATGCAGTTCAGTCCCATGATCTTAGAGGACTCTCTGTCCATGGATCTCCTGCTATCACCCATCAACAATTTGTTGATGACAACATGCTTTTTGGCCATCCTTCTGTACATGAGGCTAGAACCTTTAAATCACTTTTAGAAACATTCTCAGAAGCTTCTGGCACCACCATCAACACCTCCAAGTCACAGATTTTTTTTCTTCCATACTCCTATTCCCACCCAAAGAATCATTCCTCGAATCATTGGATTCTCTCAAGCCAAGCTTCTGTCTCAGTATTTAGGTGCCCCTCTCATAGATTCAACCTTAAAGCATGCTTCCTGGCATCAACTCATAGAGAAAATGGAAAGTCGACTCTTGTCTTGGACTTATAGAACTCTCAACATGGCAAGCAGATTAGTCCTGATAAAGGAAGTTCTACAATCAATGCCCCTCTATCCTTTCTTAGTGCTTGTTGCGGCAAAATGGGTGCTGAAAAGAATTCGGAATTTGCAACACAATTTCTTATGGGGCTCCACAGGACAAAATAGAAAATGGGCTTTAGTCAAATGGGATAAAGTATGCAGGCCTAAAAGACAGGGAGGCCTAGGCTTACGTGATCCTCAACACAACAATACTTTGATGGGAGCACGGATTTGGTGGCAATGGGTTTCTTGCCCACAGAAGCTATGGGTGCAATTATGGACTACAAAGTATGCAAATAATCGACCACAACAAGAACTAATCAGGATAACCACCACGCTTACAGGATCCCTAATTTGGAACGCAGCCAAGCAACACAGAGAGGTCATCTATCAACATAGCCTCTGGGAGATAAGGAACGGGAGGACGGCCCGTTCATAGACGGATTCTTGGCAAAAAAGACCCAAAATTGCAGCATTCTTACCAGAAACAAATCATCATGGAAACGACATTAACCAGGCGGACAATGTAGCACACTTCTGGACTCCTAGCACTATACATGGATTCAAGCAATGGAAACCGGTGGGGCAAATAGCACAGCAAGAAACGGAAGCTCATAACATGGAGCTACTCAAAGAGCTCACCAGCAAAAGAATCAGAGTCAATACAGGAAGCGATGTTCTAAGATGGGGATATACACCGAAAGGCACATACACCACCAAAGAATCATACTAGATAATGTGCCAAATTCAGGAACTAATAGATCCTTCCTGGAATCGTATATGGACTACAGGGATCTGACCCAAAGTCTCCACTTTCATTTGGTTGTTGTATCATCAATGAATTCTCACATGGGACAACTTAATCAAAAGAGGATTTCAAGGTCCTTCTTACTGTCCCAACTGTCAAAATAATGAAGAAACTATTCAGCACCTCATGGACTCCTACCACATGCCCAATCAACTCTGGGAAAATCTCACTTTCAAATGCCAGAGACCATGCAGACTTCCTGGGGATATAAGAGGCACCATTCGCAACTGGACTCCAGAGCCCTATAATAGCAAAATTCTCAACAAGTTGTGGACTATCTTGCCAAAACTCCTATGGACAATCTGGAAGGAAAGAAATAAGTGAATTTTCAAAAATCACAAAACTTCCTTAGAAATCATATGGACTAACTTATGTCAAAACATCAAGGAAACTCTTGCATTGCATCAATGGACAACTAAGGACTTTCCGACCCAGCCACAGGAATTAAGCATATGGGCTAACTGGAACTTATAGCTCCCACAAGCACAATTGAATTCCAATAGACCCAACATTGCAACCAGGCAGCTTTCACATTGGTCGCACCCTACAACAGGAGTGATTAAGTTAAATTTCGATGATGCCTCCAAGGGAAACCCGGGCAAAGCAGGATACGGAGGCATATTTAGAAATCATGAGGGCCAACCCCTACTATTCTATTTTGGCTCCATTGGATGGGACACGAACAACTCTGTAGAACTGGAAGGCTTGTGGCAAGGTATGAAGCTAGCTGACCAACACAATTTTTATCCCATCCTTATAGAAGGGGACACTCAAATCCTCATCAATATGGCCACTCAAATACAACAAGGAAGCACAGCTTCGTGAGTTGCCAAAAGCTGGAGATTAATGAGCAGGGTTGAAACAATAGAGAAATGGATAAAAGACAAGAGAGCAGTAACTTTTATTCACGTCAAAAGGGACAGTAACAAAGTTGCTGATCTTCTAGCAAACATTGGGGCAGAACAGGACCAGATCCTACACTATAGCCTTCTCAACATCATAGATGACCAAAATCAACTGCAAATTTGCACAGACCTGGTGCACAAGGACGCTCAACCCCTGGATGCGGGTGCTAATTAAGGCGTTTATGGTGATAAGACGAGGCGACGGCAGGCGGGGTGGCCACATGGCCCTCTGCAACCATCCCAAGATCAAAGTAAATGATACTCAGGGCACCTCGCAGGCGGCATTTAATGCCTGCTACAGTCGAGGCAAAGCCATTCCTTGCTTAACCATGGTGCCAGAAAACATTCCAGTCATTCTGCCCCTGTTTCACTATGCTTGCCCTCCGTAGGTGGGAGAGCCGACTGAGCGAACCAGCATTGGGCGCAAATGCTAGATTGTACGTTGCCTTGACGTGGGTAATGGCTTCCACCATTCCCATACAAATCTTTGTAACTCGGCTCTTGTCCTCCAACATTAAGTAACCTCTGTGCAAAATTCTTCTGTTTATTCTCCTTCTGCTTCCCCTGACTCCTGCACTGCTCCTACTTCCACCATGGTTCGCCACCGCATGCGTAGCAGACGCGGTGGCACGCGTGAAGGCAGCTCTCGCTCCCCGGCTTTGCATCGATGTAATTCGGTTTCCCTTGCTTCCTCTGTTGAAAATCCCTAGTATCCAAATACCAGGAGTGGCAGAGGCAGAGCCGGCGTCCACTGTTCAAGCCGCGAAGAGGCGGCTGTTCACACTGCACCCTTTCCTCTGCCTCTACACCAGGTCCCTCACACGACGCAGTTCTGGTTCCGCAGCTCTCTGAATTTCCCGGTTATTGTTGCCACCGTCTCCATCTCCATTACAGAAGAACTTAAGCAGCACATCCCCATGACCATTTCCATGGAGGAGACACACAGAGCTGGTCCAAGCTGGAACAAAGGCAACAACGACGAGCAGGAAGGTAATGGAGATCAGGATAGACGACATGGGAAAGCCATTACTGGTAGCTCGCATGATGATTTGGGCCTTCAAAGTGACACGCAAGCCGTAGAGAGCCGCATGGAGGACACGTCGGGTCCACAGGTTGAGGCCGGAAGCAGGGAGGGAGGACATTAGGTGGCGGGACGTGGCGAGTCAGACAACCCGGATGACTGGGCTTGTCCAATTGTGGAGGAACCTGCCACGGATGACTTTGTGGCGCGTGTCACGTCTGCCAGGTGGCATTTCTCTTAGTTCTTGGTTCAGTTCTGTCTTGTCTTATGTGTCCTCAATGTTTTCTGCAGGTTGGTTGGTCCAGTCAGGACAAACTGTTGTTTTCTAGGTGGTTTTTTAATTTTGTTTTTGATAGGTTGGTCTCTTCAGGAAACTGTGGGTTAAATCTGGCTGTCTTTTGGACTTATTTTCTCTCTTTCAGACTGGTCTCCCCTTTGTTGGGCCAGTCTCAGACACTGTTCATGGCTGCATGCTGATTAAGGCCGGGTCCCTTTACGGCCAGGAAACTCTATAACTACTTTTTGTATTATATCAATAGATTAACATTACTTAGAAAAAAAATAATTGAGAAGTTATTTTTCCTTTCTTTTCTTGTTGAGGAAAGGGGGAACTCAGGGGCAAAAAAGGAGGAGGAAAAATAGAGCAAGATGTTGCTGAGATGTTTTTCCATCGCTGGTCGAGAATTATTGGAATATTTATGGGTTTCATGGGTTGGATCTGTGAAAGGATTCTAGGCTGGACTAAGTGTAGTCTTCAGGCCAGAGAATTTCCTAACTACTTGAAAATACAATTGTTCACTGAGTAAGGTTTGAACATAATTTCCATTACCTTGCTGGTTGGGTGGAGGGACCCTAACTGTAAATTCTTGAACCCGGGTCTAGTAGATAAGTCAAACAAACATAATACTAAATGGTTGTGGAATGAATTTTATTAGGAGGATCTCTTTTCTATAATATTAAGAAGTTTCTTTTTCCCTTATGTTTATAAGAGATGTATTTTAGATCTTTGTCTTAAATCTTCATAATCATTCAAATGCATTACCAGAAGATATCCAGGAAATTATGGAAAATAACAGTGGCTGCTAATGGAATGAAATCATCTAAACCCGCTAATGTTTATTAAAAGATTTATTGAGTAAACATAAGACTATTCTAGAATAAACATATGACTGTTTTGAATAATAATGTATGACTGTTTTGAATTAATAGATGATTGTCTCGAATGAGTATTTCACTGCTTCAAACAGCAAGCTAAGTGACAATATATTATAATTCTTGAAAATGAAATACCTTTCATTGTATCAGTAGAGATTAGTTCTCAGTTCGAAGACAGTTTTGTGTAGCATACAAGTGTTTAATGTCAGATAAACTAGGAAAGAGTACAAATATACACAACAGTAAATAAAGTTCATAGTTACACGAATTTAAACTAAGACACAATTAGGAAGAAAACCCTCATTGTTGTTGTAAATGTAAAACCCATTTCTCTTTTTGGAACTTCAAATTATCATGGATAAAGAATATGCACCAGACCATCAACAAATGGAGAACTA
Organism: Pinus tabuliformis; assembly: GCA_031772625.1. Taxonomy (NCBI): domain Eukaryota; kingdom Viridiplantae; phylum Streptophyta; class Pinopsida; order Pinales; family Pinaceae; genus Pinus; species Pinus tabuliformis. The sequence goes on along the minus strand of CM062806.1, from coordinate 780,886,637 downwards.
AATCGTCTCAACCCATATTTACTTTTCGGCCAGTCCCTTCGAGACAACAAAGAAGTGGTTCCGGGTGAAAAGATTTAACAAATTTAAGAATTTTTTAAAAAGAAACTCACACAATCAACCCATTCAGAACCTTGGTAGTCGATACAATGTTGAAAATCTATGGTAAATGTAACCTACAAAAATAACCCCAACAACTAAGGGAGGTCTCATAAAGAGCAGCAAATGGTAAGATTCAAATATAAACCAAAAAATGACATTGCCCAAACTCACTAGTAAATTGTATGGTGCAACGAATGCGAAACCTCCGTAAATATGATTAATATTACTTAGGAACAATTTGAAATAGTTCAAAAGAAAACAAAACTTGGTACCCGAGTCTCAAGTCGACGTTGCGAAAAAACAAAATTAACAGCTAAATTTGCTAATTAACTGGGCGAACAGTCATATGGAAACAAGGGTTCTTCAACCCATATAACAATTATAGAGAAAATATTTTTAAACAGTAATTTCGATGGAGCCAAAGACTAACTTATAAGGGTAGCTAGTCTAGTGTTGGAGGCAAGTCGTTCCCAACGTAGATACTCATACCATTTCGAACTTCGTTCTTAATCGCACCTGATTCATGGGTATCCCTCTGCTGCCATGTGTGCCATAAATAGAAGTGCCCTCAGCAATGCCCGTTGAACATGGACATAACCCTGCAACTGGACATAGGAAGGACTTAGCAATAAAACACTTATGTATATATTCGAAGGTAACCAGAGGACATTTTGGCGAATCGTAAAGGGTTCAGAACACATTACCTGTACCAAAGGATTCAAGTGCCTTCCTCGGTGCTGGAAGCCCTTGAATTGCAAAACAACCCGAGGACCTACAGGACAAGAAATAAATAATTATCCAGAGTAAAGAAAACAAAAAAAGAATGTTCAGATACTTAATGTGTAAATCGCTAAAAGAATGCTAACCCATCAACGAAAATTAGGCTTACTTGCACCCTGTGAAACTGGATTCTAGATGGTATTTAGGTAACTGTTGGTAGTAGTAGTAGTGGATAGGCAAGACACAGAGACCGGCTCACTACAATGTCGTGGCCAAGAGGTGAGAAATAGCCACCCAGGAGGCAACCCTAGCTAAGTTAGGGTTTTGCAAAGCGTTTTCATGGAGCTTGGCATCAAACAAATAACCCAAGGAGGAGGACGTGACATTGGGTGGTTACCCATAACTCCTACGATCAAGTGAGGCCGCCAAATCAAGGGGTGTGGATCAATGGTGGTATTGGAACCATATGACGTTCGGAAGTGGCTAGTGCCTGGGCAGCTAGCAAGATTAAGTGCTAGCTATCCTTGTCATTTAATAAAACATAAATATCTACAGCCACCGAGGACCAATGCAACTATAGGCAAGTACAAAGTTTAAGAACCAAAATAAAGTCTCTGTCGAATGATAAACCACCGTATACATTTAATAAACCATATTGAAATGTGTTAATATACATTTAATAAACCATATTAAATTGTGTTAATTATGGCGCCCATGAACCTTGGTGAAATTTGGAAAAAGATCATTAACTACCAGAATATCATTAGCTACAAGTAATAGTAGGTTTTTATGGAGTAATTTTTTTATTTTTATTTTGGGTGTGTGTGCCATGTTCATTAAAGTCAACGGGCCGATTCGAATCTCCTCAGTGCATGTCCAAACGACCTGCAAAGGGATAGAAGTCCGCCAGAACTGAAGACAGGCTCCCTTTTAGCGTCTCCACTTTTGTAGAAAACTCCTCCAGATACCCAACATTGTTATTTGTAATCCAATTAATGTCGAGATTGGAGAGAAAGATATCTCACAATAGTGGGGATGAGCGGTGAAACCATAGAAACAGTCAGGAACAAATTTACCTTAATCTGGTCTTGTACCAAGTCACAGGCTCATGAACCCAATCCAATCCAACCATAAGAAAAGAGCATACCAACGCTGCAAACTCTTAATCTCTCCCTAATTGTGTAGAAAGACGGTAGATTCATTCCGTATTTAAGTCAATTTTCTATACATTATTTTTTATAAGTTTTTCATTGTAATATATTTATTGAATTATATTGATCGATGAATTTGATCATGCAACTTTTTTTAAAAATTTAAAAAACTAACGAGTGAGATAAATTTATTAAAAAAATAAATATGTTGTTTTTCCTTAACAATTACTCTATTAAACTTCAATAGCTTGGCCTAACCGTTGTATCACGCTAATTTATAAACTTCGTTTGTTGTGTATTTCGATATCACTATTCTTCTTAGCTTGGCCTAACCGTTGTATCACGCTAATTTATAAACTTCGTTTGTTGTGTATTTCGATATCACTATTCTTCTTACGATCGTCACGTTAATAATATCCAGATTTCGTAAATAAAAAAATTAATTTAATTATTGATCTAAAACATCTATATATAATATGAATACTGGATCCACTGTGACATTTTTTATTTCAGAAGGAAAAAATCGGCATGTTATATATTGAGTAAAATATATAGATCATGTTACATTTTGAGGACCATAATCCGAATGAGCGCATATGGTTGCATCGGATATTCAACAGAATGAGTGCCAGATAGGGAGAAGGACGGCGCATGAGTCGACCTGTAAGTATAATAGAAAGAGCATTTGCTATGCATGTAGAAGCATCATAAACGGTGGAGATAGAATGAGGGCGTATTTGTCGACCAGAATATCAAAAAATGATAGAGCATCTGCTGTGCTTGAGACAGCGGCAGATCAATGGAAATACAGGAAAAACAAACATGTAAAAGCATCATAAACGATGGAGAGAGAATGAGGGCGTATTTGTCGACCAGAGTATCAAAAAATGATAGAGCATCTGCTGTGCTTGAGACAGCGGCAGATCAATGGAAATACAGGAAAAACGAACATGTAACAGCCATATAGAAAGAGAGAAACATATACATATATGCAGAACCCTGTGCACCAACGCATGGAGAAGAAGCTTCTTCAGTCAGCCTGAGAGGGCATGGATCCCATGATAAGTGGCAGAATAGAGAGCAGGGGCAGGCAGGAGGCCTGAAAAATGCGCCGGTTCCGCCATGTCCAAATATTCCAGCATGTGAGGCAGAAGAGGGCTTGTCTAGCGGAGCTTTGATCCGCCCACCATAAAAAAGCATCCTGAACGGAGGAGAATGTACAGTGAGGAAAACTGAGAAGAGTCGATAGTTCATACCAGATTGCTTGAGCAGCAGGGCATTGAAGAAACATGTGGGAGTTGGATTCATTCTCCTGAAGGCAGAGAACACATCTGCCAGGCCCGTGCCAGCCTTTCCTCTGTAAAACATCCCAGGAGAGATTTTTATCGAAGAAGAGCAGCCAAGAGAACAGGATGGTTTTAAGAGGGCAAGGGGCCTTCCAGAGCTTAAACGGAAAAATGGAGGGGAGAGGGGGGATATCAGCAATGGAGGAGGAGTATATTTTCCGGACAGAGACGTGATGGATATTGGAGTCGATGGACCAGATGAGGGAGTCTTTATTGCCATGTTGGACGATCCCCTGGTGTGAGAAATGGGAGGTGAAGGAAAGCCAAAGGGGGCGGAGGGGGGGAGGGATGGCGAGCTGGAGGTCAGTTTTCCAAATGGGATGAAGGGACGACCAGGAATCTATGAGGGAGTTCCAAGTGAATAAACCTCTGGAATGGAAGAAAAGGAGGAGAGGAGGGGGGATCATAGATTCCAGGTTGAAGAGAGTGGGGTCTATACCAATAAGGATGGAGGAGCCAGAGAAAAGAGTCCATTTGAGGTGTTTCCTGAAGAAAGGGAGAACCTTTTTGAAACTGAGCCAGATGGGGGAGCCACTACGAATGCCAAGAGTGGATCGGTGAAGCCAGTGAGCCAAAGGCCGGCCTTTTAGATACTTCTGTTTCAACAAGAGACTCCACGGTCCATTGCCAAAAAAACCCCTGTGAATGGAATTGCATATGAGCGCCTTACCAAAGTGTTGCATATCAAGAAGGCCCCATCCACTCATCTCCTTGGGCCGAGAGATGGAGCCCATCTTAACCAGGTGGAGTTTTATTGGTGAGGACCGACCGCTCCACAAGAAAATAGCAGCAATGGAGGTCAGTTGTTTGATGACAGAGGATGGAAGGACAAAAAGGTGGCACCAATAAACAGACAGTTGAGTGAGGACAGAGCGAATGAGGATGTATCTGCCCGCAAGAGAGAGAAGACGCATTTCCCACTTAGTGATCTTGTGGAGGAAGCGGTCCACCAGCCATGCCCAGTCTGAACATTGCGACCCCGTTGCTTTGAGGCGAAAACCCAGGTAGGTGAAGCCATCCTTTAAGAGGGCGAGATTGATTCCAAAGCGTTCAGCTATCCATTGGGCCAGTGCAGGATCCGAGTTGTTATGGTATAATACTGATTTTCCACAGTTGATGGAGAGACCTGTAGCAGCTTGGAATCTTTTGAAGAGCAAGAAGAGGAAAATCCATGATTGCTTACAGAGCATGGCGAAGAGAAGGATATCGTCAACAAAGAAATTGTGGGAGAGGGAGATGTCCCTGCAAATGCGGACCGGCTTGCATCTACCCTCACCCACGGCATGATTGATGTGCGAGCTGAGGCAGTTCATAACCAAGATAAAAAGGAGCGGGGAGAGAGGGCATCCCTGACGGAGTCCTCGCTCAGCATGGAAGAAGGAGGATGGAACCCCATTGATAATAACCGAGAACTGGACGGATTCCACGCAAGCCATAATCCATTTGATAGCCGGAGGCCTCAATCCGATTTTAGAGAGGAGAATATTGAGAAAACTCCAGTCAACGCAGTCGAAGGCCTTTTTGAGGTCAATTTTGAGGGCGGCAGCGTTGATGTTCTTGGTGCAGATAGAGTGGATACACTCCTGAGTCATGGCAACCGCATCCATTATGAGCCGGTCTTTGAGGAAGGCGTGCTGCTCTTTGGATATAAATGAGTTGAGGACTTTCTTGAATCTGTCGGCTATTATTTTTGAGATGATCTTATACAGAGAGTTGCACAACGAAATCGGCCTATAATCGCCAAAGGAGGAAGGTCTTTCAGACTTTGGGATTAGGGCGATAAAAGTGGCCAAAAGAGCACTGTTGGCCTAAAGTTTCTATCAATTTTGTTTTTTTAGCCTAAAGTTTCTATCAATTTTGTAAGATTCTATTAGTAACGTATTTAATTGAATTTATTAGATGACTTTAGCTTAAAGATGCTATAAATATGTATTTAATTAGATGGATTGCACGGTCTAGATTTTTAATTTAATTATGAAAAATAATAGAATTTTAAGATTTTAATTTAATTATTTATGATTGTGTATTTAATTAGATGGATTGCACGGTCTAGATTTTTAATTTAATTATGAAAAATAATAGAATTTTAAGATTTTAATTTAATTATTTATGATTGTGTGGTGAGTAATAGTGATTCTATTTTTATTAAATATTTTACAAAATTTATAGTAATGTATATAAGGATTATGTTGGAATTTTTTGTTAAGATAAAATTTGGTAAGATGTTAAAAAGTTATTTGTTATCATTTTAAAATTTTATTTTTAGTTTTTTTATTGAGTAGCGAAGGGACAATATATTGGTTTAGAAGTGTTTTATATATATATAAAAGCTTGAGATTTATTTCAAATTTTATTTTTTAATTAAATTGGTTTATTTAAAAAAATTGTAGTATGTGATATTGATAGGTTATGGTATTGACTCATTGTATTGTAAAAAATCATATTTACATATTAAGAATCTCCATGGTAAGTTCAAAATCTTGTTCTATATTTTTCATATATATATATATATGTTTATGTTTACCTTACATATTTATTCTTTTTTATAATTAATAATAAGATAATAAAATAAAATAAAGGTTACAGTTTAATTAGTTTTTTTTTTTTTTTTTTTTAAGAAAGTTGAAATACTTAAGTGTTGTTTAGAAATTATGTTATGGAAAAAATTGCATGAAAAAGTATAGCTTGCATTGGTCAATGTTTGCTAAATTAATAGTGATTAATAGCCAAATAAAATCCTATAGTCTTACTTTGTAGGAATGCATTCTTTTAAAGAATATTTTACATATACTCATATTAGACCTCAAGTTTAAAGTATTTGTAATAATAACTATAATGACTTGTTAAGTCACCAAAATTATAAACATTTAGTAAAGGTTAGTTTCAAGTACTCATCATTCTCAAGATTCTCACCACAAAAATCTTCAAACGATCATTATGATTTTTTTTTTCTCAAATTCTGCTATAGTTAGATCACATAACGTATCACATCTTTTTTCATCTATGCTCTTGTTTTGCAACATGTGATGCAGATGCTAGTTTAAAACCATATACATGACTTAAAAGGTGTATTCGAACTTATAGATGAAATGATCTTTTTCACGAAATCCTAAAAAGATTTTTAAAAACTTGAGTTTAAATTGTTTAATCTACATAATTCAAGTGTCCCATAGGTTTTCAAGGTGTGAATCCATTTATGTATTTAAAAGGATATTTTAAACAACAAACAATCTTAAAATTGTATTACCAAATTTCGATGAATTCTAGTAAAAAAGATTATTTGATTTATAAATTAGATGACACCTAACTTAAAACATTTATATAAATTTAATAAAAAATAATTTATATGAAAATTAATTGTAATTATCAATACTTAATTATATTAAACAATTACAATTAAAATACTAATTGCTAAATTTAAAACTTTCCTTAAAATCTTTTAAATTCCTCTAGTCACAATTAATCTTTACCATTTATGTAGTTTTAACTTAAAAATAAATAAAAATTTAAAAGCAGAAATATTTAATCTTTACAATTTTATAATAAAAATATTTCAAAATTATTTATAATGAAGAAAAATTGTAATTATATCTCAAAAAAGGAAAATGTTTAAAGCAAGAAAGATAAAGCAGGCTGGTTAATGAATATTTTACTCCTTTAATATATCTTAGCTTATAAACTTATTATTCTGATGTAAGGTTTTACGATAACGTAACACATATAAATATATTTTTTACATCATTAACATCTTGCTTATAAATTAATCGTAAATCAATTTTTTTTAAAGAGAATTTAAATATTTCTCATTTGTACAAAGAAAAATGACTCTAAAAATGACTCTTCACCTTATTATGTACCTTATAATTAAAGTATATTATCTAACCATTAAAATATATCTCATATATCTCATGTTCGACTCTTCACCTTAATATGTACCTTATAATTAAAGTATATCATCTAACAATTAAAATATATCTCATGTTCGATATCATATCAAGATTTAACAATTAAAATATATCTCATGTTCGATATCATTATCAAGATTTGATTCGACGAATAGACAATTTTATATATTAATTAATTTGTTATTAAATATTTATGTAAAATTTATAATGAAAAATTTATATATATATAGATATATATTATTTTTTATTATTATTATTATTATTTTTTTTTTTCTTTAGTACGAAAAAAGCTAAATTGTATTAAAAATAGATAAGGCCCATTACATATGAATAGACTGAAATATGAGTTGATTTTTTGGCTTTGCAAACTAATAGAAGTATCAATTCTATGCTTTTGCTTCAGAAAGCCTACATGAAGAAAAGAGGAAATAGCGGAAAATGATATGTATATGCGGTACACATAAAGGAACAAAAGTTTACCAGATAGATCGCTTAGATAGATATAGTCTCCTTATAAAGAACAAAAGTTTACCAGATAGATCGCCTAGATAGATATAGTCTCCTTATAAAGAGCATCTCTTGTCCGCTTAGAGAAAACATGCACTATGAAAAAGAAAAACAGTTCCAGGAAACATACCAGGGGAATAGATATATGGCAAGGTAGATTATGTACCAGGAAGAGAAAAGTCCTGGATCTGGTATGTTTTGGCTTCCATTTTTATATCCATTTTCCACTTGCCCATTTGAGTTAGGAGCCCTTTCTTCGACAAATCGTCTGCTTGAGTATTTTGAGATCTGTCCACGTGATATATAGTGTAATCCTTCCTCCTCCTCCAGAAAGAATCAATTATGTTCATCCATCCTGTTAACTTGTGGTTTTTTATAGAATGTTTGGCAGTGACATGATCAATTATAATTTTGGAATCACCATAGATCTGCAGAGACTGAATATCTAGGAAAATGTTGAAGTGAAGGAGCCCTGATAGAGCCATTGCTTCAGCTTTGTTGTTTGTTCCTTTTCCACCATTAACTGCTGATCTTCCTTCATGACTATGTAGATTCCACAGGCACACATACCATTTTGTGCAGCCCCATCAAAGAAAGCTCTTGGAAAGCTCATCTGACTTCTTTTTTGTTCCTTTGTTTTTTCCTTTTCTGCTGAAAAATCTTGGGAGGAAGAGAGTTATAAAGAGAGATAATGTTCTCAAAAACAGTCTTATAATCTTCCTTCCTATTTTGGAACAAATACTTATTCCTCCACTTCCAGATTGACCAAAAAACCAGTTGTGGAATGGGTCTCCATATTGCTTTCTGATTACTCCACCATTCAAGTGCTTCTTTTAGTGAAGAATGCAACACAAAACTAAAACCAAAAAAGGATGCAAGGTTCCTCCATAGCTGAAGGGTGTGACTGCATTGCAGGAACATGTGGAAGTTGTTTTCTTCCTCTGCTTTACATATTAGGCATATTCCGGGTTCGGACTAGTGCTTCTTTTGTAGGTTTTCTCATGTGAAATTTTTGTTGTGGAAGACTAGCCAGGGGAATATGATAATTTTATAGGGGCTCCCAGTTTTCCATAATGACAAAGGGAAAATGTTAGCAGATTGAGAAAGATGGATCCTGGTTAGGGATGAATAGATATCTTTTACACTTACATTTCGGCATCATTTCATTCTTCTAGATGAATGATAGTAATTGATTTTGTATTCATTTACATAAATTTATTACATATTTCATTTTTTAAATGAAAGATAGTAATTGATTTTGTATTGATTTACATAAATTTATTACATATTTCATTAATTTGTTCAGATGGCATTAAATTTCCATTACTACATATGTATAGTAAAACTTATCAGGTTTTTAATTAAATCATTCTCGTATTAGTCCCGGCCATTAGGGTTGGCAAGGACTATAGTAATTTGATGGCGTTTTAATATTAGTTTTGTATTTTAATTGATACACTTTAAAATATATAGAGTCTGGATTCTTAGGGTTGGTAGAGACTATAGTAATTTGATAACGTTTTAATATTAATCTTACATTTTAATTGATATAATTTAAAATATATAAACCATATTTGGTTACCTATTATGTCTTTACCACATTTTTAAACCAATTAAATGTATCCATATTTTCCTAGCGTAATTTTCATTTTATTTGGACTCATAAATTCGAAAATAATTAATCATTAAAAGTGCATAAATTGTAGATATGAGAATCGGAAGTTGACGTCCTGTAAGGCGTATTTTGCATTCGAGGATGTATTTGACAGTTGTTCGATATTTTTCGATTATGACGTGTAATATATATATTAGTGCACTGTCAAAATGACGTCCAATTTCGTAGTGTACCCGTCAAAATTTATGTAGGTACATTCTTATTACACCGTCAAAATGACGTCCAATTTCGTAGTGTACCCGTCAAAATTTATGTGGGTACATCCTTTCCAGCTGCGATTTTTGTGAATTCTATCCACCATTGAATAAATTTGTCAGTGCACCTATAGTTACAAGCTTGTGTTTGGTCCGTCCTTCGAGTAAAGACGACGACCCTCAACTTGTAGTCAGTGCTGCCTGATCAATATCATATCAAGTTTTCAATGCGATATCAAATAAGGATTTTGCAGCTGAGATTTTTGGGATTTTCCAGCTCTGTTATCAAGAGAGACACAGTTGTCAAAGCGTGCTGGACAAAGAATGTGTCACCAAACGTCAGAATAAGAATAATATTTTTTTAAGTACCAAAAAAGCACAATTTATATTAATAGTAAAGGAGCCTGCCAAATTGAACTGAAACAGATGAAACTGGGTGAATGGAAGAAATCACTTCTCTAGCTGTTGGAAGAAATCACTTCTCTAGCTGTTGAATGTGGATTTTAGGTTGGATTCCAACATGTTTAAAAATCAAATATCTTTATTATTAAATAAAGACAAAGTTATATTAAATTTAAGATTTTTTTGATTTATAATTTAGAGAGTAGTTTTCGGGATTAATTATATTTGGGTCACAAAAGTTTTAGATCTAACAAAAAAATAAAATTAATTAAATTACTTTTCTCCGCCCTGAGTTAATACTAAATAAATTGTTTTATAATGAATATTTTGGATAAAATGTTGACGTGGTTTAGTTTGAAGCTCACATAGGCAGTCTAGGGTAGATTTGACATGATGTTGAGTTGATTTCATTTTACTTTAATATAAAGGAACAAACTTAACTGACAACCATGGAATTAGGAGTAAACTTCAAAACTTATGGATGTTTTCTATGTTAATTTTAATATTATAATGTCTTGGGATGTTTTACATCAACCTCAAATGATAGATATGTCATAGATTTTAACTTGGAATTTGATTCATGGTATATGAATATGATCCTGCTTTGAACGGTTCTAAAGTCATTCAAGAATTTTATGCGTTTAAATTTGTTTTAGTTTTCTCTTCGAATTTGGTTCACGATATATGAATAATGATCTTTGCTCGGAATTGTTCTAAAGTTATTCAGGAATTTTATGTGTTTAAGTTTGTTTGTTTTTTTTTTATTATTATTAAAATTTGATGTTTCAATTGATTTTATATAAAATAAAAAGTAACAGACAATATAAAATAAAAAATAACAGATATGTGTTATGATATATGATTATATTAGTATAAATTTATTTTATTTACAAATTTAACATAAGTTTAAAAAGATTAAATTTCTTTACTTGAAAACTTTTTTAAAGTGAAAAATACAATATGTTAATTTTTATTATTTTATTTCTAATTATTTTACAAATTATTCATTTTTTATTATATTACAAAGTATTTTTTTTATTATAAATTACATTATTTTTTATTTAGAACATAGATCTTATTTTATTTTAAAGTACATATCTCCTTACACTTTACTGTAAAATAAGCCTCTGGGTTCAATAATCAAAGATATTGAGAAGTTCAAGTAGTCAGTGAGGTAAAGAAGACCTTGACGCAACCTTTTGTGGAAAAATAAATTGTATGATTATATGTTATCTCTAAACACATAAGATAATTTAAGGAAAAAAGAATATTTTCATAAAAAGATTAAAAAAAATTGAGATAACAGAATAAGAAGATTAATGAAAATTGAAATAAAAAATTATTTTCTCGTTAAAAAAAATTAACACTAAAAAATTTGATCAAAACTTAAAATAAGAACTATTAAAAATATAAAAACGTTATCAAATTTTTAATTAATGGACAAAAGAAAATTGAAATTCCCGACGAGATTATAAATATATCTCAATTTCAACCGCCCAATTTGGAGAGAATCCTCCTTAAAAACCGTGCCGTAAATATGAAACGATGAAGTGGAGATTAGTACGTCCTGAAAAAAAAAGTAAAAAAAAAAACCGTCCTGAAGTGGAGATTAGTGCAAACCTTCCATTTTTTTAAGATAAGTGCGGACCCGAAAATGACGAAATTAATTTTTTTAATAAATTTCAACGTTGCACGGTACACATAAAATTTAGAACCTGCATTTATGTTTAAAGTACTGTGGATCCCACATTAAATAAATCTTAAAATTAATCTAAAATATTAAATAAATAAATAAATATTTGTTGTAGATTCTTCATTGAATGGTAATATTGTAATTAATGTTTTAAGTTAAAATATTAAATTAAGAAATAAATATTTGTTGTAGATTCTTAATTGAATGGTAATATTGTAATTAATGTTTTAAGTTAAAATATTAAATAAATAAATAAATATTTGTTGTAGATTCTTAATTGAATGGTAATATTGTAATTAATGTTTTAAGTTATTCTCAGTATTATTTGCATTAGATACTCTTCCTTTCATTTTATCTTCTTGCTCACATAATTCATAGTTAAAATATTAAATAAATAAATAAATATTTGTTGTAGATTCTTAATTGAATGGTAATATTGTAATTAATGTTTTAAGTTATTCTCAGTATTATTTGCATTAGATACTCCTCCTTCCACTTTATCTTCTTGCTCACATAATTCTTTATTTGAATTAGCAAAAATTGTAAATTTTTCCTCTTTAGAAGTTAAATGCCCTAAATGCCAAGAATATGTAAATCTGCTTACACTTGCTGAATCTGCAATACATGCCAATCATAATCCTAGATATGGTACTGCTCCTCCTTCAACCTCTGTCAGTCCATGCCTGAATCCCAAGTGCTCAGATATACCTTTCCCACATGAGCAGGATTCAGACCATGTACTCATGATGCATGAAATTGTGACATTAGAAGAAGAAGATCCAAGGCTGACAGAGATGATGTGCCTAATGCGACCTGCTAAACCCAGATATGGCCTAGGATTTCTTGAGCAGGCAAATCCTCTGATACCAAACTGCAGATTCCACCCAGTTCCTGCTGACTGTAAAAAGCCTACGGTAATGGAAATACATAAATTCTACTCTCTCATGGATGGATGCCTGAAATCAGAGATTAGTGCAAAATGGATGAAGGCCATGTTAAATTGGGACTTGTACACTAAGCCCCAGGCAGATGAATTTGATAAGAACTATACTACCAAAGGAAAGAGAGAATTGGCTGAAGATTGGAAGCATTTTATGGAAATCAATAATACATGTATATCTTTCTACTCCTGGAAAGATAATATTTCTCCATTAAATGTTTTTACTGGTTCCACAAGTACTTCAACAAATAAGCACACTTGGACTGCATTAGATGGTACAACAGTTGGAACCTCTTCCACATTTCCTCCTTTTAAAGGAATTGTGATTGGAGAAAGTCAAAATGCAGCCAAAGCTATCTCACTGGTACAAAAGGATGACAATGCTTTAGGCATTTATGGAAGGATACAGAAGGCTAGTGAATAGCTAAATTGGACAAACACTGCATTAAAAGGCTTAGAAATAAATGTAGCAAAAGCTACAGAAGTCAAGGAACAAATTAATATTTTACAAGTATCAATTAATGATGTAAATAAATGTTTGAACAATGTACAGTTTGATTCCAGTTTAATTCGTTCTTATGCAAGAGAATCTTTATCCAAGATAGAAGGAGTAGAAGAAAAGTTAGTTGATCATTTAGATACATCTAAACATCTCATAATTGGTTTAACAGATAAAGTTGAAAAGATGAATCTGCCAAAAGTTGAAAAACTAGTTCCAAACTCCTTTCTTGTAAAAAGAAGCATAAAGATTCAGGATCCTGTTAAAATTGTCAATAGGTTTTCAACGTTATTTCCCAAAGAAGTAGCCTCTTCTTCTGAATTACAGTCTACAGCTAAAATAACTATTGCATCCTGATTTAAGGATGAAGAAGAAGAAAAAGGAAAAGAACAGAAAAGTTAGGATACACAAATCTTTCCCATATATGAACCTTTGGAGCATAGGTTCACTAAATATCCAGCACCTGACATTGAAGGAAAACGAAAGCTTCCTGAAACACATAACTTTTCCCAGATTCTCACAGAGAATGGAACATAGATAACATGAGTGTTGGCCAAATCCGGTAGATGATTGACATGATGTATACAGAATATAAACTCATGTGTCTTAGAGGAAAAAGTGAAATTGATGCTTGTAGGACAATTATTCAATGTTTTACAGGAACTCTCCTCAGGTGGTGGGAGATAGAATCTTCTCCTAAACTCATTGAAACAATGGAAGCAGAAGTCCTTAAAGATGAGAAAGGAGATGTAATTCATAATTCTGATGGCACAGTTACTAGCAATATGATAGGCGCCTTGACATCAATGATCTTAGAACATTGGTGTGGAAGTGAAACAGAAATTGCTGATAAAAATGAAGTTATTTTGATGAATCTAAAGTGCCACAAAATGTCCCAATATGAAGACTTCCATAGAGACTGGATGCAGAGAATCTATGAAGTTAAAGATTCTAAAAACCTGTTATGGAAACAGGTATATCTTGCAGCCTTGCCATCCAGATTTGTTGATTATATTAGATTGCAAGAAGTCTTTCAGCTACCTTTTGAGTCATACACATGGGGTGAGATATATGCTCACATTACAAAGACACTGGTAAGTCTTTGTACAAGCTCAAAGGTAAACAAATCTCTGGAAAAACTTTCTAGATTGCTAGACAAGAAGTCCATCTACAGCAAGTATGGACTTACAGCAGATGATCCTTTGGTCAAAAGAAGAAAAGCTAAGAAAATAGCAAAGAGAGAGTTCAAAGAAACTTTCTACAAAAATAGAAAGAACTATCCAAAGGACAGGAAAATATATTCTAAACCAGTGCAAGGCCAAGCCTCCAGAACAAAGAAAGGGTATTATAAGTATGTTCCTAGAACACACTATTATAATCCCTCTGATATTCACCTGCACACAGCCAAGCAGGAGAAATGGAACAAAATCACTTGTTGGTTATGTGGGCAAAATGGACATACATCCTCTAGATGTCCACAAGGCGAAGAATCAAAGTTAAACAGAGGAAAGAAATCTGAAGCCTTTGCTCAGAAAGCCAAACAAGTTAAGCAAGAAAGAAGAGAACCAATGATCTGTATGAAATGTGGTTCTCGTACACACAAAACAGAGCGCTGCCTAAATGTTACCATCAAGGAAATTGCTCAGCAACATCAGATAGAAGAATCATCCTATGATTCTTTTAGTTCTTCTTCTGCAGAAGAACTACATGCTCACATAGAGCAATATTCAGATTCTAGTTCTTCAGATTGTTTATGTTCTAATCCTGAAGAATGTGCTTGTCATGCTCAATATGATTCTGATTCTGAATATTACAGTGAATCAAGTGAAGAAGGGGAAAGGCCCAAGCCCCAGAAAGAAAAAGTCCTCATGGCAGCAACAGAAGAAGACGAGCTGAAAATTCTATCCCAGATAAGAGCCATGGAGGAAGGAGACATGAAAAATCGCCTGATCGAAGCTTTTACAGACCAGCTCAAATCCAAAGCTTCAAAAGAATCAGGTAAGAAGTCCCTATTCATTGATGCTTCATATGAAAGAAATACAAAATCATTTCAAATGCATCATCAAAAACCTGGTAGAGTGAGATCACTCACTCTAGGAGAAGTGAGCCGTGAGATTCATAATCTCAAGGCAGAAATCTCTGCAATGAAAACTCAAATTGCAGAGTTGAAGAAAGGTAAACAAGTGGCAAAAGAAGAAGAAGATGATCAACCATGGGATACTGCTCAATATAGCAGTAATCAAGAAGTTCAAGTTGCTGAAGGAATGAAGGATCCAAATTTTGGATTCAGAGATATGAGATTATTAACCATCTCCTATCAGCAACACCATGTCAAAGTAAATGTCTGCATAAAAGGACAAATGCTTTCACTTCTAGATTTCGGAGCAGACATAAATATCCTCAACATGAAAAATATTCCAGCAAAGTATTGGGTTGCTGCAGAAAGAAAGGTAGTCGGTTTGGGTAACAAAAAGCTCCAATATGAAGTACCCAAAGCCTCCCTCTGCTTTGATACTCACTGTGTTTATCTGAAATTTGCAGTAGTTGATATACCAGTAGATTGCATACTGGGAAATGTTTTTTTGGCAGTAGTAGAACCTCATGGGTCACTCAGACTCAAAGGAGGAAAAGCTGGATATTTTATCTCTGTTCCCACATCTAAGGGGACAAGGAAGAAAATTGAGCTTCCATATATTTCAAATCCCAGAATTTCAACAATGGTCCAAACTGTGCAGAATTTGGACAAAGCTGAAGCTCGGTTGTCAGATCTAAAAGATCTGAAGTCTACTCTAAGAGTAGAAGAACAACTCAAGTTGCCCCAGACAAAGAGAAAGATTGAAGATCTAAAGAAACAGATCGAGGAAGAATGCTGCTCAGAAGAACCTAATGCATTTTGGCATAGGAAGCAGCACACAGTAGAGCTCCCTTACAAGGAAGGATATGCTGGTAAACCTTGTAAGAGCCGAGCAATACCTATGAGCAAAGAATACAGAGATCTTTGCGAACAAGAAATTCAGCAGCTCCTGAGCAGAAAATTGATAAGAGAATCAAACAGTCCCTGGAACTGTTATGGATTCTACGTAAACAAAAGAGCTGAACAGATTAGAGGCATCCCAAGGCTAGTCATCAATTATAAGCCTCTAAATTTAGTCCTAGCTGATGACACCTATCCAATACCTCATAAAGGAGATTTAATTCGAAGGATAGCAGGAGCCAAAATCTTCTCCAAGTTTGATCTAAAAGCAGGATTTTGGCAAGTGGCCATTTCTGAGAAGGATAAATTCAAGACTGCCTTCAGTATACCAGCAGGACATTATGAATGGAATGTCATGCCTTTTGGGTTAAAAAATGCTCCATCAAAGTTCCAAAAGGTAATGGACAATATTTTCAAGCCATATTTTGATTGGTTGATTGTATATATAGATGATGTATTAATTTTTTCCAAAACCATTCATGATCATTTTAAGCATGTAGATATATTTAAGAATTTGGTTAAGCACAATGGTTTGGTGCTTAGCAAAAAGAAGATAGAAGTTTTCCAAACCTCTATCAAATTTTTGGGCCACATAATCTGCAATGGGCAGATTTCTTTACAGAAACATGCACTTGAGTTTGCAAATAGATTTCCAGATGTCATAACAGAAAAGAACCAACTGCAAAGGTTCTTAGGTTTCCTTAATTATGTCAGCAACTTTTATCAGGACTGTCCTAGTGACAGAAGGATATTGAACAAAAGACTAAAGAATAATCCTCCAGAATGGACAGATGTCCATACAAAGGCAGTCCAAAATATCAAGGCCAAGGTAAAATCTTTGCCTATTTTATATGTCGCTAATGATCTTGCATATAAAATTGTTGAATCAGATGCAAGTAATATTGGATGGGGTGGAGTTTTAAAACAAAAGGTTGGAAAAGATGAACAAGTGGTTCAATTTGCATCCAGAGTCTGGAATCCAGCCGAGCTGAACTACTCCACCATAGAAAAGGAAGTAAAGGCAGCATGGAATTGCATCAGTAAGTTTGAAGTTTATCTCATTAATAAACCTTTTTTACTTAGAACTGATGCATCTGCTTTGCAGAAGGTGTTAACAAAAGACATCAAAAAGGCTGGAGAAGCCAAGTTTGCCAGATGGCAAGCTCTTTTTGCAAACTTTGATTTTTAGGTGGAACACATTAGAGGAAAGGACAACAGTCTCCCTGATTTTCTTAGCAGGGAATATATTGAAGACAGAGATCATGTCATGATGATCATCACTGAGTGGGACCAGCACCAGAAACAAGAAGTGCTAAGGACCATCCCAGATAACCAAGACTGGGAAGAATACAAAAGAAATTGGAAACCCACTTGGCAGCTAAGAAACACAAAGGTCCTGGATGCCAACTTGCAGCCTCATATTGACATTCAGCACTTTGTACCCGAAAGAAAAGTGTACCCTAAAGGTAGCAAGTGGATTCATGACATGATATATGACAAGGCCAAAAGAGATGTTGGGATTGTGCACCAAGTTTTAGAGCAGAACTTTCATGATATTGCCGGGATTTGGTGTCACGGAGGGCGTAGTACTGGCATTTATGAAAGATACTTTTGTATTTACCAGACCAAAGATCTTTGGAATGAGCAAGGACATTGGCCTGTCCAACCTTGTGCTCGTTGGCCTAGAAATGATCCAAAGATCATATTTCCTGACACTGTTTATGATTTTGCAGGGTACAAAAAGTTGTGGTGGGATTTTCTTAATGTCGATGACAAAGAAGAAACTCACTATACAAAGCTAAAATTTAGCACATTAGCTGCTTCTCAGAGAAATCAACAGTGCCAGTGGTTTCGAGAATGGTGGAGTGATTATGGAGTAAGCAGAACGGCCATGGACCCTGTATACCATGAGGCGTACAAAAGAAAATATTGTGATTGGTGCCAAGAACATGGTATTGGAGAATGTTTTCATACTATATACAAAATTGTCAAAGAAATGACAGACAAAGAATGGTCTCCATTTCATAACTTAAATTATTCACTCCAAGAATATATGAGGGAACACTTAGAATGGTTAGTTCTAACCAAAGTGAAACATCAAATTGTCTTAGGGAAACCGATGATAGTCCGCAGGATATACACTAAAGTCTGGGACGATCTATTGTATAAAAGGGATAGATCCCCTAATTTAAAATTATTCTGATGGTTCACATGGGCTTTCCATTAAAAACATCCATATTGTAATAATACGTACCAGTCACTAGGGCTTAATTGTGACCAGATTTCTCGTGGGCTTTGTTGTACCAAAGCATCCACAATGTAAATAAATTATGATTTTTCCGTGGGCTTTTATGAAAAGCATCCACTTTGTTTTGTCGATTCTTTAACTTTTCTTGTGGGCTTTGATAAGAAGTATCCACTTTGTTCAGTGCAGAATATTTTCCGTAAGATTTACTTTTCAAACAGGAATCTGTTGGACAGTTGTTGCCTTGGCATTACCCGAAAGCAATAATTCCATCCATCCTTTGGATTGGAATCTTTGTACGGATGTTGCCCTGGCAGTACCTAAAATAATGATTCCATGTAACTTTAGGTCAGTTCACGGATGACCCACAGTAATGCTTTTCCCCCCTTCACATGCTATATAAGGAGGGTAAGGCTCATTACTGAGGCATTACCATTTTGGAGTCAGTTTGAGCTTTTGTGTGTTGTTTCGAGCTTCTCTCCTGCTCTACATCTGTGGACATTCTGTCTGATCTACTTGCATCATGAGAAGAACTCAAGCCCTTAGGTGATTTGGGAGCCTGCACATCAGGGGTTATGAACCTGGTGTGAACCTAAAGTGGCCAAATCATATAGAGAGTCATACAGTCTGTGTATATGTCTAAGTCTTATTTTGAGGCAGAGCCTATCCTTCGCCAGGTAGCCTCTGGTATTGCTTGTTCTCTGTGGACAACATAAAGCCCGGTAAAAGCGAAGATAGTCAATATCTGTAAGGAATCTCTCTGTAAGAAATTCATCCATTTTGAAATAAAATGAGTACACCATTCTGCAATTGAATACTCTATGCATTTAGTCTGCTGTGATAGTAGTTTTCTTTGAGCCTTCATCCGAAGTTCGCAGGAAGTTCGCCAAAGGGACGCCAAGGTCGTAGTTAGGCGAGGAAGTCGTTGTTGAGGCCACGAGAGCATGGAAGTTCTGATTAGGTTCACCACTGGTTCACCAGGAGTTGACTATTAAAGAAAAACGAAGAGGCACAGCAAGAAGCAAGCTCGTGACAGGAGCCCCTGCTAGAAATAATTTCAATTAAAATTACATAAAAAAATTCTTGTTTTATTGCATTTATTTAATAGAAAATTATAAATAATGAATTTTATAAAATATATATTTTCTAAATTAATATAATAATTAAATATATCTATATATTATTACAAAACATTTGTTTATTATTGAAAATTATACAAATTTGACTAGCAACTCATTACAATTATTGTTATGTATAATTATATCACAATAATGTTAAGAATGGAAGTGTTAATTACTACGATAGGTGTTTTTTTTGCTAGTTTTGGGTGGGCAAACATTGTTCACCGAACCAATCAAAATGCTTAGATTTCGTCTTTCTGGCCAATACAATCATGACATGTGTTTTGGCTTCCATCTTGCTATTTGTCAAACTACGTTTCTACACAAGGCCCACCTACACCAGCAAGCCATACTCCTCTCCCTTCCACATTTACTTTTCTTGCAGACTGGCAAGGCGCGGTTTCAGTACACTAGGCCAACAGGAGTGAATATGTTCGAACGGAGACCTACAACTTAGAACCTTGATGAGCATTCTCTGAAATTGATTTTCCCTGCAACTTCGTATCGACGACCATCCCCTGAAATTAATGTTACCTACACCTTGTATCTTGACGAGAATTCCCTGAAATGAATGTTTCTTTGGCAAAAGTTTGGGGCACAAGTACGAAATTTCAAGAATTATTGGTGAAATTTAACGCCAAGACATGTGGTTTGCTATAAATTGCACGCCATCCTAGCTTGGAGGCAAATAAGTTCTTAAAAACATTTAATTTTCCTGCAGAATACATATTTCTCTATCACACTAGCATGGAGGCAAAGAAGGTCTTAAAGATGATTACGTCCAAGCAAAGTCTCAGCCACCTACAGAAACTCTATCACACGCCATCCCAGCATGGAGAGAAAGAAGCTCTTATAATGTAATCTGTTTCAGCTTGCAAATAGTTTATGACCCAGCTAGTTGATAGGAAGAAGACCTGCAGTGTTGGAGTTCAAGTTTCACAACATCGGCCCGACTGCTTGCTTTCTTGCTTTCCGAAAACACAAGGTACCTTTTGTCTCTTTCAATGTCGATCTTTCTGTTGCTCTGTTTCGATTCACCCTACTGGATCAAAATTTCACACCTGCGTTACCCAACAACTTCAACGTTTTTTTGTGTTTCGCCGTGATTATGGTACATTTAAGCCGATGTTAAAGTGGCCTTCTTTTAAACATACTTTTAGGAAAAAAATGAGGCTTAGACACCGAAGCCTCTGCAAACCATTTGTTTTTCTTGCAACCTCTCTTTCACACATAAATATTTCAACAGAACCCAGAACTTCTGAAGAATAATTGTCTTGTATGTGATGCCTATCAGTTTCTCCAAGTAATGGCCCGTGCGCTTGCAAGTATTTGAAAATCCCAACTCTTCTTAAGATTCATTCGTTTGTTTGAGAAGGGTGTCTATTCCTTCATCAGGACTGGCATTATCTTCCATCATAAGTTCTGCTATTCTGCAAGGAACTTTATCAACACGAAGATATGTGTGAAGCAAAGAGTTGTAAAATTTTGTGCTCACAAATTTCACCCCTCTCAGAGTCTTCAAAAATTCCTCTGCACTTTTAACATCACCTTGCTTCTCAAAATGTCTTAAAATTTTGAACACATTTTCAGACTTTGGCTACCAATGATTTTGTCCAACTGACAGAGATCTTGTGATTGCCTCCATAGCTTTGTGAACTTGTTCACTATGTATATAGGCCTTGACAAGGCTTTCCCAGGTAATTGCATTTGGTTTGCCTCCATTTTTCATAATATGTTGAAGGAAGACTTCTTCTTTTTTCAAATACCCTTGTTTGGTATAAGCACCAAGGAGGACATTAGATACTCTGATATCATTAAGGAATTTAGACTTCTGTGATCCATAACTTGTTTAGATAATCTTCAGCAAAATCACATAATCAATCGTTTGTCGACGTGTTTCGAACCAACCAGTGTGGTTCATCGTCAGGACAAGATGAAGATCAAATCAGGCTTAGCTCGATTAAATGGAGTGTGCAGAGACTCCAACGGCTATAGGATAACAGCTAGTTTGACCTAATGAACCTGGTCAAACTACTCAAATAACTAATTAATATTTCAAGAAATAGTTAAAATAGGTAAATGAAGGAGTTTATTTGTTAATTCAAGGATAATATTAATATTTTAATTCTAATGGTCATTATATATATTCAATATTATTCAATTATTATTTAAATAAATTAATTTAAAATTCGATATATTAATAACATTACTAAGAGAATATTTTAATTATAATGGTCATTATATATATTATTTAATTGCTTTATTACTATTATATTACTAAATAATTATTATTAATAATATATTTATTAATAATAAAAAGATATATAATTGAATTCATTAGGTCAAACTAGTTGTTATCCTATAGCCGTTGGAGTCTCTGCACACTCTATTTAATCGAGCTAAGCCTGATTTGATCTTCATCTTGTCCTGACGATGAACCACACTGGTTGGTTCGAAACGCGTCGACAAACGATTGATTATACTCTGATATCATCAAATTATTTCACAGATAGCCATTTTTTAACAAAATCCTCAGCTCCCTCAAGATCCCCCACCCTTACCAATGAAGAAACCAAGCATATATAGCTTTTATTTGTTGACATAGGAAATGCCAATTCATAAGATTTCAAGATTCTGTATACTTCATCTTTATTTCCTAGCCTGCCATACAAACTAATTATATGCTCATAAGCAAATTTATGCTTTTATTTTGTCTTAACCTCCACTTCTATCATTTTCTTCCCCCAATGTTTTAAAAGTAGATTATGATTTGTTAAGGACTTAGGTCTTTATATAAATGCTTCCTACAGTGTTGTCAATATTCCAAATCTGGATCTATATTATCATCAAGCTCCAGTTCAATCAACACCCCTTCCACTTGATCCATGTGTGACAAAGCCGCATAACTTTTCATCCAAATGTTATAAGAATATGCATCCAGTGAGATGCATTTTTTCTTCATTCCTTAGATCGCGAGAGGCACCTCTCAAATTGCTCCATTTGATCATTAAAGATCTGGGAATGTTACAGCCACTTCATATTGATAGCGACAAATTTCTTATGGGAGCATGTGTGCTGCTACCTTACAAACCCTGATTGTACATTTGGATATTCAAAACTTGAACACTTACTCTAAAATATCACTGGAAAATCCTCTAGAAAGGCTATCTCAACATAACACTCTTTGCTGTAATAGGAAAATATCTCCAAACTTTGTAGACAATTTGCGTAGTACCCCAGAATGGAGATGGAAATTTCCTGCAAACTTTCCAACAGTGGCAACAATCATGCTAATATCACGTCTTAAAAGTGTTCCAACTATGTTTTTTTGGGCACAGGGATATTGTGTGGGAGACTAGAGAGTCAAAGTGTTTGTCACAATAGACACAAGATTAGCCTTAGTGAATATTGGAAGTTCATGCTTCTCATGTCACGACATGTCTCCCAATTGTTAAATACAATAGCCCTAATGAACAACATATTACTCGTGTCTGATCTATGGAGATAAACATAAATCTAATTCACCTGTGTATATTCTCTGCACTTTTGTTCCATATTGACAAATGAAAATTTCTGAAATGGATTATTCATAGTTTTCATGCCTGAAAGAATTCGGGTTGATAAACAAATAGACCAGAATGTTCTCTGAACCCCATATCCATCAAAAATCCATATGTATCATGTTTTAGATCATATCCTGTGTTAAAAATCACAAGAGTACTCCATGACATATCAAAGATAATGGGCCTATTTAAATCCAATGTCACAGTGATATTTTAAAACATAATTAAGTCTAAATCTTAAACTAATTATAATAATTGTGCTACCAATTTCACCCTATAATTAGAACCAAAGCACAAGAGGAATTAGAGGTTAACTTTGATCTATTACCTAACAGCTAGAAACATAGCACAAGAATAATTAGAGGTTAACTTTGATATATTACCATACAGCTGGAAACAAGGCACAAGAGGAATTAGAGTTAAGGTTAACTTTGACCTGTTGAAAGAATCTGAGTGGCCTGGTGAAAGTGAGGATTGAAGACCTAGAATTGATCAGACTGCCTGTAAATCTAAAGCAATATTTGAAGAGCCATGAGAGAGGATTTATTAAAATCTTGCAACAAATTATTTCCAACAGTTATTACAGGTAACAAAATTCTTGCAAGGATAGAAATTTATCATAGAAGTAGAGAGTTCGAGATCGCTGACAAGGGTTGAAAAAAGCCCTCATTTGGCATCATATAATCCGAGTTTATAAGTAGAGAGTTTGAGATAGTTGTCAAGGGTTGAAAATTATTGATATTTTTCTTTCATAAAATTATTATTTTAATTATTTTAAAAAAGAAATATTTGGGGTATTTATTCATGATATACTTTAAAATAGTACAACGAGATATACAACATTTTAAGACATCATTGCTGACTGCATGATCTTTTCTAGTATAAGCAGCAAGGAGGACATTGGATACTATGATATCATCAAATGATTTCCAAAATAACGATTTTCTAACATAAGCCTCAACTCCCTCAAGATCTCCCATCCTTACCAATGAAGAAACCAAACATATATAGCTTCTATTTGTTGGCATAGGAAATGCCAATTCATAAGACTGCCAAATTATGTATACTTCATCTTTATTCCCTACACTACCATACAAATTTTGTTTTAAACTACTGATCCATACTAATGCGGTATGTTTTAAACCATTGATACTTCTTTACTCATGCTTGATACTTTGTTGTTATTTCACATTCTCACCTCATATTTTCAGTAATAGTTGCTACAACCAGCATTACGTACCATACCCCTTTATTGCTTTCTTATGCTATATTGCAACAAAAATTGATTCTCTTCACTTATTTTTCTAAATCTTTCCTTAATGAAATTTGCATTTCATTTATCCATACCATTTTTTTCCTACGTTCATATGCATACGGTTCAAACCTTCTGCAATAATGACATTAGACATTAAATTTGTCATACATATGAGAAAAACTCCCAAGTGACTTGCCACTATGTCTTCCTCTTCCATGTGATTCTAAAAGGCTAATATGTCCTCCTTCATCACTCTAATATTTAAAAAGTTCCTCACATCTTGTTGCTAGCTTGACAGTTAGCACACTTTGTTGGACAAGGAATCCTTCTATTCCCCTTTGCATACAGTTGAACCCTCTTCATATTGTTCTTTTATAACTTCACTTATTTTGGAGGAACAATTTGTTGCTACTATGCAAATTATTCACGGTATTTTACAAATGTTTCAATTATATGCATTAATTGGCCAAGCTAGTTTAGTCATTTTCCTTGTCATATTTAAATACCACTTACCTAACATAAATATGTTTTGACCTAGCAAGATATCTTGTGCTTTTCCTTTCCGAGTGGTAAAGATATTTGGATTTTCCTCTTTATTGCATTGTTTTTTTACATGTTGACATATATGCATGTACATTTTTCCTATCCTTAGGAAATTAGTTTAACATTGCTTTTCCCCTATTTTGGAAGTTTTTCCTTTATGATTGTTATCTCTTATTATGTTACACTATTTATGGTTGCTATCTAACTAGTGTTACATGTTGTCTGAAAACACATCTTATTCCCTTGTTTGTACCCTCTATTTTCCTTCTCATATTTTTTATTCCTAGAATGCCACATGCTCTTTTATTTTTAATATAGTCAGTCATTTTCTCTCACATAAAAAAACCTAGCCTATATTTTTTTTACTAATGTTATTTGCCTGCATCCATAGATCCATTTCATCTGAAAAGTTGCAAGGTCTCATGAATAGGGTGAAAAATTGTAATTGCCATAAATCCAGAAAGACAATTGATTTACACACAAAAACCATAATCAAAACAGTGCTTCCTACTTTGCCTTGCTACTACCAAACCTCTTTGTTTGGACAAGCCCTCAATGTTTTCTAGGTATCTCATTGAAATTTCCTGCCCATTCATCTCTTCCTTCCAAAATTGTCCTCTCAACAAATTAAAAAACCATGGTGGGTTTTTTTTTCTTCTTGATTTGCTTTCTTACCTGTGAAACATTTAACTTTTCCACATGAAAATTACACAAATCATAAGGACAATAGTCTAACTATCTATTCGTTTCTTGTAGCACACTTGTTCTTGCCTGCCTTTTCTTCCCCCTCATGTTTTTTTATCTTCCACACTTTCCCCTTCAATTTATATTGTTGCTTCATCTCTTTTAAGATAAACTCTTTAACCTTTTCCTTTATTTTTACTACACAAATTGTTCTTCACTTTTGTACACTTACAATTAGTATTCTCTTGTAGCATCTTTCTTTCGACAACAATGTTGTATCACCATGGAATCGACCTTGAATACCAATGCACTTTCATTTTTGTTTGCTAGCTCTACCGAGATGCAACCAATCCTCCAAGTAATTGTTGTCGAAGAAATAAACCCTACTAGGATGTCAACCCCTCACTACCATGTCTCCCTTTCTAATGGTGTTCACAACCATGCGGTCTTGTTTCTTTCTTCACATGATTCCCTTGCAAAAAATGGATACTTGCAAATAGGCTCTATTGTGCTCTTACTATGTATGTTGCGCATAAGGAATCTTGCCCAATCCTCCTTCCCTTTCCTATCCTTTTATGTCCGCTTTATAATCAATTTGCTTTTATAGTGTTTTACTTCCCCTCTATGCTCACGTATGCTCTTTCTTGCAGGTCGCTTTTGGTCCTCGAACTTGAAATACTCCTCTGTGTGGAAACTTTGATCAGCAAGCCAACCCCTCTTATTCTCTCCACTGAACAAATTCTCCATGCGACCTCGTCCTCATCCGCTGGCTCTTCACTTTCATCAACCCCCCACCCTGCATTGAAAGCGAATCTACCAACTTCACAAATTTTCTCGCTTCATCTACAATTATTGTCCCTTTTAAGGCACTTACTCCAACCCATAAATTTTGGTCCATCCAATTTAGAGTTCTCACAAAAACACCCCTTCGAGCATACACTAATGCATGTGGCTTTGGGAAATCCTTTGGGTTTGACCTTGTTGATCGTGACGGCAATGAAATCCATGTATCCACATTCAATGAATTGGCAGAATCACTACATGGTCTCATCTAGCTTGGCCATATCTACACAATTTCAAATGGCACCATAAAGATCTTGAACCTTTCGTACAACCATTTTAAACACTTGTTTGAAATCCTCCTCTTCTCCACATAAAATGTATCTCACCTTTTAGATGGAGATCAAATAATACCTTCCCATACCTTCCATTTGTGCCAATAAGTTCACTCAAACTTGCATCTCTAGACTTATTTGTTGATGTTATTGGTGTCATCAGCTTGACCTCTCCTGCCTCTATCGTTTGTTGACATGATGGATTTGAAACTCCCATACAAACTATTTCCCAAAACAACATGTCTAGTAGCAGCATTGATGTCAGCTTATAGGGAGAACACTACCACATCGAAGGACGAGCGCTCTCCAAACTTCGCATGGCATGTATGGTTCCAATCCTTGCAACCATAGGGGGTCGTCTTGTCAAGTTCAATGGGCGAACTATCAGAACTATCCTAATGACTTTCCTTCTTTTAGATCTGGATATCTCTGAAACACATCAACTCAAGCAATGGTTTCAAGAAGAAGGCATCAAATCTTCCTCATCATCACTCAGCCATAAATACATTGGCACACCCAACAGGCCCATGCAAACAAAAACAATTTCTGACATTCTTGTAATGCCCTCTGCATGGGTTTTCCTCTGTGCTACTATTACAACAATTAACTTGGATGACTTCTACTTCCTCGCATGCCCCCTTACTGTTGATGTGATGAAACACATGAATTTTTTTTTGCAGCAACCTGACAACACATGGCATTATTCAAAATGTGAAGGCTCCTTCCTTGAATGTGACTATCGCTATGTGCTCCTGTTTGAATTGCATGACCACATTGGCCAACTCGAAAATGTGGTTGCTTTCGACGATGCTGCCCATGGCCTTTTGGGCATATCTGCAAAGGAACTTTTCCTCCTTTCAAACGAGCCAGAAGTTGTCAGAGACATATCCAATGGGGTCACATCACGTCTATTCCTCTTCACACTAGCTATCAAAACAAACACTTTCAACGGCATTGAATGCCTCCGCCCAACCCTCATGCACTCTAAAGAAATCCCTTACGCCTCCGTGTCCGCTCTCCTCCTCTAAGACCATCAACCCACTCCTTCCCCCCGAAAAAAAATTCTCGTTGCCTATAAACATACCTTTCTCCCCTCTCCCTCGTTATTCCCCATATCTTACTTTATACACCCTTTCCCTTTAACACTTTTCTTCTCATACTCTCCCCCCCTCCTCCTCCATTGATGCCCATCCTTCACCTTGTGAACACTTTCCCTATTATGCCCCTCCCTTTCATGATTTCCAACTCCTCTCCCACCCATCACTCTCATTAATCCCTACTTGCCCTTTTACACATTGTTGAACCCTCTTGTCTGCAATTTGATCTTTACTTTTTTTCTAGACGTCATCTTCAACAATGCTTCGTCCTTTTGTACTGCTTTCTCATAACTATATTCACCCTCTCTCAATTGTATTGGTTCTTATGAATAAATGGGTTGCCACTTGTTTTTTTTTCTCGCATGCATAAATGCTTATTTTCTCACTTGTAATGTCTCTTCTATATACATGGTCATTCGCTCACTTGCTTTTCACAATCCTTGTTCACCATGTAAGCTTCTTTGCAACACACACATTATTCAAATGCACATATAAATATGATATGCTATATATGAAAAACAATACTCACCTAATGCTTCTAATTATGGTCACATGCACAAATGGGCTTCCTTTAGTCTAGGCCAAATATGCATCATGTGGTTGTGTTTACAATTACTAATAATAATTTGAACAGCCCAGGATGGATTACTTTACTTCGAACAAGTCCAACAACAAAACAAAACAAATATCATTCACTCTCGTCTTCGTACTGCACTTGCAATTCGCATTCATCACGTTAGATAATGCATATACTTTCCCTAAAAGCAACACTCGCACCATATATATGCTACTATACTTTGTAATGCAAAACAAAAACAAAAAAGAAAAGAAAATAAACACAACTTTAAACAAGCAGGAAGATAAAAACAAAAAAACTTGTCATGCATTCTTTACTTGTTGTTTCTCCTACTTCACTTACACCTCAGATGTTGAGACAACTTTTCTTGTTTGAAACATCTATGAAACCCACCCCAACAAATATTGCACATAAGGAACAATGACGACGCCACTATGCACTTAACAAGGATAGAATAAATGCACGCCGTCATCTTCTCTACAACAATCGTCAATAAAAATTTCCCTCTCAAATCAACCCAAACCAAACTCCTCTTCCTTCCCAGGTTCGTCTCCATCCCCAATCATCCACCCAAATTCTTTTGATTTCCCTTCCATGTCCACTTACTTTCTAATCAATTCCAATCAATTCTCTTTCATCACCTCCCACTTTTGATATGCTATCATCCCCCCATTTGGCTTCCTCTTCAATTCCAACCAATGCCCTTTTGTAACCTCCCAATTTCCATGTGCAGTCATCCCCCCATGTGTCTTCCTCTTCAACTCCTCATAAATTCCCCAACAACCATCTCCATCATTCACATCGTCACTTTCATGAAATAATTGATGCACTTATCCCCATACAAGTTTGCTCCACTTGTCGTGAAGCTGACCCATCCATGAAAAAAAACTGCCAAAGTTGTTTGTTCTTGTTGTGCCTCTGAGTGAACTATCCATTGCTTCTTCTCATCAAACAACATGGACCCAAGCAACCAACCACATGTCCTCGCTTTCCTAACTCAATTTGAAGAGATGCTCATTGCCCGTGTCAACCTCGTTCTTAAAGTAACACATGCACGCGGAGGGAAATACAAATATTCTGGCCATACTATTATCTTCCCTCAAGATATAAATAACATTGTCACCTCCCTTCCTTGCATGCTCTTAGAAATAGACATCCTTGTTGCAAATAAAACCAACAATGCCAACATATCCTATGAATTCTTTGTTAGCAGATCACATGTTCTCTCGGCTTTGCAGTTCAAGTTAGCAAATGACCCATACTACAAAGATTTACAAATTAACCCGCCTGCACTTTCGTCTTTGCCTGATTCCCCTTCAGACCTTTCTGGTATGTTACGCCATCTCTCCCCCAACTCCCTTGGACCCCAAGAAGCCCTCTCTGAAAATATTAACCATGAACTTCTCCTCCCAAACCCATCTAACCTTCAACCATCCTTATTTGTTGCAACTCTACCAAATTCTCATACAAAAATTGATGAGATAATTGCCTGCATTGAATCCTCCAATTCCACACCCACCTATTCACTTGAATGGCCCATCATTGACCTTTCTCCATTCAACGAATACAACATAGGGGGCCTCTTATCCATGGCCTTCCCCACTGGAATTTCCATGATTAACCAACCATGAATTGAAAAAGTTGATATGCAAGAATATGCTTTGCATCTAATGCACTTCCATGATAATCGATTTGGCCAACATCCTAGGTTTCGATGTTACCTATACAACCATATCATGTGCCATCGAAGCCAGGAAATTGATTTTGTCTTCATTAAAAGGGACCTTGCAAATACCCTACGAACAATTGTAGCAAACCTTCGCCTCCACCTTCAGTAGTGTCCGCCTTTGACAATTCCGGACCAGATTATGCGCTTCGGCTCATCCCTTTGCTGGAGTCATTCCTTTTGAACTAGGGCTAGAGGGGAGATAAGTGACATGATTATTCAACATGATAACCCTACCTTCTTCTTCACACTGAGTGCAACTGATACCAAGCCATGACTTTCATATGTCCATGCCTTCTAATCCTCCATCTAATGCACAAGATCAATCTTAATGGAGAATCCAAAACATTGTTTCAAACCCACATCGTGCATCTCAATACATCCATTGTAGATTTACAATCTTCTTAGAAGAGATTATACTAAAAGGATTCTGTGTAAAGGACTTTTAGTGCAGGTATGGCTCTACCATTTCTTTCCCTTTACTTTTCTTTTTTTCACTTTTCCTTTTCATGCATCCCTCTTACTTTTTTTCGTCTTTGTTATTGATGTATGAATGGTAACATAGAGGCTTTGCACATGTACATGGGTTTATATAGTTCAAAGATGCATGCAATATGGGTGGGCTTGACTAGGCTAATGTTGTAGACGTTCGTGTGGCCAAAACATTTTTCGATACCTACATCAGTGCTTGGAACCCTCGACCTCTCCAGAATAGGACTCCTGGAATACATCACTCATTTATACACGATCCCTACCTTCTTGCGACAAATGAAATATTAAATGAACTCTGAGACTATGAGGAACTTGTGAACTACATCCAAAGGCACACAAACTATCATTCCTCTACATGTCTTTGCAAAAAAATAACTCTATTATTTACCGCTATGGAGCCCCTAGGGAATTGTGTGAAAATTCTTCTCTACAAATCAATGCTTCTGGGTAGAAAGCGTACACTCCTGCTAGAAATGAAAACAATATAAATGTGTACAACTCTCATATGCTTGAAATTTGGAGGGCCAACATTGACTTCCAACTGGTTTTGTCGTGCCATGCTATATTGAGCTACATTGCAAAGTATGCTGTGAAAGTAGAGGAAAATCCGAAATTTATTACCAAATGCTTGCACGAATTTCACAAAGTTTCCCCCTTGACACGCCTACCGTGTTTGTCATCCGCAAACTCATGACTGAACTTGTTTCTGATAGGGACATTGGTGCACAAGAAACATGTCATCTGCTCCAAAAACTCCCTCTAATCCAATGCAACCATTTTTTTGTCTCCCTCAATGTTAAAAAAAGGTTTTCCGACATGTTTTGAAAAACTTGGATGCCCATCTTCCAACAACACCCTTCATCACCTCATACATGCAAAGACCTCATTCACTAGAGTCATTGCCTCTTATTGAAGTCATACGAGGCTGGTCATTCTCCTCCCGCCGAAAAACATTGTCATGGAAGAGAATTTTCCCTCCCATGGTTTTGTGCATCATTCCTCGGTACATTACAATCCCAAATAAAGATTCAACATCCTACGTTGACTTTTGCTAGAGTGAGCTACTCTTGTACTACTCTTTTCATAGATTGTCTGACGACATTCGCGAAACCGGTGAGGCAATTGTTTCTCATTGGGAGAAAATTGCCAACATGTATCAAGCATGGCATGTTCACCAGGCTCCTTTAGAACCACCCCTGTATGACATTGATGATCCCTCCCTTGATGCAATGCATCCCCCCCCCCACCCCCACCATAGACATGGAAGAATGGCCATTCCTCTCTCAAATCCACCCAGGTAACAACATCCTCCTTGATGAGCTTGAGATGCTTAGCCATCATGACTTTGATACAGCCCATAATTGGGACCACTCTCTTATCCCTTCATACTTTCAAGAAACGACCATTAGCTTCACAGAAATCAACCACTCTTCCACAACACTCCACCAAATTCCCTCTCTAAATCCACATTCCCTTTCCTCCTTGTCCCCAAGCCAGCTCATAGCATTTAATATCGTTTTCTCCCACTTATCCAACAATGGTTCCACCACACCGTTAAGGATGCTCATCCAAGTCATTGTTGGCACCAACAAATCCTTCCTAATTGATTGCCTCAAAAATGCCTTCCTAACCAACTCTGCTAATGGAAAAAACCCACTGATCTTGCTTGCTCCAATCAGTGTTGTGGCATTCCACATCAATTCTCTAACCATACACTCTGACCTTTGCATCCCTATCTCCTTTATGCACCCTTTGGAAGGTCAATCCCTACTAAACCATCAAGAAAAACTCCGTGATGTCAAATACATTCTCATTGATGAAATGAGCTTCATTGGTCCTAAAATGCTTGATCAAATTGATGAACATTTACGAGAGGCCTTCTCATCAAATAGAAACACTCCATTTGGTGGCTGATCTATGATCCTTGTGGGGGACCTTGACCAATTTCCACCTGTTAAAGATACACCAATGTATGTAGGCAGGTCCCATGACAATGCTCTTTGGTGGAGCTTCGATACTATTGTCGCGCTTTCTAAAATTTTCCGCCAACAAGGTACAAATTTTGTGCAGGTTTCATTTCGGAAACTCCTTTCCAACCTTCGAAGTGCAACCCCCACATTGGATGATTGGAACTTTCTAATGACATGCTCAAAATCCAATCTTCAAGAAGGTGAGATGGATTCTCCAATTCTATGCACCTCTATGCAACTAATGAATCTGTTGCGCTACACAATAAAACCATGCTGAAGAAATTGAACTTGCCTATTGCACGATGTTGTGCCGAGCAAAGGAAACAAATGCCCTCCTCCAACCAGGAAGATGAATAACTTGCTGCACAAGTGCTTCTCTACATTGGTCGGCTTGTCATTCTAACAAGCAACATGTGGGTTGAAGCAAGCCTCGTGAATGGTTCTCTCGAGAAAGTTGTCGCTATTCATTACACAACTGGTTCTCGCCCTCCATAAGTCCCCTCATTTGTTGTGGCCGATTTAATGCACTACAAAGGTCCAGCATGGGATGGCTCAAATTCGAAATATGTGCCCATCACCCCCGTAACAAGGGGTTCTCGAAGGCAACTACCCCTTCACATGGCATGGGATCTAAAAATCCATAAATCACAAGGCATGACACTACAAAATGCAAAAATCGACATTGGAAACATTGATCATTAGGGCCTTACATTCACAACCATATGTAGAGTTAGATAGTTGAATGATCTTTTCATCTCTGCAGCTTTCTCCTTCACGTGCTACACACGCATGCAAGAGAATTCGTCTGTACTTCGCAGGAAAAAATAAGAAGCATACCTTGCCTCCAAATTTGTGAATCGACCTACTTAGAGACCTTCTCTTCTTGGTTAATTTCCTTCCTTTGCATTCCACTTGCAAATGTTTCATATATTCTCTCATGTTAACACCTTCAAATCTCTATGTTTTTTTAATCTATTCTATTTCTACTATACTTTAAATTTCAAAAAGTTAGTCATATTTTTTTCTTTTATGCTTTCCCTTTAAATTAATGGATTTATACATGTTCACTTACATGCTTTCCCTTTGTTTGCAGAAACATATGGATCCACAATATATTTCTCAACTCTAAACATTTTTCCATCAGATACATGAACAAGAGGCTTCTCTTTTGGATATAAAGACTCAATTCCTACGTTCTCGTACTATGCCACTATACCAATTGTGCCCAACTCTCCAACTACTTAAAAGGATTAAATACTTCATGCATGTCCTCATCCATGTACATGAAAGGGATGCAAATAGGAAACTTCACGTATATTACCTTGATCGTGTACCAATTCTAAAAATTGAATGGTGTTGTATATGCCACACATCACCTTGTATTTATGACTAGGCATTTGCCCTATAGGAAAAACAATCAAAATCAACATGCACTTTGGTTGAAGGACTTCATTCCTTTTTCCCCACTCCGCTACATACTTCTACAGTTATAGCAAACAATACATGTTTTTTCGTCAAATTTTACTCACTCTACAATAGCTCTTATAGAATAGTCCCATACTTGCATGGACATTCTGTTGAAAATAGCAACAAGAAATGCTAAAAATAGAAGTGCTAAAAATAGCACTGCTATAAATACCATTTTGGGATACCTTCCAATTTTAGTTATTCCCTGAACTAAAATTGAGAATTAAAATTCGAATTTGATCTTAGCAGTTGTTTGTAAAATAATTAATTAATTCATCTTGAGTTAATTAGTTGTAGGAAATCAAACATGAAGTCTATGTGAAGACATGCAACAGTTTCTCCATTGATTGAGGAAGTTATCCCTTGATTAAAGGAGATCAGGATGAGTTGTAATTTGAGTTGTAATTAGTTAGCTCAGTTATCTGAGTTAAGTCCATTTAGATTAGTTCCAACAATTTTTGGAACTGATTGTGAGTTTAGTTAGTTAATGCATGCATGCATGTAACTGCTGCACTTCAGATAACTGAATATTCTCTTATAAATAACTCATGCATGTCAGTTCAGTCAAAGACCCAGTTGAGATCTGGTGATGGGACAGTGTACTATTAGTTGCAGGAATATTCCTTGGAGGATATCTCTTGCATGCAGAAGGAATTCATTCCTTGGAGATTACACAGTTACTTATGAGTTTGATGGTTGTGTGATGAGGCCAATTCACACAGGTGGCAACATTAGACCCCAAGAGAAATTGTGCAAGGAAATAGGAGGCTTGGAGGGATGGAGGAAGGCATATGTTGTGTCTATTTAGCTTGTGAGTTGTATTGTTCGATTGTGCTAAGAGTTGGATATCTTGTGAGCTGAAGCTTTGTGTAATCTGAACATATTTCCACTTGTATGATATTACAGACATCGAGGTTTTAGGCTGAGGCTTTCCCCAATGTATTCTTCTGTTTTCATGTGTGATTGCTTTCTCATTCTCAGTTATATGTGTTCTATTTGATCTTGCTCATATTCGATTAAGCTTCCGCAAGTTTGTTGTAGAAGTATATATGGTATTTTGCTTTAGTATATTGCATAATCTGTTGATCTACAATGGGAAATTCTACATTGTATCGGAGCAAAGGTGATCAAAGGAGAGAACAGTATACAAGAAGGGAGAAGAGAGAAGGGAGAAGTTTGAGGTTCCTGAGTATAGAAATCGAGTTCTTATCACATCTCAATTTCACCAATGGCATTCAATGGTTTAAGACTCGAGTATGCCTTGATGGCAGTTCGAATTATATAGCCTGGAAGGATCGCATGGAAGCAATATTATAGGATAACAGTCTAAAGGACTTCATTGATCAAGAAGTCCCCAAGCCGGCAGCGGCTAATGCTATAGAATTGGAGGAATGGAAGAAATGTGTGGCTAGAGAAAGGAGAATCCTTATAGAGTGAGTTCGAGACCACATAGTCTCAAGTCTCCATGGGAAGGAGATACCATTTTCGATGTGGAAAACATTGAAAGATCTATATCAAAACAGTAGCGATCAGAGGAAGCTGGCGCTGAAGGACAAGCTTCGGAAAATAAAGTGTGAAAAGGGCAACACGATCTCTACATATCTGAACAAGCTCACCACCTTCAGGGATGAGCTTGGAAGTGTAGGGATCACGACAACCGATGATGACATGGTGAGTCTTGTGCTCCTCGATCTTCCAAAGAGCTGGCATAGCTACCAAGACTTTGTAAATGGAAGAGAAAAACTATCGGATTGGGAATGACTTTGGTCGGATTTGATGCAGGAGGAGATAAGAAGAAGCACTAGAGATGGATCCTCATCAAAGCAAGATGATGAGGACAATCTAGCCTTAGCGAGTAAGGCGAGGAAGGGGAAAGGGAAGGCGTCCCATTCCAAATCTAGTTCTTCCAATCGTGGGAGGAAGTTTGACAAATCGAAAGTGTGATGCTTTCATTGTCATGAAGTGGGCCATTATGCTAAAAATTGTCCACATAAGAAATCAAAGAAGGGATCCTCGAAGGGATCTGATGGTGAGGCACTGGCCTCACAGTTTGAGTTGGATTTATCTCTTATCGCATGCATGGTTTCATCCATGGTGGGATGTGTTTGGTACCTGGACAATGGAGCTTCATTCCACATGTAAGGTGACAAGAATCTTTTCAGTACCTTGGAGGAGAAGGATCTCCAGATGTGGATCGAGATGGGCGATGATGGAAAGTACTATGTTTCAGGTGAAGGTACGATTGTGTTTTAGAGGGAGCATGGAGCTCCCCTCACCTTGACTAATGTAAAGTATGTACTAGGTCTGAAGAGGAATCTTGTGTCCGTTGCTATTATAGAAGAATAAGGCTATGATGTAGTATTTAGTAAAGGAAAGGTATTGCTGTAGCATATTAGCACTGGATAGACCAAGAGGATTGGGATTCAAGTAAAGAATCTCTACAAGCTGAAGGTATACAATTGTATTGCATTGAGTTCCAAAGCTGAGATGGTGTAGAGCCAAGATGTTGGCGAGATATGGCATAGAAGATTGGGCCACTTTCACCATGGAGCCCTGAAGATCATGCAACAGATTTCTACCGGACTTCCCAAGGGAAAACTGGAGCAGACAGAAACATGCAAAGGTTGTACCTTGGGTAAGTATGCGAAATATTCCTTTCAGGATCGAGACAGTAGAGCTGGAGCAATCCTGGGGCGAGTTCACACAGATGTTTATGGACCATTCTCTATAGCCTCCATCGCTAAACAAAGGTACTATGTTATTTTTATTGATGATTTTTCTTGTAGATGTTGGATCTACTTTATGCAAATGAAGGATCATACCTTCTTGAGATTTTGTGAGTTTAAAGCCTTGGCAGAGAAATAATCTGGAAAGAAAATAAAAGCCTTGCATAGCGATAATGGTGGAGAGTATGTCTCCCAATAGTTTAAGGACTTCTGCACTGCAGAAGGAATTAAACGGGAGTTGACGACACCCCATAACCCACAACAGAATGGGGTAGACGAAAGGAAGAACATATAGATTGTGGGAGCAACTCGAGCGATGTTTCATGACCAAAGCCTACCACTACATTTGTGGGCTGAGGCATGTAATAAAACAGTATACTTGGAGAATAGAAGCCCGCACCGTATACTGGGAATGAAGACACCTATGGAGGCTTTTTCTGGGAAACGAACAAATGTGAGTCACTTCCGAATCTTTGGATCATTGGTTTATTGCCATGTGACCAAAGATGTCCGGAAGAAGCTAGATCCAACAGTTGAGTTGGGAATACTTGTGGGGTACATGGATACACCCCACAATTATTGGGTGTTCCTGCCTACCATTCAGAGGACAGTGGTATGCAGAGATCTAAAGTTCGACGAGCAGAAAGCCATGCAAGTATCACTTGAGAGGGAGGTCAAGTTGCATGCAGATGAGGAACTTTCAGTTCCTAAGGAGGAGGATCCTCATATTGATGCGGAGCAGTTGCATGCAGAGGATCTGGGAGTGGAGACATCCACTCATGCTGAGACTTCCAGAGATGGATGGAAATGCTCAAGGGAAACTGACAGGTTGATGCTGGATGCGCGAGAGAATGTGGGACATCCATCTTCTCAGCACAGACAAAGGAGGTCGCCCGAGCGGTACACTGGTTACATGGCCCTAGTTGGGGAGTGTGTAGAGTCCGAGCCTTCCTCATTCGAGGAGGAAGTGCAACAACCAGTCTGGTTGATTCAATGGTGGAGGAGTATGACTCCATCATTTGGAACTGTGTTTGGGATGTTGTCCCAAGACCTCAGGACAAGTTAGTGGTGAGTTCCAGATGGCTTTACAAGGTAAAGAAGTTAGCTAATGAGAAACATAAGGAAAGGTTTGTTGCTCGTGGTTTCTCACAGGTCAAGGGGATCGACTACGATGATACCTTTTCTCCTGTAGCAAGGCACTCATCTATCAGATCGATGTTGGCACTATCAGCTTAGATGGGTTGGAAGATCCATCAGATGGACGTGAAGACAACATTCCTCAATGGGAAGATTGAGGAGGAGGTGTACATTGAGCAACCAGAAGGTTTTGAGACCTTTGATCATGAGTCACATGTGTGCTGACTCAAGAGGGATTTGTATGGGCTGAAGCAAGCACCCCATGCTTGGTACACCAGGATCGACAACTATTTCACTAGGTTGGGCTTCACCAAGAGTGAAGAAGATGTGAACCTTTACCACATCATGGTAGAAGGTAAGCCATTGATCATTGTTCTTTATGTCGATGATCTGATTTTGACAGGTGATGATCAGTTGATCCAGTCTTGCAAGGAGGACCTTGCAAGAGAGTTCAAAATGAAATACATGGGTCTTATGCACTACTTTCTAGGCATGGAAGTGTGGCAGAAGGATGGAGAAGTTTTTGTGTCTCAAGGCAAGTATGCCAATGAGATACTCAGGCCACATGGAGAAGTGCAAGCCCATGCAGACTCCTCTAGCTGGGAACTGGAGGAAGGAGGATGCTACTTCAGGTGAGGTAGTAGCTGCTATTATTTATCGGCAGCTTGTGGGTTCACTTATGTATCTAGTGAACACACGACCATACTTATGCTTTGCAGTGAACCAGTTGAGTCAAGCTATGGCTCAACCTACCAAGCTGTTTTGGAAGGCAACGAAGCATGTGCTGAAATACCTCAAAGGCACATCTTAGTTTGGATTGTGGTACATACGGATAGAGGGAGTGAAGCTTCAGGGATTCACAGATGCGGATTGGGCAAGGAGTCCATTAGATCGGAAGAGCACTTCTGGAGGAATCTTCAACCTTGGTTCAACTGTAGTTTCCTAGTACAACAGGAAACAGAGGTCAGTTTCACTTAGCTCAGCAGAGGCTAAATACATGGCTGTCAGTCAGGCTGCATGTGAGGCCATTTGGATGCGGAAGATTCTAGTGGGATTGTTTAGTTAGAGGATGGATCCAACTGTGATATACTGCGATAATCAGAGTTGTATCAAACTCTCTGAGAATCCAGTTTTTCATGACAGGTCCAAGAACATTGATATCCGGTATCACCATCTTCGAGACTGTGTGGTCAAGAGGATCATGTTGTTGTTGTATGTTTCGACCGAGGAACAGGATGCAAATATTTTGACTTAGGCATTGCCAAAATGCAAGTTCGAGTTCCATAGAGACAGGATTGGGGTTA
This sequence comes from Pinus tabuliformis, assembly GCA_031772625.1. Lineage (NCBI taxonomy): Eukaryota > Viridiplantae > Streptophyta > Pinopsida > Pinales > Pinaceae > Pinus > Pinus tabuliformis. Next base: position 780,847,510 of record CM062806.1, on the reverse strand, counting down.
CAGATAATCCCTTTCTTGTTGAGAGGGAGTGTTGAAAATAGAAACAAGGAATGCTAAAAATAGAAGTGCTAAAAATAGCACTATTATAAATAGCATTTTGGGATGCCTTCCAATTTTAGTTAGTCCCTAAATTAAAATTGAGAAGTAAAATTCGAATTTGATCTTAGCAGTTGTTTATAAAATAATTAATTAATTCATCTTGAGTTAATTAGTTGTAGGAAATCAAACATGAAGTCTATGTGAAGACATGCAACAATTTCTCCATTGATTGAGGAAGTTATCCCTTGATTAGAGGAGATCAAGATGAGTTGTACTTTGAATTGTAATTAGTTAGCTCAGTTATCTGAGTTAAGTCCAGTTAGATTAGTTGCAACGGTTTGTGGAACTGATTGTGAGTTCAGCTAGTTAATGCATGCATGCATGTAACTGTTGCACTTCAGATAACTGAATATTCTCTCATAAATAACTCATTCATGTCATTTCAGTCAGAGACCCAGTTGAGATCTGGTGATGGGACAATGTACTATCAGTTGCAAGAATATTCCTTGGAGGATATCTCTTGCATGCAAAAGGAATTCATTCCTTGGAGATTGCACATTTACTTTTGAGTTTGATGGTTGTGTGATGAGGCCAATTCACATAGGTGGCAGCATTGGACCCCAAGAGAAATTGTAGAAGGAAATAGAAGGCTTGGAGGGTTGGAGGAAGGCATATGTTGTGTCTATTCAGTCTGTGAGCTGTATTGTTCGATTGTGCTGAGATATGGATGGCTTGTGAGCTGAAGCTTTGTGTAATCTGAACATATTTCCACTTGTATGATATTACAGAGATTGGGTTTTTAGACCGAGGCTTTCCCCAGAGTATTCTTCTGTGTTCATATGTGATTTCTTTCTCATTCTTAGTTATATGTGTTCTATTTGATCTTGCTCATATTCGATTAAGCTTCCGCAAGTTTGTTGTAGAAGTAGATTTGGTATTTTGCTTTAGTATATTGCATAACCTGTTGATCTACAGTGGGAAATTCTACACACTTGTGCTCCCTTTCTTTCCCTGTTTCCTTGTCTATTTTCCAACAAAATTTTCCATTCTTAAATAGAATATGTGTGTCTGCTTTTTCATGTCAAGGATAGCCAATAATTATAGTCCCGAAATTTATATGGAAAAGATATCCAACAATTAAATTCTTGAAATCAATATGGAACATAGCATACTTCCCAACAATTTTCTTCTCCACCCATCAATCTAAATGCATTTCCAATGAACCTCTTCTACTATACATTTCACTTTAAATGGTAATTAAGAGGTTTCTATGCACATGTTTTCTCTTTATTGAAAAAGAACAGTTGCATGGATATGTTGCCAAAATAAGTACGAGTACTTACTTTTTCAACCTTTCACAACACCATGACTGTGTTTCTGATGCATCACAACTAGTTTTAGCTTTTGTGATATAGTCATGAAAGGACTATGCAAAACAAATTTCCCCATGTTTTGCTTCTAATGACAACCTTCCCCCTGTTTTCTCGCTATTTCATCATCAATGCAACATGCAACCTTGTTGAATCCTAATCAGTTTTATAATCTTTACCTATTTAGTATTATTCATGCAAGGTGGAACCATGTTCAACTCTCCTATGAATGTATGTCGGTGTGTTTTATTGAACAATGCAGAATTTCAAACAGTTGAATTCGCTCATGTCCATTAATTCTTTCCCAAATTTCATCTTATACATGCTCTAACAGATGCTATAGAAAACCAATTGAATGTGTTTTCAGTTCAAACCAAAAAAATAACACATTAAATTTAAATATGGTTTATTTCCTACTTGTTAAGCTGACTTGCATGATTAGGCAGATTGGGATTGGACTCCTGTAATTTTTTTTACTATTGTTTCACTAACTTTTGTCTTGTTCCTATTCGTGCGAGCACAATTAAAGAACTCAAAACTCACAACATTATATATGGTAATCTCGACAGTAATGGTTGGATTACAGAGTCTGTACCTTCATAATGTTGAAAAGATATGGAGTAGAAATTCTGAAAAGGTAATGGTACTCTCAATGGATCGATTATAAAAAAATGCAATTGCTTGAATGATGTTGATTGTTAACCCTCATCTTCATATAAGCAATGGCTATATATTTATACAACACTCCATCCAATACAACAATGCTGCTACCAAACATGCTTGCCCCAATTGAGAAGGTAGCAATATATGGGAATCCAATAAAAAGTTTTTCATTATATGTAATCAACTTGCCTCAAGTGAGTAAATAGGTTACTTATTGTATCCCCATAATTTTTTTCCCATACTTGCAAACAAACTGTTCCGTGCATCTCTATTTTTGAGCTTCATAAAAATAACAAATTTCTTGTTGTAGATGCTAGGAGTGTTTATTGTCATATATATGGATGATTTTTGGGTGCAAGTTCATGCCCAAAATAATTGTATTGTTGCTGGTATTCTTTGTCAACTATAAACCATAAGGGTTTGAAAATCGATTTCTACTTAGCTTATCAATTTTTTATATAAACCTGGGGCATTTTCGTTAAGTGTGATTCTTCTTGTCCTTGGAGGAATTGCCGATCTTACTGGATTGGGCAGCGATTGGATTGACATTACAATTCTTTTATTTTACCCTTGCTATCCCCTGAATTTATTCATTAAATTTGTATGGCTTTTGTTTCTGGCACAAGTATATATATGGTCATTTTCTCAATATAATATGACATCTTAAATGCAATACATAGTAGGTGTGTTATTTTAGTCATAAGTTCTGAATTATTTGAATACGAGACACGAAGTTGGTGTGATATTTACGGTGATTAAATGCATTGTAACCAGTTTAGAATTCTCGAATGAAGGCTTAAGGTTGTGTAGCATAGTTCTCACTTCATATTTCCCAATGCACTGGATGCCATTGTCATTTCTCGTGTTTTTTTTCCAATGAATTGACAGAAAGTACTTGAATTTTGGTTGATTGATGTGACATCCAACTCTTACATTGTTGTTCTTCAAGGATTCCAACATATGATTGGTGTAAGAATCGAAATATTCAAGCAATTTTTATAAACTTCCATCAATTTGCTTGTGATTAACAGACCCACTCACAGGAACATCAAAAGCCATTATAATGTTTCTATTTAGAACAGAAACTGCAAACAACATATTAATATGATATTTACCAATTACAAAGTTGCAAGCTGCTACTGTGCTACTTAGAAGGGGCATTCCTGATGAGAACATAATTAATGGATTAAGTCTGATAAATTTATCAAGCTATTAACTTCTTATTGTGTTCTATTCATATTGGTGGATTCTTGGTTCTTGTTGTGCCTCTGAGTGAACTATCCATCGCTTCTCCTCCTCAAACAACATGGACCTAGGCAACCAACCCCATGTCCTTGCTTTGCTAACTCAATTTGAAGTGATGCTCATTGCCCGTGTTAACCTCATTCTTAAAGTAACACATGCACTTGGATGGAAATACAAATATTATGGCCATACTATTAGCTTCCCTCAAGATATAACTAACATTGTCACCTCCCTTTCTTGCATCCTCTAAAAAATAGACATCCTTGTTGTAAATAAAACAAGCAATGACCAGATACCCTATGAATTCTTTGTCAACATATCACATGTTCTCTCGGCTTTGCAGTTCAAGTTAGAAAATGAACCATACTAAAAATATTTACAAATTAACCCGCCTGCACTTTCCTCTTTGTCTGATTCCCCTTTAGACGTTTCTGGTATGTTACGCCATCTCTCCCCCAACTCCCTTGGACCCTAAGAAGCCCTCTCTGAAAATCTTAACCATGAAATTCTCCTCCCAAACCCATCTAACCTTCAACCATCCTCCTTTGTTGCAACTCTATCAAATTCTCATACAAAAATTGATGAGATACTTTCTTGCATTGAATCCTCCAATTCTACACCCACCCATTCACTTCAATGGACCATCATTGACCTTTCTCCAATCAATGAATACAACATAGGGGCCCTCTTATCCATGGCCTTCCCCACGCTCTTCCCCACCGGAACTGCCATGATTAACCAATCAAGAATTGCAAAAGTTGATATGCAAGAATATGCTTTGCATCTAATGCGCTTTCATGACAATCGATTTGACTAATATCCTAGGTTTCACTATTACCTATACAACCTTATAATGCTTCATCGAAGCCAAGAAACTAATTTTGTCTTCATTAAAAGGGACCTTACAAATACCTTACCAGCAACCGTAGCAAACCTTTGCCTCCACCTTCAGCGCCTTCCGCCTTTGACAATTCCAGACCAGATTATGCGCTTCGGCTCATCCCTTCACGGGAGTCGTTCTTTTTGAACTAGGGCTAGAGGGGAGCTAAGCGACATGATCATTCAACAAGGTAACCCTACCTTCTTCTTCACACTAAGTGCAGCTGATACCAAATGGCATGACTTTCATATGTCCATGCCTTCCAATCCTCCATCTAATGCACACGGTCAATCTCAATGGAGAATCCAAAACATTGTTGCAAACCCACATTGTGCATCTCAATACATCCATTGCAGATTCACAATATTCTTAGAAGAGGTTATACTAAAAGGATTCCTTGTAAAGGATTTTTAGTGCGGGTATGGCTCTACCATTTCTTACCCTTTACTTTTTTTTTTTTTACTTTTCCTTTTCATGCATCCCTTTTACTTTTTTTTGTCTTTGTTACTAAGGTATAAATGGCAGCATAGAGGCTTTGCACATGTACATGGGTTTCTATAGTTAAAAGACGCACGTACTATGGATGGCCTTAACTAGGCTAATGTTGTAGACGTTCGTGTGGCAAAAACATTTTTTGATACCTACATCACCACTTGGAACCCTCGACCTCTCCAGAACATGACTCCTGGAATACATCGCTCATTTATACGTAATCCCTACCTTCTTGCGACAAATGAAATATTAAATGAACTCAAAGACTATGAGGAACTTGTTAATATGTCCAAAGGCACACAAAATATCATTCCTATACATGTCTTCGCAAAAAAAAGAACTCTATTGTTTGCCGCTATGGAGCCCCTTGGGAATTGTGTGAAAATTCTTCTCTACAAATCGATGCTTCCGGGTAGAAAACATACACTCCTGCAAGAAATGATGACAAACTAAATGTGCACAACCCTCATATGCTTGCAATTTGGAGGGCCAACATTGGCTTCCAACTAGTTTTGTCGTGCCACGTTGTATTGAGCTACATTGCAAAGTATGCGGCGAAAGCAGAGGAAAAATATGAAATTTATTACCAAATGCTTGCATGACTTTCACAAAGTTCCCCCCTTGACATGCCTACCATGTTTTTCATCCGCAAACTCATGATTGAGCTTGTCTATGATAGGTAAACTGGTGCACAGGAGACATGTCATTTGCTGCAAAAACTCTCGCTAATCCAATTCAACCATTCTTTTGTCTCCCTCAATGTTAATTTTTTTTTTTTTCCGACATGTTTTAAACAACTTGGATGCCCATCTTCCAACAACACCCTTCATCACCTCATACATGCAAAGACCTCATTCATGAGAGTCATTGCCTCTTATTGAAGTCGCACGGGACTGGTCATTCTCCTCCCGCCGGAAAACATTGTCGTGGAAGCACATTTTCCCTCCCATGGTTGTGTGCGTCATTCCTCGGTACACTGCAATCCTAAATAAAGATTCAACATCCTCTGTATACTTTTGCTAGAGTGAACTACTCTTGTACTGCCCTTTTCATAAATTTCCAGACGGCATTCACGAAACTGATGAGGCAATTGTTTCTCATTGGGAGCAAATTGCCAACATATATCAATCATGGCATGTTCACCAGGCTCCTTTAGAACCACCCCTGTATGACTTTGATTATCCCTCCCTTGATGCAGTGCACCCCCCCCACACCCACCATAGACATGGAATAATGGTCATTCTTGTCTCAAATCCAGCCAGGTAACAACATCCTCCTTGACGAGCTTGACATGCTTGGCAATCGTGACGTCGATACAACCCATAATTGGGACCACTCTCTTATCCCTTCGTACTTTCAAGAAACGACCATTATCTTCATATAATTCAACCACTCTTCCATAACACTCCGCCAAATTCCCTCTCCAAATCCACATTCCCTTTCCTCCTTGTCCCCAAGCTAGCTCAGGGCATTTAATATCGTTTTCTCCCACTTGTCCAATAGTGGTTACACCCCATCGTTAAGGATGCTCATCCAAGTCATTGTTGGCACCAACAAATCTTTCCTACTTGATTGCCTCAAAAATGCCTTCCTAACCAACTTTGTCAATGGAAAAAACCCACTGCTCTTGCTTGCTCCAATCGGTGTTGTGGCATTCCACTTCAATACTCTAACCCTACACTCTAGCCTCTACATCCCTGTCTCCTCTATGCACCCTTTGGAAGGTTAATCCCTACAAAACCATCAAGAAAAACTCCGTCATGTCAAATACATTCTTATTGATGAAATGAGCTTCATTGGTCCTAAAATGCTTGCTCAAAATGATGAACATTTATGAGAGGCCTTCCCATCCAATAGAAACACTCCATTTGGTGTCTGATATATAATCCTTGTGGGGGACCTTGGCCAATTGCCACCTATTAAAGATACACCAATGTATGTAGGCATGTCCCATGACAATGCTCTTTAGCGGAGCTTCGATACTGTTGTCACGCTTTCTAAAATTTTTGCCAACAAGGTACAAGTCCTGCGTAGGTTTCATTTTGGCAACTCCTTTCCAACCTTCGTAGTGCAACCCCCACATTGGATGATTGGAACTTTCTAATGACACGCTCAAAATCCAATCTTCAACAAGACGAGATGGCAACATTCTCCAATTCTATGCACCTCTATGCAACTAATGAATCCATTGCACTACACAATAAAACCATGCTCAAGAAATTGAACTTGCCTATTGCACGCTATTATGCCGAGCAAAGGAAAAAAATGCCCTCCTCCAACCAAGAATACGAATAACTTGATTCACAAGTGCTTCTCTGCATTGGTCAGCATGTCATTCTAACAAGCAACTTGTGGGTTGAAGCAAGCCTCGTGAATGGTTCTCTCGGGAAAGTTGTCACTATTCGTCACACAACTGGTTCTCTCCCTCCATAAGTCCCCTCATTTGTTGTGGTCGATTTAATGCACTACAAAGGTCCAACATGGGATGGCTCAAATCCGAAATATGTGCCCATTTTCCCTGTAACAAGGAGTTCTCGAAGACACCTACCCCTTCGCATGGTATGGGCCTTAACAATACATAAATCACAAGGCATGACACTACAAAATGAAACAATCGACAATGACAACATTGATCATTAGGGATTTACCTTCACAACCATATCTAGAGTTATATCGTTGAATGATATTTGCATCACTCCAGCGTTCTCCTTCATGCGCTACACACGCATGCAAGAAAATCCGTATGTACTTCGCAGGAAAAAAGAAGAAGCATACCTTGCCTCCAAATCTGTGAATCAACCTACTTGAAGACCTTCTCTTCTTGGTTACTTTCCTTCCTTTGCATTCCAATTGCAAATGTTTCATATATTCTCTCATGTTAACACCTTCAAATCTCTACGTTTTTTTAGTCTATTCTATTTCTACTATACTTTAAATTTCAAAAGGTTAGTCATATTTTTTTCTTATATGCTTTCCCTTTCAATTAATGAATTTATACATGTTCACTTACATGCTTTCCCTTTGTTTGTAGAAACATATGGATCCACAATATATTTCTCAGCTCTACACATTTTTCCATCAGATACATGAACAAGAGGCTTCTCTTTTGGATATACAAACCCAGTTCCTACATTCTCATACTATGCCACTGTACCAGGTGCGCCCAAATCTCCGACTAATTAAAAGGATTAAATATTTCATGGATGTCCTCTCCCATGTACATGAAAGGGATAAAAACATGAAACTTCACATATATTACCTTGATCGTGTACCAAATCTAAATATCGAATGGTGTTGTGGATGCCACATATCACCTTGTATTTACGACTAGGCATTTGCCCTACAGGAAAAACAATAAAAATCAACATGCACTTTGGTTGAAGGACTTCAATCTTTTTTCCCCACTCCGCTACATACTTCTACTGTTATAGCAAACAATACATGTTTTTTTGTCAAAGTTTACTCACTCTACAAGAACTCTTATAGAATAGTCCCATACTTGCATGGGCATTCATACTCCCTTGCTTTCCCTGTTTGCTTGTCTATTTGACAACAAAATTTTCCATTCTTAAATATAATATGTGTGTCTGCTTTTTCATGTCAATGATAGCCAACAATTATAGACTCGAAATTTATATGGAAAAGATATCCAACAATTAAATTCTTGAAATCAATATGGAACAGAGCATACTTCCCAACAATTTTCTTCTCCACCCATCAATCTAAATGCATTTCCAGTGAACCTCTTCTACTATACATTTCACTTTAAATGGTAATTAAGAGGTTTCTATGCACATGTTTACTCTTTCTTGAAAAAAAAACCGTTGCATGGATATGCTACCAAAATAAGTATGAGTACTTACTTTTGCAACCTTTCACAACATCATGACTATGTTTCTGACGCATCACAACCAGTTTTAGCTTTTGTGATATAGCCATGAAAGGACTATGCAAATCAAATTTCCCCATGTTTTGCTTCTAATGACAAACTTCCCCTTGTTTTCTCGCTATTTCATTATTATTGCAACATGCAACCATGTTGAACCCTAATCAGTTTTATAAGCTTTACCTATTTAGTATTATTCATGCAAGATGGAACCATGTTCAACCCTCCTATGAATGTACGTCGGTGTGTTTTATTGAACAATGCAGGCTTTCAAACAGTTGAATTCGCTCATGTCCATTAATTCTTTCCCAAATTTCATCTTATACATGCTCTAACAGATGCTATAGAAAACTAATTAAATATGTTTTCAGTTTCAAACCAAAAAAATAACACGTTAAATTTAAATATGGTTTCTTTCCTACTTGTTAACCTGACTCGCATGATTAGTTAGATTGGGATTGGACTCCTGTGATTTTTTTACTATTGTTTCAATAGCTTTTGTCTTGTTCCTATTTGTGTGAACACAATCAAATAACTCAAAACTTACAACATTATATATGGTAATATCGACAGTAATGGTTGGATTATAGATTATGTACCTTCATAATGTTGAAAAGATATAGATTAGCAATGTTGAAAAGGTAATGGTATGCTCAAAGGATAAATTATAAAAAAATGCAATTGCTTGAATGACATTGATTGTTAACCCTCAGCTTCATATAAGCAATGGCTATATATTTATACAATACTCCATCCAATACAACAATGTTGCTACCAAACATGCTTGCCCCAATTGAGAAGGTAGTAATATATGGGAATCCAATAAAAGGTCTTTCATTCTATGTAACCAACTTTCCTCAAGTGAGTAAATAGGTTACTTATTTTATCCCCATAATTTTTTTTCCATACATGCAAACAAACTATTCTGTGCATCTCTAGTTTTGAGATTTGTATAAATAACAAATTTCTTGTTGCAGATGCTAGGAGTGTTTATTGTCATATATATGGATGATTTTTGGGTGCAAGTTCATGCCCACAACAATTGTATTTTTGTTGCTATTCTTTGTCAACTATAAACCATAAGGGTTTGAAAATCGATTTCTACTTAGCTTATCAATTTTTTATATAAACCTAGGGCATTTTCGTTAAGTGTGATTCTTCTTGTCCTTGGAGGAATTGTTGATCCTACTGGATTGGACAATTCTTTTATTTTACCCTTGCTGTCCCCTGAATTTATTCATTAAATTTGTATGGCTTTTGTTTCTGGCACAAGTATATATATGGTCATTTTCTCAATATAGTATGACATCTTAAATGCAATACATGGTAGGTGTGTTATTTCAATCATAAGTTCTGAATTATTTGAATACGAGACACAGAGTTGGTGTGATATTTACAATTATTAAATGCATTGTAGCCAATTTAGAATTCTCAAATGAAGGCTTAAGGTTGTGTAGCATAGTTCTCACTTCATATTTCCCATCATAGTGGATGGCACTGTCATTTCTCATGTTTTTTCCCAATGAATTAACAGAAAGTACTTGATTTTTGTTTGATTGATGTGACATCCAACTCTTACATTGTTGTTCTTCGAGGATTCCAACAGATGATGGGTGTAAGATTCGAAATATTCAAGCAATTTTTATAAACTTCCATCAATTTGCCTGTGATTAATTGACCCACTCACAGGGACATCAAAAGCCATTATAATGTTGCTATTTTGAACAAAAACTGCAAACAACATTATAACACTGATATTTACCAATTACAAAGTTGCAAGTTGCTAATGTGCAACTTAGAAGGGGCATTCCTAATGAGAACGGAATTAATGGATTAAGTTTGATAAATTTATCAAGCTATTAACTTCTTATTGTGTTCAATTCATATTGGTAGATTCTTGGTTCATTTCTTTATGAACGTTAGAATAATTTTCTCAATGTTGGCAACTGCAAAGGAAAATTTTAAGTATGGAAATTTGTCTTAATGTTTAGAAACCTTGGCGAATCCCACTAGTCCATAATATGCAATCTGTAAAATGTTTGGAGATATTTTTGTAAAAATATTTGAATTTATAATAATTTTATATAGTATCTATATAATTTTTTAGCGATTTCTAGGGGAAAATAATTTCATACTATAAAATTTGGGTGAATCATTTTTAGAAAAAAATGGAAATTAGCGAATCTTTTTTTAAAAAAAGTATATAAAATTAGCTCACCTACGAATATTAGCCCCTAAAATTTTCCCTATTAGCGAGTGCTCCAAAATTGTTCAAAAGAACTGCTAGATCCGTAATCACTTTCTCCATTCTTAAAAAAACCCACCTAAATTATCAACAATTCTTTATACCTCCTTATACAAATTCTAGTTAAGTTATTATGATGTATAATTCCTCGAAAAAATAAAAAAATAAAAATAAAAAAATCATTTATACTATTGGTTTGTTGGTGCTAAGAAAAACAATGATACAACGTGATATAGTAAAAAAATTCCCATGACTTTGGTGTGGTCCTTAAATGAATATGGCTTTTAAATGGTACATGGATATGAATCTTGGTGTGGTCCTTAAATGAATATGGATTTTCAATGGTACATGGATATGAATCTAAAGTGCATGGTGGTGGAACGCTAGGCTACTATTACACATGGCATCATCCAAATGTACGAAGGCAACGAACACAAACTTTCTAATTTGGTCAATACCATAACTTTTTATTATGACATATTTTTCTAGTTGAGAAAAAACATTTCAATTTTCCAATTAAATTATGCGAAAACATTTATGTTTTGTGACACATGATTTTATAAATTTTGTTTTATATTTAATGTTTTAATGTAAGTTAAAAATTTTATATTGATAAAATTTGAAAAAAAAAACAATATAAATTGTGATGAAGGCTTTAGTATTAGTAATGTTTGGAAACCCTTAATAAATCGCACCATTCATAATAACTAATAATATGTTTTAACATTAACCTACAAATTTACCATATTCCTTTAAGATGACTCATTCCAGCTTATAAGATTTAACATTATCAAATAAAATTAAAAGTTACTATTAAATTATCAAAATACATATAATAATCAAAATAAAACATAATTATTTTAATATAAGAATTCATATATAATTATATAGTGAGTTATAGGTTAAATTAATAAGAAAACAAATAAAGCTGAAATAATAAATAAATAAATAAATAAAATCTTACTCATTTGCATATAATACAATAATTAGCCTTAATTTAATTAAATCTTCCTCTAAAATAACCCTAAATATATTAAAAAAAGAATATTCACTTACATGAATGAATTTCACTTAATCTTAAATGTTTACTTTTCAATGATTATAAGGTGTATCTTAGGATTATATTATAATTTAAGATATTTTTAAATCATTAATAAATACTTAATTTAAAATAAAATATCATACACATATATAATTAACACAAGAATTATTATAAATTATCTATTAATGAATTAATTTATCTCTTTAATAACCCTAATTAATTATATGAAGAATCTTAATTACATATTCTACTAACCGATTCCATGATTCCCTTCATCTATCATTATATATATCTTTGTTTTTCTTTGCCCTACTCCACACCAATCTTCTCAAGAATTTGGGCGTCCCTTGAGGATGGACTCACATAGAATCCAAAATGTTGGGTTTAAGGCTCTGAACAGGTTATTCCACAAACTTTTAAATATTTTGACTCACATGTATGGATTCTCTCTTTAAAATAGGATTTTTTGTTTTTCTCTGTAAATTTTAAGGTTTTTTCACATGGTTGTCTATGTTTGGTTTTTTCACATGGTTGTCTATGTTTAGTTTTGTAAGAGGGGAATTTCCCCCTTTTTCAACCATATTTTTTTAGGAGTGTATTATGATTCTGGGTCTTTTGGTACCCTTTCAATCTCCACATCCTCAACATCTTTTTCATAGAGCATCTGAGTGAAGTGGGGTTTCTAGTTTCACAGCGAAATCTTCACTGAGTGCATTTTGTCAAGCTAGAAATCTAGGGTGTTGCTTAGCAAAAGTAGTGCAAGATCCAAAATACAAGGTTCAATCTAGCAAGATTGTAGAATATATCTAATATATGTAGGATCACACTCTAATCTACAAATTCATTAGATTGTGACCTTCAGAAAATTCTCTAATAAGGTGGATCTAAAATAAATGGAACCTCCAGGGTAAAAAAGAATTGGAGTTAGGGGCAAAAGGATTATCCACTATCATCTTCTCTAGTTTGGAAGACAGATTGAGGGTTTTTGAAGGAGGGTCATATTTTTTCAACAATGCAAGGCTCTTCATTCAAATTTTAGAAGGAGCAGTATAATCTGGAGAAGGAAGATTTCCTTGTTGCCTCGGTGTGGGTATGTCTCTTCTATCTTCCCAAGGAATATTGGGAGGAGGAAACCCTTGAAGGAATTGACAACTTTGTCAAAGTATTAGAGGCTACCAAGAGAGGGAGGTACACATCATATGCTCAGATTTTGTTTACATGAATATATCCCAGCCTCTTCCAACCTCCATAGATATTTATTACCAAGATAGTGTTTGGAATCGATCTCCTTAGATGTACACGTTGTCATTAATATGGGTATAATATTAGGGATTGTCTAATGAATACCAAGGAACCGCCTGAAGAACACCCTTCTTTGAAAGAGGAAGATGATTTGGATAAGTCCCCCAAAGAATAAGAAATTTGAGTCCTCATGGTACCTCAAATATTGACCAAATCCTTAGATTTGGTAATAGGTTTTGAGTCTCTCTCCTCTATGAAGGAGTCTCCAGAGAAAGAGAACATTCAATCCAACATGTAGTCAACAGAAGGAAAATTCCATTACCCTCTATCAAATCCTACAAAGCTAGTGCAAAAGTCTCTTGAAGAGCACCAACAAAATCCATCACCACAAGAAATGGTTAGCTCCCCTACATAAGAAGATGAAGTAGAAGCCCTGCCAGAAGATATAGATTTGGATGACCCACAACTGATTGCCCTTGCAGACCAATGGTATGGAAAATATGTGAAGGACATACCAAATCATCATGCTAGGAATTTGTACATCACCTATCTTTGACACAAGGAAAGAAACCAATTGGGTTTGAGTTTATCGCAACCTGGTCTTGGGTTTCAAATGAAAGATTTCAAGGTGGTCTCCAAGAAAGTTGAAGAATCCAAAAACGAGGCCGCAAGAGAAATAAGCCACGAATCCAAGAAGGTGGTGAACAATTAGTTAGCTCAGGGAAAATCATGCCAATGTCAGAGGCATCCACCCCATTGAAATCTTGAATCTTCAAGGAGTTCTCTATGTAGCATGATTATCAGAGCCAACGTCCGCTTGTTTGTTATTAGTAGGAAACTTGTTAGTCTCAAGAATATCCTATATTTTAGTCCTCTTTTGGAAATCCAAACTATATGTAATGTTTTCTTATTAATGAAAGTATCCATTTACCCCACCAAAAAGAAAAAAAGATCAAAAATATTACAATGATAAAACTATATGGAAAAATTAATTAATAACACTCAATAAGAATTTATCATAAACATGTCACATCAAAACTAAATGATCAAAGAACATGTAAATTCTACATGTCAAAAATCAACAATATCAATGATAATGAATTGCAATGATTTTCATCAATCATATCCTAAATAATTATAGATTAAATATACACCACTATAAATGTTTATATGCATCTAAATACATTTCATCAATTTTGAAAATATTTATTGTGTTTAATGTTATTTAAAAAAGTCAAGTAAGTCACTGCTACATGTCACAAATATTTTTTTAACTCTTAAATGTAATATACACCAGAACTTAAAAACTTAAAATTATTTCATTAGTGTAAAGCATTGTATATAGATAATGAAATTGTAAACAAACACATGTCCCTCATATAATGTGCACCCATTGATAGGAGTGTTGTATTTACAACATTTGATTTTGTTTGAAGTGTTTAGAATAATTGAGTCTTGAGGACATTGAAGTTTATTGATGATTTACTTGACATGATTAGAATAACTATCTTCATGGCATTGGAGTGCATCAACGACTAACTCAATAGGATGACACGCCCCATTGATTTAATAAAAATATAATACAAACTTAATTGTTCCATTACTAATAGGTTTTATAATTATTACTTACATCCATAATTAATAATAAAAATCATCATTAATCAATATCTCATTTACATTTAAATGAATTATAATATTTTCATTTTTTTTATTTTTTATTTTAAGCAATTAACAACCCTGAAGAGTATAAGTAGACAAAACATTTGGATAGACATTCAAAGATTCCCTGCCTTTACAGGTACGTCTTCACGGAAACACTCAATCTAATCAAATAAAATATTTTGTAATGTCGTCCATCTGTCCGGATTTCGTAACTATTGCTAGTCAACCGCAGCCAACATCCATGTCAGCATCTCCGACATTTCATTGTCCGAAGTCAGAACGATGAGGCCTCTCAGACAAAGAATCCCTGAAGACACGTGGGATATGTCCGTAATGGTGGGTGATATACACAACGTTATAGTGTTATTAATGTGCCGTGTAGTATAGCTCAGATAATGTATTTGTTTAAATTTAATGACTATATATCGTTTTCGCGCATTAATGTTTTTACACTATTATATAGTGGTTTTGGTGGGTTTTGGTGGTAAATGAAGTTTCTTGTCATCAGGGATAAAATTTGACGGACAAATTGTCTATCATGAGGTGATTTGCTCTTTAAATACAGGGAAATATTTATACTGCGAAGATAATTATAGGAAGTGTGAAAACCATCAAATTTGATGGTTTGGTTTGCTTTGAAATTCAAATTGCTCGTTATTAGGTGATTTGCCTGTCAAATACAGGTGAAATATTTACACTGCGAAGACAACTCTGGGAAGTGTGAAAACCATGAAATTTGATGGTTGGTTTGTTTTGAAATTCCAACCATGCTCGTCAATATCAAGGGGTGTCATCAATATCAAGGGGCGTCGATTGCATCTTTACCAAATCTGTAAAATATGTTGGGAAGAATGATGAGATGGTATAGACAAAGTTTCTTATTTCATAAATAAAATATTTTATTTACTAATTTGATATTTAATTTTATTAATAATAATATATTAAATAAAGTATATAATTTTGTTTAGATATTTAATTTTATTAATAATAATATATTAAATAAAGTATATAATTTTGTTTATTAAATTGTGTGAGTTTTGAGATGACTACACGCTTAATTTTTGGCTTGAGAAACTGTGACTTATGGGCATTTAAGTCATCAAAATGACCCACACCCAGCATGGGCCACACCACCCCTTAACATGGCTAGATTTTTACCACGGAGTTTCAAACCAATGACCTTCACATCACAAAGTATCTTAACAAGATGACCTTCACATCACAGAGTGTGTTAATAATACATTCTATCATAGTCTATTCTAAGATGCATAAGCACAAATTATAATTATATATATATATATATATATATATATTAAAATTTATTGCATTAAAGATGAATGGAACATAATGAACATAATATTTGAAGGTAGTTGTAGTTGTAAAGATTTATGAATAAAATTGTTGGAAAGTTTCCATTATGTGAACACGGGTGGGACTCTTTGCAAATCAATTCCAAACACCAAAACTCCAGAGGCCGGAGTTGGTGATGGGACTTGCTTTTTTATTGCTTGTATCTTCCTACACTACGGGCGTATGGGTGACGCCTCCAGAGATTTGAACACGGGTGGGACTCTTTGCAAATCAATTCCAAACACCAAAACTCCAGAGGCCGGAGTTGGTGATGGGACTTGCTTTTTTATTGCTTGTATCTTCCTACACTATGGGTGTATGGGTGACGCCTCTAGAGATTTGAACACGGGTGGGACTCTTTGCAAATCAATTCCAATCACCAAAACTCCATAGGTGAGAGTTGGTGATGGTACTTGCTTTTTTATTACTTGTATCTTCTTACATTACGGGCGTATGGGTGACGCCTCCAGAGATTTGAACACGGGTGAGACTCTTTGCAAATCAATTCCAAACACCAAAACTCCATAGGCTAGAGTTGGTGATGGGACTTTCTTTTTTATTGCTTGTATCTTCCTACACTATAGGTGTATGGGTGATGCCTCCAGAGATTTGAACACAAGTGGGGCTCTTTGCAAATCAATTCCAAATACCAAAACTCCATAGACCGGAGTTGGTGATGGAGCTTGCTTTTTTATTGCTTGTATCTTCTTACACTATAGGCGTATGGGTGACGCCTCAAGAGATTTGAACATAGGTGGGACTCTTTGCAAATCAATTCCAAACACCAAACTCCATAGACCGGAGTTGGTGATAGAGCTTGCTTTTTTATTACTTGTATCTCCCTACACTACGGGCCTGTGAGAAATGCCTCCAAAGATTTCAAATACTTCCGAAAAGAAAAAGAAAAAAATATTCTAAGTAGTGGACAAATTTTCAATGCATCTATTATTTTAATTAATTCGTATATACCATGTTTTAATGAAATTCTTATATACCATGTTTTAATGAAAATATTAATTCTTATATACCATGTTTTAATGAAAAAATTAATTCTTATATACCATGTTTTAATGAAATTCTTATATACCATGTTTTAATGAAAAAACTGTAATGACAATTCAATTAATAAATGCCATTGCTATTAATCAATTAATGGCACTTCTACATCTTTGTCGCTATTTTTCCCACTTCCCCTTGCTGTGCGTTGCTTGCCTTCGAACTAGGGAACCAACAACGTGCACGGCAATTCATTGTGATGCAACCCACATTAAAAGTTTTGAAAGGTCGAGGAAACCGTTGAATATGGTAAACAATGATGGATTTTTTAATGTATTTATTATTACTTAAATTAGGTTGACTAAATATATGTCACGATAAAAGTAAATTTATTTGTTAGCTTTTAATATGGTTAAAAATATGAATATATGTGTGTTAAATTTAAATAATTGCATGTATCACAAATAACGAGTTTGATATATCAATTTGTTGTTAAAAATTAGATTAATTTTTATTATTAAATATGTTTTATAAACTATATTAAATATAATTTTATTTTTTATTTTTAATTAAAAAGAGTAATAATGTTATGAATGAATATTTTTTGTTTTGTGAATTTTAGGGTTTCACATAGTTATTTATGGTTCATTTATGAGAGTGGCCTTATCTTTCTTTTAGTTAGATTATTTCAAGAGTTTATAATGATTATGGATTTATTGATATTCTTTTTCACTTTTTATTTTCGATATCATTTTCATAAAGCAACTAGACGAAGTGGGGTTTTTAGTATTGCAACAAACCCTTTGTTGGGTGCATCATGGCAAACTAGAAATCTAGCGCGTTGTCTGCCAAGAGCGCTGCAAGATCCAAAATATAAGGTTAAATCTAGTAAGATTAGAGAATATATCCAATATTTGTAGGATCATGCTCCAATATGCAAATTTATTGAATTATGACCCTTTGGAAAGGCTTTGATTGGGTGGATCTAAAATAAATGGAACCCCTAAGGTCAAATAGAATTGGAGTTAGGGACCAAGAGTTTCTTTACAATGATTTTCTCCAACCTAGAATACAGATCGAGGGTTCTTGACGAAGGGTTGTATTTTTTCAATAATGTAGGGCTCTTCATGCAAATATGGAATGAATAGTATAATCTAGAGAATGAAGGTTTCCTTGTTGCCGCGGTGTGGGTTTGTCTATTTTCTCTTCCCAAGGAATATTGGAAGGAGGAAACCTTGAAGGCATTAACAATGCCATCAACAACTTTGTCAAAGTATTAGAGGCTACCAATAGAGGGACGTATACTTCATATGCACAAATCTATGTTTATATGAATATCTCCAAGCCTCTTCCACCATCCATAGATATTTATTATTAAATAGTGTTTAGAAGAAGTCTCTAGATTATGAAAATGTCCCCTTTATATGCAGATGTTGTCATGAATATGAACATCTTATTAGGGACCATCTAACAAATACCAAGTAATTGTTTAAGGAAAACCTTCTTAGAAAATGCTCGTTGATTTGGGTAAAGTCCCCCAAAGAAGAAGAAATTTGACTTCCTAAGGTACCTAAAATCCTGACCAGATTCCCAAATTTGAATATAGGTTCGAGTCTCTCTCCTCTTCGAAGGAGTTTCAAGAGTAAGAAAACATTCAATCAAGATTGCAATCATCAAAAGGAATCTTCTATAACGCTCTATCAAATCCTACATAGATTTTGTAAAAGTTTCTTGAATAGCACCAATAAAATCCATCACCACAGGAAATGATTAGCTCCCCTTTAGAAGCAGCTAAAGTAGAAGCCCTACTAGAAGATATGGATCTGGATGATCCACGATTGATTTCCCTTGTAGAAGAATGACATGGAAAAGATGGAAAGGACATGTCAACTCTAGGGTTAGAATTATATATAACGCCTATATTTGAAGCAAGCAACTGGGCTCGAGTTCCTCATAGTCCAATCTTCGGATTCAAATGATGGATTTCAAGGTGGTCTCTAAGAAAGACAAAGAAGCCAAAAAATGAGGCTGCAAGAGTAATAAGGCATGGATCAAAGAAGAGGGTGAACAATTAGTTAACTCGGGGAAAGTCATGCCAATGTCAAAGGCATTCCCCCTTTGAAATATTTAATCTTCAAGGAGTTTTCTATGTTGGCATGATTATCGTATTCATTTTTTAATTGCCTGTTATTGGTAGGTAGCTTGTTAGTCTCAAGTATTTGCTAGATTTTAATCCTCTTTTGGAAAGTTCAATATATGCAACTTTTTCTTATTAATGAAATTATCCTTTTACCCCACAAAAGAAATTGTCTTATAAAAAAAATTACAATACCAATTAAATTAATCCTCATGATTTATATCATCATATGGGGTGAGAAGGGAAGATACTTGGGAGGGAGGGATGGAGCCAATGTTACTCCAAGAAACAAGTGGAGGAGATTCCGTGCCTCCCCCCTCCCATTAGCCAAGTATGTGACACATATCACAGTACATCATAGTTAACTTAGTTATGAAGGTCTACATGGTAAGGGATGATCCATTAACTTATTCGTGCCATCACCAAACTATGTTTGTTTTTTCTTTGTTGTCTTGGATCATTTCTCCACTCCCTATCATGATGGACAATTCTCTTTTCATTTCACCTTCTCCCTGTAGCATGGACATTCCCTCTATTTGTATTCCCTGGCCAAATTATATGAAGTCGAAAATGATTGTTTCCTTCTGATTTTGGGAAAAGTTTCCTTGTTTCAAGCATGGATTCTAGAGGCGAAATCTTAGAAACAACTCTTTATTTTCGATTCTCTATCCTCTTCTAGACCTAGACTGCATGCTTCTTGTCATTTCATTTTGTTCTATGAGTTTCCCTTTTTTCTTCCAGTCACTACCATAGGGGTAGTTGCAGACATGGAGCTTTGGGTGGGTCAAGAAGCAAGTATGAATCTTAATCATCAGTGCATTGGATTTGTGAGCAAATTCCATAGGATATTTAGTGGTAGTTGTAGCAAGTCGAGGTAGATATTATTCAATAAAAAGTTTGTCATTCCAACTAAGAGATTGTTGCCAACATAACAACACAGATTCCTGACATCGGACACATTCATGATTGGAAAAATCAATACCTATGCACTATCGATATATATTAGCATATGAAGTCTCTATTGGGAAAATTCTTGCTCAAGAGGAGCAATTCAAAGGATGAAATACTTCTTATGTTGGATGACATGCAACTGTAGTTGAATAACTTAGGCCACCATATGGAGCAAATTGAATCCAACCTTGCACTAGGAATAGACCTAGGAATGACAGGTCAAGCCCAAGGCAAGCCTATAGAGGTGGATCACTTAGAATATTCTTAATCTTATGTGTAATATCTATGCGTATGGCTACTTTGTTTTCAATTCCAATTTATTCACTAGCTTAGGACAACATAGGCATCTAAAAAATCTAACTCTATTCATGATATTACCTATCATGCAATCATGTTTTGTGATATTTTGATTCAGAAAGTTCCAAAGACAAACTATTATTTTTCTAGTATAAGGATAGACTAGAACAATTTTATTCCGGATAACTACTTCTAATGATACCTTTTCTACTTCTTAGAGCATTCAAATAATCAAGCAGTTACACATAAGAAAATTTCAACCTTTAAGAACAATGGAGCAATAGACATCACAAGGAGACAATGAAACAAGAGACACCAAAATTTCTTGGGACAAAACCCCACAAAGGGGAAAACCTGGTAAGCTTTCCTTATGAGAGATTGTTCAATTCATCCAATTTGTACCTTAGGAAATTCCAGTCAAAAGGTCAACCATTGACCACATTAATTTCCAAGTCAAGCAGAGTCAAAGGAGAGAGGGAGTTAATGCCCACAAATCAATGTTTGGTCAAAGGGCCAAATTTTAGCCCATAAAAATTGGTCAAATGGCCGAAATTTGGTCCTGTGCTTCCATAGTCAAATCTTGGTCAAACTACAGGGTTTGACTTGTGGTCAACTCTCAGTAAAAACCTAGAAACAAATCCAAACTCAGTTAATATAATAGTCAAAGATGCTAGGAATATTCAGCCTCCAACTCCAATCAATAGCTCTATCAAACAACAGAGAATAAATCCATGTTAATGTCGGTTAATAGAAGTCAAACTTGTTGGTTAAGGCTAAGAGAAAACTGTCTTCTTCTCCTTTGCACGTGTGAGTATATTTCCTTGTATAATAGGTTGAATTGATGAGTGAATGTGATGTCGAAATGAATTCCAACGAATTCTGACATATGGTAGTCTCGTAAAGGGGGTTTTGACCTTGGGTCAAACCTCCTTAAGTGGTGGGGATGAACTATTAAGTTGGGGATGACTTGGAAAACTAAAAGACAAATCATTTTTCCTTTGACTTTGATAATGAAAATACCGACCACAACTATAATTTTCCAAGACTCCCTCTTAGTCATTGAGGTACTTTTCAATCTCTCTATTAGATGTACAAATCTCATCATAAGGAAGGGTCGATATCATCAAGCTCATCCCACATGCCAAAACTAATGGCATCAAGTTCAAAACCCAACTGACCATGGAATCAATCAGTATCGTTCATAAGGCTAAATTCTTTAACCAAATGGAATGGTTTCCCAGTAAAGCATAATGAGCTAAGAGAGTAACCAGGTACAAAATCTCAGACCATACCAATGGTCTCTTGGTCAAACCCAATGAGCAAAGAGAGTACATAGGGCCCATCTCCCTGACCATAAACAAGGTCTCTTGATCCATGAACCAAGGGAGTAATCCATATCTTGATATCAAAATCCTCGACTATATAGTCTCTCAGTCCACAACCCAAGGGAGGAACCCTAATCTTGATGTCAAAACAGTTAATATCCCTGACCATATGGTCTCTCAGTCAAATGCAATGAATCAAGGGAAAATACTCAACATTGGTGTCCTCAACCAAGCCTAATGGTCTTTTGGTCAAACATAATGACCTAAGGGAGCACTCTAAGCCTCAAAACCAACCTCCCCAACCATAAGGTTTCTCAATCAAACTTAATGACCTAATGATTAGGCGCTCAATATTTAGCTCAAAAATAAGAGTTTTTAGAATGGCTCGAAACCTGAACAACTGCGTTCATCTCGGAAAAACGATCCTAACACAACTCATTTTTCTGAAAACTGAGTTCGTATGAGAAATTTATTGTGTTATGATCACTTTGCTAACCAGGTGAAATTTGCAAAAAAATGCCCAGTCACTGCATAGTCAGCAGTTTGTACTACTGACGTGGCAGGTGACTAGGCATGGTCGATGGTGGTCAACATCGAATCACAGTTGGAAAAGTATCACATTCAGATTGGGTTTCAGGTGGTGTGTTGGCACAGTTTTATTAGTTTGTTTTGGGCCAATGAAAGAATGCCACGTGGCAAGCCTGGAGGCCACCACGTGGCACCTCCCAAAGGCCTAGGTAGGGCTTGACAGTGGTACAAAATTTTTGGGTGGAGGTTGGGGTCGAACCTATGACCTCCGGCATACTGTCCACGAGTCTTAAGTGCCTCCACTACACTGTGTTGCTTACCCCATAAGTTATTCACATATATTTAAACTATGACATTGTTGGAATGGGCGGTTAGGAGGGCCAACTCGCAGGCTAGCCCTCCACATGTGAACAACCAAATGCTAGTGGTTACAGTTATGTCACCCGACGGCTCCCTCATAGACCATTACCCTGACGGTTTAATGTATGCCATGTGAACGCCACGACGCGATCACGGTTAAAGTTTATTCGACAGCTCTGGCAAACTCCAAAACTACATCATGTGTCCAATTTTTCGGTGGTAGTTAAGGTTACGGTTAGCCTAATCCACGTGATTAGCACTAAACCATGAGCTAAACTCGAATTAACACTAATTAACTGTCAGTTTAAAATGACGGAAGTTTGGCAGTGACACCAATTTTGGCCCTACCTCCACATTTAGCGGCCCTAACTAGTTATTCCAGAATTAGAGGAGTTATTCTAGGAAAAGACTCTATGAGTCATAGAGAGAGAAATTTTCAACCAAATTGAGGTTAGGAAGAGGTGTTCTTGGCTAATTTGGACATTATAAACACATTGGTGCAAGTATCAGGAGCCATAGAGTTTTGTAAAACAACATTTTTCCATAATTGAGCTAATACAAAGGCCCAAGCTATGGAAGTTGGACCAAGGAGATGTAGCCTAGGAGGGGTGAACTTCTTCATCAAAACTTTGTGTTATGTGTTTGTTGGGTCGTTAATATACCATTATTATTGTCACTTTTGAATGCTTATTCCACCCATTTCTACCATTCTTCATCACATCATTTATCATAATTTATCATATAATTCTATTTTACAATGATTTATGCTCTTATGTAAAAATATTATTTATTCTCCTTTATTTCTAATAAATTGATGATTATGCATGATTTTATCAATGAAAGTTTAATAAATTGGTTATAACATTATTCACCATTTTTAGCCTCCAAGATAATTTCCAGATTGAAGATTTGATCATTAAAAGTGCCAACTCAGAAATGCGCTGGAATAAGAAGTGATAGTTTTGCGGTTGAGATTCTGAGCAAATGAAGATGAATATGGAAAATCTAGAACATGGGTTTTGTCCAGAACGGACCAAATTAACTTTATTAAAGAATGGTTTGCCCAAATTCAGCTTGTATTGAGAGAAATGCAGGGTTCTTTGAGCACGATTTTCTCAGATTCGCTGTGTGGCCGTTTTCCAAATCTCAGCTGCAAAGCCAAATTCGCCTTGCTCTTGTTGAAAGATGGATGGAAATATATCTTCTTATTGATCAATTGGTTGGAAACAATCTAATTTTGTAATAGAAATCATGTTGTAATTATCTCTGTTGTAACTTCTCTTTGATCTCTCTCTATTTAAATGAAAACAGAGATCAGAGAGGGGGATGGATTCGAATGATGGAATTGAGGATGAATTAGAGATTCAGAATTGAGGATGGCAGAGAGAATGGATAATGGCTGAGAGATTGAGAGATTTCTTGTTGTAATTCACTATAACTCTGCTTTGATATTTTAATATAAGTTTGGTTGCCATTCCATCTTTGATCCTGAAGTAACCCAACAGCATCCGCTGGCAGCTAAGGGCCCAACCTCTAGTGGATTGTGCTGCTGCTGTATATTATCTCTTTGGTTTATGCGTGGTTTTCATTATCAACTTTATCTGGTAATATGGTATGTTCTATTATTTTACATCACGGTTCTGTTATATCTGATTTATGTTCAATTGAGTAATCTCGTTCTCTATGACAGGAATGCCGTATTGATTCATCTTGACTTGGTAACGTATTGAAGTTCTTTTAATCATTGATATAACATTGCTGGTCCTTACAGAATGTATTGTTGTTCAATTACAACGTATCCATGTTGTAACACTCTTTAATTAGTATTACTGAATTCATCCTAGAGACTATATCTCCTTGCGATTGCTAAATCTATGAACGTTGTTGTTCCATTCCAAAATACAGTCGTATTATTTATAACTAAGACTGATAATCGGATTACCAAGATCATATTACTATTAAGGTGTGCCGTGTGTTAAGTTATTGTGTATTTATATTTGACTTTCCAACGTTGTTTCATATTCCATCATTAATCAATGTTGTTCTATTTCCGTGTGCTGTCCGATTTATTCTTAAAGTAAAGATTGCTATTAATTTGGCTTGGCTGTTGTTCATTTTCATTAATTAGAGTTTGTTGTTCGGATTCCTTTAATTACAGTTTGCTGCCCATTTACTCTGTTGTTCATTTCTGTTGATTAATTGCAATAGTTTGCTTTTAAAGAGTTTTCCTAGTTTACTTTCAATGGCAGCTTTAGTTCAATTTCTATTTCCTTTTAATTGCTTTAAAGCAGGACTGTCAACTGTAGAGAACATTGGTTATTGCTTCCTCGTTCCCAGATTGATTGTCTTGTTCTAGTTTGATTTCAATTGCATCAATCTCTAGAGGAATGAGTTATTGCTACTGTATCCTCAATTGATGTTTGCTGAGTGAATAGTTGGATTTCAGAGCATTTGAGTTTATGTTATTGTTAGATTTCTTTTTCAAGCATTCATTTACTTTTGGATTTTAAGCACTATACTGCAAAACATTACTCTTGAATAAATAGCCGCCTCAGACTGAGTACACTCTTGAAATAAAAAGTCGTCCCTGGGTTGATAATTAATGTGAAGGTAATTAGGAGTTAAAAAGACACCTTTTTATTGCTCGACATTTTGGCGTCGTTGCCGGGGAGAGTGTAGCCATTTTTAAAAGAGTAGTGTGCATCTGATGAGTGTCTGTTAGGAAAGAATTGGGTATTAAAAACGGAAGGTAAGAACCTACGTACGGAGCATGTAAAAGCCCTGCTCCCCCGCCCGCTTTTCAACAGAACTGTTAAAGAACTTAGAGTAGAAATAGATGTTTGAATTTTTGTGTGAATGACTAGGGAAAAAATAGAAATTTTGAAAAATGAATCACATGATTTCACTCAAGTGGTGATGTAAGCACCACCCATTTCACTAACTAATTGACAGGAACATTGGAAGAAGGAGCTTCGAAGGAACACATGAAGAACATCTTCTGTTATGGTAAGAAACTGCCCAACATTTTTACTTTTGAATTTCCTGCTCAACTAATTCCACACCCTCACCACAATAAACCAGTACAACATGCTTACAATGTTGAACTGCAAAATTTACCCACCCTTCCCACCCATTCTATCTCACATGTGCCATTAGAGAAAACTTACAATGAGATTCAGAATGTTTCAAATTCAAAAATTGTAGAAGCTATGGAAGAAAATGAGGTTTCTTTTAGGTTGCACCAACAAACCATTTTAAAAGCTCAAGAACTTCATGGTATGATGGGAAATCAAGAAAGTAACAGATATATTGAAGATTGGTTTCACTCCATCACGTGTTTGCATCATCACTCCATACTTCAACAATTTTTGATACCATCTTTTCAAGGGAAGTTGGCTTCTCATACCCTAATTTTTATCAACATGCATTTTTCAAATTTGGGTATGTGCATACGTAAAGCCTTATTTCTAAAATGGTTCCACTGGAAATACTCTTATACATAAACATATTCGATTCTCAAAGAAGAGTAGGATAGTGGAGAAAATAAAATAAATAAACAAATAAAACAAACACATCTTTTTTATTTTTATTTTTGTAAAGCTAGTTGTTTTTTGTTGCAACATGCTATGGAAATCTACATCGGTGATAATTTTTTAATTTATTTGTGTATGTAGATGACTTATAATGGAAATAATAGTTCTACAAACACTCATATTCACTTTTATCGCCAATTTGAAAAAATGTTTGAATATCACATTTTTTTTGGCTTGCGGGCTTGATGAAATTTCTGAAAAAATAGTCGGGACAGTCATGTTTTGAGGGACCAAAATGAAATATTTTTAAAACATGTTTATATCCTAAGTATACCTTGATGTCTACTTTCCAACCCAATTTGAATCACTCAATTTTGATTTGAAACGAAAAAGTTCGAATCAAAACATTGACAGGGTGTCTAGCGGGCAACTTAGGAACAGAGTTGGGACAGTCAATTTTTGGAGGCCTAAATGAATGAATTTTTAAAACCTGTTTCTATGGTAGATTCCCCTATGAATCTAGTTTACAATGCAATTGGAATCACTCATTTTCGATATCGTATGGGGAATTTATGATCAAAATACTGACTGTCTATCGTAAATCAACACCCTTAAAACTATGTTTTTTCGGTTGTTCCTTATAGTATTTGACCTATAAATTCTTCTTGTGTTCAAAACCTGTTTCTATTGGAGATAAATAAATGAATCTACTTTCATTTCCAATTTGAATCATTTGAATCCGACATCAAACGAAAAATTTATGCTTGAAGTATCAACTGTTGGTCTAAGCTGGGTAATTGAAAATGACTCTGTTATGCAGGTTTTTCTAACTAAAATATCATATCATATCATTGAATTTTTAAAACCTGTTGCTACTGGAGATAAACCTTTGAATTATCTCTCATTTGGCTTTGGAATCACTCAATTTGGACGAAAAACAAAAAAATTGTGATCAAAACACTACAGGTTAGCATGATTGGCCACTGCTCTCCCGCAAGTGACAAATAAATTTTACTTTGTTATTTTCTCCGTGGATTTGTTCTACAGAGTAACTACTTGTTAGTTTTTTTGCATAATTCTTGGATTAGGGGAGCCGTGCACCTCTCTTTCTCCATGATTTAATGTTTTATTGCAGGTAGACACTCGTTTTTTGCAGGTCCTAGGAGAAAAAGAATGTCAATTTATGGACGAGTGATTCTTGAAAGAAATTTTAAATGAAACAAAGGAATTTCATCCAACTCATTACCCAACGGATTCATAATATAAGGAATGAAAAATTGATTACCATTCGAAGATTCATGTCTTGTTACTGCTACCAAAACATTTTTCAAAGAGATCATTTTTTTTTACATAATATCATAGCTGTTGTAACTTAATTTATTTATTTACATACTGTTTTTTAAATAAAATGTTGATTTTTCCCTGATTTCTCTTATATTTTTTGTTTCAGGTGTTGCTTCATTCAAACTATAACCCATCCTTAGCATCAATACAGTGAACAATGAATTCCTTCTTTGCATGCTTGCATTTTATGCTTGTGCATTTTGCTGTTTCTTTTCTGAAGGGACAACATTTGTTTGCACTTTTGTTGTTTCTGCTGTTCCTTTTCCAAAGGGACAGAATTTTTGTTTTGTTGTTCCTTTTTCAAAAGAACAACACCTTTTGTGTCAGCCGTTCCTTTTTCGCTTTCATTTTGCCGTTCCTTTTCCACGGTTCATTTTGCCGTTCCTTTTTTGCGATTCATTTTGCTGTTCTTTTTCCAAAGGAACGACACTTGCGTTTTTGCTGTTCCTTTTCCAAAGGAACGACACTTTTCATTTTTGCTGTTCATTTTCCAAAGGAACGACACTTACATTTTTGCTGTTCCTTTTCCAAAGGAACAACACTTTTCATTTTTGCTGTTCCTTTTCCAAAGGAACGACACTTGCGTTTTCGCTGTTTCTTTTCCAAAGGAACGCCACTTTTCATTTTTGCTGTTCATTTTCCAAAGGAGTGGCACTTGCATTTTTGCTGTTCCTTTTCCAAAGGAACAACACTTTTCATTTTTGTTGTTCCTTTTCCAAAGGAACGGCACTTGCGTTTTTGTTGTTCCTTTTCCAAAGGAACGACACTTTTCATTTTTGCTGTTCCTTTTCCAAAGGAACGACACTTGCGTTTTTAATGTTCCTTTTCCAAAGGAACGACACTTTTCATTTTTGCTGTTCCTTTTCTAAAGGAATGACACTTTTAGTTTTTGCTGTTCCTTTTTCCAAAGGAACGACATTTGCGTTTTCACACTTTTTTATGTGTATTTTTGCTTTTTGGTGTGCATTTCCTTTGCTGTTCCCTACAAGGAACACCACTTTTTTTGAGTGTTTTTGCTGTTCCTTCAAAAAAAAAGAAGCAACACTTTGGGAGTATTTTTGAGAGCAGCCATTTCTTCCTCTTGTGGGATTATTCCTAGTTCATCTCAACCACATTTTACTGATTCCCTTTCATGCGTGAAGTACACTACTTTTATGAGGACAAAAATTATGGATTCTATTGAAGCGAGTTAATATCATTCACGTTATGATCTTTAACAGGACAACTCCTTGATGATAGCTTATTTTCAAAATGGACACAATTATTTATATACTACTTTACTGCATTGTTTTCTGCTGTACATGATACTGATTGATCATCTTAATACCATGTTGGTTCCACCCTTCCTGGTT
Organism: Pinus tabuliformis; assembly: GCA_031772625.1. Lineage (NCBI taxonomy): Eukaryota > Viridiplantae > Streptophyta > Pinopsida > Pinales > Pinaceae > Pinus > Pinus tabuliformis. Next base: position 780,818,571 of record CM062806.1, on the reverse strand, counting down.
ATAATCTTCTCTGTCTATAATAAATGAGATTATGGGTATATTTTTTCTATTGACATGTTCAACTTCTTCCACCATCCCTGCTCTTAAGGAGTACTGAGCCTCCCTCTTTTTATCATAAAAATGTGTAATAACAACAAAATTTTGTTCGCAGATGGAGGATAGGGGTCTCACGAGCCAGCCTACCATGTTCATAAGGCTGTAACAAAGTGACATTCTCATTATGGCCACCACACCAGGGTTATGATCCATTGGATAGCCAAATTATCCTTGGAACAGGAGGTCTCATCACGAGTCGGCCTGATCACTTTTGCTACATCCCAGTGAATGGCAGTGTGGTTATCTGGTTACCACGCCAGCACACTGATCTCTTCTGTAGAACAGCACTGTAACTCTCCATTTATAAATTGAGGATCCTGGCTCATATGGGTTAAAAAACAACCCTGCCGAGGCTATGGACGCCTGTTGGCAGTAGTGGCTGTGCTTATGGTATTGAAGTTATATCTTATCGTCAATTATTACTATAATACCCTTTTCTTATTCTTTCTTTTTATCAGAGAAGTTATTTCCTTAATTTTTTTCCCTGTTTTGAACCTTTATGCATGAGAAATTGTTTTATGATCAATCACATCATTTTCAGCTAGAATACCGTCAGTAAAGCATCTTTTTTGCATATTGCTATCCTTTTTCTCTTTTTCATAACTTATCATCAATCCAAAGTGTCCTATCTCTTATTCATAACTATCTTTACACACTCTGCTCTCATTATAACCATAATTTCCGCTGTCCTATAATTAATATGTGTAATCTGCTTCATTTACTGTTGTATTGTTCATTCCCTTGCCTTGTCATCAACACAACACCTTTCATATGCTTTATGGTCATGGGATCCCTTTTCCAATTGGAGGGGGGAATGTATGCATTATGGGATTGCATGCGATATGATTACTGCACTCTGCCATTACTTCTTGATTTGACAACATATTAGTATTGCATGTATACATAAGTTTTTCTAATTGAAATTTTGCATGCATCTTATCTGTTGCTATTCAAAGCTAACACTATGGATTCAAGAACATTGTATGCAAAATAGTGCTTTGTTTACAGGAGAACAACAAGTATGGGCAGAATTCTATTCACAGCATGACCACACTATTGCAACTAACAGAAGAGGCTCGAGCAACTCGCAAATGTGAACAATTATTCAGACATGATGTGCTTACCTGGATTCCACCTTTTTCATCACTTTCAGCACCAACTCTGCCTACATCAGCTTCAACAACTGCCAGTCCATATATGTCATTTCACATTTTTCTTTTTGGAGGTAAAACTTGAGGTAAAATAGCATAATTTTCTGATTTATTATGAATTTAGGAGAATTTAATGAAAATCCATTTTGAGCATTATTTATCATTCTTCCTTCCACATCTTTACCACTTCCCTTTTTTCTTTTTTTCTTTTTCAACGGCATATCATCTTTCAGTTTGGGGGAGTGTTCATTTCATTCATTTCTTTCTTATGACCATTTCTTTATCATCAATTGCTATTCTTATTCATCCTCAACACCTCCCTTATTCCATGTTGTTTTACACCAGGCATAGAATTCAACAGATGGTAGCAACTACCTCTATTTGTCTTCTAGCATTGCATGAGGGCATGCTAACTCTTCAGAGAGGGGGAGGAATTGCTACGCATGATGGATGTTTTCTACTTTCTTTCTCATTTAAGGCATACAATTTCCATGTAGAAATTGATTTCCACATATTTTTAAAACTATGAACTCAATTCTTGTGATTTCTGGAAAACACAGACGTATTACTAAAATACACACACCCAGATAATTTCAAGTTAAATTGGTTCATACAATTTTGGAAATCATGCACTTTCACCTACAACCATTTTGTTTATATCTCATGATCCGTGCATCAAAATGATCTGATTTTTGGATCATAGAGGCATTCATATATTACAAATCTACTTGCAACATTTCAACAAAATCTGGTTTGTAGTTTTTGGGAAAATGGTTAATGAAGGTTGATGTTACTTATATCATATTTTGCTGCAACTTCATATGCACATAACTTGAACATCAATGTAAAAATTGTTATGCCTTCATCAAGAGTGCTAAAAGTGAATATTCATTAATTAAGGAAGAATTCATTTGTTCTATCCATTTCATGAGTTGGAATGAACAAATTTTTTTTTGCTTGGTTAACACATGGGTTTTGTCTTTGGGTTGCATGAGGACATGCAACATATTGAGTGTGGGGGTATGTTGGGTCGTTAATATACCATTATTATTGTTACTTTTGAATGCTTATTCCACCCATTTCTACCATTCTTCATCACGTCATTTATCATAATTTATCATATAATTTTATTTTACAATGATTTATGCTCTTATGTAAAAATATTATTTATTCTCCTTTATTTCTAATAAATTGATGATTATGCATGATTTTATCAATGAAAGTTTAATAAATTGGTTATAACATTATTCACCATTTTTAGCCTCCAAGATAATTTCTAGATTGAAGATTTGATCATTAAAAGTGCCAACTTAGAAATGCGTTGGAATAAGAAGTGACAGTTTTGCGGTTGAGATTCTGAGCAAATGAAGATGAATCTAGAAAATCTAGAACATGGGTTTTGTCCAAAACGGACCAAATTAACTTTGGTAAAGAACGGATTGCCCAAATTCAGCTCGTATTGAGAGAAACGCAGGGTTCTTTGAGCACGCTTTTCTCAGATTCGCTGTGTGGCCGTTTTCCAAATCTCAGCTACAAAGCCAAATTCGCCTTGCTCTTGTTGAAAGATGGATGGAAATATATCTTCTTATTGATCAATTGGTTGGAAACAATCTAATTTTGTAATATAAATTATGTTGTAATTATCTCTGTTGTAACTTCTCTTTGATCTCTCTCTATTTAAATGAAAACGAAGATCAGAGAGGGGGACGGATTCGAATGATGGAATTGAGGATGAATTAGAGATTCAAAATTGAGGATGGTAGAGAGAATGGATAATGGCTGAGAGATAGAGAGATTTCTTGTTGTAATCCACTGTAACTCTGCTTTGATATTTTAATATAAGTTTGGTTGCCATTCCATCTTTGATCCTGAAGTAACCCAGCAGCATCCGCTGGCGTCTAAGGGCCCAGCATCTAGTGGATTGTGCTGCTGCTGTATATTATCTCTTTGGTTTATGCGTGGTTTTCATTATCAACTTTATTTGGTAATCTGGTATGTTCTATTATTTTACATCATGGTTCTGTTCTATCTGATTTATGTTCAATTGAGTAATCTCGTTCTCTATGACAGGAATGCCGTATTGATTCATCTTGACTTGGTAACGCATTGAAGTTCTTTTAATCATTGATATAACATTGCTGGTCCTTACAGAATGTATTGTTGTTCAATTACAGCGTATCCGTGTTGTAACACTCTTTAATTGGTATTACTGAATTCATCTTAGAGACTATATCTCCTTGCGATTGCTAAATCTATGAACGTTGTTGTTCCATTCCAAAATACAGTCGTATTCTTTATAACTAAGACTGATAATCGGATTACCAAGATCAGATTACTATTAAGGTGTGCCGTGTGTTAAGTTATTGTGTATTTATATTTGACTTTCCAGCGTTGTTTCATATTCCATCATTAATCAATGTTGTTCTATTTCCGTGTGCTGTCCGATTTATTTTTAAAGTAAAGATTGCTATTAATTTGGCTTGGCTGTTGTTCATTTCCATTAATTAGAGTTTGTTGTTTAGATTCCTTTAATTACAGTTTGCTGCCCATTTACTTTGTTGTTCATTTCTGTTGATTAATTGCAATAGTTTGTTTTTAAAGAGTTTTCCTAGTTTACTTTCAATGGCAGCTTTAGTTCAATTTCTATTTCCTTTTAATTGCTTTAAAGCAGGACTGTCAACTGTAGAGAACATTGGTTATTGCTTCCTCGTTCCCAGATTGATTGTCTTGTTCTAGTTTGATTTCAATTGCATCAATCTCTAGAGGAATGAGTTATTGCTACTGTATCCTCAATTGATGTTTGCTGAATGAATAGTTGGATTTTAGAGCATTTGAGTTTATGTTATTGTTAGATTTCTTTTTCAAGCATTCATTTACTTTTGGATTTTACACTATATTGAAAAACATTACTCTTGAATAAATAGCCGCCTCAGACTGAGTACACTCTTGAAATAAAAAGTCGTCCCTGGGTTGATAATTAATGTGAAGGTAATTAGGAGTTAAAAAGACACCTTTTTATTGCTCCACAGTGTCTATCTGATGGTTTGTTGTATTTTTCACTATTGTTATTCAACATTGATCATTTAAGCTATTTTTCTCATGAATGTCATATTAAAATTAAGGAAATTTACATGTTTACATACACAAATAGCTAATGAAACCTCAGTACAAGAAGAAATAAGCAAGCACATGTTTATAAATCTGTAATTGATATTAGCACAGAAAAACTAACAACAAAAAATAGATCACCTAAGAGATTAATTAGGAAAATATTCCTAACCATAGACCATGGTTTCTCAACCAAGCCCAAGGAATATTGTTATTCCCATGATGTTATTCAATGCTCTCTCTCTCCAAGAGGAATTCTCAACCACTCTAGGCTTCTCACAAAAGCAAGCAAACTTCATCTGGGATAGTGGATTTGTCAAAACATAAAAAACCTTCTCATCAATAAAAATATATTCAAGCCTCATAACTCTTCTTCGGAAAACATCCCAGATATAGTGACACTTGATCTCGATGTGCCTCAACCTATCATGAAAAAGCAAATTCTTAGAAAGCTTCACACAACTTTGATTATCATAATATATCATGGTCGATTCCAACATCTGTTCAAACAAACTGGCAAACAAGTTTTGAAGCCAAACTACTTCACAACAAGATGAACAATCAATTGTATACTTAGCTTTATCCATGCTAAGTGCAATAGAGGTCTGCATTAGATTCATCCATGATATCCAAACCAAAACATCATCGAAAAGTGCTCTTCTTGTCTTCAGAAAATCCAACCCAATCATAAACTACAAATCCATGCAACAAATAGCTCAACGAGCCAATTAGTAGGATCAACCAAGTCAGTATCAGAGTCTTGTAGCTTCTTCAAATTTGTCATCATGTGAATGTTTATGGATTCGCAGTCCATCATGCCAAATTTTAGAAGGATATAAACAAGGATTTCACCAATATTTTGTCACACGTTTGATCCAATGCATTAGACCTAGATCCTTCATTAAAAGAATCATCTCCCTCTTACACTATACAAGGAGGTCCTCAACCCTTGTCAGTGTAACAACCCTGGTGAAAATTCCATGTAAAAATACTTAAGACCACGGTGGATGGGACACTTATTCCAAGCTAAATGTTGGGCAAGACATCCTAGTGTGGGTGTTCATTTGGTTGTTTATGGCTAAGGAAATTGGCAAAGGCAATGGCCAAGGCTTTGGAAAGGCAAAATGACAGTTTTTGGCACATTTATTTATGAAAATAATGGAAATTAGGAGAAAAGGAAGGTGAAAGGTCACAATTTGTATGTGAAGAGGAAAATGAAGGAAAATAATGGAAATTGAAGAAAATAGAGGCCTCATTGATAAAATGACTTATGAGGATCAGTTGGTGAGTTTTTTCTCATCACTAGATCAAGGAAGGCAAAGGAGACAAGCAAGGAAGAGAAAGATCAAGCAACTACAACAAGATTCTTTGCAGGTATTGATTTGCATGTGTATTTTCCTTCCTAGATTTGGAATGCATGGTATTGCATGTGGTTCTTCGCTGTTATGGCATTGGTTTTTCCAGGTGCAACAATGCTTTTAGCCTAACCTTGCCATTTGTGGATATCCATCGTGTGATGGGGTTCTCATTTTTTGGTTGAGCTCGGTTTCTTGATGGATTCAAAGTTGAGTGAGGTGGATCTTCAAATGATAGAGCACATGGTCTAGTGGTCCCTGAATTAGACTATGGATCACGGTAAAGCCACTGGCCTAGTGACCCTCGAACTAGAATGTGGGTTAGAGTAAATCTAAGATTGTGTTGCCTTGGATGGCCCAGGAATCCTTGCCAGTGAATGGAGAGATATATGGTAAAGCCTAGAGGTGGTTTCTCTCTGTTGGGCCTAGTAATCTCAGGTTTGGATATGCGGTAAATCCTAGAGAGTGGTCTCAATTTAGGGCCTAGTGATCTAGCGTAGATTGCGGTAAATCCCGAGAGACTGGGGTCTGTTATAGACATTTTTGTGCCCTACAACTCCAAGCATGAAATGTCCATAAACCAAGGGCTCCTAAGTCCCTAAAAGTGTTGTTCTAACCCCTAAAAAAGCAAGGTCAACAGATTACAACTTCTCCCAGAAGTTCTCCATGAAAAACTACTCAAAATTGGTCAAAACAGGATCATTGCAGTTGCTCCACTGGCTAGGTGCGTTGCATCTCACCCAAATGCACTGTGAGGGTGCGTTGCATTTCAAAACTCCCTTCTGTGGGGTGCGATGGGCGAGAAATGACAAATGGCAGTGTCATTCCGCGAGGTGGAGAGGCAATGGAAGCTTCCCGAATCTCCTCCTGTGACACTTGCCTCACTGAATTCGACCAAGGATGAGTAAGAGGCCCTCAGTCTCCAAGTGGAAGCAAGAACTGATAGAGAGAAGACACTAATCAAATCACAAGCTGACTCATCCCCCTTACAGATATCTATATATGGATCCCTCATCCCAGAGATCCAGAGGCTGGAATTTTGCATATTGTAAGGAATTGTTGTTGGTTTCTAGAGACAAACATAAGATTGTTGGGTGATCTATGCTTTGTTTGAGGTGAAGAGGGGATTCTTTGCTGGGAAGTTGATGCTGGGTCGGAACCACTGGTTGTAACTCCTCCTGGATCATTTCTTGTTTATCAATAAAAGCTATTTGAGTTCTCCTCCATGCTTTTTTATCATTGATGCTTGTTACATTTGTATGGTCAATTTAAATATGATCCTAAGTTGTTTATGAATATAGATCCATGTCTTTGTATAGTGCTATGCTTCTGTGATCTTACAAGTACTTTGTGAAGCTGGGCGTGCTAGTGAGCAGGTAGTTGGAGACTATCAAAGAAGAGAGGGATCGAATCAAAGGATTAGCGCAAGACACAGGTTGGTTCTTTCTATTCCTCTCTATCTATAATTCATAAAGGAAATACAAAAGTAGCTTTTCTCTGTTTGTTTCTAAGGTAGCTGCCACACCTTAGTGGGATAGAGCAGTTCTAAATAGACACTTTTGCCTGTAACAGGGTCTCGGTGTAGGGCCTAGTGATCTAGGATTGGATTGCGATAAAGCCTGAGAGACTAAGAGACAGGAAAATTCTTCACGGTGTAGGTGGAGAAATCCAGTGGAATCCATGCTTGTGTTGGCCTAGTGATCCAAGATGGACTACGGTAAAGAATGGTTTCTATTGATGAGGGTGAGTTGGTTTAACCTCGATATGCCCTGGTTGGTTCTTTTGGTTTGAGTCCCATATTCATGCTTGGAATATGGAAAGGGGTGAATGGTTGAAGAGAGATTTAGCTCGGCCATTCTACGGTCAGGTGGAACATGGAAGTCCCATCCCATGTTTGGATTTTTCATCATTAATGAGAGATTATTTCTCCTTGTATCTTTATGAGGATTACGATGGATTATATGTGGTTTATATGGTTGTGATTTCAATGGTGTTTATGTCCCTATTATGCTGGTTATTTACATGTTTTATGACAATAGCCATGGTGGCTCTCATCATGTTCTTACTTGTTATTGAATGATCAATGTATCTATGACCTAATGGATGAAATGGAAACTAATGTGATAAGGAGATAATGCTTCGTAGCGAACCTCAAATAAGTACAAGACCCCTATGCTCAGATATGTTATTTACACCTGTAGGTTACACATTTTCAATATGTTTGACAAAATGCCTGTTATGGCTAGTAGGGGTCTAGTCAAGGTCTTAAACAAGTATTTGATTTAGTACTATCATTTCAATGTTATTTTACTAATTTGAAGAGATGGTTCAATTATGGGCAGTGACCTAGGCTTTGGGCCTGAAAAAGTGGGTCAAATCATGGAGTCACTGGAATAGCACTAACAAATTGGGTCTCTGGTCACTGGTAGGCAAGCATGTGAAAGTGACTATAGGGTTGCGGTCATATGCATGGTTTGTCATGGGAGCGAATATGGGTTTAATTCATCTAAATACTAGGTTAACTTAGGGGTTGGGCACTTGGAGTGGTGGATTAGTTCCTCGGGGTCCTGAAGCACTTAAGGGAGGTCTGTGTGTTATGTTTCCGTCGATTCCATTCCTTTAAGGTCACATAGGAGGTTGAATCATATCATAGTATCCTCTCGTCGCATGTTTACCCCATCTGGCTTGTTACTTGGGTAGATGTGGGAGGAGGGTGTTACAGAGTGGTATTAGAGCATGATTGTGATCTCCTTGGATTGTGTGTTAATCATGCTTTCATGTTGGTTGCATACGTGTTCCTTATGCATGTATTCCATGTGCTTGTTTCATTTGCATGATTTTGATCATGGTTGTAGTGATGTTGCCATGTGAAGGTTGAAGGTTCTATCGTGGAGTATGTCTTCTTGCGTGTATGGTTGATTATACAACTATCATGCATATATTGTCTTGGTTATATTTATGCATGAATAGTAGGTCAAACATGCCTCGTGAAGCCATTGTATGAAAATTCGGGTCATCATGGTGCTATTGGTTGTTATGATGCTAATGTGTTGGCTGAGATAGAGCAGGAGATGCATATAATCATAATAAGGTTGCAACATTAGACTTTGGGGTAAGAGTCGATCATCATACATGTATTGTACGTTTGGCATGCAGGTATAAGTTAGGGATTGTCATATGTATTAGGTTTATATACCTTAGGTTTATGTATATGTCTTTTGATTTTATGGTTACATTCATGGTAGATGTTAGTTGATTAGTGTAGTTATATGCACATGTGTCAAACAATTAAGAATGATAGTAACCAGTAGTTGTATGCATTGCTATTGTTGTGTTATATTAGATAACCCAATGATTATGTTCTATGTTGTTGATGAGTATGTTATAGGTTAACTTGTTGTTGTTATATGAAAGTTAGCTTGTTGATTAGGTTATATGTTGTCGATGAGCATGATATATAGCTTATGGTTGTTATATGCTAGTAACTTGATCATTAGGGCTATTTCAGTAAGATCTTGATGTCATATGTATCATGCTAATTGGATTGCCCTATGCATATGGTTAGGGTTACAACATTCAGGTATGAGTCTACTAATTGTGTTGCATTGTGTGTTACTAATCTATATCGATCGTACATATGTGATTACTATGCATAAATGATAAATGCTTATGAGTTTATGATGTGAACATGTTAGTTAGTTAGTATTATGGATATCATGATCTTATTTATGTTTGACTTGACATGTTGTAAAGTTATATCTTGCTAACTAGATTGATTGTACATATAAGATAGCCTCCCCTGAGATACATTAAGGTACAACCTTTCTTATGTCGTATATTTAGTGTTTGAATGCTTGATTATGTCGTCTATTTGGTGTTTGAGTGTTTGATGTCTATTATGTCATCTAGTTTATTTTTTTAACATGTTATGTTTGCAATTTGGTTGAATATTAGATGATTGCATAATATGAGTATGTGTTTATAAGGTTTCTTGCCGAAATGGTCTTATTTTAAGAGGATTGTACTAACACATATCTATTGAGGCAGTTGATATGTACTTGAGTATAGTAGGTGACAATTGTAGCATTGTGTCTAAAGACTATGAGTTGACTATGAATTGTGACATGATTTTTTTTTGTCTTGGTAAAGGTTGATTTCAAATTGATAGATATGATTGTCTTGATATTTGGAACATGTGGTTGACATGTGTGAGTAGTTGAAAGGTAGCATGTTAGGTATTAGCGTGACAAGGTAACACTTGATGTGTTTATATAACTAACAGTTGGGTGAGGTGACAATACATAGTAAGCCTCGATTGCAACAAGGGAAAAAGGTAAAAGAAAGGAATTGGGAAAGAATTATTTTGGCTATGTTTGGAAACCCTAATTCCAAACAAATGAGTGCCTGGCATACAGGAAGTCTTCATAACCTTGATTTTTCCAAGCATTATGTGGATATGTGTTGTAGTCAGTCTCTAGTTGTAGTTGGGTCTATCAAGGGAATTGGAGTCCCTTGAGAGATGGTGTGGATGTGTTAAGTTGAAAGAAATGTGGTTAGCACAAAAAGGTAAGGTAACTAGTGTATTTCTATGTTTATTTATCCACTGACAGTTACGTGTTGATGGTAATATGATGCAGGGAATTTCATGGAAAAGAGATTGCCACAAAATTTTGAAGAAGGACCGGGTTGAGCTTTTCTTGGGAACCATGGGGATTGAGTCATGGTGTTTGTTGTTAGTCATGTGATTTTGTTCTTTTGGTGCTTTATTGTGCTTGATTGCAGTTTTTTTTTGCATCTTGTGCATGGCCTTGCTACTTGGGTTGTGGTGTCGTTATTGGTTTCATGGTTTTATTCTTATTTGTTTCTTATCTTGACTTTTATGTTTTGATTCTTGGGAATTGTTTAGGAAAGAGGAAAGTTAATGGAGCTCGGGGAGAGCTTTGTGGTTTGTGGCTTCAAATGGAACTTGGAGAACAAGTGCTTTAGGAGACAGAGAAAGCTTCCTAGAGACAACCTCTGGGTTGATTGTAGACTAGTGCCTAGGACATCTTAAATAGAGGAGTGAATGGAAGATTATATGTGAGGGGGATTTTGCAACGCTCCAATTGTCGTGTAATAAAAATATAACAAAAGGGGCTTGGTTCAATAGGCCTTCATTAAGGTAGACTCAAGCCAACACATGGATCCAAATGCGGGGGGTATATCAGGGAAATCTCAAAGAGAAATGTCTTCTTCTGGTGGCCGACACACAACAATGAGACAACTTAATACTGAAGTTGTAGTGATGGTGGAAAGGAGGAGAGGAAGGAGGGAAATAGATGCATAGGGATTTAAACAAACAGAATCCTCAACAACCATGTACCAATAGAAATATGTAAGAGGAAGGAGGTGAAATGGTAGAAATAGTGGTATGTTAATTAAGGTTCCATGCTAGATATAACATGGGCATCATTGGCACCAAATAGAATGAGTAAATCTAGGCTCACACATGTACTGTAGGTTAATCCAATAACTCAAATAAATCTGTAATTACTACAGGTATTGTAGGATATTGAATAACACAAGTAAATCTGTAATATAATTCATGTACTGTTCTCTATTTAGTAGCCTAGATAAATCCATAAATCAGGGAGAAATCAACAACTTCATTACACTATTTCAGAAATGGGAAAACACAAATAAAATGAGATTTACCAAGAGGAAAAATGTTGCACATCTATCATACTTGGAATCACCAGGGAAGTTTCATTAATACTTAGAGGGTCCAAATAACCAGTCCATAACATTCAGCACAACATCAGTCAAGTTCCCCATGAATAAGCAAATAGAACCAAAAGTGGCATCTCAAAATTTAGACCCTGCGATTGCGAAATTCTAGACCCTTGAATAAGTGTTTCTTTCCCCTATTTGTAAGAAGAGGGGGAGATTGGGTTACAGTTACAAAAATGTCTTAGCCAGATCTCGAGTTGTCCTGCTAGACTAGTTGTCTCGGCCTATGTAAGGCATTGTTTCCCAAAATGATTACAATTGGGATTCGATCCCTTCTTGGAAATAAATGGAAATTGCTAAACTAAAAAAAACTGGAGGATGATGGAGGAAGTTTCCCTTTTGTTGTTCCTATGAATGACCTTTGGTCAAGCCACGTCTCTGTTGTGTGTTTCCCTCTGTTGCTCAGCCAATTTCCTTCCATTCTGCTTGAACTACTTGATTAGATCTTTCTCTAAAGTCGAGTGGAGCCCCATGTTGAATCATTAAGCACTCTCGAGCCCCCCATACTCTTATTCAATGCTGGATTTGCCGACCCATCCGTATTTAAAAGCTTTGTATCATGCTCTTGGTCTGCCTGGGGATGCGTTTACGATGTAACAAGAAGTCCTTCGGGTGAGGGCCTTTATCACTGAAATATTACGAAACAGGCGCGTTCTGATTTCCTCTTAGGCCCCTTTTGGTATAACCTCTTTCTACTATTTCCTTCATATGAACAGGGGCTACGACCAAGTGCTAAGTCCACGCTCCTATCTGGGGGCTTCTTTCCTTTGTTATATGTAATCCCGTACTTCGACGTTTTTAGAGTGTTGCCATTATTATTTCCCCATGAACCCCGCGACCGCTGATTCGCGGGGTGGGGTCCACTGGGAGTATCGCAGTCACACTACGAGAGAGGAAGGCCCTTTTACTTTCTTTCTTAGTGTTGGCTGACTGTCTAGATGTGGGGGCTTTATAGGCCAGATCACATAATATATTGCGTCCGGGAGGATCCCGGCTTATCGCAATCGCAAGCCTAAAAGGAACTTGGGCGGAAGAGAGACTTTTCTGTGTGTGATCTTCTATTGCCAATCTGCGGGGGTGACATCATCACTACCACATGTCACCCTGTGAGTTGTGACATGTGTCACCTGATAATGCCCCTATAGGACCCCTGGAAATGCTAAATTTGAATGCCACGTGTCCTCCATACTGCCACATCATTTTCATACTTCCACATCATTAATTTCGTCAGTTGCGATGTCATACATATGGGCCAATGGTATTGTGCCACGTGGCCCCTTGGAAAGAGAAAATGGCCCGCTCAACGTTGGTTTTTTCGTGAATTCCTGTGTTAAATAGAATCGGCCCCTCCCCGACGATTTAACATTGTATCGCAAATTAGCGAGATCACAAAGTTTTTAAAGTGGGATCCCCTTTACTCCGCCAATTGCCGATATCATGGGATTGCAGGATTCATTGTTCTCGGGGCCCCTAACCTCTAATAAACTGTACCACCATGTGGAGGAGATAGAAATGGCTCGAATGTCCTTATTTTTGCATGCATTTCCTTTGTTAAGCCTTTTTGGTGATCCCTGACGATTTAACATTATATTGCAAATCAATGATAACACAAGGTATTGGAATGTGTAGGACTGCGATGTTGCAGGATGCGGGATCACGGGACTGCGATATAGCGATATTACAGGATGTGGTATGTGGGATCTGTGGGATATGGGATTGCAGGACGCGAGACTACCCCTGATTTGTGATATGCGATAAACAGCTGCACCTGGACCCGCTGATAGATGATTTGCAATTGCGATTGGCTCATGGTCCTGCGATATGCGATTTGCCTTTGTATTTGGTCCTTTCCTCCTTGTCTTTTGGCTTTCCATGGGTAACTTCAACATGCCATATCTTATGATCTAGAGGTCCATTTTTGGGCTTCCATATACTGTTGGAAATCTCTATCTGAGCAATACATAATGGAGAGGGTCCGTTTAAGTTGTGATAGCTCATGTGGCTTGGGAAATGGATTCAACCTTCACTGATTTTATGCACTCTAGGCAACTGATAACTTTATAAAGCAATGAGTGACAACATTGGCTTCAACTAGGGACAATGCCTTGCTGGAAAGGTGCTGAGGACCTGCAGACTAGTATCCTTCACTATTGGGCATGGATTCAGAAATATAATGGAACTTTGCAACTAGAAAATCTCCACGGGGCTTTCCTCATCCATCTACAATGCAGAAATATAAATCCTACCAACTAGAAAGTAAATTCTCATCCAGTGAAATTATTTATATACATTCCTACTTATGCATAGGACTCAATTCACTTAAGTGAGTTCAACCCTCCAATGGAGCCAAGCAATCATTAGAGTACTGGGCTTATGCCTTCACATTGTTGAAAAATAGAAATGAAAGCAAGAATGCACTAAGAAAAGTCTTCAAATAAAGCACCTGATACATGTTGCTGATACAACCTTTGTAGCTGGCTTAAGAATAGGCTCATGTACTCAGACACAGGGTCATGTAATTTACAAGGAAAGCTTGCAACTTCCTCTTTTTCACAAATAGTTTTCTAACTAATGTCTTCTTGGTCAGGGCATCCACACACACTATTTAGCTCCTCAACCTCAGATTTTTCAAGAAAAACTTGTTGCTGATCTTTCACTACCCATAATTCAAAGGGACAACACTCTTGGAAATCTACAGTGGAGTCTTCAGCTTCTAAACTGTAAGAGTCAGAGACTTGAGGGCCCCATTGTTATAGCTCCAAATCTAACTCTTGATATTTGTGATGCTGCATTTATGGCCTAGGGCAACCCCTCCTTCCAAACCTGGTCCAAATACTTAAAAAATAGTGTTTTACTCCCTATACGCGACATTGCCCTGAGATAAATGCGTGTGTACGCGGGTCAGTGTATACCCAACCCGCGTATATGTCTTAAAACACTTAAAAAAATTAAATATCCTTAATTTCGGGCGGAGATCACGGGTTTTACCTGTTGATTACCTATTAGTGCCCGTGGCCCAACTATTCCCAATGAATTCCCAACTAAAAAACTACTTTGGGAGAAGTATAAAAAGGCTTCAATGGGAAGGCCTAAAGGAGGAGAGAATAGAGAGAAAAATCACTTTGCTGAGATTATCCCTGACCAGGTTTGAAGACCCTTGTTCTTCCAGCACTCCCCCCATTACAGGAAACCCTTGTTTCCTTGAGCTTTGATGTTATTTCACTAGTTGAGATTTCTTTGTATGAGCCATGGAAGGAACCTTTTGAAGAATTGGGATTGGACGGATCCAAAGGACGGTTCCGCTTGGAGCCAACGAGAGGAAGATTCAGGTGATATCATTCCTTGCTTTATTTTAGTTATCTACAATAAAGAAACATTTGTCTTGTTCCCGAAATAAATCTTCTTCATGAATATGATGTTAATGTTATGGTTTACGTATGAATAATTGTTTCAATTGTATAACTAACTACCTTTCAATATGTTATGAAGTTTATTTCTATATGATAATTGGTCCATATATTGCTATGCTTCTTTGAATTGGTTGTTTTGTAGGTCTAAGGATCGAAAGGAACTCCAAGAGGGTTTGGACCCTGGCTGGATCTACCCGAACGAAGGACCCCCAGGTGCACCTCTCTTTGCGTAGTTTTCTTATTTAAGTATCATGGCTGTGTGGAATGATTTTTTTTTACTGTAGATAACCCCCACTCTGCTAGGGTGTTGACCCAAAACCCTAGGGGACTTTGTCCCTCAACAGAATTGGCGACTCCACTGGGGACAATAGTATTGTTGTTCCTAGTTTGGGTTAATTTAAGCCAATCAGGGCTCAGCCATAGTTGTTCTTGCTGTAACTGGTTTGTCTGTTCCTGTAGGAACTTAGACTTTAAGTCTGAGCAGTTTCTTTAGACCTTTTTTTTGCTTTTTCTTGTGAACTGTTATATACGCAGTTTTGTCAGGTTACAGTAGTGTATGTACGCAAGTTTCCCCATATGAACCTGCGTATATGCAGGTTTCTTTGGGTTGAATCACGTATACACCCTGCTGTTTATTGACACAGCCGCGTATACCCTAATTTTCCAAGATTTTGTCAAGTCTTTCTGTTTCACAAGATTTGTTTGCTGGTTTGGGTGTTTCTTGAGCAGTCAAGTTTGGTTGTCAGTCTTTGGTTTTGCAGCAAATTTTCGGTTTCGAATTCTCTCCTGTTGTGGAAAGTTTTGGTCTTGTTTTGTTTTTTTGCAAGTGTCATCATTTGTGTTTGAGCACACAAGATTTCTTTCTGAGAATCTTGGCTGTTCTGGTCTTCCAGAGAAGAAAGATTGGTTTCAATCTTTGTGACAAACTTTATCTTTGTGATCTTATTGCTTTGTGTCAAAACTGCATCTTGTGGCCATTTGCTTTTCTCACTTTTTGAAAGTTGTTGAGTGACGATTTTGAAAGTTGTCTTTCTTGGTCTTCTGATCATTGTCACCAAGCTTTTTTTGCTGCATTTTGGTCATTAAGAGCATCTTGAAACACCTGTTTTGTTGAGTTTTCGCCTATTTTGAGTTGATAACTTGCAAAGTGTTTTTGTTGCCTATTCTTCGGTCTTAAAGTCTTCAATAGTATTCAGAGCACTATTGAAAAGTTGTTTTTTGCTTTTGTGAAAAAGAAAACATCTTAAAAACTTGGTTTTTTTCTTTCTTTTGCCTTGTTTTGATTTGGTTACTTTTTGCGAGTGAGAGTGCATTTTGTTTGTCTTAAGATTTGCTTTTAGTGTTTGGACGAAAAATTTCATTAGGAACTTATATTCTATCTGAACATCTAAGGTGGCTAATTAGAAGCAATAAACAATTTGCTTTCATTCTTTGCTTTAAAGTAATCTTAAGTTTTTTGCATCTTCATTACACTTTGCATTAGGATAATTTTGCATTGTTAAAGCATTTTAGTTTTGCTTGTGTGAAGTATGTTGCAAGAAAAGAAAAGAAAAAGTTTTGCTTTCTAGGTGTTTCTTAGAACCCAAGTAGAAGTTGCTTTTCATCAAAAGAAAAATGATTGCATTCATGTTGTTACTTTTTCTTTGATTTTGGTTGAGTCAGACACACATCATCAGTTTCACTTCCATACCCTTGACGTATATAGTTGGCTTTAGGTATTTTTGTCTAGTCACTTTTTGGACTTTGTATTCTGAGTGATTGACTTACCACTCCACCGATCTTGAAAGGCTTTTGGTCGTTCTTTCGGAAGTTGTGGAGTTGCCTCCTCAAGGGAAAAGGTCTTGATTGTGTGTCTATCTTCCTTGAAAAGTAATTTCTACATTCCCGTAAGGGAAGGGTCTGCGAATCAGTTAGATATGGCCAATATTCCTGTGGAAACCAACCAAGGTACCCTCCCAAAAGGGGATCCTTGTGCTTTTCCTTTCTTTGGAAACGTTGGTACTCCCTTGATGGCCACTTTGAATATTCCTGGATTGAATGTTGGACTACCCGTTTGGCTGTGGTCCACTCCAAATATTCCAAATGCTCTTGAAGCTTCTCAGATGAATGCTTTATTTCAGGGGCATCATATTGACGTTAATTGCTCATCTTCTTTCAAAGAGAAATCTAGGATTCCTTTTTCTCCTCCTTATTGTAATAAGGAATCTAAAAAGAGGAGAAAGAGGAAGTCAAAGAAGAAGAGTAATTCTATCCATTCATCTTCAACCCTGCTAGTCATGTTGAAGATGAGCCTTCAGCCGCTGCCAGTCATGCTGGGGGCACAAGTCTAGTCACTATGAGTCATACTAGCAATTCATCATCAACCTCTGCCAGTCATGTTGGAGATGAGCCTTCAGCCGCTACAAGTCATGTTGGGGGCACGAGTCCAGTCATTACGAGTCATACTAGGAAATAGTCACCGACCTCTGCAAGTCATGTTGAGGACTCTCCGCAAACCACTGCTAGTCATGTTGGCAGATTGAAGGTTGATAAGAAACCTGGACGTAGAAGTTTTAAACCTAAGTTCCCTTGTCAGATATGCAAGGGAGACCATCTTACTCATTTATGCCCTGGTATTCTAGAGGTTCAAAGGATATGTTCCGATCTGAAAGTTCTTCTACTCCTAGATCTGATGTGGTTTCTCATCAATCCCATCAACCATTGGTTGATAATGTGGTTGAGCTAGTGCAATCACTGGCTGATTACACTCCTCTTTTGGGGGGTGAAGTGCCTAACAAAAGAGTCTGTTTGATCTCTAGTACAGAGTCTTCTGGTATAGGAGGCATTCTAGTTTCTCCAAATGTCCCCCCTCCAAGTTCTAGGAGTGTTTCCTTTGATTGGGATAATCTTGTCGAGCCTCGTCTTCCTTCTGCTGCACCTTTCCAAATAAAGGTTAGAGTTAATTCCACAAACATTTATAGATGTATGGTGGATGAAGGATCCTCTGCAAGTATTATATCCTCTTTGACTTGGAAAGCTTTGGGTTCCCAAAAGTTGTTGACAGCTCAGAGTTAGTTGTTAGCCTATGATAGAAGACCTGGTGAATCTATGGGTGTTCTTCCTCAATTGCCTATTACTTTAGGTGGAAAGATTATCTTGATCGATATGATGGTGGTTGATAGCCCTTTAGAATTTAATATGCTACTTGGGCGTGATTATGTCTATGCTATGAATGCTGTGGTGTCTTCACTCTTTCGAGTGATGTACTTTCCTCATAAAGGGAATATGGTCACTATTGATCAGCTTGCATCTGATAATCACCACCCTAATTCGACCTTACTGCAGAATACCCCTTGATTTGTTCCAAGTGTTCAAGTATACTCTACCCTGCCACAGTTGAATTATGTGGCGTTGAATCGTCAATGTTCAATCACTTCTGAGAAGGATCCTTTGACTTATTATTCTCCTTCTTGGGACTTGGTCCCGGTAGTTAACCGAGAGATTCTTCCTATAGGGACATGGGACCCCTCAACTCCCTCTTTAGATCCTTGTAGTTCTCATGATTTCTCAGAACTTGGTTTGCCTTCACAGGAGGAACTCTTTGAAGCCATGAGTTTTGACTACCAAAGGAGTCCTTGGCCTGATCCTTGCAAGTGGTTTGTCCAGAAGAACTATTATACGTAACCTGCAAGGTTGTGTGGTTCCCTGTACCATATTGTATATATAAGGTACGCATTTTCAAGTTTTGTATTCTATAACACAAGATTTTATATGAAGTTTATGTGTGGGAAGTATTAACTTCTTGTCTAGTGTTTCTATTTATGTATACAGAACTTGGAACATTTCCACTTTGGAAATTTTTATGGTTGGTCCGTTCTGACAGGCATTGGTTCTCGAAACTGGCATATAGGTTAGGTTTTTCTGCCTGCATTGTGCACTTATCAGTTTCCTTTCCCATTTTTTGCCTTAGGATCGACCCCACCAAGTTATGGTGTAGAACCTTCTCATTGCTTAGAAGTATCATGACTTGTGTGGTAGAGCCTACCTTATCATGGGTGCCCTAGTTAGTACCTTGTTGTCACTTGGCATTCATACCGATTTTTTGTCCTTAGGCTCGGGAGTCCTCTTTAGTCTCGCCATGACTTATGCACTGAAGACTCATTCCTCTTTGCTTGTTTGCTTCGTTCTGGCCTTATACCCTAGAGGCTCCTTCATGTTGAGTTGTACTACTGCATTGCATTTTGACCATTTGCACCTTTTGGCCTTGAGTCGGATTCACTTGGACTCGTGTTTAAGCCACTTTTTGACCATGTCATCTGCAAAATCAAACTTGCATCCCTTTGACTTCTGCAACTTGACATAGCCTGACCCATGGAAGGAACACACGTTTGAGTGTCTTTGACCAGTTTCCACCTCCCGACATTGAGCATAGGATTGTTTCGTTCCTAGGAACAAGATCATTTGCTTCACCGACACTCGTTCTTTCCACTGTATTATAACATTCTTTTATTCTTTTTCAAGCTTAATGAAAAAAGACAAAAAAATTATATATTCAAAAAAGAGCGGGAACATGACAAAATTTCCACTTATTGTTGGCAGTTAGAGTCAGTCGTGTCGCCCTTGAACAAAGCACTCAAACAAAGTCTCCTCCATTTGGGTGGGATCTAGTTTGGCTTAGGTATGCCTTAACCTTGTTATTGAGTCAATCCTCCTCCAATTGGTTAACTCTTCCAACCATATGGAGAGTTCGTTCATGTCTCCTGCGTGATGAGCTTATACAAAGTTATCATGTGCTGCCACAAAGTCATCATTTGAGTCGTGCTTTTGTTCAAGGGAAGTAAGCCTAAGTCGGCCTCTTTGCGGTGTCTCTTGACTCATTTTTCAGTCAGCCATCGCTGGTTGTCAGTGTCTTGTCTATCATCACATCAGTTATATTGGTCCTTTACTCGTGTCGGTTTGAGAAGGTCTCCATTGACTTCTTGCTGGCGGGTCTTGTCCTTATCGACGACGACATATTCCTCTGAGGACGGGCCTAGAGCCGCACCCTGGCCCTATTTTCATTATTGATAGGTCACCTTGTGCTCAGCATCGATCAGTATCATGGGTCTTTGACTGAGTGGCTTCCCTTGTGTTCAACATCAGCTTAAACTATCACACATTGGGATATGTGCAGTACCTTGGTTTCCATTTGACCCTATTGGTGGATACCTCGCCTCTATGTAAGATTTCATTATTGGTTGGTTTAGAGGGTTTCTGTTGTACGCTAGCCACATCTTGTGTACGCCGGAAACGTGCTTCGGTCGGGTTACTACATCTTTTTGTCCGGTTCCTTCCACATTATTGGCCTACGGGTTACATTTGCACTAGACTGATGAAGGATGCCTTAATGCCTTCCTTCTAGCAGATCTTTCCCATTTGGCAGGGCAAAGGTCTAGAGTCCATTTGGCAGTACCTTGGGGTTTGCAGTAATTAGTGGCAGATCCTTCGCAATCGACAGTGGGAAACCATCATTGTCTCCTGATTGATAGATTCATACAGGTGTTTGAATCCAGCTCATCTATTCGCACTTGTTAGGTTGTACTGGGTACCTTGACTCTAATTATCATTATCAGTGGGTAGTCTCGCGTTTGTTAATGGTATACATCAATGACCAGTAATCAAATGATTTCTCACATGGTCAACTTCAGATCATTTATTCCCATTGTGTAGAAAGGTACCACGACGATCGGTGAAGACCTCGAGTTGCATCAACATTCATTGGTTCACTTGACAATTGCTCCCGTTGCTGCTAGTTGATACCACTCCACCTTATATGTTGCAGTGATTCATGGAGACATTCTATATGCTGGCACTCGAGTTTGCAGTTTAGTACCATCTTATTCCATCATGTTCATTTGGTACTTTTGGGATCAGTCTTTGATATTAGTGATCAGCTTCATCTTTCAGCACCATTGACATTCTTATATGTGATATTCAGACATGTACTTGTTCGATCAAGATTAGATGATCCATTATGTATTTTCAGTCTTCTATACTTGTATACATAGTGGATCTACTTGTACTTGATATGCGTACATACTTTACCTTCTTTGAGTATGGGTATGCCTGCCTTAGACAATGTTTCTTTCTGATCTCCTTTTGTGGCTTGGCACGCTGAAATCTGGTGAAGTCCTTCTCAGTTTTTGACAGGTTTCGTTTCCATGTACTTAATACATTTCAGCCATCATGTACCCCTTCTGACCTCATATATTAGGGGGCATCTGTTATAGCTCCAAATCTCACTCTTGATATTTGTGATGCTGAATTTATGGCCTAGGGAAACCCCTCCTTCTAGACTTGATCCAAATACTTAAAAACAATGTTTTACTCCCTATACGCGACATTGCACTGAGATAAATGTGTGTGTACGCGGGTCAGTGTATACCCAACTCGCGTATATGTCTTAAAACACTTAAAAAAATTAAATCTCCAACGAATTTCCAACTAAAAAACTACTTTGGGAGAAGTATAAAAAGGCTTCAATGGGAAGGCCTAAAGGAGGAGAGAATAGAGAGAAAAATCACTCTGCTGAGATTATCCCTGATCAGGTCTGAAGATCCTTGTGCTTCTAGCACTCCCCCCATTACAGGAAAACCTTGTTTCCTTGAGCTTTGATGTTATTTCACTAGTTGAGATATCTTTGTATGAGTCATAGAAGGAGCCTTTTGAGGACTTGGGATTGGACGGATCCGGAGGACGGTTCCGCTTGGAGCCAACGAGAGGAAGATTCAGGTGATATCATTCCTTGCTTTATTTTAGTTATCTGCAATAAAGAAACATTTGTCTTGTTCCTGAAATCAATCTTCTTCATGCATATGATGTTAATGTTATGGTTTATGTATGAATAATTGTTTCAATTGTATAACTAACTACCTTTCAATATGTTATAAACTTGATTTCTATATGATACTTGGTCCATATATTGCTATGCTTCTTTGAATTGGTTGTTTTGCAGGTCTAAGGATCGAAAGGAACGCCAAGGTGATAGATCCTCAACCCACACTTCCCTTGCTCACCTAACAAAGGAAATGTAAAAATTGTCGTACCAAGGGAAAAATATTCTAATCCGTTCCCTAACAATGGCGCGAGAAAGATGTTGTGGGTTCAAATGGCACCTGGAGCACAAGTGCTTCGGGAGACAGAGAAAGCTTCCTAGAGACAACCTTTGGGTTGATTGTAGACCAGTGCCTAGGACACCTTAAATAGAGGAGTGCATGAAAGATTATCTGTGACGGGTTTTTGTAGCACTCCAATTGTCACGTAATAAAAAGATAATAAAAGGGGATTAGTTCAATAGGCTTTCATTAAGGAAGACTCAAGACAACACATGGATCCAAATGCGGGGGATATATCAGGGCAATCTGAAAGAGAAATGTCTTCTTCTGGTGGCTAACACATAACAATGAGACAACTTAATATTGAAGTTGTAGTGATGGTGGAAAGGAGGAGAGGAAGGAGGGGAATAGATGCATAGGGATGTAAACAAATAGAATTCTTAACAACCATGTTATAGCAAAAATATGTAAGAGGAGGAGGTGAAATGGTAGAAACAATGGCATGCTAATTAAGGTTTCATGTCAGATATAACATGGGTATCATTAGCACCAAATACCATGAGTAAATATGGGCTCACACAAGTACTATAGGTTAATCCAATAACAGAAATAAATCTGAAATTACTATAGGTATTGTAGGTTATTGAATAACACAAGTAAATCTGTAATATAATTCAGGTATTTTTCTCTATTTAGCAGCCTAGGTAAATCCATAAATCATGGAGAAACCAACAACTTCATTACACTATTTTAGAAATGGGAAAACACAATTGAAATGAGATTTATCAAGAGGAAACATGTTTCACATTTATCATGCTTGGAATCACCGGGGAAGTTTCATTAGTATTTAGAGGGTTCAAATAACCAGTCCATAACATTCAACACAACATTAATCAAGTCCCCCATGAATATGTAAATAGAACCAAAAGTGGCATCTCAGAATTCAAACCCTGCGGGTGCGAAATTCTAGACCCTTGAATAAGTGTTTCTTTCCCCTATTTATAAAAAGAGGGGGAGCTTGGGTTATTGTTACAAAAATGTCTTAGCCAGAGCTCCAACTGTTCTGTTAGACTAGTTATCTCTGCCTATGTAAGGCGATGTTGCCCCAAACTATTACAATTGGGATTCGATCCCTTCTTGGAAATAAATGGAAATTGAAAAACTAAAAAGAAAACTAGAGGATGACGGAGGAAGTGTACCTTCTGCTGTTCCTGTGAATGGCCTCTGGTCAAGCTACATCTCTGTCGTGTGCGTCCCTCTGCCACTCTGCCAGTTTCCATCCATTCTGCCTTAACTGCCGGATTAGTTCTTTCTCTGAAATCAAGTGGAGCCCCATGCTAAATCATTAAGCGCTCTTGAACCCCCCAGATTAGTACACCACCACACCATACTCTTATTCAATGCTAGAGCTACCGACCCATCCATCTTTAAAAGCTCTGTATCATGCTCCTGGTCTGCTTGAGGATGCGTTTACAATGTAACACGAATTCCTTTGGGTGTAGGCCTTTATCACTAAAATATTACGAAACAGGCGCGTTCTGTTTTCCTCTTAGGCCCCTTTTGGTATAACCGCTTTCTGTTATTTCCTTGATATGACTAGGGGCTACGACCAAGTGTCGAGTCCTCAAGCACTAAGGCCTTTAGGCTCCTGTCCGAGGGCTTGTTTCCTTTGTTATATGAAATCCTGCACTTCAGCGTTTTTAGAGGGTTTCCACTGTTATTTCCCCATGAACCCCATGATCACTGATCTGCGAGGTCGGGCCCACCAGGAGTATCGCAATCACACTACGGGAGGGGAAGGCCCTTTTACTTTTTTTCTCAGCATTGTACAACTATCTGGATGCATGGATTTATAGGCCAGATCACATAATATATCGCGTCTGGGAGGATCCCTGCTTATCGCAATCGCAAGCCTGAAAGGAACTTGGGCGGAAGAGAGAATTTGTTGTGTGTGATCACTGATTTCTAATTTGCGAGGGGTGACATCATCACTGCCATATGTCACCCTATGAGTGGTGACACGTGTCACCCAGAAATTCCCTTATAGGACCCCTGAAAATGTTGAATTTGAATGCCATGTGTCCTCCGTACTACCACATCATTTTCGTACTTCCACGTCATTGATGACGTCAGCTGCCATGTCATACATATGGGCCAATGGGATTGTGCCACGTGGCCCCTTGGAGGAGAGAGAAAATGGCCCACCCGGCCTTGGTTTTTTCGTGAATTCCTTTGTTAAATAGAATCAACCCCTCCTCGACAATTTAACACTGTATCACAAATTGATGAGATCGCAAGGTTTTTAAAGTGGTAGCCCCTTTACTCCACCGATTGCCAATATTGCGAGATTGTGGGATTCACTGTGCCTAGGGCTCCCGACCTCCGATAAACCGTATTTCCACACGGAGGAGAGAGAAAGGGCCTGCCTACACCTGTTTTTGCATGCATTTCCTTTGTTAAGCCTTTTTGGTGATCCCAAGTGATTTAAAATTATATCATAAATCAACGATAATGCAAGGTTTTGGAGTGTGCGGGACTGCCATGTTGTGGGAGGCGGGATCACGGGACTGTGATATAGCGATATTGCCGGATGCGGTATGTGAGATTTGCGAGATGCAGGATTGCAGGATGCGAGATTGCCCCTGACCTCTGATATGTGATAAACAGCTCCACCTGGACCCGCCAATATCTGATTTGTGATTGTGATTGGCTCATGGTCCTGCGATATGCGATTTGCCTTTGTATTTGGTCCTTTCCTCCTTGTCTTCTGACTTTCCATGGGTAACTTCAGCATGCCATATCCGGAGGTCCATTTTCAGACTTCCATATACCGTTGGAAAGCTCTTTCTGAGCACTACGCAATGGAGAGGGTTTGATTAAGCTCTGATAGATCTTATGGCTTGGGAAATGGCTTCAACCTTCACTACTTTTCTGCACTTTGGGAAACTGATAACTTTATAAAGGAGTGAGTGACAACATACTCGAAAGGTGATGTAAGACTCAGATGAAGCTCAGTGTATGAGTAAGTGCAGCGGAAGGTAAGACTATGACAGTCAGTTGGACTGGCTGGGTCCATTGTGGTAAATGGATGGTGGCAATACATTCATGAGAAAGGTAATCAAAAGGTAAAGTAAATGGATCTGAGGCATTAGATGCCTTGGCTATCTTGGGAACGACTATTCTTAACGTTGTGCATGTGTTGAATGAATAAAGGAAGTTCTCTTAAACCTTAACCTTGATATCTGGTAATTATGTTATGATCATGATTATATTGATGTTTATATATGTATACATGTAGGTGTGTATGTATGTCATGTTTGATAGGGTATGTTGTATCTCTGAGATGATAATGGTCAGCTATCATGCCAGGGCATCTAAGATATTTGTTTTGGGGGGTTTTGTCTTAATATTGGAGGACCAGTGTATGAAATAGATTTAAAATAGTCATGCCTAACCTTTTTGAATAGTATTAATATTTAAACAGAGGTTGCTATTAAAATCCAAAGAGTGATATAGTTTATGTGGTGATGAGAAGAAATTGAAAGATGATATGACTATTACAATTTTCAAATAGAAAATTAAATAATCATAAGTAAGAAAACCTTCAAATAATGTTAAGAAAGTTTAACACAATATGCCTAAGATCACAAAATATGTTGATGATTTTATGATTTATAGGGAATTAGTTAAACAAATAGTTTATATAATTCATTCTCTTTAAAGATGATCACTTCAAAAGCTTATAGGAGTAAATTGAAACACAACTATTCCTACCTGTTTATCTTTGTAAAACTTAAGAATATGAAGAAAGAACATAGTGAATGAAAACTGGAAAACTTACAGGGAACACAAAACTGTATGAATCAAAACTCAAAATCCTTTGCTTTGCTATTAATGATTCAGTAAAAGCCAAGTACATTTAATTCTTACAAATGTTTCATCAAGGGTGCAACCCTTAATAACTCATGGAAGGGATTTATTTATACAATCTTAGAGCTAAGAAAATATCTTAAATAAATTTACAAAAATAGATCAATACAAAATCAGGAATATAAACTGATAATCGATCTGTCACTATTTTGGTGTTGAGTTGTTGATGACTGTTCCTAGAAAAGCTGAATACTGTTGAATTGTTGATGCCTGTTCTTGGAAATACTGAATGTTGTTTGATCCTCCTTTCAGTCAAGTAAATCAATTAACTGTTCCCAACATTTCTTATTTGGGATGGATAACTTAGTTACCCTTCGATAAACTTCATCCATTTTTGTAGATTTAGTAAAAGTGGGTTTTACTAAAAATATATGTCTGATTTCATTTAGGATGAAAAAGGTATCTTTGAGTGCATTAAGCACAACCCTTGGTGTTGCTGCACCTCTTATGTTTGAAATTGAAGTTACATTGGTACTAACCTCTGTAAGATTTCGAACATAATTTTCAATGGGCTTTAATTTATCGTTTATCACAAGCATAGAAGGCAAACCCTTGTTGGTTAAGGGTTCTAACCTGTTGAAAAATCGTTGAACTATGACATTAACGTTGTTGAAGTTTTCCTCCAAGTAAAGAATGAGGTTTTTCTTTGTAATGATCTTCTTCACTTCCAGTATGGTTGTTGTCCTGTCATTTATACCTAATTCTTCAAGCTCATAGCTATCTTTAGAATTCAGAAACTTGATTATCTCAGTGGCAACTTCTGGCATGTCCTCAAGTTCCTTGAAGATAATTTCAATAGCTTCCTAAGCTTTCTCCAACAAGTCTTTTTGATCAAAGATTATCTTGATATAAGGCCAGATATCCTTGATTGATTCAGTAATCTCTTCCCATAAAATCTCCTTTTCCAAACCCAGTTTGTCTCCCAAGGTAAGATAATTTGATTTCTTTTTGCATTACTTCAATTTGCGTTTTTGCCCTCTTCAACTCAGCTGCATGTGAATTGTCTGCAACTGGTTTCATATGTTGTAATTCCTTTAGTTCATCCTACAACTTCTTGATTTCTACTGTTTGAATGGACGGGTTCTGAACAACTTCAGCAAGCTGCTCAACTCCTTCTACTGTACCTATAGTTGTTGCTGTGCATGAAGTAGAAACTCTGGTTATAGAGACTGCTACAAGAGGAACTACATCCATTGGAATTTTTGCCCTTTTCACAGCTTCCTCTTTCTTTTTGACCAATTTCTCCCTTTTCTCCTCCATCTGTTTTATTTGCAGATTTTGTTCCATGATGAGCTTCATCATGTCAGATTTCTGAGTCTCAGTTTCTTCAATCTCCTTAGTCATTGGGTCCTCAGAAGCTGGCAGTTTGAGCTACTTCCTTAATTCTGAGAGCTCAACATTTTTCTCCATAACAAGTTCTTCTGCAACATTTATATTTGAGGGATCATATCCCATCTTCAACACCAGATCTTCCAAATATTTGATCTTGGTATCCTTTTCCAGTGAGGAAACTTTTTCCGACTTGAGTTATGAGTGTGTATTGACCAAGGTGACCTGCAACTTTGACAAACTCATGCCAGTGTTAGTTAAAGTGGAAGAAATCATTTGGCCAGTCTGTTTGTGCATCTAAATTTGGTCAATTGGATGTACATCTTTTACATTAAACTCAAAGGAGGTTTTCTTCTGATAATGTGCAGCAGTCTTGGGCTATGGAATTTGAGCTTGTAAGAAAGCCATTTGCATCTTACCCTTTTCAGAGTAAAAGACTGAAAGAAGTCTAGCTTGAGAACTGGAAGAGTGTTTCTAGAATTGAGTATAAGTGTTCAACTTCAATTCCTCATTATTCTTCTTAATTTCACTGAAGACATGAAAGATATCATCTTCTTTGTCCTTCTGATTGCTTCCACTGGTCTGAATCACTTGTTGTTCTTGAGAAGTAGTGGAATGAGTGGGGGACTGTGTAAACTGTCCACTAGACTGTGCAAAAAGAAAAGTCTCTCCATGTACATCAAATGTTGTTTTCTATGACTCATTTGTTGTACTAACCTTCACATAGATCCTAGGTCTCTTATTTCTATGTACAATTCTAAAGCCTTAGCTTGATGCTTCAGTTGTAGGGGATGACTGCTCTTCCCTTCCTAGTTTAGCTGTCTTTTCCTGTGCAAGTGGACTTTGTACATTTGAAGCAGAGACTGCCTGTTCTTCAACTTCTTGAAGGGTGCTCTCCTTCCATTCTAACTGATTTTTGTACTACCCTATTTTAGGCTTGGCTGTGTGGTGGTATGCAATAAACTTATTTTCAACCCTGAGTTTTGAAATTAATCCCATTGGGTCGTAAGGCCAAGTGAAGCAGAGACCAAACTTCATTTCCTTCAATAACCTATCTGCTTCTTCTCCTGCTGCTCTAGTGTTACAGATGAATGGACCAAGCTGAGCCTTTAGCTTGAATTTTGGTTTCTTCTTTGCATCCACAAAATGTACTTCATCTGCATTTAACCTGTGCCTAATATATTCCAATGCAAAAATTCTGATAGGGAGGTACTTAGGAAGTTTGTAGGGCGGAATCTCACAACCATAAACTCTGATTTCTGTATAGTTTTGGTAAAGATACCAATCTCATGTTGTGGCTTGATCAACCAGCTGCAATACTTTCACAATTTCATCACTGATTCTTGGTACTGGAGTGCTGGTCATAAGATTAATAGCTAGATGAACAAACAATTCTATGAATTGTTTATATGTAAATTATTCCTTCTCCTCCATTCCCATAGAAGTCCAAAATATCACTGATTGTTGATTGCCTTCTTCATATAACTTCTACAAGGTGAAAGGAAACTTGTCTCCCTAAAAATCTCTAAAAAGATATACAAGTACTGAAGCATACTTGAATACTTCTTCAATATTAAACTAGGCAAATTGTTCATGGATGGCTTCAACTAGAATTTGGCTAAAATTATAGAGTAGTGGTTTTGGAATCAACAGAAAAGATAGACAAGAAACCTATGATTGCTTCATTTATATATTGATCAGAATTGTAACCAAGCAGATAAGAAAGAATAGTGGTAATTTACTTGGTTCTATCTAGGAACATGGATGAATCATAGGAAGGGTTTCTTTTAGGCAGAGGGCTATCTACATCTAAGAAAAGTTCAAGAGTTTGAGATCTTTTAGTGAAATCTAGATTTTGATAGGCTTCTATCAGGCTTTCATGAGAATGTAGAAAATTTGTGATAGGTTAATACTATAACCTACTTCTACTATCAATTTGCGGAAGCTAAAAGATCAAGCTGAACAATATAACCAGAAGAAGAGGAATCAATGGCACAATACACATGAAAATACTTTGGGGAAAGCCTCAGCTAAAAGTCCCACACTATTGTATTATCATACATGGTGGAAATACACAAGAATTATACAAAGCCTTAGCTCTCACATCTAGCCAGCTCTCAATACAATCCTCACAGATGCTCACAGGCAATCTTGGCTTCTCTCTAGCCTTCCTCTCTGCCTCCAAGCTCCTATTTCCTTGTGTTGTTCCTTGTGGATGATTTTCCTATTACCAAGTGGATTAATGGATAACTCTTACATGACTTCAGAAAGAATTCTAACTTGAATTTATCCAAATAATTAATTTAAAATAAATAAATTAATTATTTCCAAGTAGCTGTTAAGACTAAAT
This sequence comes from Pinus tabuliformis, assembly GCA_031772625.1. Taxonomy (NCBI): domain Eukaryota; kingdom Viridiplantae; phylum Streptophyta; class Pinopsida; order Pinales; family Pinaceae; genus Pinus; species Pinus tabuliformis. The sequence goes on along the minus strand of CM062806.1, from coordinate 780,789,000 downwards.
TTGATTTTAATTCACAATTTAATTCAAGGACAAATTAAATTGGAATATTCTTGTTGCCATATTTCAACACTCCTTCTCAACAAGAAAGGGATTATCTTCCACCTCGAGCTTGTCTCTATGGAACTCAAATTTACACTTTGACAATGCCTTTGTCAAAATGTCAGCATCTTGTTGCTCTTTCGAAATATACTACAACAACATGATCTGTGAAAAGTCACAGGCAACAAATATTGATTTATGCTTCTCCACAGTACCATCAACAACTTGATTTACCTTGTAAAGCCAACGGGAACTCACAACTGACTTGTTCTCCAGTCTCGGAGCCATGTCCCAAACACTATTACGAACTATGGGGTCATACTCCTCCACCATAGAATCAACCCAAATTGGCTGCTGCACTGCTTCCTCAAAGGAAGATGGATCGGTCTCAACACATTCCCCAGCAAGGGCCATGTATCCAGTGTACCTCTCAGGTGACCTGCTTTGTTTGCGCTGAGAATATGGTGCTCACATTCTCTCTCACATCCTCCAACAATATGTTAGCTTCTCTTGTGCGCTTCCATCCATCTCTGGAAGACTTTGCTTGAGTGGATGTCTCCACTCCTGAAACCTCTGCATGTGGTTTCTCCACATCAGTCTGAGGCTCCTCCTCCTTAGGAACCAATAGTTCCTCCACAACCTATAGTTGGAGCTCCCTCTCAAGGGAAACTCGCATGGACTTATGCTCATCAAACTTGAGATCTCTACGAACCACTGTCCTCCGACTAGTAGGCAAGTACACTCAATTGTTGTGAGGTGTATCAGTGTACCCAAAAAATATCCCCAACTATGCTATCGGCTCAAGCTTCTTTCGTGCATCCTTTTTCACATGGCAATATAATGATGAGCCAAAGATCCTGAAGTGACCCACATCTGGTCTCTTACTGGAGAAAAATTCCTCTGGTGTCTTCATCCAAGTATGTGATGCGGGCTTCTATTCTGCAAATAGACCGCTGTGTTGCATGCCTCAGCCCACAAGTGAAGTGGTAGGCCTTGGTCATGCAACATTGCCCATGCTGCCCCTAGAATAGTTTTGTTCTTCCTCTCAGCCACCCCATTCTGCTGTGGGTTATGAGGTGTCATCAACTCTCGTTTAATTCCTTCCACTACAGAGAAGTCCTTAAACTCTTGAGAGACATATTCTCCACCATTTTCGCTTCTCAAGGCCTTGATCTTCTTCCCTGACTCTTTCTCGACCAAAGTATTGAACTCACAAAACTTTGTAAAAGTTTGGTCCTTCTTTTGCTTGAAATAAATCCAGCATTTACGAGAATAGTCATCAATGAAAATCACATAATACCTTTGCTTCGCTGTGGATGCCGCTAAGAATGGTCCACACAAATCAGTATGAACTTGCTCTAAGATAGCCTCTGCTTGACTGTCTCGATCATGAAAGGAAGACTTGGTGTAATTTTCCAAGGTACAAACTTTGCATATGTCAACTTTCTCAAGTTTACCTTGGGAAGTCCTATAGATATTTTTTGCATTATCTTCAAAGCCCCATGATGCAAATGGCCCAACCGCCTGTGCCACAACTCGCCAATGTCTTGGCTTTGTACCAATTCTGCTTTTGTACTCAATGCTACACAATCATCTATCTCTAGTTTATAGAGATTCTTCACCCAAATCCCTATCCTCTTGGTCTGACCCATGTCTATGTGTCTTAGGAACACCTTTCCTTTATTGAAGACAACATCGTATCCTTTGTCCTCCAACCACGTGACCGACATCAAGTTCTTCTTCAGTCCAGGCACATACATCACATCTGTCAAGGTGAGAGGAGCTTCATGCTCCCTCTGAAAAGCAACCATGCCCACTCCTGAAACACTATACCTTCGGTCGTCACCCATCTCTATGCAGATCTTGAGGCCTTTCTCCTCCAAGGCACTAAATAAATTTTTGTCACCGGTCATGTGGAATGAGGCTCCACTGTCAAGATACTAGACACAACCCATCATCAATGATACCATGCATGCGATGAGGGTAAAGTCCATTTCGAATTGAGAGGCTAATGCCTCAACTTCCAATCCTTCCGAGGGTCCCTTCTTGGACTTCTTCAATGGGCAATTAGTCGCATAATGTCCCATCTTGTGACAATTAAAGCATATTACTTTAGACATGTCAACCTTCTTCCCTCCATGAGAAGAATTCGATTTGAAATGGGAAGCCTTCCCCTTCCATTTCCTTGCCTTACTTGCTAAGGCCAAATTTTCTTCATCATCATTCTTGGATGAAGAACCATCTCATGTGCTCCTCCTGATCTCCTCTTGCATAAGATCCGACCACATTCGTTCCCAATCCGACAGTTTCTCCCTTCCATTCACAGAGTCCTGGTAGCTATTCCAACTCTTTGGAAGGCCAAGGAGAGCAAGGCTCACCATATCATCATGGACAATAGTTATTCCCACATTGCCAAGCTCATCTCTGCAGGTGGTGAGCTTGTTCAGATATGTGGAAATAGTATCGCCCTTCTCCATCTTTATTCTTTGAATCTTATCCTTGAGCGTAAATTTTCTCTGGTCGCTACTGTTCTGGTAGAGGTCCTTCAATGTATTCCACATTGAATATGGAATATCCTTCCCATGGAGACTTGAGACAATATGGTCTCGAAATCCCTCAAGGATGATCCGTCTTGCCTGTGCCACACACTTCTTCCACTCAGCCAACTCTTGTGCATTAGTTGAAGCTGGCTTTGGGATTTCTTAATCAATGAATTCCTTCAAGCCATTGTCTTCTAATACAACCTCCATTCTATCTTTCCATGCTATGTAATTCGAGCTACCTTCCAAGGCATACTCGAGTCTCAAGCCATAGAACACCATTGACCAACCTTGAAGTATGATATGAATTCGATTTTCACCTACAACCCAAACTTCAAAATTCTCTTCTCTTCTCAGTATACTGTTCACAACTCCGATACCATGTAGAAAATTTCTACCAACCTGGCTCTAATACCATGTAGAAAATCTGTGATAGGTTAACCCGATAATGTAATATAAATCAAAGCAGAATACTATAACCTACTCTTACTATCAATTTGCGGAAGCTTAAAGATCGAGCTGAACAATATAACTAGAAGAAGAAGAATCAATGGCACAATACACATGAAAATACTTTGGGGAAAGCCTCAGCTAAAAAACCAATACTATTGTATTATCATACATGGTGGAAATACATAGGAATTATACAAAGCCTTAGCTCTCACAACTATCCAACTCTTAGTACAATCCTCACAGATGCTCACAGGCAATCTTGGCTTCTCTCTAACCTTCCTCTTTGCCCTCCAAGCTCCTATTTCCTTGCGGTGTTCCTTGTGGATGATTTTCCATTTACCAAGTGGATGATCTCCTTAATTTAAGGGATAACTCTTGCATGACTTCAGAAAGACTTCTAACTTGAATTTTTCCAACTAATTAATTTAAAATAAATTAATTAATTATTTCCAAGTAGCTGTTAAGACTAAATTCGATTTTAATTCACAATTTAATTCAAGGACAAATTAAATTGGAATATTTTTGTTGCCATATTTCAACAGAGAAAAAGGATGGGTTGGTGCAATAGTTGGGGCCTGCAATATTTGTTCAATAGACTGAGCATTGATGAAACAAAGGATTTCTGATGTAGGTGAAATGATAGCTGTTTGATTGGGATCATAGGATTCATGGCATTTCCTAACAAATTCAGGTGCTCTGTGTATCTGTGGGAAAATGTAATGAGGAAGGTGGGAGTCCCAAAGTCCTATTTCATATGTTTGATCAACTAACTGATCCTCCATCCAGCAGTAGATTTCATATAAATCAAATTGAGATGAAGACTTAATGATTTTACAGTCTTTGTTGACCAGGGGAGTATGATGGAAGTCAACTTGTGGATGAATGAGAGGATTTGGGATTTCTGCAATTTCCTTTCCCTTAGGAGGCATTTTGTTAAGTGAATTGCAAGCTAAACTTGATGGAAATGGGAAGAATTGGTCTGAAACACAGTGATAACAGAAAAACAGTATAACTGAAAATGGATTAGGTGGACCTGGATGTCGTCTTGGTTCTGAACATAATTGAAAATTTAGTTGAATGATGAATATGTTGTTTTGGCTGCAAGCTTCAAGTATCCAACAAATTATGGGAATGCACTGTGTAATGGTTTTTGTGAAAAAAAAAGGCTTATAATGAATAACATGGAGCGAGTCCGTTAATCAACGGTTAAATTGTTATTAGTTCTCCAAAAGGGTTGATAAACGGATCAATGGAATATAGATGTGTGAGTGGGAATGGGGAATTAAATTAATAACAGAAAAATAGGTGGCAACTGATTGGATGGAGGAAGTGACATGGGGCGAACGTGGACGATGATGTAAGAGTGGCGGTAAACGGTCGAATGAAAACCACGTTCGCGAGTAAGTTAGGGTGGTAAGTTGTTTCAGAATTTTAAGTCACGAAAGACTAGGATGGAGGAAAAGCAGTTTCGAAGGACAGTTTCCAAAATTGTCGACTTCGGACCCCCCCTGCAGATAAAGTTTGGACAACAAAGGAGGGCCGAGAAGCAATGTAGGCCATCGGATCTCGAGGGAGTGTGCGGGATGAAAAATATGTGAATGAGTTTTAATGTGACAAGGTGGAAAGCGATGGTGGGGTCTAGAGTTATGGTAGATATGACATGTGTGGGCTATGGCAAATGAATGAATAAAGTTTGAATATTACAAATAACATTGATATTTAAAATTTATGGTTAATTAAAACCAATCACCATATACACATGTATCCAATGTTTTGACTTAGGATAAAAATCCTATCATGCTCCAATTTCATTTCTCTACCTACCCTTACTTTCCTAACATTTTTTCAATATTAGTCACCCGAGTGCATTTAGACTAGCAACTCAACATTTTCCTTTTAATTTTTAATCTACTTCTATCCCTTATTGCTTCCATTGGCTCAGATTAAACTATTGAGCCAATTTTATTTGCTACCTATTGACAAACAATTTAAATCAAATCCAATCATGATTAAACTGTACAATTGGATTGTATGAACTAGTGTGGCATTTAAACAATCTGCACACAACTTTTATTTGCAAAAATAAACTTTGACTAAGAGTAGTGGCATTTGGATTTGCAACACTTTCAGAATTTATTATTTTTTCTTTTCTTTCTAATCTAACATTTTTTTATTTTTGCCTTCCTTTTTTAGGGCATTTATTCTAACATTTTATTTGATATGGACTTATTCATCAAAATATCCCTAACATTTTTTGATTCAATATTCTTTTTGTCCATATCCTAACTTAACATTTTTTTGAAATGATTTTCATTTTTTGACTAATTGATGCTAACTTACCAAAACCAAAAAATGCTACAACATTGGCTCCAACTGGGGAATTCTTTCTCCTGTAGAATGCAGATAACTTGCAGATCCACATGCCTTCTCCTCGGGCTATGGAGTCTTTGCTGTAAAAAACTCACACTGACAGCTTGAAAAATAAAATAAACCAGACTTTTTATAATGGTAGTAGTCAAATCTACCTCTTAGTACTGAATGTAATCCTTGAGAAACCTTCCATTAACAAGATAAGTGGAATACAACCCATCAAGATTTTGTAGCACAAAAGTGTTGTTTTCCCTTACTTCAGCAATGGCTAATGGTCCAAACCACAGGTTGTCAAACTTGCCATGTTTTCCCTTGTCTTCTCTTCTGGAATCCCATCTTAGAACTATATCACCTTCTTTGAAGTCTCTTAACCTCGCTCTTCTGTCAAACATGCTCTTCATATTATTCTGATACTTTTTCAATTTGTATTGAACTTCATCTATGTTTTCATTTAGTTCAATAATTTGATTTATTCTCCTTGAAAAATCATCAGGTTCATCAGTTGAATCCTGCAAAAACATTAAAATAGGGAAGGCCAAGTTGGTAGGGAAAATTTCATCTTTCCCATAGACTAATTGAAAAGGAGATTTTCCAGTAGGTCTCTTTGGAGTAATCCTGTTTGCCTAGACTGCATAAATTAGATGAGAGTCCAAACTCTTTTTATGATCTGATAAAGTCTTTTTGATCACCTTTATAAAAATTTTATTTGATGATTATGCAAGACCATTACCTTGAGGATAATATGGAGTTTAATGATGTAACAAAATCTGATATTTCTGGAAAAACTCAATCATTTTAACATTGGAAAATGATGTGGCATTGTTAGTAACAATTTGGGTTGGGAAACCAAATCTAGATAAAATGTTTTCTTCAATGAATTTGATTACTACTGAATCAATAGCATTTCTTATTGGAATTTCTTCCACCCATTCGGTAAAGTATTATGTTGTAGTGAGGATCCATCTATGTTGATTTCTTGAAGTGGGATGAATCTCTCCAATAAAATCTAATCCCCATTGGAGAAAAAGTGTTGAGACTATGGTTGGGATCAGTGGAAGAGCTGCTAGTTTTTGCTTACCAGCAAACATCTGACAAGGGACACAACTTTTGACCTTTGGTCCCACTTGTAAGAACAATGCTGGCCAATAAAATCTTTCCTTTAATATATTATATGTTGTTGCTCTCCAAGCATATTTTCCTCCACAAAATCCTGTATGAAACTGATCAATGATTCCTTCTGTCTCTGATTCTGTTAAACATAATAACAAGGTATTTAGTGGTCCTTCCAGTATAGATTTGCATTTATGATACTATACTTGATTGCTTTCAATTTGAGAGTTTTACATTGACTTTTGGAGAATGATGCTGGAAATTCAAAAGGGATCAAGAAATTTACAATATCTTGATACCAATTTGACAAAAGAAATTTCTCATCAATGTGTATAGAGATGGTCTGATCTAAAGGTAAAGGTTCTTGTGGATTCTTTTCTTCAGGATGGTGGGAAGGTTCTTGTGGATTCTCCAATTCTACATGAACATAAGGTTATTGTGGATTCTTCTTATCTGAACTTTGAGAAGGTTCTTGTGTATTCTCCCCTTGTATTTCCAAAATAGAGTTGATGCCCAACACTTTACAGTTGGATCCAGCTTGAAGCTTAGCTAATCCTTGACCCTTTACTAGCTTTGTGGTTTTGATAGTTAGATCAAACTTCAGTATTTGAGTGATCCATATACCTCTCTTCCCATTAGTTTCTGATTGGGTTAAAACAATTTTTACAGCACTGTTAAGAACATAAGCAGTAATAGGTGAATGTAGGACATACATCCTGAATGATTTTAGAGCTTGTATAAGGGCATAGGATTTCTTCTCAATTATGTCATACTTAAGCTTAACATCTCTCATAACCTTACTAAAAAAGGTTATAGGTTGGTCATGGGAATATTCATTCTTTTGTAATAAAACAACAACAAGGGTTGTTTCAAAGGCAAAGGAAAATATACTAAATGGTTTGGTATAATCAGGACTAGCCAAGGTTGGAGCTTCAGTGATATCCTTCTTGATTTGATCAAATGCATACTTGGAAGAGACAATCCATTTAACTTCATGATCCTTTCGGAGCATATCAGTTATGCCTTTTATCATTTCAGCATAATTCGGGATGAATCTCCTTAAAAAATTAATTTTGCCTCAAAAAGCTTGAATCTCCTTCTTATTTCTAGGTAATGACAATGTTTTAATGGCAGATACACGTTTGGGATCAATCACCACTCCTTCCTTTGAAATTATATGGCCTAGTAGTTTTCCTTCTTTGATAGCAAAAAGAGACTTTTTAGGATTCAGGGATATTCCAAATTTCCTACACCTGTCAAAAACCTTCCTCAAGTGTTTTAAATGTTTTTGATCAGAATTAGAAAAAAATAGTTATGTCATCAAGATAAATGACTACAAATTTGTTTACTTGACCCACAAAATCTATGTCCATAGCTCTCTGAAACGTTGCTCCAGCATTGGATAAGCCAAAGGGCATAGTATAATACATAAATTTACCCCAGGGTGTAGTAAAAGTTGTCTTCTCTCTGTCTGTTGGATCAAAATTTATCTAATTGTAACCTGAAAAACCATAAAGCTGGGAAAGTCTTTGTGCTCCTGAAACCATATGAAGTAATTGATCCATTTTGGGTAAAGGATAGTTATCTTTTAATGATGCTTTATTCAAATTCCTAAAGTCCACACAAAGTCTGATTTCCCCATTCTTCTTTCTAATAGGAACTAAATTAGCAACCCAATTAGAGTATCTAAGAGGTAGAATAATTTGGGCATCTAGCATTTTATTAATTTCCTTTTCTACAATTGGTAGAAGAGATGGATTAATCCTCCTAAGTTTCTATTGACAAGGTTTTGCTTCTAGTTTTAAAGGAATCTTATGTTGTATCAGTGATGTATCATAAGTCTTTAGATCAACATAGGTCCATGCAAAAACATCCTTGTATTTTTCAAATAACTTAAGGTATTGAGCTTTGATTTCGAGATCTAAGGATGCACAGATTTTGATATTCTTAATGTCATCATTTGTTCCAATATTTACTTCCTCTGTCAACTTGTGGAGAAATTGACTGTGGGATTCTGAGGACATCATTTTGATCGAACAATTTTTCTAAAGGAATGAGACCTTTGGGAATAAAATTGTTAGACAATTAAATGATATCATGATTGGAAATTTTTGAATTGAAATTTGAATTATCATTTTCATTTGTGTTTTCATTTGTTTCTGTTCTATCTTCATCAATTTGTAGAACTGAAAATTCATCTATAACTTGCAAAAAATATTTTAACTCTTCATCATCTTCAAATATCTGCCAGTATTTTAGATTATCTGGGATGGATGGCTTGTATTTGACTTGTATTTGATAGAGCACATTAGTTTGATCAGGAATTTTAAATGAACTAGCAGAAACAACTAGGGAATCTGCATGAATATTCTGATCCCTTGGGATATAAGTCAAATTAAAAGCATTAAAGAAATTTTCAACTGAATCCCAAACGTAATTTTGATAATATCTAAGCCTATGATGTTTTTTTGGCAAATATTTATAACTTGTTTAACAATGAACTCTCAGTCAGTGAAAACACTCAGGTTTTGTACTTTTAAGATCTTGGCTAACTACAGTCCTAAAAGGAAAGCCTCATATTCAACTACATTATTTGTAGCTTCAAAATCAAGTTTACATGATTATGTAATGTTTTCTTTTTTCGGTGAGATTAATACTACCCCAGGTCCTGCTCTATCCTTTGTACAAGAACCATCAAATAATAACTTCCATACATCAACCTGATTTGGTACAGGACTTTCAATTACATCTTCAATTTTTACTTGAGTTTCATGTGTTTGGTTTGAAGAGAGTTGAAAACAAGCAAAATATTGATCAATTTCATAATTGGGATAGTTCCTTGGTTGATCTATTTTGCAAACAGTGTGCACAAATCTTACCTCTCTATACAACCTTAGTTGTTCTCCCCCATAAACTGTAATAGTGGCATAAGACATGTCCATCTGAAGAGTTCCTCCTAACTTGGCATAGCAAGACCTTGAAAGGAGAATTCCAAATTTGGGAGGGATATCTGTGACAACTATATCTAACCCTACACTTTTTACTGGGATTTGGGGGAGAGTGACTACTAAATCCTTAACTAGTCCTAGACAAGGCACCCTCTTGGAATCAAAGGTGTACAAATCATGATAGGATCTAGTTATGTCGAGATTTAAATGATCCATGATAGTTTTTGGCATGAGATTATGTGATGCTCCTGAATCAAGCATACAATTGTATAGCATGGAATCATTTGTTTTAAGAGTCACATAGAAAGGGGGTACTATTTCATTTATCATATCTGAGCTAGGACCAAAAACAACTGCTGGTTTTTCATCTTAAAGACTAATAATATAACTTTCAGCACCAACCGAGGTTTTTTGTATCCATTTTGAGACTTGATTTTTATATCCAGTGTTTTTGGAAAGTTATGAAAGTGGTACAGGGATTTTAACTCTTTCTAACTCCTTTTCAACATTAAATGCAGTTAAAACAGTTTTTTCAATTTGAGCAGTATCAGTTGACTGATTTAATGGTATAATAATAATTGTCTGAGTTTCAATAGATTTGGTACGAGGTTCAATTGTTGGAGGTTCCTTAGGAGGTCTTAGGGCCAGGTGTAGGTTTAAGATCACATCTGTTGTTAAGGTTTGCAATTAGGAATTCAGAGAAGGCATGGTATTTGGAAGCTTGTGAGGAGTCTTGGTCTTCTTGAACCTACTTTTTTTGAGAGAGAGGAAAAATAGCGGTTTGACCAGAAGTGGTATCCATATTGTTAATATCTTCATTGATAGTCATAGTATTGTCATTAGGTTGTTGATCATCTATCAGTAAAGGAGTTGAAACCTATTGATATTACCAGGCTTTTAAAGAATTTGTAATGGTGGATTTCTTTTGTATTGACCTTGATTTTGATTTTGGGGTCGAGTGACCGTTTGTTGAACTGTTCTAGGTTGAGTATCAATCTTGGAAATTCTATTAGATAGATTTCTAAGAAGTGAAGTTATCTCATCTATTTTAGAATCTTCAGTTTTACTCTTAGAGGAAGTAGAGGCCTCTTGTGTCGGGTCTTTAGCTTTTAAAGTGGCTGAGGCAGCCCTATTTGCTTCCACCTCTATAGAATTAATTTGCATATCTTCAAGAGTCCTTGAAGTTCTTTCTCTTAACATCATAGAAAAATCATCTTCAAAAGCTTTTGAAAACCTAGACTTGGCTGCTGCTACAAGGGGTTTGCAATCAGGGGGCATCTTATGATAAAGTTTGTTGAACCTTTTGATAAAATCAGAGACAGGTTCACCAAAGTTTCTTTTAAGTTCTTCAAACTCTATCAAAAAGTAAAGAGCATATTTCTTCACTCCCCATTGATTTTTGAATATATTTGTTATCTCTTCCCAATTTCTAATGGAATTTGCAGGTAACTGCCTAAACCAAGTTCTCACATTTCCCTCAAGAGATTGAACAAACAACCTCATTTAAACATTTTCTTGTTCTATGTTCATGTTATCTGTAAAGTCTAGAAATGCTTGAAGACGTCCTCAACTGAGGGACCAGGTTCTCCATTATATCTAGGAAGGTGTTTTAAATATCCATTAGGGAAAGCATCAAGGACTGGAGGTAAAACTAAAGCTGCATATCTTGCCTGTACAATGGGTTGGAATGCCATAGTAGAAGATGATGTATGAGATGTTTGTGAAGATGATGATAAAGAAGAGGAAGATGGTGATAGAGGGGGTGAATTACTATGTGGGGGTGAAGAAGGAGGAGATAAAGAAGGTGGAGACGTCCTAAATGATTTCAAAGGAGTCTTAATAACCAACTTGTGGACCTGAGAATGAATATCCTCTTTTGTTTCAAAGAGTGGATTTGAATATATAGCAAAGGTCCCTTCATGTTTCTTAGAAGTAGAAGATTCATGTTGTTTAGAAGTGGAATCAAATGAATAAGTAGTGGGGGATATAAAGTATGTAGGTTTGTGTTCAGGTAAATGAACACCCAAATCAGACTCAAATTTAGGTGATCCTAGTGGAAGTGGGGGTTCTGGATGACATTCAAGTGAATGAATAAGGAAAGCTGATTTGAAATCAACTACCCTATCTAAGATTTCAGCAACCGTAGGTGATAAGTGAGTGTAATCTGGATTGGATGGAATGTTACTATAGGGATCAAATTGTAATATATCTTCTGACTGCAAGGCTGAAGTAGAAGAAGATGGTTGATGTCTCCTTCTAGAACTGGCCCTTCTCACAAGTCTTTCTGTATCTGACAGAGGACTAACAATGTCAAATTCAGAATGGGATCTAGCGTACTTAAAAGGTGCCAGTTTGGCAAAGTGGAGTCGTTAGGTGAAGGATTTTGACCTATCTAGACCTTTAGTCACCTTAAAGGAATAGGAAATATATTGTTGACCCATGAAAACTTAATGAAATTCGAGTCCCCGACAACAACACCAGATTGATGTTGTATCTCTGATATGATAATGGTCAACTATCATGCCAAGGCATCTAAGATATTTGTTTTGCGGGGTTTTGTCTTAATTTTGGAGGACCAATGTGTGAAACAGATTTAAAACAGTCATGCCTAACCTTTTTGAATAGTATTAATATTTTAACAGAGGGCTGCTATTAAAATCCACACAATGATATAGCTTGTCTAGTGATGAGCAGTAATTGAAAGATGATATGACTATTACAGTTTTCAAATAGAAAATTAAATAACCATAAGTAAGAAAACCTTCAAACAATGTTTAGAAAGTTTAACAAAATATGCCTAAGATTACAAAAGATGTTGATGATTTTATGATTTAGAGGGAATTAGTTAAACAAATAGTTTATATAATTCATCCTCTTTAAAGACGATCACTTCAGAAGCTTATAGGAGTAAATTGAAACAAAACTATTCTTACCTGTTTATCTTTGTAAAACTTAAGACTATGAATGTTAAGTATGGAGCATGATTGTTTAGAGGTCTTTGTTTCAGCCGGATGTATACCCCAGGAAGTTTGTACACCCCTCCACGCAGGGGGGTGCGGGGGGAACTTGTCCCCCCCACGGGGGTTCGGGGGCCAGCAGTCCCCTAGCGGGGGTTTCAGGGGCAGCGCCCTCGAAGCTAAAAACAAATGTAAAATTGCCTTGTAAAAGTATAGTAATTTCTAGTCAATCTGGGTTGTTCATTAGGCGGATGATCTGACGGTAGAACATATGTTTAGTTTAGGGTTTTTTGCCCTAGAAGGCAACCCCTCTCTTTGTATGAGGGCATTGTATTTGAGACTGTGTAATAGATGTGTATTCTCCGAGCGAGAAGTAGAGAGTTGAGACTGTGAGAGAAAACACAGGATATTATAGCGGATCTACTGTAGGTTGTGTATCTTCATTTTGCTAGGTAATAGAAAGGAAGGACTGGTTGTTCGGGGTGGACGTAGCCCAAACTGGGTGAACCACATATATCTTTGTTTCTCTTGTTTTATGCATTTTCTGTGTTTATATTTCTGCAATATTTTATGTGTTCCATTGCTCCGTAATATATAATCTTTTAACAACTGGTATGAGAGCTGAAGGTCTATTTGGTTGATAAAATCGCAGGAAATAAGGGTTCCTCATTCAAGTGGGAGCAATGGCGGAAGATGGTAAGTTTAGGGTCGAGAAATTTAAGGGCCAAAACTTGTTGCTGTGGAAGATGCAGATGGAATATTATCTTATCAGAAATATCTATACCTACCATTGGGCGGAAAAACAAAGATGCCGACTGGTATGACAGATGAAGAATGGAACCTTCTCGATAGAAAGGCACTCAGAACAGTACGGTTGTGCCTCGCAGCATCGATCGCCTTCAAAATTTCGAAGGAAACAATGACAGAGGGTTTGATTAAGGCGTTGGAGAAACTATATGCAAAACCCTCGGCCTCAAACAAGGTATTTCTTATGAAACGATTATTTAATATGAAGATGTCGGAAGGTAGATATGTTGCAGACCATTTAAATGATTTTAATACTGTTACAAGTCAGTTATGTTCTGTAGGGTAAACTTTGATGATGAAGTTAGAGATCTGTTATTCTTGTGCTCATTACCAGAAATTTTGAATGGTTTAGTAATGGCCATTAGTAACTCTGTTTCTGGATCTAGTACTTTAAAGTTTGATGATGTTGTCGGTGCTATCCTTAGCAAGGAAACGCAATGGAAAAGCTCTGGTGAGACATCAGGTAATGCTTTGAGTGCAGAGTCTAGGAGAAGAAAAATGGAAAGAGGAAAGAGCTCAGGATATCACAGTAAATCAAGGAAAGGCAGATCCAAGTCCCGATCGGGGATAGTGTGCTGGAAATGTGGAAAGAAATGACACCTAAAGAAAGACTATAGATCTCGGAAGGGAAAAGAAGGAGATGCATAACAAGAAAACAATCATGAAGCAAATGTGACAGGTGAGGTGTTACAAGATGCTTTGATTCTTTCTTTCGAAAATATTACTAATTTATCGGTGGTAGATTTAGGGGCCTCATTCCATGCCACACCTGATAAGAAATACTTTCATGACTATGTTCAAGGAGATTTGGACAAGTTCGTTTGGGTGATGATAAACCCTGTAAAATTTTTGGAATGGGTAAGGTTCTTGTAAAATAGCAGAATGGAAACCAATGGCTACTAAAGGAGGTAAGGCATGTTCCAGATCTAAACAAAAATTTGATTTCAATAGGGCAGTTAGGCGGTGAATTTTGTGTGACAACTTTCACAGATAAAGCTTGGAAGGTCACCAAAGGAGCCCTGGTAATAGAAAAAGGCGAAAAGGTTGATACATTGTATTTATGCAATGGTATTTCTAACTCTGTTAATGCTTTAAATTCCAAAGGAGCAGATGCAGCATTATGGCATCATAGGCTCGGAAACATGAGTGAAAAGGGGATGAAGATTCTTCACTCAAGGAATTTTTTGTCGGGTTTGAAGAATGTTGATTTGGACTTCTATGAGAATTGCATTTATGGAAAACAAAAGAGAGTCAGATTTCTCAGAGTTGGGAAATAAAAGAAGAGTGAAAAATTAGAGCTTGTGCATACAAATGTATGGGGACCTGCTCAGGTATCATTTCTCGGTGGTTCTCGTTATTATGTTACTTTTATTGATGATGCAACTAGAAAAAAATTGGATTTATTGCGTTAAGAATAAATCTGATGTATTTGATACTTTTAAGAAATGGAAAGCTTTGGTTGAGATTGAGACAGGAAAGAAATTGAAGTGTCTTAGATCAAACAATGGAGGTGAATATTGCAACAAAGAGTTTGATAGGTACTGTTCAGAGCATGGAATTCGCAGAGAGAAGACAATTCCAAGAACACCACAAGAAAATGGTGTGTCAGAAAGATGAACAGAACAATCATGGAGCATGCAAGGTGCATGAGATTGCATGCAGGATTGCCTTTACATTTTTGGGGAGATGTTGTAGATACTGATGTTTATATAATAAATAGAGGGCCTTCAAGTTCCTTGGATGGTGGTGTTCCAGAGGAAACATGGACAGGTAAAAAGGTAAACTACTCTTTTTTAAAGCCTTTTGGTTGTGAGGCCTTTGTCCATATTGATAAAGAAAATAGAACAAAGCTTGAGGCAAAGTCAAAGAAATGTACCTTTGTTGGATATGGTGTTAATGATTTTGGTTATCGCTTATATGATTACGAAAATCACAAAATCATTAGGAGCAGAGATGTAATATTCAATGAAAAGGTCTTGTATAAGAATCAGTTGCATGAAAAGAAACAGGAAAAAGAAAACAAGGAATACATAGTTCTTGATGAAATCACTGAAAAAGTAAAGGTGCGTGAAAATAATAATAATCAACAACCACAACAAAAACAACCACCACAATAGCAACAGGCGCCCCAAACACCTAAAAGTGGTGTTGGAAGATCTACCAGGATAAGCAGACCCCCTGAACAATACTCTTCTTCATTATATTATTTATTGTTGACTGATTCCGGTGAACCCAAATGTTATGAAGAAGCCATGTAGGTTGAAAGCAGGAAGAAGTGGGAGGTAGCCATGGAAGAAGAGATGGACTCCTTAATGCATAACCAAACTTGGGACTTAGTCAGGTTTCCTGCAGGAAAAACTACATTGAAGAATAAATGGGTTTACAGGCTAAAGGAAGAAGATGGAGGAAAACAAAGGTACAAAGCTAGACTTGTGGTGAAGGGGTTTGCACAGAAGAAAGGTATTGATTTTGATGAAATATTTTCTCCTATTGTTAAAATGACTTCAATTAGAACTATTTTAAATCTAGTAGCAATTGAAGATTTGCATCTTGAGAAGTTAGATGTAAAGACAACCTTTCTCCATGAGGATTTGGAGGAAGAGATATATATGCAGCAACCACAAGGATATGAAGTGAAAGGGAAGGAGAAACTAGTGTGCAGGTTGAAGAAGAGCTTGTATGGCTTAAAACAGGCTCCAAGGCGGTGGTATCTAAAATTTGACAAGTTTATGTCTGAACAAGGCTATACTAGATTTCACTCTGATCATTGTGTTTACCTAAAAAAGCAAAATGATGGAAGCTATATTATATTGTTATTGTATGTAGATGACATGCTTGTTGCAGGGTCTAACATGCAGGAAATAAATGTGCTCAAAAGAAAATTGGCAAATTCATCTGCAATGAAGGATTTGGGAGTTGCAAAACAAAGCCTTGGTATGAGAATAACTAGAGACAGGAACAATCGTAAATTAACATTGTCTCAGAATGAGTACATACAAAAGGTGTTGAAAAGATTTAATATGCACAATGCAAAACCAGTTAGTACACCTTTTGCTAGCCATTTCAAACATAGTAAGGAAATGTTCCCAAAGACCCAAGGAGACATGGATTATATGTCTAAAGTTCCATATGCATCAGCATTTGGAAGCTTAATGTATGCAATGGTCTGCACAAGGCCTGCTATTGCACATGCAGTGGGAGTTGTAAGCAGGTACATGAACAATCCAGGAAAGGAACATTGGATGGCAGTGAAATGGATTCTAAAATATTTGAAAGGTACCACAAATCAAGAATTATGCTTTGGTGGTTCAAACATTTCTCTACAGGGATATGTTGATGCAGATATGGCAGGTGATAGAGATAACATGAGGAGCACTACATGATATGTATTTACTGTAGGTGGAACAACTGTTAGTTGGGTTTCAAAAATCCAAAGTTTTGTTGCACTTTCAACAACAGAAGCAGAGTATGTTGCTGCTATAGAGGCTAGTAAAGAAATGATTTGGTTACAAAGGTTTATGGGTGAATTGGGTATGGAACATGATATGGGCACATTATACAGTGATAGCCAAAGTGTCATTGATCTTGCAAAGAAATTAGCATTTCATTCCAGGACTAAACACATACAGCTCAAGTACCATTTCATACGATCAATCTTGGAAGATGGAGAGTTGAAGCTGGAAAAGATACACACTAGCCAGAATCCTGCAGATATGCTAACAAAAGTTCTAACCAGGGAGAAACTGAGAATATGCTTAGTTTCAATTGGTCTTCAAGGATGACGATGAAGATGAGAAATAGCCAGGTCCAAAAAGGAGTCATTATCCAGCAAATGAAGCAGCGGTGGAGTTGCTACAATCATTCTCCAAGTGGGAGATTATTAAGTATGGAGCATGATTGTTTAGAGGTCTTTGTTTCAGCCAGATGTATACCCCAGGAAGTTTGTACACCCCTCCACGCGGGGGGATGCGGGGGGGCCAATCCCCCCTGGCTAGGGGGTCTAGGGGCCAGCGGTCCCCCGGCGAGGGTTTCGGGGGCACAAATGTAAAATTGCCTTGTAAAAGTATAGTAATTTCTAGTCAATCTGGGCCGTTCATTAGGCAGATGATTTGATGGTAGAACTTATGTTTAGTTTAGGGTTTTTCCCTAGAAGGCAACCCCTCTCATTTTATGAGGTCATTGTATTTGAGCCTGTGTAATAGATGTGTATTCTCTGAGTGAGAAGTAGAGAGGTGAGAATGTGAGAGAAAACAGAGGATATTACAACGAATCTGTTGTAGGTTGCGTCTCTTCATTTTGTTGGATAATAGAAAGGAAGGACTGGCTGTTCGGGGTGGACGTAGCCCAAACTGGGTGAACCACGTATATCTGTGTCTCTCTTGTTTTATGCGTTTTCTGTGTTTATATTTTTGCAATATTTTATGTGTTCCATTGCTCCGTAATATATAATTTTCTAACAATGAAGAAAGAACACAATGAATGAAATTTGGAAAACTTACAGGGAACATAAAACTGTATGAATCAAAACTCAGAATCCTTTGCTTTGCTATTAACGATTCAGAAAAAGCTAAGTACATTTAATGCTTACAAATGTTTCATCAAGGGTGCAACCCATTAATAACTTCTGGAAGGGAGTTATTTATACAATCTTAGAGCTAAGAAAATATCTTCAAGAAATTAAAAAAAATAGATCAATACAAAATCAGGAATATAAACTGATAATCGATCTGTCACTATTTTGGTGTTGAGTTGTTGATGCCTATTCCTAGAAAAGTTGAAAATTGCTAAACTGTTTATGGTTGTTTCTAGAAATACTGAATGTTGTTTGATCGTCTTTTCAGTCAAGTAAATCAGTTAACTGTTCCCAACGTTTCTTATCTAGGATAGATAACTTAGTTACCCTTCGATAAACTTCATCCATTTCTGTATATTTAGTAAAAGTTGGTTTTACTAAAAATATATGTCTAATTTCATTTAGGATGAAAAAGGTATCTTTGAGTGCATTAAGCACAACCCTTGGTGTTGTTGCACCTCTTATGTTTGAAACTGAAGCTGCATTGGTACCGACCTCTGTAATATTTGAACATAATCTTCAATGGGCATTAATCTATCATTTATTACACGCATAGAGGGCAAACCCTTATTGGTCAAGGGTTATAACCTGTTGAAAAATCGTTGAAATATGACATTAACGCTATTGCATTTTCCCTCCAACTGAAGAATGAGGTTTTTTTTTGTAATGGTCTTCTTCACTTCCAGTATGGTTGTTGTCCTGTCGTTTATACCTAATTCTTCAAGCTCATAGCTGTCTTTAGAGTTCAGAAACTTGATTATCTCAATGGCAACTTTTGGCATGTCCTCAAGTTTCTTGGAGATAGTTTCAATAGCTTTGTGAGCTTTCTCCAACAATTCTTTTTTATCAAAGATTATATTGATATAACGCCAAATATCCTTGATTGATTCAGTAATCTCTTCCCATAAAATATCCTTTTCCAAACCCAGTTTGTTCCAAGGTAAGATTCTTTGATTTATTTATGCAATACTTCAATTTGACTTTTTGCCCTCTCCAACTCAGCTGCATGTGAACTGTCTACAACTGCTTTCATTTGTTTTAATTCCTTCAGTTCATCTTGGAACTTCTTGATTTCTATTGTTTGAATGGGCAAGTTCTAAATAGCTTCAGCAAGTTATTCAACTCCTCTTGTTGTACATGCAGTTGCTATTGTGCTTGAAGTAGAAACTCTGGTCATAGAGACTGCTGCAAGAGGAACTACATCCATTGGAATTTGAGACCTTTTCACAGCTTCCTTTTTCTCTTTGACCAATTTCTCCATTTTCTCCTCCATCTTTTTTATTTGCAAATTTTGTTCCATGTGTAGGTTTTAACCCCGTATAGAAATTACCTGCATACGATTCTAGAACACAGAAAATAAACAATGCGAGAACATAACACATAAAACACATATACACAGAGTTTCCCCTGGATCCCAAAATCGGGATTACCAGCTTGATTTTTCATTATGTTCCTTTCAATGTTACAATACATATTTATACATGCCAAAGCATCCAATACCATGGAATGAAAACCATCGCATCTAAAACGATGGACCGAAAACCATCACGTCCAAAACCATGTACGAAAATCATGCACAAAACTGTAGGTATGTCTGCCCAACCTAGCATAGGGTCCAAAACCAAAATTTTCCGAGGCGCTGCCCCGGACGCCATAGAGTGGGGTTACCTACACCCCTCAAACCCCCTGTGACTCCCCCTACTATGCAATTGGTGCAACGAAGGGGGGGCTTCGCCCCCCTTCTAACCCCTTGGTTAACTATGTGGGCTAGTCGTGGAAAGAATATAACATAACCCAACATTCTCCCACTTGTTGTTTTCTTTCCACAGGGGCCCACAAGAGAGCTTAGTCATTTATCCAGCCCTGCAACACCCATTGTTTCTCTTCACCAAGAGAACTTCTCAGAGCTCACAAATTTTGTTAATGCATCTGCAGTATTCTTCAAAGCGTCCACCTTTACCAACAACACCTTTTTGTCTTCTATCATATCCCTCACAAAGTGATACTGAACATCAATTTGCTTTGTCTGTGAATGATATGCAGGGTTCTTTGCCAAGAAAATTTCACTTTGGCTGACACAGTCTATCCTTATAGCTCCCTGTACTAACCCCATATTTGAACACAACATCTACAACCAAATTTATTCCTTGCTTGCATGAGTGGCTACCATGTATTCTACCTTTGTAGTTGATAGTGCCACTACAGGTTGTTTCTTACTCATCCAATTGACTGCACATCCAAATAGGTTAAACACATACCCACTTGTAGATCTTCTCTGATCCAGATCTCCAGCCCAGTCTGCATCAACAAAGCCAAGAATATCCAAAACTCTGTCCAATACTGGTCTTCCTTGGTAGCACAAACCATAGTCATTAGTACCACGCAAATACTTGAAAACCCACTTCACTGCTATCCAGTGCTCCTTCCCTGGTTTTGACATAAACCTGCTCAATACTCCCACTGCATGTGCAATGTATGGTCTAGTACAGACCATTGCATACATCAGGCTACCGACTTCACTTGCATATGGAACATGGGACATGTCCTCTTCCTCTTCTTATGTCTTGGGACACTGTTTAACAAATAACTTTACACCTACAGGAATAGGAACCTTCACCGG
Source organism: Pinus tabuliformis (assembly GCA_031772625.1). Classification (NCBI taxonomy): domain Eukaryota; kingdom Viridiplantae; phylum Streptophyta; class Pinopsida; order Pinales; family Pinaceae; genus Pinus; species Pinus tabuliformis. Next base: position 780,768,583 of record CM062806.1, on the reverse strand, counting down.
TTTACTATCTTGGATATCAAACCTCTGTAATATTTTCTCGACATACTTCCTCTGGTTTAACCAGAGATTCCTCTTTGTCCGATCTCTTTTAATTTCCATGCCTAAAATATAGTTTTCAGCACCAAGATGTTTCATGTCAAATTTGGAGGACAAATGGGTCTTCAAATCCTGGATAATTTCTTTGTCATTTCCAACTAGAAACATATCATCCACATACAAGACCAGATAAATAACACAGTCACCAATTAATTTAAAATACACACAGTGAGCTGCTTTGCTTCTGGTGAAGCCAAGTCCCCATATAAATGTATCAAATTTCTGATACCACATCCTTGGTGACTGTTTTAACCCATATAGAGACTTCTTTAACTTGCGTACCAGTTCTTTCTTACCCTTCACCGCAAAGCCTTCAGGTTTCCTCATGTAGATATCCTCTTCCAAATCCCTGTGAAGAAATGTTTTCTTCACATCCATCTATTCTACCTCAAAATCAAAAGCATCAACAAGAGATAAAAGTAACCTAATAGAAGTTACCTTGGCAACAAGAGAAAAAATATCACCAAAATCAATTCCCGACACCTGGGAATAACCTTTTGCTACCAACTGAGCTTTGTATTTCTCGACCTTTCCTTCTGCATTTGTCTTCTTCTTGAACACCCATTTGTTGCCAATGGGTTTCCTTCCAGCCGGAAACTCCACCAGATCCCAAGCCTCATTTTTGTGCAAAGATTCCATTTCATAAGCCATGGCCTCTTTCCAGAGTTTTCCATCCTCTGAATCTACTGCTTCCTTCACAGTTCTAGGATCACCATCAGTAATAGATAAAGAAAAATTTGAACAGAAAGAAAATGGAATATAACTTTCTTGCTGCCTTCTTTCTCGAACTGATCTTCTCACACCCGGAGTTTGTGGCTCTTCATCTTCTGATTCCTCCTCTACTGTAGAGTCTAATTCTTCCTCCTTTAGCTCAAACTTTATCTTCTCAAGTTCCTTTGGTTGGACTTCATGTTTAATAACATATTTCACCTCTTTGAGCACCACATCTCAGTTGTACACAACCTTCCTTGTTACTGGGTTCGAAATCTTATAACCCTTTAAACCATCCTTATTCCCAATAAAGATGCACTTTTCAGATTTACTATCCAACTTGGTTCGTTTCTCCTTTGGAACTTGTACATATGCATCACATCCAAATACCCTCAGATGTGAAAGAGAGGGTTTCTTACCAGTCCATACCTCTTGTGGAGTCTTATCCTCCAACGCTAATGAAGGTGATCTATTGACCAGGTAACATGCTGTCTCTACCGCCTCTGCCCAAAATTCTTGTCCTAACCTGGCACCACTGAGCATGCTTCTTTCCCTTTCCATCAATGTCTTGTTCATTCTTTCTGCAACTCCATTTTGCTAAGGTGTATATGGAGTAGTCTTTTGCCATGCTATACCACACTTCTTACAAAATTCTTCAAATTCCTTACTACAAAACTCTGCACCGTTATCTGTCCTCAGCACCTTTATCTTCTTCTCTGTCTGGTTTTCCACCAGAGCCTTCAATTCTTTAAACCTATCAAAGACTTCAGATTTCTTCTTAAGGAAATATATCCATGTATTCCTTGAGAAGTCATCTATAAATGATACATAGTACACGGACTTACCCAGTGATGGAACCTTCACAGGTCCAAACACATCACTATGCACAAGCTCTACTATATTTTTCGCCCTCTTACCACCATAGGGGAAACTCACTGATTCTACTTCTGAGATACACAATTTTCACATAAATCAAAATCCAGAGAGCTATTACTCATACCTTATACCATACCTTTACCATGAAGTATTTGAAGGCCCTTCTCTCCAACATGTCCAAGCCTTTGATGCCACAACATGGTCTTCTCTCCAGAGACCACTAGATTTTCTGCTCTACTTTTAGGAACCACATAACTATTGCACCCATCAACAATAGTGCTACCTTGCAGCTTGTACGAAGTTCCAATCTGAACTCCCCACATCAATACCAGTGCCCCCCGAACCATCTTGCAGGTATCCTTATCGAACACTATTTTTACACCTACATCATCCAGCTTTCTTACAGAAATCAGATTTCTAGCCAATGCAGGAGTATGTAGAACACCCGAAAGTGTTCTAAGCCTTATACCTTACAACTTCAACTTTAATTTTCCGCGACCAACGATTCTAGCCTTCCTATCATCCCCTAAGAAAGCATCACCACCATCATATTTCTCATATTCACAGAACCACTCTCTATGGGGAGTGAAGTGAAAGGATGCACCTGAGTCAATCAACCATGCCTCATGATCTACATGTGTACTTGAAGAAGCCAAGTACACATCCCCACCTTCATCTAAGGTGGTTTTTGCCTCCGTAGAAGGAGCATCATCAGATCCATTTCCTTTATCAGGAGCTTTAGATTTACAGTCCCTTTTGTAGTGCCCATCATTTCCGCATTTCCAGCACGCCACCTTTACAGGTTTTCCTGGAGATTTAGATCTCCCTCTAGATTTAGATCTCCCACTCGATGACTTATTTTTGTTTCTGTTCTAGGACCTTCCTCGTACAGACAAGGCATCACCATTCTGGCTCTCCATATTTTTCTGTCTCATCTCCTCTATCAGCAAGGATGAGACTATTTCATCAAACTGCAAGGCAGTCGTATTGCTACCTATTACAATAACCAGACTATCCCACGAATCTGGTAGAGAACACAACAAACTGATGCACTTCTCTTCATCTGAAATTTTAATATCAACAGACAATAACTGACTTACCATAGTATTAAACGCATTCAGATGCTCTGTCACCGAGTCTCTGATCTGAAAATGAGATCTTAGACTATTATTAAGGTATTACAGACTCATGTGCATGGATTTTCCTATATTACTTAGTGCAATGGATCGATAAGATTGCGAATAACATAGACAATGAAGCAGTTAAAGAAACATAATAGACAAACACACACAACACAACAAGTTTAATCTGTATTTCACCCAAAACTCCTGGGCTACGTCCCCTGGTCCAGCCTTCAGTGGTGACCTCTCTATTATGTCTTCAAGAGCAGATTTTTACGAAATGTGAGCTCAAATTGAGTCTCAACATAACAGATACAAAAAAGCAGGAGTTTTGCTTGAATCCCTCATGCCTCTCTGAGTATAAAGACTTGTTCTCTCACTCTCTATCTCTGTCTTCCCTCTGTCTCAGCACTACTTGTCTCTGTCTTCTATCTTCTGTTGCTTTTAAGCCAATCATCACTGTCTGCTCGTTTCCTCTTCTGGGCTCTCTGGCTTCCTGGCGTCTATCCGCTCAAATCCCCCTCTGAGCATTAGCAATCATTTCTAAATGCCTTCAGGGATGGTGGCCACCTATTCTGTAATAGAAGGACCATCGACGCCTTTGAAATACTCAGAATAATTATTCTCTGTCTACACAAAGAAATATACTAAAACATGGGAAAATCTGCCAACCTTTCGTTTATCGGATTTGAAATATTATAAATTTTTCCTTATAACTCCATTGGGTCTGCCTTTATATCGCTATCACATCTCCACCGTTGATCTGAGTGATCTTGATCCAACAATCGAGATTCATTTCGGGTGGCTCATGCGTATGGGGGTTAACCACCCAAAAAGGGTGGTTTTCTCTCTCCGACGCTTGGCCACGTGCTAGCCAGTGTATGGGCTCAGGCAGATCCCGACCAATACCACTTACTACCTACAGCCCACCCGAAATCCTGCTTGTTACGGAACTCAAAATATATATTTGCATGTATAAACCTTTTCGGGTCCATTTTATCGCTTTATTCACATTTCCTTTGTTTTTCATTTATTTAACGAAAATGCTAAATACATTAAAAAAACCCTTTTACCGAACTTGAAATATTATCAAATTTCATCCATAATCCTGTCGGGTCTGTTTTCATTGCATCGGCATTTTGTTCTTTGCATTTCGTTTATTTAACGAAAACGCAAAATACAAAGGAAAACCCTATTTTTCAGAACTCAAAATATATGTGTTTTCATTTATAAACCCGTCGGGTCTGGCTATCACAATCGCATGTATCGGCCCCACTCCTTACTGTTGCTTCGATGCGATACGTTGCTATCACATATCGCATAGTCCCTGGGCCGTTTGGTAAGCGCTCTTTTTATTTTTCTGACGCGACATTGCAAGTTAACCTGGGCCGTTGATCTGCGTGCTTAATCGACGGTCCTCGTTGACCCGCACTAATTATTGTCGCAAACTTCACATGATTTCCTCAGATATCCTCCACCTGCCTTCGCCGATTACGATATGTCAATCGGATCCAGACCGTTGATTGGCCAGATTCGATGGCTCTCGTGCAAAGTAGTTTTAGGCCCCCGACAGCTCTATTTTTCAATGTTTTTAAGGCCCAATAGTGTTATCTGCATTTTTTAAAGGTTTTCCCCTTGTGATAGTTTTTAACTATGTGAAGACTTAGAGGGTTTTAGGATTCATTTGGATCACGCCTTCCCATTGAAAATGCTTTTAGACCACCAAAAGTTGGTTTTTAAGCATCAATCAAGTGAGGATATAACTTCCTCACTTGTCTAATCTCTATCCATCCTGCACTGCTTGGTTTTGAACCTTTGAGTCTGATTCTGAGGTACACAACATCCCCTCTGTGCGTAGTTCTCACCTTCCTGTCCAGAACTGTATCTTCCTGCAACTCATTGAGATATTAAGACAACAGATCATTAATAGAAGGAAACTGACTTTTCTCTTCGGGATCTTCAATCAATGAAGGTTCAAACAGTCTCAAGTTATCTGCATTAACTACTGAATAGATGTGCATGTAAGCTAGAAAATCAAGGCGAAAAGTGTTCTCACCAATTTTCTCAAGTATCTTGAAAGGCCCATACCTTATTGGCTTCAGCTTCTTACCTTCACCTTGCATTCTGTCTTTGCTAATGTACAACCAGACTTGATCACCAACTTGGAAGCTATGCTCAATTTGATGCTTATCATGCCTTGCCTTGTACTTGGCCTGGCTTCTCTCCAACTGTTCCTGCATTGCTTGGTGAATTTCTTGGATCTATTCAATGAACTTGGTTGCTTTATCCACATCACTGTGTCCATCAACTGCTATGTCTTTACTAAAGACAAAATCCAAGGGAGACCTTGGTGTAAAACCAAAACAAGTCTCAAAAGGAGATCTCTATGTAGAAGAGTGTTTAGCACGGTTGTAAGCATGTTGCACATAACATAAATGTTCATCCCAAAGCTTGGGATGCTTGCTGCAATAGCCCCTGAGCAACTAGATCACTGTCCTATTGACCACCTCTATTTGGCCATCTGTTTATGGATGAAATGCTGTGCTCTTTTTCAATCTGGTGTCCATCAACTCCCATAGACTTGACCAAAACTTCCCAACAAATCGGGAATCTCAATCAGATACAATAGAAGTGGGTAACCCAAAATAAACCCATACATGTTGAAAGAACAACTTTGTTGTTTGTTCAGCTGTAATTTGCTTGTTACAAGGTATTAAAATACACATTTTGCTGAAATTGTCCACAATAACATATAAATGACCTTTTATAGATTTTGGCAATTCCCCGACAAAGTCCATGGAAACACTTTCCCAAGGATTAGAAGGAACTGGAAGTGGAGTTTACAACCCTAGTTTTCTATTGCTGGGCTTGCTTTTAGCACACATGGTACACCCTTTAATATATCTAGAAATTGTTTCATGCATTCTTGGCCAATAACAGAACCTTTGCAGCTGTGCAACTGTTTTACTTACACCAAAATGACCTGATATTAGAGAAGTATGTGCTTCTTGGATTATGTTAACTCTTTCAGTTTGAGGAATGCATAACTTTTCCAAATGATACAAGAGTTGGTCCTTAACATAATAATCCAATTCTTCTACTTGTTTGCCATGACTTAAAGTTGCATATACATCTTTAAAATCTACATCTTGAGCATATTGTTCAATGTAGCTTTCATGTAGCATACTAAGTTATGCTTAAGTATAGTATATGCATTTATGATGTGTATGACTTTATTATATTTGATGACAAGATGAAACTGTTGTAGAAAACCCATCCACCTATAGTGTCTTGATTGCTGCAATTTAGTTTGTGAGTGAAAATATTGAAGTGGTTGATGATCTATATGTATAATTGTTTCTTTGCCCAATAGGTAATGTTTCCACTTTTTCACACTCTACATTAATGCATACAATTATTTATCATATGTGGGATAATTAACTACTACAAAATTAAATGTCTCAGAATGATAACATATGGGTTTACCATGTTGCATCAACATTGCTTCCATGGCATAGTCATTGGCATCTGTTCAATCTCAAATGGTCGTTGAAGATCTGGCAGTGCTAGTACTAGTGCTGTACCAATTTTTTCTTTCAAGGTGTCGAAGGCTTTCCACTATTTGCCTCCCCACTGAAACACCTTGTTCAATCCTGGCAAAGCATGTAAGAGAGTTGCAATCAAGGAAAAGTTAGCAATAAACTTTCTCCAATATTGTGTTGCTCCTAGGAAACTCCTAACTTCTATAGCAGATTTGGGTTTAGGCCAGTTCACAATGACTTCAACCTTAGAGGGATCTATCTTCAATTCACCACCCCCTACAATATGACCCAAATAATTTAAAGATGTTTTGCCAAATTCAAATTTTGATAGCTTCACATAGAGATTTTCTCTTTTCAAAACATCTAAAGTCTGCTTCACATGCTTCAAATGTTCTTCCCATGTTTTACTGAAAACAAGAATGTCATATAAATATACAATTACAAAATCATCAATAAAAGGTCTGAGTACGTCATTCATAACTCTCATGAAAGTGGAAGGAGCATTAGTTAAGCCAAAAGTCATAACTAGCCATTCATACAGCCCTTTCCTTGTTTTGAAAGCAGTATTCCATGCATCTTGTTCTGCTACTCTGACCTGATGATATCCACTACGCAAGTCCAACTTGTAAAAGTAAACTGCTTCTTTCAATTGATCTAATAGATCATCTATGTGAGGAAGAGGATAACGATTCTTGATCGTTATTTTATTCAATGCTCTGTAATCAATGCACATCCTCCACGAACCATCTTTCTTTCTCACCAACACAATTGGAGATCCACATGGTGATGTGCTTGGTCTGATGAACCCTTTATCAAGTAGCTCATGTACCTGCTTCTTTATCTCTTCATTCTCTAAAGCGGATAACCTGCACATTCTGATGCTAGGCAATGGAGCATCTTGCTGCAAATGAATATCATGTACTATTTCCCATTTGGGTGGCAGACCTTTAGGTTCTTGAAATAGGATATCATATTTTGAAACAACTTTTTCTAAACCAACTTTCTGTTTAGCATCACAACCTTCAAATGCATTGGTTTTATTAGGGGTCTTTTCCTTTACAACCATTAGTAAAAATTGCTTGCATGAATTTACAATTCTTTTCATCTGCCCTAAGTTTATGAGAGTGTAGTTATTTTTGAGCTGATGAGCTCTTACAATATATTCTATTCCATCTTTTGTGAGTTGATACTTATTTTTAGTTCTATATAAAATGACTTTTCTATCATACAAGTAAGGACTTCCTAAAACAATACCACATATATCCAAGGGAACTATATCCAACTCAACCTCATCTACAAAAGTTGACCCAATAGAAAACCTAAGTTTACATTGTCTAGTCACTTGTAGCTTTGCTTTATCACATACCCAACCTAATGGATATGGCTTCTTGTGATGTGTTGTTAGTAAGCCCAACTTATTTACAATTGTTTCAAAAATCAAGTTTACTTGCGAACCACTATCAAATAAAGTATCAATCTTTTGGTGCTTGGAAAGAACTCTAATATGAAAAAGCTCATGTCTTTTCCTCTCATTATCTTCATTATCAATAGATTGTGTAGAATTACTTGTAGATGCTTCAGAATTTTTACCTTTTATACCTGTGGTTGTGACTGTTGTTTCATCACCTGAGTCTGACCCCAAATATTTTTGAATAGCAGCAACAGTCTTCTTCTTTTTACCACCGAACTTCTTGGGTTTCAGCTCCGGATGCAAAGACCAATAGTGTTCATCATCGTGTCCATCCTTCTTGTAGTGAGTGCATGAAGGTTTATCTTTCTGTACAGTGTTTGTCTTCCTTTCCTTCCATTTTTTCTTCTTCTTTTCCTTGTTCTTGCTTGCAAATGGTTTTGATGATCCCCTAATCTCTCGATTCACATTCTTGCCTCTAGCCTCTAGATGTGTAGCCTGAACTGATACATCATCTAGGCTAGTGGGATCAAACATGAGAATGGTGTGCCTCAAACAGTTATGCAAACCACCTATATACTTCAGCAAAGTTTCAGGTGAGTCTAGAGAAATGCCTAGAGTTAAAGCTCTTTTTCTAAATTCTTTGGTATAGCTTTGTACACTTTGGCCCTTTAATTGGTGAAGAGTTTGCCAACTCATTATTGCTTGCTGCATATAAACTAGTGCATAGAATTGTTTTTTAATGGTAGAAACAAATTCATTCCAGGTAGAAAGAATTTTACCATGCTTCTTCAAATCAGCTTGTGTCCTTCCTTCCCACCACACTAGGGTAGTTCCTCCAAGGCGAAGGCTAGCCAGCTGAATGTTTCTCCTCTCTGAATCAATGTTCTACACCCTGCAATATACATCAATCTATCTAATCCAGTTATCTAGCTTTTCTACATTTAATTCTTCATCATAGTTTGGCAAATAAAATTTCACATCTAATTTAATCACATATGTTTTCTTATTTTTCTTTTCAGGGCTAGGAGATGAGGATGATGGAGGTGATGGTGGAGGATATGATGGAGGAAGATTTTCCCCTTTCCCTTTGCCCTCTGGGGCATCTAGAGAAGTTTCTTCTGCTCCTTTGTCTTGTTTGAAGGTTGAAGTACTTTCACCTCTACGTTTTTTAAATTCTCGATACATCTCTGCCACCATGGCTCTCATGGTCATGAAATTTTCCATGAACTGATATTTTGATTCCGATGGGGTTTGTTCTGCCATTCTCCTCCTAGGATAGACTCTTCCAATTTCTAGATTAGCCTCGACAAGTTCTCCTTCTCCTAGTTTGAGCTTTGACCTAGTTAGCATTCAACAATCCAGCACAAGCTTGTCTAACCTTAGCAAACCTAAAGCTATGATACCACTTGATCTGAAAATGAGATATTAGACTAATATTGAGGTATTACAGACTCATGTGCATGGATTTGCCTATATTACTTAGTGCAATGGATTGATAAGATTGCGAATAAAATAGACAATGAAGCAGTTAAAGAAACATAATAGACAAACACACACAACACAACAAGTTTAATCTGGAGTTCACTTAAAACTCTTGGGCTACGTCTCCTAGTCCAGCCTTCAGTGGTGACCTCTCTATTATGTCTTCAAGAGCAGAGTTTTACAAAATGTGAGCTCAAATTGAGTCTCAACACAACATATACAAAACAACAGGAGTTTTGCTTGAATCCCTGAAGCCTCTCTGAGTACACAGACTCATTCTCTCACTCTCTGTCTCTGTCTTCCCTCTGTCTTAGCACTACTTGTCTCTGTCTTCTGTCTTTTGTGGCTTTTAAGCCAATTGGCACTATCTGTTCGTTTCCTCTTCTGGGCTCTCTAGCTTTTCGGCCTCTGTCCACTCAAATCCCCATCTTAGCGTTAGAAATCATTTCTAAACACCTTTAGGGATGATGGCCACCTGTTCTGTAACGGAAGGACCATCAGTGCCTTTGAAATCCTCAGAATAGTTTTCTCTATCTACACAAAGAAATACACTAAAACACAGGAAAATTCGCCAATCTGTCATTTATCAAATTTGAAATATTATAAATTTTGCCTTATAACTCCATCGGGTCCGCCTTTATATCGCTATCGCATCCCCATCGTTGATTTGAGTGATCTTGATCTAACGGTTGAGATTCATTTCGGGCAGCTCATGCGTACGAGGGTTAACTGCCCAAAAAGGGTGGTTTGCTCTCTCCGGCGCTTGGCCAGTTGGCAGCCAGTGTATGGGTTCGGGCAGAGCCCAGACAATACCACTTACTGCCTACAACCTGCCTAAAATCCCGCTTGTTACGGAACTCAAAATATATATATCTGCATGTCTAAACCTTTTCGGGTCTGTTTTATCACTTTATTCACATTTCCTTTGTTTTTCGTTTATTTAACGAAAATGAAAAATACATCGAAAAAACCCTTTTACCGGACTTGAAATATTATCAAATTTCATCCATAATCATGTCGGGTCCGTTTTCATTACATTAGCGCTTTGTTCTTTGCATTTTGTTTATTTAACGAAAACACGAAATACAAAGGAAAACCCTATTTTCCGGAACTCAAAATATATGTGCTTTCATTTTTAAACTTGTCGGGTCCAGCTATCGTAGTCACATGTATCAGCCTCGCTCCTTACTGTTGCTTCGATGCGATACGTTGCAATCGCATATCGCATAGTCCCCGGGCCGTTTGGTAAGTGCTCTTTGTATTTTGCCAACGCGACATTGCGAGTTAACCTGGGCCGTTGATCTGCGTGCTTGATCGATGGTCCTCGTTGACCCGTGTTGATCACTGTTGCAACCTTCACATGATTGCCTCTGATAACCTCCACCTACCTTTGCCGATTGCGATATGCTGATCGGATCTGGACCGTTGATCGGCTAGATCCGACAACTCTCATTCAAAGTAGTTTTAAGCCCTCGATAACTCTGTTTTTCAATGTTTTTAAGCCCCGATAGTGTTATCTGCATTTTTTAAAGGTTTTCCCCTTGCGATAGTTTTTAACTATGTGAAGAGGTAGAGGGTTTTAGGATCCATTTGGATCAGTCTCCATCTTTCATCCTCAGGTTATACAACTTTTTCCGTAGGAACAATTTATTCACCAGAGACTTAGATTGGTACAAAGTCCCTAACTTGTCCCACAAAGCCTTCGCCGTAGCTTCCCTTGATACATTTAGAAATACTGAATCTGAGACACACAATCGTATTGTGCTCTTTACCTGCCGATCCAACTTCTTCCATTCTTCATCAGACACTCCTGTTGGTTTAGTACTCGAATCTACCATGATCCATTGATCTTTATCCACCAACAAATCCTCCATCTTGAGTTTCCACAACTCAAAATCTGACCATTAAATTTCTCGATCTCTATCTTTCCACTACTCGCCATCTTCTTTCACCACTAGAATCGACTCGCAGATCTCCCACTGAACAAGGTCTACCACAGGCCCGAGCGAAACCCCTCAACAACAAAGGCATCTCCTTGAAGCCAAAACAACTCTGATACCAAATGTAGGTTTTAACCTCGTATAGAAATTACCTGCATATGATTCTAGAACACAAAAAATAAACAATGCGAGAGCATAACACATAAAACACATATACACAGAGATTTTCCCCTGGATCCCAAAACTGGGACTACCAACTTGATTTTTCATTATGTTCCTTTCAATGTTACAATACATATTTATACATGCCAAATCATCCAATACCATGGACCGAAAACCATCGCGTCCAAAACCATGGAATGAAAACCATCGCATCCAAAACCACGTGCGAAAATCATGCACAAAACCATAGCTAGGTCCTCCCAACCTAACATAGGGTCCAAAACCAAAATTTTCCAGGGCGGTTCCCTGGACCCCATAGAGTGGGGTTACCTGCACCCCTCAAGCCCCTTGTGACTCCCCTCGCTATGCAATTGACGCAATAAAGGGGGGTTTTACCCCCTTTCTAACTCCCCCGGTTAACTACGTGGGCTAGTCATGGAAAGAATATAACACAACCCAACACCATGATGAGCTTCATCATGTCAGATTTCTGAGTCTCTATTTCTTCAATCTCCTTAGTCATTGGGTCCTCAGAAGCTGGGAGTTTGAGATGCTTCCTTAATGCTAAGATCTCAACATTTTTCTTCCTAAAAATTTCTTCTGCAACATTTATATTTGAGGGATCATATCCCATCTTCAACACCAGGTCTTCCAAAGATTCGATCTTGGTGTGCTTTGCCAGTGAGGAAATTTTTTCCAACTTGAGTTGTGGCTGTGTATTGGCCAAGGTGACCTGCAACTTTGACAAAATCATGGCAGTGTTAGTTATAGTGGAAGAAATCATTTGGCCAGTCTGTTTGTGCATCTCAATTTGGTCAATTGGATGTACGTCTTTGGAATTTGAGCTTGTAAGAAATCCATCTGCATCTTACCCTTTTCAGAGTCAAAGACTGAAAGAAGTCTAGCTTGAGAACTGGAAAAGTGTTTCCAGAATTGAGTATAAGTGTTCAACTTCAATTCGTCATTCTTCTTCTTAATTTCATTGAAGACGTGAAAGATATCATCTTATTTATCCTTCTGTCTGCTTCCACTGGTCTGAATCACCTATTGTTCCTGAGAATGAGTGGAATGAGTGGGGGACTGAGTAGATTGCCCACCAGACTATGTAAAAAGAAAAGTCTCTCCAAGTCCATCAAATGTTGTTTTCTGTGACTCATTTGTTGTACTAACCTTCACAGAGATCCTAGGTCTCTTCTTTCTATGTACAATTCTAAAGCCCTTGCTTGATGCTTCAATTGTAGGGGATGACTGTTCTTCCCTTCCTCGTTTAACTGTCTTTTCTTGGGCAAGTGTACTTTATACATTTGAAGCAGAGAATACCTATTCTTCAGATTCTTGAAGGGTGTTCTCCTTCCATTCTAACTAATTTTTGTACTGCTCTATTTCAGGCCTGGCTGTGTGGTGGTATGCAGTAAACTTATTTTCAACCCTGAGTTTTGAAATTACTCTCATTGGGTCATAAGACCAAGTGAATATGAGACCAAACTTCCTTTCCTTATTTAACCATTCTGCTTCTTCTTTTGTTGCTCTAGTGTTACAGATGAATGGACCAACCTGAGCCTTTAGCTTGAATTGTGATTTCGTCTTTGTAGCCACAAAATGTACTTCATCTGAATTTAACCTTTTCCTAATATATTCCAATGCAAAAATTCTGGTAGGGAGGTACTTAGGAAGTTTGTAGGGTGGAAGCTCACAACCATAGACTCTGATTTCTGTATAGTTTTGGTAAAGATACCAATCTCCTATTGTGGCTTGATCAACCAACTGCAATACTTTCACAATTTCATCACTGATTCTTGGTACTGGAGTGCTGCTCATAAGATTAATAGCTGGATGAACAAACAATTCTATGAACTGTTTATATGTAAATTCTTCCTTCTCCTTCATTCCCATAGAAGTCCAAAATATCACTGATTGTTGATTGCCTTCTTCATCTAACTTCTGCAAGGTGAATGGAAACTTGTCTCCCTAAAAATATATAAAAAGATATACAAGTACTGAAGCATACTTGAATACTTCTTCAGTATTAAACTGGACAAATTGTTCATGGATGGCTTCAGCTAGAAATTGGCTAAAATTATAGAGAACAGTGGGTTTGGAATCAGCAGAAAAGATAGACAAGAAACCTATGATGGCTTCATTTACATATTGATCAGAATTGTAACCAAGTAGATAAGAAAGAATAGTGGTAATTTGCTTGGTTCTGTCTGGGAACATGGATGAATCATAGGGAGGGTTTCTTTTAGGCAGAGGGCTATCTACAACTAGGAAAAGTTCAAGAGTTTGAGATCTTTTAGTGAAATCTAGCTTTTGATAGGCTTCTATCAGGCTTTCATGAGAAAAAGGATGGGTTGGTGCAATAGTTGGGGCCTACAACATCTGTTCAATAGACTGAGCATTGATGAAACAAAGGATTTCTCCTGTAGGTGAAATGATAGCTCTTTGACTGGGATCATAGGATTCATGGCATTTCCTAACAAATTCAGGTGCTCTGTGTATCTGAGGGAAAATGTAATGAGGAAGGTGGGAGTCCCAAAGTCCTATTTCATCTGTTTGATCAACTAACTGATCCTCCATCCAACAGTAGATTTCATATAAATCAAATTGAGACAAAGACTCAATGATTTTACAGTCTCTGTCGACCAGGGGAGTATGATGGAAGTCAACTTGTGGATGAAGGAGAGGATTTGGGATTTCTGCAATATCTTTTCCCTTAGGATGCATTTTGTTAAGTGAATTACAAGCTGAACTTGACGGAAATGGGAAGAATTGGTCTAAAACACAGTGATGACAGAAAAAAAGTATAATTGAAAATGGATTAGGAGGACCTGGATGTCAGCTTGGTTCTGAATAGAATTGAAAATTTAGTTGAATGATGAATTTGTTGTTTTGGCTGCAAGCTTCAAGTATCCAACAAATTACGGAAATGCATTGTGTAATAGTTTTTGTGAAAAATAAGGCTTATAATGAATAACATGGAGCGGGTCTGTTAATCAACGGTTAAATTGTCATTAATTCTCCAACGGGGCTGATAAACGGATCAATGGAATATTGATGTGTGAGCGGGAATGGGGAATTAAATGAATAACGGACAAATAGGTGGCAGCTGATTGGACGGAGGAAGTGACATGGGGTGAACGTGGATGATGACGTAGGAGCGACAGTAAACGGTCAAATGAAAACCGCGTTCAGGAGTAAGTTCGGGTGGTAAGTTGTTTCAGGATTTTAAGACTAGGATGGAGGAAAAGCAGTTTCGGAGGGCGGTTTCCAAAACTGCCGACTTCGGACCCCCCTCGGCTGATAAAGTTCAGACGACAAAGGAGGATCGATGAGTGATGTAGGCCGTTAGATCTTGGAGGAGTGTGCAGGATGAAAAATATGTGAATGAGTTTTAGTGTGACAGGGCGAAAAGCAATGGTGGGGTCCAGAGTTATGGCGGATGTGACATGCGTGGGGTATGGGGTATGGTGAATGAATGAATAAAGTTTGAATATTACAAATAACATTGATATTTACAATTTATGGTTAATTAAAACCAATCAACATATACACATGTATCCAATCCTTTGACTTAGGATAAAAATCCTATCATGCTCCACTTTCATTTCTCTACCTACCCTTACTTTCCTAACATTTTTCAATATTAGTCACTCGAGTGCATTTAGACTAGTAACTCAACATTTTCCTTTTAATGTTTAATCTACTTCTATCCCATATTGCTTATGTTAGAGCCTAAATCTACCTTAGGCTGAGAAAGGTAGTATCTAGGACAACATCAAACCACGCTTAACCTGGTAGCTAGCCCTACCAGGTCGGGAGAGGGCTCTCTTCGGGTCAATCTCAACAAAATATGGTCGATGAGGACTTGAGATGACTGATATAAATACTGATCTTAGGCTAGGTATATGTGCAAGAGAGTTTGATTGAATTTAAAGATGTTTTGTTGGCTGAGATGGAAAGGCAGATTTTGGGTCTGGGGAATGAGGCTCAGTTTTGCAGAGATCTCAATGGGGCAAGGTAGGCAGCTGATTTTGGCACTTCAAATTGAATGAGATGGAAAGATTAGATAGGTGAGGAGCTGAAGAGGGTAAGAAAACTCATGGATCCTCTTCAAACAGCTGAAAACATAAAAAACTAAAGCAAACCCAAGGTAGAGCACTGCAATTTCAATGGATTCTACCTTTCTCCCTTGTTTGATTTAGCTAAGAAGAAACAAGATAGATAATGGCATATAATCACATAAATAAATTCACAATTACAAAAGAAAGCACTGTACCAAGACAAATTTCCACATGAATCCCAAAGAGTGCTGCAAACTTTGGTCTCAATTCCTTAGCCAAAATACTGATATGAGTGTACAATGAATCTCAAGGCTTTTTCAAAAGTCCAACCCTGCTAATGACTGAAAAAACACATAATATAGAAAATCTATAGCTCATCCTAGCCTCTAGAGGTCGAGCTCACATGTTTAGGAGCTGTTCCAACCAATTCTAAACTGAGAACTAGAAATCAGGCAGTGGAACAACATGCCTCTAGAAACAAGGGAACTAATTCATTCAGTTTCAAACAACAATTTAACTAATGAATCTACCTCCATAAGTAAAAATTTGGCATATTTACATCATGATCCATCAATGTACATTAAATTACATCAAAAATTTGACATTAAGAAAGTGAAAAAGTCAAACTGGCCAAAGCTGGGCGAAAAACGAGTAATACTTGGTCAAACTGGAAAAATTTCCTCTATGGGCCGTGCTTGATTCACTATGCATAGTGCATGTTTGGACCCACCTTTGGAGGCTTTCCTAGCGTCCAAATTAGCTGCAAGTGTGCTTGTTAGAAAGGTCTTCCTGTCTACTTTCCAACCCAAGTGGAATTTTTCAATTTGGCCTCCATTTTCCCCTCCAAAATTCAGTTCTCCCAACACTGCTTCCTGTGTGTCAAAATAGGGGCAATAAGGTCATTTTTTGAGTGTTTTTGTTCTTGGCCATTGGTAGGAAATCATATTTTTCCATTCCAAGTCCAAAAATTTTGAGTTTTTGTCATTTGGAGGCTCCCATCAAAAGCGAGCGCCAGGTAGCGCGACGCATAGAGCAGAAAATTCTGTGTTAAAAATTTCTATGCGTAGCACCTTTTTGCAGACCAGTTTTGAGGGCCTTCCCAGTGTCCAAATTGGGTGAAAAATAGTTAGTTGGAAATATTATTGAGTCTAATTTCCAACATAAGTGGAATTTTTCAATTTGGAGTTCATTTTCCCTGTCAAAAATCAAATCTCGTAGGACTGGTCAAAATGTGAAAAATGAGGTTGCCTCAAGGTAGAGTGTTGTTGCAGTCAACTTTTGAAGGTCTTCCTCAACTCCAAATTGAGCTCGTTATAGCTCATTGGAAAGATATTTGTGTCTAGTTATCATTAACTCATCAAGAAATTCATTTAGCCAACCAAGCTAGGAGAAAACGTGATTTTCCCAAGGTCACTTCAAAGGTGCATCAATTCTCCTGAGGCAACTGTATTTTTGGCATTTCTCTAAAACCATGACATATGTGTAAAACGTGAAGGAGGTTTTTCTTCCTTGGCCTATTGTGGATAAAAACCTCTCTCAGTTTTCCCAAATTCATTTTTTCTTGCTCAGAAACATCATTGGAGTAAAAATTATCCTGATGTGTGGAACAGGGGATTTGTCGCAATGAAGCGAAATGAAGGGGATAAGGGGCTTCTAAATTCTTGAAATTTTTTTGGGAAGTAGTGAGGGATGTTAGGAAGTAGGGGAAAGTGGAATTTCAAAGATTGAGTGAGGGGAAAGGGTCCAAAAGGGCAAAACACAGGCCTAGCCTAGAACATTGTCAAGTTGTAGTAAGAAACTAGGGTTTATGCGAAAATGAGGAATTTGGTGGATCTCAGTGATGGGAAGTGTTTAATAAGGTACATTAAGAATAGGGGAAGGTGTATGAACATCAGGATACAATTTTTGCTGATGATTTGACTATCCAAGAGAAATTACCTTCAAAACCCTATGAGAGGGAAATGAACCTTACCTAGGCACAACTAAAGCATGAAGAAGGTGTAAAATGACCCATTGGAACCTGACATGATGAGGAAAGCCCTCTGAATGATGGTACACTCAGTTTAATGGTGACATGGATTGACATTTGGATAACTTTGAAAGGAGTAAAAGCAAACCATAGACCTAATACCTAGTAACCAAATTTTGCTTAAAGACTCACTGAAATGACAAAATTTGACCTTGACACCTTAAAATCACTTTGTAAGAGCATGTTTGATCACTGGAGGAAGGCTGCAAAGACTGACACTAACATTGGCTCCAATGGGGATGGTAGCTCCTTGGAGGTGCCAAGAACTACAGATCTTTGGAAAGCAGACAGTGCCTTCATCCATTGGGAAATGGAGTCAAAAACTCAAGCTAAAATGCATGACTGAAAACTGATGACTTGACGACACAAATTGACTCTCACTCAACTAAAAACTGACTCAATATGCTCAACCGAAAAACTGGAAAGTATGCTCAATATGAAGCTTATTCAATACAACCTACTCTAGTTGTTCCATTCATCACCTGATCAAGTGAAATGAAACAACCAATGCAACCAAGTAAGTATTCCGGCTGTTGTTTGAATTCTCCGCAAGTGCTTGCTTATGAACAACAAGAGAGAAATACTCAAAGGCAGCTCCCATGAAAACTTGTGAACAGATCCGTTGAATGATATGGATTCTCTATCCGCCTCCAAAAACACTACATAAAGATCTTGAAGTTCATGCACAGTGGGACTTAGCTCATCCAATGGATTACTTCTTTTCTCCTCATACCATGAATGCAAACTTTGTTTTGAGCTTTGTGATGAGACTCCTGCTGAAAATGACAAAGAAACCAGTTGCCGGATCGAGTTTGTATCAACACTTTTGTCAAGCTCACATGCAATCAATGGAGAAGGACTTTGACTGCAGACATCATCCAACACATCATCTATTGGATCGTGAAAAACTTGAAAAGACTACTGCAACCCATTTTCTATTGGTTCCGATGAGATTGCTTGACTTTCTACAGGCTGCTAGGAAATAACTCTTAGTAAATATATTTATTTACATCTTGTTCCTATCCATTTTTTATGCAAATACTTGCTTAATTGTGGTGGGAAATAACTAATGATAAATTTTAATTTAATTATCAATAATTATTAAGAGGGTGCTAGGGATTTAATCTCCACATAATATTCCAGAATATTCTTAGTAGTATTCAAAAATAAAAAATTGAGATTTATCTCCAAATTAGTTATGTCATTTTTACCTTTTTAATTAAATTGATTAATTAAAAAATTATGTTATATGAACAAAGTGTTTGAGATATTATTTTTTTTGCATGTGATATTGATAAGCAATAACGTGGACTTATGATATTGTAACAAATCCTATTTAACATTTTAAGAGCCTTCATGATAAATTGGGTGAATCTCCATAGTTAAAAATCTTGTTACATGTTTTTTTAAAATGTACATATATTTAATTTATTTTTATCATTAATAACAATAATAAAATTATAACTTAATCAAGTTATACATATTTTGACAATGTGAAATATATTATAAAATAAATATTTTGACACCTTGATGCTTATATGTATTCACTAACTATTTAATTTATATCTATACAAATAAATAATAAAAATTATATGATTTCTCTCCCCTTTTCTAAATACTCCTTTTTGCGAAAATAATCCACAACATTATACATAATAATCTATATTTAATGATTATCTTGTAGCCTTAAAAATGTTGAAATGCTAATAAAAAGCTACACAGGGAGAAAGAAAAAAAAAAAAGAAAAAAAAAAACAACGATCATAATTTTTAGTAAGTTTATTATTTTAATATGTTTTTTTATGATTTTTTTGAAATGAAATAAATTAGTTTATTATTTTAATATGTTTTTTTTAAAAGAAATTCAAATAAATTACATTTACGTTCGTTAATGCATTTCCCTCTTGGATAAACTCCCCTACAATTGTTTTTTACCATCATTTTTCCCTATCAGACCATGGATCTCAAATGCATGGACACATTGATCTTCCGCCCACTGGCATATATATCTTTAGTGGCTTTGTGAAGGGCGATATGAAGGGTGTGGAGGCCATGGCGCTGCATGTGTTCCTTCTTTCATGCTAGGTATTCTTGGAGGGTCTGTCTTCCGCATTGGACTTCTCTCTCCTAGCCAGGGCAATGGTTCTGGTTTTCTAAGCCACCGGGCGGATCTTCACCATCTTCGATAGGCTCAGGGGTGATTTATGGAAACAAGCTAAATATCTGGATTTTACCTCTTCTTCCTTCTCCTCCGCCATTGTTCTATGGATTTGCTTCGATCAGGAGGTGGCCCATATTGTGTTCTGGTCATTCAAACTCTTCTGATTTCTCATCCCCATCTGTCTTCCTAAGGCCTTCAAGATTTATCATTAGAAAAAGACCAGTGACACCATTGCCAAGGAAGACTAGAATAATAGATGAATTGGCTTCAACTCGCTTGGGGTATATGATGGATTCAAGGGTTCGAACCATTGACCTCTTTACAGTTTTATCTGCCAAATAATAGGCCTCGAGTTCAAACTATTCAACCTCAGTACAATTTTATCTGACACAGTGTAGATGTTTTCATTCGTTTTAATGTATATTGGATTAGTTTCTAAAGAATAAAATTGTTATATGTTTGAAATTTTGTTTTCCTGTGAGATGGTTACTAAAAGAATTTACTTGTTCTCTGTAACTTATGTAGATTCATCTCAACACGTAGTTAGTGCTCTTTTTATTGGGAAAATTAGCTCCAACATTTGGAAATAAAAAAATGTTACGATTGAATTTATTTTGTTACTAGATTTATAATAGGAAAAAATTATGCAAACATCTTCCATGGGCATGGGTAGGTTATGTATCTGGAGGTGTTGAGCTGGTCAAGGAAGATGTACTAGTTCATTTTCCCTTGGTTTTTGTCTCTTGTTGTTGTGAGACTAAGGATGCTTCTCTGTGCCAGACTTCATTTTGGTTTCATTTTTGCTAAGTAAATGGGTATACTCCAAAATATATTCTTCTTCTTTTCGCTAACACTCCTCTTTCTTTCTATTTTTTCCTCTTGTGTTGGGTAAGGTGTGGAGAAGAGCAGACTGTAGTAGCTTAAGTCGACATAGTTGGTAATGTGGATGCTTTTCCTTTATATTTATCCTATTTGTGCTTGGTTCTTGGTTATGTTCCTATCATAATTTCTAATCTAAATCAGGTTTCAGGTACAGATTCTTGAGCCAATCTACAACGATGACATTGATATCTTCTTGTGTAATTTGAAAGGGAAAAATCTCTGGTTGTTCCTATGGGTCTACGTGAGGAATCAAAAAGACATTATGATTTTCAATGGAATCATTGTAATTATCAACAGGGAGGCGAGGAATATGAAAATATTTCAAAATCTTTTGTATCATCAATGTATACCACCATTGGAATGCTTTTATTTGTCGTGGCTTGATGTGCTTTGTCCAGTTAAAATTGTCAGAGACTAAACCTCGGTGTAGGGAATGGCCATAAATTTTGTGTCAAGCAGTCATCCTTCAAGTGCTTTCCATGTTAATTTCCACCTTCCTCTCCACCTTCCTCTCGAGACTTGGGTTGACCTCCCAATATGAAGAAGAGTATGGTACACGTAAAATTGTCTCAAACTGGACATAGTAGCTTCTTTTGCAATAAGGTTAATTCTACAAACCCAAACTTCAGCATTTGCATCATTTCTTCCTTCAAAGAATAATTATATTTTCTTCATTGTGACAAATTATAAATTTCCATGGTATATTGGCACCAACTTTCTGACTATTCCTTGAAAAAGTAAGGCTCGGTCCCAACAAAACTTCCTTAATAAAAAAATTTCTTCTCTATGTTTTCCCGTTGTTAGCACACCAAACTTAAGCATCTAGACCATATTCATATGTGGAGCACCTTTACCTTGTTTTGTATGGACCTCGATGGTGGTTCCCAAAAGTCAACTAAAATTCTCATATCTGTGGATATTTCTACAACTACCAACAAGTCAAACCACAAAAATATAAAAAAAAAGAAAAGCCTTTGACCAAGATGGTCCAATATAACACCCTCTGCAATTTTTTATAAAATTTTTCTCCAGGAAAGAAACAATGTTGTTTTGCCTCTTGGTTTTACAAGATTATAGTCAACTCCGCCTAAAACCGGAATCTTACAAGCCTTTGATTGCCCTTCTTTTGCAAGAAACATTAAAGGAGTGTAAAAATCATCATCATCGATGGTATTGAATGCATATCCTCTTTTTAGAAGTTTCCCTATAGCCTCTAGATTCCCTTTTTATGGACCATAATGTACAGTTTTGAATTCCTCACCTTTTAGGCCATATGCTAGGGTGGCATCCAACGTAACAATCTCAAAAATTTGTCTTTTTCCATGCACTTGAGCTAAACCAATAGTTGTTTCACCCTTATTATTCAAATTCAAATTCGCTCCAAAAAATATAAGCCTAATACCACCCTATTTTTTATTATTATTGCAACAAAAAAAACCATGTATGTTTTCGTTATTCAAATTTAGCCTTGACTTCTCTAAAAAAAATTGAAGGATCTTAGAGTCACCGAAATTGGCCATATAATTAACCATATAACAAAGTGGAGAAAACACTTCAAGATTGCTAGACTAAATTGTTTTCCCTGATTTTATTGCACCTAAAAGAATTTGATGGATGGAAAAAACAAAATTACTTAATTATACTATGTTGACTACATTTTTCCATCCATGCTTACCTTTGCCAAATCAACTCCTGAAAATAAGAATTCCTTGAAGCATTCTTGGTAATTAGCCTTTACACAAAACTCAACTTTAGCTCAAGCATCCAAAAGTATCTTGATTGCCCACATATTATGATACAGGATTCCATGAAAAATTAGTGTTCTTCCCCGATCCTCACTATTAGGGGATAAGTGCTTCAACAATAGTCTAAGAATAGTCCCACTGGCTTCATAGTATTCAGCAAAGCACCATGCTTCATTATATGGTTAAGTTAAAATTTCCCCAACACACAACTCTTCACTTGAATTTACATCCCATGCCCATGATCCAATGTAAATTTTACAATCTGTATTCATACAAGCCTGCAGTTGGAGGAAATTATATGGTTCAGTTAAACTTGCCCCAACACACAACTCTTCACTTGAATTTACATCCCATGACCATGATCCAATGTTAATTTTACAATTTGTATTCATGTTGACACCTAATAATCAGGATTGGGTGAATAACTGAAATTGATGTAAATAAATAATAGAAAATATGAATAGTCACTAGGAGATGAAATGAACAGTCTCTCCCTCATGTATAATAAAGACCAACCTAAATGAATATCACGAATTGCTTTGAGGAGTTACCTCCTGGTCTGACATGGTACCAAAGCTAATGCCATTTTTAGCTTCCCTATGCTTTGTAACTCCCTATTCTGCCTATGGTATTCTGAATCCTATGCAGACTGGCTAGCCTGGCAGCTCTGATGCTTCCACTGGCCTAAACGCATCATTATTCCCCTGCTACTCACTATTATTCTCTGCTACGCTGCTTCACCTGCATACAAAATTCTCATGGTGCTTTCTGCGCTCTCCCCACCAGTTTCCGCATTCTTTTCCCAGAATAATGCATTCAATCTGACATAGTCTAATAACGTTGCTCTCTGGCATTGCGCGCATTTCGTTTTGAAGATTTTCTCTCCGGTCTTACCGTCGCCTGGAGGAGCCTCCGAGAAGGTTGCCATTGATTAATGTTATTGATACTCTGATTGATTGAGTCGATCTATTGATCCTCTGTCACAGGAAGCGAGAGAGCGCACGACAAACACACGCACCACAAACACAGTGTTATTGATAACACTAGTACACTGATCGCTCCTCACCATACTCCAGGTTAATACCGCGCTGCCTCTGTCTCGTCTCATCCCACAGATTCCGTAAAGGGAGAGAGCCAAAAGCTGCTGGCCAAAACCGAGACCTCATTCTAGTGATGGTGCCGCTCGGACATGGTGTATGATGCTCAGAATGGTATCTGTATGGCGCAACGGAATGGTATTCAATTCCATTTTTTTATGTTGTATGGCTCAGTGTTTGAATAGTCCTTCCAGTTTTAAATCCGCTGCATAACAGTCGTATAATACCTCTCCTCCACCAATCCAAACCTACGTTGGTCGTTGTCTGAACGTTGGCTCTTAACAATACCGCGCTCCCCATATATGCGCTGCCATAATCCACCATACAATACTGCTCCCACTCTCGTTTTAATCTAGGTCACAATCCAAGTCAATATAGATACCATTCTGCTATGTCGTACAGATACTATTTCGAGCAAAATATCACTAGTTCTCTGCTATGCGTTTGAATACCCACTGCGTTTTCATTATAATACTATGTCTCAATATAGTATTGTCATACCAATGCCCCTTTGAATTGTAATTTTTTTTTTTTTGCAAAATTACCACCATAAGTGCATTTCTTGCCAATATAAATATTTTTACAGCACACAGATTTTACAATGCATTCAATCATATCTATTGTGGGAGTAGTTATCACTGGCAAATAGAACTATCCTGAGTGGTTCCGGAAGATAAAACACACCCTCATTTTCAATGAGTTGTGGAAAGGAGTGTGTGTTGGAGACGGAGACAAAGAGCCAGAACAACCTACCTCAGACAAAGAGTTCGACATTTGGGAAAATAATAACAGCAAAACCTATGCATTAATTGCAGCATCTGTAAGTGAAGAGGTGAGTCGCCATATTTCGCCCTTTTCAAATGCTTTTGAAGCCTTACAAAAGCTGCAAGAACTCTATGACTCACACTCTGCACTTGAAGTTGTTCAACTCATGATTAAACTCTTCACTCATTACAAAATAATGATCCTCTTGCTCTTGCATCCGAAGTAAAATCTATAATGCATGATATCAAAGCCACTAAGGTTGAATTGGATATTCCTGTTATCGCTTTTCTCAAGGCACTTTATCCTACTTACTCCAATTATCTTGAGTCATTGCAAGCAAATGGAAATCTCAAAGATATTACCTTTGACTCTCTTGTGAAAAAAATTGCTGATAGAGAGAAAGCTTTTGGAAAGAAGATAACCCCTGAATCTTCTGAAGAGGTTGTGTGCCTTGCTCATAAAGAAAAGAATCTTGCCCAAGATTCATCCAGAGGAAGAGGTGGTCGAAGAGGAAGAAAATATTTCAAAGGCAGGGGGCGCAGACACTCTCAAGGAGAAAAGTCAGATTTGCACTGCATACGCTGCAAAAGAAATGGATCACATCATGCCTCTACATGCAAGTTACCTTGGTACAAAATTGAGCAGCAAAGAAACCAACCCAAAGGTAAAACTAATGATACAAACAAAGGTAAAGCACCTAAATCGCTCATTATGTTGTGGCACAATGTAATATCGGAGTAAATGAAGACTTATTTAATGCTTCACTTGCTTCTTGGAAAAATGATTAGTTGCTTGATTCAGGAGAAACTTGCCACATGACTCATAGAAAAGATTTTTTTGAAGAATTTACTGACAATGTTGATGGAGCAGTATACTTTGCAGATCAATCAAAACTCAAGCCATCAGGGCTTGGCATAATCAAGATTAAATTGCTTGGTCTTCCAGACTTTCTTCTGCATCATGTTCTATATCTCCCACAACTAAAGAGAAACTTGTTGTCCTTGGTCCACATCCGCCAGCAAGGTCATATGTTTGATGGCAAGCTTGAGGTGAGAAAAGCATCTAACCACTAACTTGTCATGAGGGGGATAGAAGAAGAAATGCTTCTCAAGCTGCAGGGTACCTCTGCTCGTGTACAACATTTCTCATACAATTCTCACTATGAAGAAGGTACACTTCCATCAAGTTTATTATGGCATGCTAGATTTGGACATTTGAACTATGACAGCCTCCTCTTGTTGAAGAAAAATGGTGTTACTGGTTTGCCTACAATTCCTAGGAAACTTAAGCAATGTGATGCTTGCATTCTAGGAAAGCATAGCAAACAGTCTTTTCATGATTCACATTCAAGAGAACATAGAAAACTTGAACTCATTCATTCATATTTATGTGGTCCAATGCCTATTCCTTCTGCAAATGGTATGATGACATTTATTGATGACTACACCAGAATGTGTTGGGTTTATTTATTGAAGAACAAATCTGATGCTTTTCAAACATTCAAGAACTTTCATACATGGATTGAAAATGATGCACAATCTCATATTGGCTCTATTCGCACTGATAATGGAAAAGAATACACTTCAAATGAATTTGAAAACTATCTTCGCCAACATGGGATCAAACATCAAACAATTGTGCCTTATAATCCCCAACAGAACAGTGTAGTTGAAAGAATGAATAGGACAATCTTAAATATGGTGCGCTCCATGATGTTTTTAAAAAATGTAAAATTGATGTTTTACGCTGATGCAGTTCTATGTGTTGTATATATAAAGAATAGATGTCCATATAATGCTATCAGAAACAAGACTCCCTATGAAATGTGGTATGGGCACATTTCTTCGGTAAAGCATCTCAGGGTCTTTGGTTCCACCTGTTATGCCTTGATACCAAAGGTACATAGAAACAAAATTGGTGCAAGAAGTCGTAAGTGTATCTTCCTGGGGTATTCAAACACCTCCAAAGCATACCGTTTCTACGATGAAGTCAATAAAAAGTTTGTTGTTTCTAGAGATGTAATCTTTCTTGAAACATTCAAAACTGACAATGTTGTTGAGTGGCAACTTGATCACTTGGATAGATTCGCAAATGCAAAATCATTTCAAGAATTTGATAATCGGATTCCACATCTTGAAGGGGGGATTCCTATACTAGAACAACCTGTGGAATCTTCTCCTGAAGCACTCTCTCCCCCACATGAAACTCCAACAATGGATGATACTTTAAGTGATGTGATTGATAGAATTGGGAGACTCAATCTTGATTCAGTCCCAACTCAATCAACGGAGCAGCTTGGACCATCTGAGAAAGGTCCCCCAAAGTGGCTGACAAGACACTTGAAAGTGTTCATCCTGATGAGGTTGGAAAGACAGGAACTAGAAATTCAAACCAGAAAAATGGAGGTGATGTAGATGACTCTGATTCACCTGTTGATATAGATGTTTCTTATGATTGTGAATTGAATTTGTCTACAGATTTCGAACCAACTTCCTTCAAAGAAGCTGCTTCTCATGATGAATGGAAAGAAGAGATGTAAAGGGAGTATGATGCCCTGATAAAGAATGGCACTTGGAAGCTGGTTGATCCTCCATTAGGAACCAAACCAATTCGCTGCAAGTGGGTCTACAAGAACAAGTATAAAGCTGATGGCTCACTTGAAAATCACAAAGCCGGGCTTGTGGAAAAAGGTTTTGCACAGAAGGAAGTGGTCGATCTAAAAGGTTTTCTTGAATGGAGATCTAAAAGAGAATGTTTTTATGTCCCAGCCTGAAGGATTTTCTATGAAAGGACATGAACATAAAGTATGAAAAATTGTGAAATCCTTTTATGGCCTCAAACAAGCACCGTGAGCTTGGTATAAAAAACTAGTTGAGCATCTTTTGAAACTCAATTTCAAACATTATGATCTTGATGATGCAACTTTATTTGTCAAGAAAGTTGGCAAAACAGTTGGATATTTTGTGGTATATGTAGATGATCTTTTGATGACAAGGAACAATGAAAGCTACATTGCATCCATAAAGAAGGAATTGAGGAAAGGTTTTGAAATGACTGATTTGGGCTATGTTCATTACTATCTTGGAATTGAAGTAACTCAACATTCGAAGTCCATATTCTTTTCTCAAAAGAAGTACATTGGAGACCTGTTGAACAGGTTTGGCATGACAGAATGCAATCCTCTTACTACTCCAATGGAACAAAACATAAAGCTCACATCCATTGAAGGAAAAGAATTTGAGGATGCAACAAAGTATAGACAGCTTGTAGGAAGTCTCAACTACCTAACTAATACCAGACCAAACATTTCATTTGTTGTTGGAATCCCCTCCAAGTTTATGCAAAAGCCTTGTGAGGGACATTGGTCTGCTACAAAAAGAGTTCAAAGGTACTTGAAGGGAACTCAAGACTTTGGAATCAAGTATACACAGGTGGACGACTTCAGCTTGATTAGATACTCTGATTCAGACTTCGATGGAGACAAAGAAACTGGGGTATCTACTTTAGGTTATGCTATGAGTCTTGGATCAGGAGTTGTCTCCTGGAGATCATGCAAACAATCAGTTCCAGCAGATTCCACAACAGAGGAAGAATATGTGGCAGCAGCTAAGGCAACAAAAGAAATTGTGTGGCTCAGGAAAATTCTTGAATATTTGTAGGTAAAACAAGTACAATCGACTCCACTCATGATTGACAATACCTCGGCAATAAAGTTGGCCAAGAACCAAAAGTTCCATGATCGAACGAAGAACGTCAATACTAAATATCCTCTGATTCGACATCATGTTGAGACCAAAACAATCCATCTCCGCCATTGTTCCACTAATGAGCAAATTGTAGACATCTTCACCAAAGCACTTGGAAGAGAAAAGCTTGAAAGATTCAGAATGATGCTTGGACTCACCAACATCCCTTCAGATTAAGGGGGGAATGTTGACACCTAATCATCAGGATTGGTTAAATGCCAAGAATAAGTTTTCAATCAAGTCCAAAACTTCATTTCTTTAGACCCTCAGCCAAGGTGCTTGGTTTGGCATTGGTCTTTGATCTGCTTGACTACCAATTTAGAATCTCCAAATACGGTCAAGTATTCAACATTTAGATTCTTTGTCGCTTGCAGACCCATTAATAGTGCTTCATATTCTACCACAATTTTGGTGGCCTCAAACTCGAATTTGAAAGAAAGAGAAATTAAGTTACCTTCTGGGGATTTCAATAATACCCCTACTCCATTTCCTTCTTTTGAATTTGCCCCATCAAAATAAATATTCCATACCTTGCTACATTCTTTGAGTTGTCAGTCCGATTGGACTGTAGACTATGTCTATGTTTTTTTTAGAGTGAATTCATCTTCTTCCAGCATAAAGTAGGAAATGTCCATTTATGTCCCATACACAGGTGCATTGTCAGAGCAATCAGCTATGGTGACTGTTTTGACGAATCTGGATTCTCTATAGAGTCTCCTTTCCTCTCCACCAAAGATAAGAATGGTGGCATAAGTCAGATCCAGCTTGATAGACCCTCCAATATTAGATCCCTAGGACCTAGACAGTAGCATACCAAACCTTGCAAGGATTCTAGCTACTATGATATCCATTACCACACTTTTCACTGGGATCTGGGCCAAATTTACCACTTGATCACCCCCAAGCATTTGACCCTCTTAGAGTCAAAAGAATAGAGATCCTTATAGGGTCTGGTTATCTCTAGACCCAACTGCTCCATTACAGATAATGGCATCAAATTATGAGAAGCTTTGGAGTATAACATGCAATTGTGAAGAAGGAGGTCATGTACTACCAGAGTGACATAAAACAGTGAGGTGGAAGGATCTCGCTCCTCAACATGTGGTCTAAAGACAACCATAGGCCTTTCTTCCCACAATTTTAGATTATTGATGGGTTGGACTGAAGTGGAAGGAAACATAAACTGAGAGACTTGGGCCTTGTAAGTAGGTTGTTTCAAGAGCTCAAACAATGGGACTGGGATCTTGACTTTTTCAAGATCTTTTTGGAGATTAAAGTGTGTATGGCCTTTTTCTCCAGTGCTAGTTTCTATAGGCTCCTTTTCTTTTTCATGAACAATTTTAGTGGGAGGAGGTGACTTACATTCTTTAATGACTTCAGGTTGATACTTTTTTGGATCAGAGGGCTCTTTATTTCTTGAGATAATGATGTCTATAGGTCCCTTTCCCTTGTCAGTAGACTTAGGAGGCTCCTAGGAAGAAGTACCTTCATTTTGATCTGGTGCTCTCGATCTCCTTCTAGATGATCGTAGATCATACTTCTTGTGTAGTTGGGCTTGCATGAGGTCAGCGAACTGTTTGCAGTAGTCATCGATCTCATCATCATCCAATGTGGCATGAAGCTCCTCCTCCTCTTCATATGTCCTGAGTTCTTTCTTCCTCATTGGAGAAAGAGGAGTACACATTCCCCTGAAAATAGCTTGGTTCTAGTAACTATTCCTCCGAATTAGCTTCTATATATAATGGAGGATTAATATGGTCTCGTTTCTCTTTCCTTTCTCTTTGAATTAACTATAGGGGAGGCATTTTGTATTGGGAATTGTAACCTCGATTGGCAGCTAGGAGGTTTTGTCTCTGAGACTTTTATTCTCCAGCTCCATTTTTTTCAGTCTACTAGATAATTTCTTTATCAACCTATCCATTTCTTTTATCCTTTATTCTCGAAATTCTCTTCCACTTGAGGAAGCTACCTCCTCTTTTCCATTTTTCTTCTCTCTAAAGTTAGTTCTTCTTCTTGAATTTCCTGTGGAGGTATAGTTTTCCTCTACTTCAAGGGAATTAGTTTGGATCTGGTCCAAGGTAGGAGACTTCCTTTCTCTAAGAGTAAAATTGAATTATGAATCAAAGGCCCCAACAAATTCTACTCGGGCAGCGGCCTGTGGAGGTTTGATTTCAGCAGGCAGATTATTGTACAACTTATTAAATATTTTAATAAAATCCGAGATATCCTCACTAGATTTCTTATTGATAGCATTAAACTTAGTGAGGATGTACCCATGGTCTCTCTTCTCACCCCATTTCTGCAAAAAGGAGTTCTCCATTTCTTCCCAAGTGTTAATGAAAGAATTCGGCAAGGATTTAAACCATTTCCTGACTTCCTCGTCCAAATATTGGATGAAAAGCCTCAACACTACATCCCGATGTTCAAAATTTTTATTCTCCGCAAAGGCACATAAAGTTTCTATGTGCCTATGTGTTGTTACATCAAATTCTTCATTATACTTGGGTAGGAGCTTGAGGTAGTCCTATGGCATAGCATTTGGAGGTTGAGGAATGTTTAAGGGAGCATATTTATTTAGCGGGAAACCTGGGACAACCATTGGAATCAAAGGTGTTGGTTCTTGAATTACAGGAGGATTCTGAGGTATGACTATTGGTAAGACAACTGAATGAAAATGGAATGAATTTTTTTTTACACTTTGGGTAGGGATTTTTTGCAGTTTATCTTTTATTTCCTCAACGTCTTCCTTGACCCCTAGGGAAGAAGTACTAAACAGATGATCACTTTCTAAAGAATATATCAGAACTTTATGGAGGAGCTTGGAGCAATGTATTACAACTTTCTGTGAACTGGATGTAGATGTTTCAGGAAATGAAGAGACAGTGGCATCAATATGTGGTGTCTTTTATTTCAGAAATATCTAGATATTATCTTCTTTGGGAGATACAGATGGACTTCTTTTTTGAGAGGTATCTGAGCGAGTATGGGGTCTCTGATAAGCCAGAATGATTATCTAGAATTATCAGATAGTGGAGTTTCCAAGGTATTTATAATAGCATTTAGATAGTGGAGTCGCCAAGGTGAGGGATCTTCAAATCACACTTCCCTTGCTCACCTAACAGGGGAAATGTAAAGTTTTGTTGTACCCAGGGAAATGTATTTCACAATTCAATCGCCAGTATCAGCGCCAAAAATGTGTTGTCACTTTTTCTAGCACCTAGAGCACAAGGGCTTGAGGAGATATGTAAATTTTCCTAGAGATAACCTCTGGGTTGATTGTATACGAGTTCCTAAGACATATTAAAGGGTGTTGCATAGATTTGTAGAAAATACTTGCAACACTTCAATTTGTCACAAAAATATAAATGAGTTTGATCCTGAATCATTCATAAATATATCAAATAGAAAACAGTGTGTACACAAGAGTACTTAGGAAATAATATTTGACTTCAGGTGGCCAAATACGAGCCATAATTTGTAGTGATTTAGTTATTGAAACATATGTAATTAGGGGAGATAACACTGGAGGAGTCCATCATATATGGCTTAATACATAAGAATACTATATGGGGGGATGTTATGAACTGTTGAGATGCATGGAGCGCTTTTTAAAACTTTATTTCCACCTTGAAATATGTATTATCCACTAGTTTTTTTATTTAAATGAATCTGTATCTAAATGGAAACACAGCTAGCTGCTACTGTGACATGAAATCAATGAAGAATTGAAAAACATATATGAAAGACAAAGAGAGAAGAACATACATAAATCCAAACCAGTTGGAATCACCATAAACTTTGTATTAATCTCTTCAGGAAAAACAAAATACACTTCAAGAAGGCCTTTATGAAAAGAAGAAAGGTCCAGAGCAATGTTTCCAAAAATTATGAACCTTTGTTAAGTGTTTCTTCCTTCCCTTTATAAGTAGAGGGAGAAATAGGAAATTGGTTACAAAAATATCTTAGGCTCAAGCATCCAGCTGTCTACATGACTAGCTGTCTCAACGTGTAGGCTCTATCACCTTCAATTATTACAATAGAAAGTTGTTTTTTCTTAAAATAAAATAGACCAAAAAACAACTGAATAACAAAACATGTGAAACTGAAATGATGGTTTGTGAAAATATCTCCTTGCCACTTCTTCGGATGGCCTCTGGTCTAGCCACGATTTTTTCCGCATCATGCCTCACATGCTCCAAGTTGGTTCCTTGTTGCTTTCGGTCTCAAACAAACTTCAATTCTTTACTTACAAGAACCTGGAAGAGGTTCCACATAATGGCCATGATATATCCTAAACATTTCCACCAACTCATCTGTCCCTCTAGCCTTCGTGTAGAACATTATCAGGCCCATGAAATGCATTTTTATACTGTCATAAGGTGATATCAGGGATTCTCCAGTATAAGCCATTTATGTTAAAAATGTTGCAATATAATGAATTTTGATCCCTTTAGGCCCCTTTGGCTTTGAGGCCTTTCAGTACTTTACACTTTAAAGATCACTGGCTTATGCCATTTTATATTGTGTCGGGTGTGTGAATAGTCGGGACGGAGATGATTCTTTGGAATACAACATCACTGATGGTGCCCATGTTTAACACATGGAACCACATGCTTGAGAGCATGGGTCTTTGTTAATATCGCAATCGGTGATTTCATGGCACTGCCTTTGGTGGCCACCCTCTAGAATTTGCGATTGTCGAACATCGATCACCTTTTGTTTTTCAGCTCTTGGTTCTTCTGCTTTCCCTACAACCATAGACCAGCCCCCATATCGGAGCCCCCCAATCGAAGGTTCATAATCAGGGATTTCCTTTCGAGGAACAACACTCTGCCACTATCGATCTCCGTTATTCGATGTGTGATGTCATCACTACTATGTGGCACTTCCTGATTGGTGACACATGTCACCCATATATGCCCGCATAAGACCCCTGGAAATGCAAGATTTACATGCCACAGTCCGTACTAGCACATCATGATGACGTCAGACACCACATGGCTTTATCGGGACCAATATTATTCCACCACATGGCCCTCTAAATGAGGGAGAAAAAGGCCCACCTGCCCTTGGTTTTTCGCTGATTTCCTTTGTTAAACATTTCAAGGCT
This sequence comes from Pinus tabuliformis, assembly GCA_031772625.1. NCBI lineage: Eukaryota > Viridiplantae > Streptophyta > Pinopsida > Pinales > Pinaceae > Pinus > Pinus tabuliformis. The sequence goes on along the minus strand of CM062806.1, from coordinate 780,735,647 downwards.
TTCCCGATGCTTTAACACTAGAGGCTCAAATCCCAACAATATTAATCACAATCAAAAATTTGAAAGGGTGTCATCTATTTTATCGCCGATTGTAATGGTCGATCTCATTTTTCTCTGATTCCTTGGACCTTCGATATGTGGGATTTCCGACGTGTGACCCTGCTGATACTACAAGACCCCCAATCTCCGATATATATTGTGTCTTGACCCTTTGATCTCTGATTTCCAATATTTTTTTTAGACTATAACGGTTATTGGTATTAAGGCGGCAAACCAGCTGTTGCGTGCTTGAGCATTACAGCAGTCTCTGAATTGAAATTCCTAATACATAGTAGCGGATCTCGTTTTTGAACCATTTCCAGCTGAGATCAATCCCCGGATTGCCTGATGACAGAGTTGCAAAACGCCTAGCTCTTTGCGTTCCTTGCTCTGGCATGAGTTGGTGGCGTTCCTCCTTTAAGACAGAGTCCGCCTTAAACTTTCATAGAACCTCCTTCCATCTAAAGAGAGGGTGTACAGGTCCTTCAGCTTCCCCGTCCAATATTCAACACAACTGTTTTGAGGGGAATGGAGCGAGATAGATTCATACAGCTATTCATGAGCTCGTCGCTTTAACATCCGAGCAGAGGGCAGAGTATCGGCGGATAGGCGCAATCAGGAGCATGAATCCAACAGGCTGTTCTGAAAAATAGTGCCTTCATCCTCTTATTCTTTGCAGAGAGGCAGACTTTGGAAATCTGATTGATCTGCTTCAGGCATTTTAATTCACTGTGAATCGAACTTCCCTTTTCTAGTTAGATGATGGCTTATTGACCATATTGAGACCGGGAACAATGACTGCAAGAGGGTGAACAGATTTGGGATTGAGGTCAAATTGAGAGCATATCGACAAACAGGGGATTAAGGAATGGTGCAGTAATCCTCGTCAGAGTTGACTAACAGGGATCTTCTGCTTCGGGTAGAGCCCAGATTGGCTTCAAGGTCCGCTTGATCGTTCAGATGCCTCAGAATGTGGAAAAAGGATATTTTCTGGAACAGGAGCAGAGTAAGCCTGATTTTCTTGAAAATGGAGGCTAAGTGGATCTGAGAGGGGTTTGTGTTGAGATTCAGCGCCTGGATGATCAGCCTAGAGTCTCCAAAGACTGACAGAGTTAGAATGTTCCTTTTGATGGCCAAATTGAGCCCTTGCCACAGAGCCAAAGCCTCAGCTCTGTTATTAGATTCGATGCCTAGCCCCCATTGATATCGAAGCTCAGTGGAACCATCCAGATTCAATAGAACCCCACCTCCACCCGCAGCTCCGGGGTTACCCTTAGAGGCCCCGTCGAAGAAGAGGCAGTGTTCCTCCAAGGCAGAACGCCATTTGATAAACATCTGTTCTTCCAGGCGGATTTCCCAATTCGCATGGGGGACTGCAAGGGACAAGGGCTTGGGATCGTAGTTTGGAACCAGTTCTTTGAGCCATAGCTCCTCCTCGCTGTCCAAAGCTGCTTCATTTTTTATTGCATGTTTGGTATCCAGAGTTTCTCCCAATAAAGCTTGGATTTTAGTTATAATTTTGCCCGGAGTACATTTTTCATCCCTGAAAATTCTATTGTTCCTCTCCAACCACAGCTTCCAGCAGGTGAATTTAGGGATCCACATCCAGGCTGTCTTGAGGAGGCATTTTTTAGAGAGATCGAACGGAGATAATGAGGCCCAGTTGTGAAGCAGGGTATGAATATTACCAGGGATCTCGACTTTGTCAGCCCCTGATCTCAGGACCCCCCTCCAGACATCACGGGCAAAGGGGCAGAGCAATAACAGATGATTAGCGGACTCTTCCTCTGACACACACAGTGGACATCTGGAAGGTCCTTCCATTCCACGTTTTCTCAGGTTATCTCTAGTGAGAATGCTGTTATGAGCTAATGTCCAGCAGAAGAAGTCAATTTTGGGCAGCGAAGGGAAGGCCCAGATAAATCTCCATTGAGCAGGATCAGGGGGAACATTAGGAATCGCTGTCCTGCTTTTGTAACCTTCAGCAACTGTGAAATTGCCAGAGAGGGAGCCCCACCCTCTTTTGTCCTTGGCTGTTGCTTTGATTGGAGATTTTCCTTGAAGCTTATCTAACAGAAGCGAAGCTTCAACCTGCAGCTGTTGGGGAACCTCTCCCAGATTCCAACTAGCCCAACGTCTTCCAGTATCCTCCGTCCAGGTTGAGATGTCCCACAGGGTATTCAGATTGTTGGACTGTAGCCATATTTTAATGTTTGTCAGACCTTCAACATGGTTCAGTGGTTGATCACCTAGGATTGGGTCATCCCAAATTCTGATTTTTTTCCCATTACCTGGTATCCAGTATAGATTGTGACTGAAATGCTCCATAGCTGAGAGGCAGAGTTTGAAAATCGGAGAGCCTTTACTGGTTTTTGGTGGCTGGTCCAAGCATCTCAGCCGCTGTCCATTGAAGTATTTCTTCCACAACACTTTCTTACTCCAGCTAGCCTTCCCAGCAACAATACTCCATAGAATTTTGGAGCCCAGGGAGAGATTCTGGGCACCCAGATCTCTTAAATGAAGACCTCCTTCTAGAGTTGGCTTTTTAATAGTGTTCCATCTATCTAAATGAAGTCTTTTTTCATTGTTTTTCCCCCCTTCCCAGAGGAATCTTCTCAGCAGACTGTCCAATTTACTGAGGAAGGTTTTGGGAGCAAGCAGAATGGAATGCTGATAAAGAGGCATACTTGTGAGGACTGATTTCATCAGGATAACCTTCCCCGCATTATTCAGCCAAGTGGCTCCCCAAGCTTGAATTCTGAGTTTTATTTTGTCAAGCATTGGCATCCAGTGGGCCACTTTAGGAATGGTTTTGAAGATTGGAATCCCCAGATATTTAAAAAACTCCCAGGTCTGAATTCCTTTCATCTCTAGAAGCCTGGCAATATCAGCAAGTTCCTTGACCGAGCAGTTCCAGCTGTAGATAGTGCTTTTTAGATAGTTTATCTTGCTGCCCGAGACCTCCTTGTAGATGTCCAGCTCCTTCTTAAAAGATCTTGCAGAATTTATGCTCGCTCCTCCAAGCAGAAGAGTATCATCGGCGAATTGGGCATGGTTAATATCTTTAACATTGGGAACCATTCTGAGTCCTGGCAGAGATTGGATTTGTTGACAGCAGTCCAGTTGAAAGCTGAGCACCGAGGCTTGAATAGCGTAGAGGAGCGGGGAGAGCGGGCAACCTTGTCTTAAGCCCCTTGAGGCATTGAAGAACTTTGTTGATCGGCCATTAACCAGCGGCGCAATCCAAGGGGAGGCAATGCAGGCTTTCACCCAATTAATGAAGATTATAGAGAAGCCCAGTTTCTTCATAACATCATAGAGGAAATCATGTTTCACCCTATCAAAGGCGTTTGCCAGATCGAGCTTTATCACCATTCCTTTCTCTTTTCGTTGGCAACTTGAATGAACTGCTTCTTGCACCAGCACAATATTGTCCAGAATCTTTCTCCCTTTGATGAAGCCACCTTGATTTTCCGGAATGATGTCCGGCAACACATTCTTGAGACGATTGGCGATTGTTTTGGTGATCAGCTTATAGCTTGTATTACACAATGAAATGGGCCGGAATCTACCAAATTCAGAAGCTCCTTTCTCCTTCGGTATCAGGGCAAGGAAGGCCGAGTTGGTGCTGCCTCCAATCTTGGAACATGATTGCGACTTCCTGACCATTCTCAAAAGATCTTTATTAATTATAGGCCAGCATGTCTGAAAAAATCTGGCATTGAACCCATCAGGCCCAGGAGCTTTATCCGGCTCCATGCAGTCCAAAGCCTTCTTGAGCTCATCCATGCTGATCGGAGCGGTAAGCATAGAGTTAACAGAGTCTTGAACACAATGAGGAATTAGATCGAAGGGATAGGCTTGGGAGTCTAAAGGAGGGTTATCAGGAGTCGTATAAAGCTCTTTGAAGAAGGTGAAGGCAGCTCTTTTGATGCCTTCAGGATCTTTGACCATGGCATCTTGGGACCGAATTTCTGAAATAGATTTGAATTGCTTGCGAGCTTCGGCTTGCTTATGGAAAAAACTGGTATTTTTGTCGCCGGCTTGTAACCATAAGTTTCTGGATTTTTGTCTCCAATATTCCTCTTCATCCCTGCTGGCTCTATGGAGAGTTTTTTGCAGCTCGATTTCTCTTTGCATCAGACTGTGAGAAACAACAGAGTTCTCCATTGCAGATTGGTGGGCAGCAAGGTTTTCTAAGGATTCTTTTCTCTTGGCAGCGGGTGTTTTCAGAGTTTTGGCCCACTCCTTGAGTCTTCTTTTAAGGCCCCTCAATTTTTCTTCCCATACATAGAATGGGGATCCCAAGATCTGCCGATTCCAAGCTTCTGAAACCACTTCATGAAACCCATCTTGCTGGATCCACATAGGACTGAATCTAAAGGGTATTGGCCCAAGGTTTTCATCCAGGGAGAGCTCGAGGCTAATAGGTTTATGATCAGAGGTGCAGTTTGGGAGGATTTTAGAAGAGGCTGAAAGACCACAAGTAAGGAAAGAGGATTGGACAAGGAATCTGTCCAGGCGAGCAGCTATGTGGTTAGGCCCTAATCTTTTGTTAGTCCAGGTATATTTCCCTGCAGTGGGCTTGATATCCTCAAGATCCCAGTCTAGCATAATGTCTTCCACCCATTCTCTAGCTGGGTCCCTTACTGGGGAACCCCCCTTTTTCTCATCAATGGCTAAAGTGACATTCAGATCACCTGCAATAATGATATTTTCTAGATTGTGCAATAATAGAAAGGACTGAATCGAGTTCCAGCAAAGTTTTTTCTCCGTTGGAAGGACCGGAGCATAAATATTGAACATACTTACTTGTTGACCAGAGTCTTTGTGAAGGAGCTGGGTGAAGATCCAATGAGAGCAGTTTTCTTCTTGAATCAATTCATATTTGGAGTTGTCCCAGAAGGAGGCAAGCCCGCCAGAGGCGCCCTTAGCACTGACAGCACTTCCGGGGCCTTTGCGCCAGAATGTCTTACTAGTTTGGAGGAGCAGATTATCCTCCATCTTTGTCTCCTGGATGAGTAGGATTTCAGGCGAATGGATCCTGACAATATCTTTCAGGGCTTCTTCTTTCAGTTTGCTGCCTAACCCTCTGCAGTTCCAGGAGACGTACTTCATTATTTACTGATTTGGGAGGTGGTGGCTCCTTTTGGAGCTCTGCTCTGCTTTCGTCCGGATCTAGTGTTCATCATTCCTTTGAGGGTTTTCTGGGATCCTTGCAGGACGTCCAGATAAGTTTTCTCCTCTCCCTGTTTCTTCTTAGATTTCCGACCCCTGGCCGACTTGATAGGGGTGATTTGAGAGCCATTTGATCATAGAAAATTTTAGGGGCGAATGTTCGCCCTTTGGCGAAATTAAGGGGTTTTAAATTTTTAGTGGGCGAATATTTTGTATCATAGTACATTTTTACAAATCACCTCAAATAGCCCACCTTATTTTAAGGGAGAGGGTAAAAAAGGTAAATTTAGCCCTTGAAATTAGGAGTTACAACCTTCCATTCACCCATTTTCAAGAATAGATTTTATTTAAGTGAATCCATTCGCCCATTTTCAAGAATAGGTTTTATTTAAGTGAATCCTATGGGCCAAATACCATATTTATAAAAGAGATATGGTAAATTAATAAAAATATAAATAAATGAGAGGTATGGTAAATAAATAAAACATTTTTTATATTTACTCCATAAGTCACCTTATATACATGCAAGGGCGTAAACAAATAAAAATATAAGTAAAGTGGAGGTATGGTAAATAAATAAAACGTCTTTTTATACTTACTCAAAAGCTATGGTAAATAAATAAAAATATAAATAAACTAGACGTATGGTAAATAAATAAAACCTCTTTTTATATTTAGTCCATAACCCTCATTCTATTTATGACGGCTCAAGAAAGAGGTTTTATTTAAGTGAATCCTATGGGCCAAATACCATATTTTTAAAAGAGGTATGGTAAATTAACAAAAATATAAATAAACGAGAGGTATGGTAAACAAATAAAACATTTTTTTATATTTACTCCATAAGTCACGTTATGTTTAGGAACACTAAAAAAATGCGTTATATTTAGGTGAAACCTATGGGCTAAATACTATGGGACAAATACCATGGACTAGATTGTTATTAATACCATGCAAAAAAACATTATTAACCCTAATATTAGTATTAATAAAAATAAAAATGACACATGGTATTGACCCATGGTATTCACCAAAATGGCACATGGTATTGACCCATGGTATTCACCTGGAATGTAGCCTATTTAAATGGGGGAATTAAACTAGCAGAGATCCATATTTACTCTGGATCTACTAACCCCCGAGAGGTATCAAATATCGTGATATGCAAACTAGCATAGAGTGAAAAAATATTTGATCCCTCTCAGGGGTGGATCAAGAGTAAAAATGGATGTTGTAATTTAATGTATGTTAAACATTTTAGCCTGGTTAAAATAAAAAATAAAATAAAAATCAACTATTAATTTTATTAATTTTTATAAATTACTAATAGTAATTTCTAAGCTCCAGGTTTATGATAACCCATGGTATTGACCCATGGTAATACCAAGATCTTACAAGATTTTATAATTGAGTAAAATATTCGCCATGCCTGGTGAGAGATTTGCCAAAAAATTATATATACATATTATATTATTGATAAAATCGCCTTCCATTTTTCCTATATACCATGGAGATTCGCCCATTTATTATACATAGAAATTTAGGGGGGATTCTTCGTGACTCTCTGTTACAATCCCCTTTTCAACTGATGGGGGGCCTTCTTTTGTGATTGGTTTGGTCTGAGAGATGGGCTGGGGTTTCCCCATTGTTCCAGTTTTTGTCTGAACAGCAGGCTTTGAGACTACTTTGCCTTTTTTTATCTCTTTCCATCCTTCTTCTTCCACCTTATCCTTTGATGGGGCTTTAGGGCAGTTTCGTTGGAAGTGACCATGCTCATGACAGATTCTGCACTTAAAGGGCAGTTGCTCGTAGTCCAGTTTCTGGTAGTGATGCCAATCTCCAACTGATAGTTTAACGGCTTCTGGCAGACCAGCTTCCAAGTCGACTTCCACGCAGATTCTTGCGCAGGTGTATTGGCCTCTATTGTCAGCTTTGTCTATGAATCGACCCAGCCCGTTTCCAATTTTTTGAAGGGATTGATAACTCCAGCAGTGGATTGGCAGGTTGGGGAGCTGGACCCAAACAGGAACCTCTTTTGGAATGTCGACTGAAGGGTCGAAGTCAGGGGTCCATTTGTTTAGGAAGAGGCCTTGGTTTCCCATGAAATACGGTCTGTTTCTGAACACCAGGTCATGATCATCCTTGGTAGTGAATTCAAAAATGAAGAATCCTCTACCGACAACATAACAAATCACGTTGTTCGACAGTAAAGGCCTCCAATTTCATTGGACCCATTCATCTGTCGATTTTGTTGAAGGCCATCTACCCATAAATTGCCCGACTAGCCCTCTGTCAGCCAAGGCAAGAGCTATTTTGATCGGCTGTTCTTCAGGCAGAGCAATCTCAGGTATTTCTTCGAGTTTTTTAATGAATGTCGGTACTTCAGGAGGAGGTCGTTTTCTCCCTTTCTGAGACAGCAGGTTCCGGAATGCGGCTGATGATGAGTTTGGCGGGGGGGGAGAAGTCTCTCCGCCCCCAGGAGCTCCCATGGCGGCGTCGGCTCAGTACGCAGCTTGACCTAATCGCAGAGAGGAGTGCGCGCGTCGGAAACCACCGATCAAAAAAATTGGAAGGAAGATGTTGAGCTAGTAGAAATTGACAAATTTTGGTTACAACGGGGCATTAGTGGGGTTTTCCATCTCTGATTTCCGATATTGGTGATCACTGATCATTAGCTTTAGCTGACCTCCCCTACGGATGCTTTACAAAACTCTTATTTGTGGGATTTGGGATTATACTTAAGCATTTTCCTTGGTTTTCTGGTTTTCAAGGGTAACTTTCAATCTGCTCTAAATTTTGATTTCGGAGTCCATTTGAGGATTTCCATATACCATTGGAAATCTAACTCCGAGCACTATCCATTGGGGGGGGGTATGATTTATCTTTCAGTGATTTTGTGGCTTATAGGATGATTACAACTTTCCTGACCTTTTGCATCCTATAGATATCAAAAAATAATAATATAGAGGGTCACAACAGGGAGGATGGGCATTGAAGAATATGCCTCTTTTTATAAAAGAAATGACAACTAAAATAGTGTGGCATTTGATCAATACTCAAAGCCTTTGGTCGACAACGACTTATAAGAAATACATTTACCCTTTATTGATTGAAGATTGGATCCAAATCCCTAACAAGAATATTCATAATGTCTCCATCATCTGGAAATTTGTTATCACATCCTTCTTAGTTATTAAATATGGATTGGCATGGAAGGTTGATGATGGCTCTAGACTCAAAAAAGGATAGATCCATGGTTTGAAAGAAATAACAATCATTGGTTGTCAATGGATCTGATTTATTTTCTTCATGAAATAGGTATGTTTACTCTTAATCAAATTCCAGGCCTTGTTCAAACCCCCCTATGTGATTAGGAATGGTTATTGGGCATACAACTGGGCCTTCCACAAGAGTTTTGAGATAGTTAGACTAGTTACATAAAAGGCTCTGGGGGATGCACATATTTTATTAATTGAATAATAAGATGAAATTGTCTGGTCTCATTCACCAAATGGTGTTTTCATGCCAAAAATGGGATACTCTCATCTCATTCTTGATAGAATTTTGAAGGATTGGGTGGGATGGTGGAAACCATTATGGAAACTTAAGCATCCTGCAAAATTTAGATTGTTTATGTGGTATACCCTTAAAAATAAATCCCTAGCTTGGGATAGTTTGTGAAAGAGGAAAAAAGAAGGACCTAGTTGGTGTAACCTTTGCAAATCAGAGGAGGAATTTACTAATCATCTATTGATCTCTTGTTCCTAAACACAATATTTGGAAATTTATCTCATCAAGCTGGAACCAACTTATCATTGAGAAGGAGGGGACCTTCTAGAAACCTTGTGTTGGGGCCTTCATTTTTATTTTTTAAAGTTTTGAAGATACAAAAAAGGAAAGGCAAGTGGCAGGAGCAATAGTCAAGTTGGGGAAAGGAGAACTAGGGAAAAGAGACAAGAATAGGTAGTCATGGGAAAATTGTGGCAAGGTGTCAGGAGAAAGAAGAAGCATCCAAGAAAACAAAGAGGAGGATGAGAAGTAGCTGAGGGGAAAGACAGTTGTATGAAACTGGAAGTTCAAGCAACAGAGTAGAGGATAAAAGAGAAATGCCTCAAGGAAAAACGAGTTATTGATATTGATTTTTGGTGTTTAAGGAGGTGCAGGATACAAAGGAACCTGATCGGAGGATTGGGATAGTCACAGGAAGGTCAGAACAAGGAGTATACTGAGATCTAGATCCTTCAAAACAATGGTATTTCATGTATTTTGTCCTGGCTTGATGCCAGATGTATAATGTATTGAACCTTTTGTTGGATTAATATGAATGAGAAATCCGACTGGTTGCTTGGTATTATATGTGTATTTGGTTATGATTCATGGGCCCACTAAAAGTTTTTTATATTGCGAGTCTATTCTCATGTTAGAATGATCACCATAGTGATATGTTGTTAGGCTTAATATATGTGTTGGGTTGTATATAGAGAAATGGTTAAGATATCCATGACATTATACTAAACCCTTCTTAGTATCAGTCGCAACACGCCTCGGGTGAAACTCCTTATCCCTCGGGGTAAGGTTAAATTCTCAGTGTTGTCCTAGACTACAACGAGCCATTTATGGCCCCTTGTGCCTGAACCCAAGGTCTTTCCATGATGTCATTTTTGTGCCAACAAATGGTTCAGTATTGACGGGACCTGAAATTATAAGAACCAGTTTGGAATGTGGTTTCGAGGATATTTAAGAAAAGGATTCAGGATTGGTGGGATAAAAGAGTATATCGGCTTATATCAAAGCGAGCTATTCATTGGGGCCGACCTATTGTTAAAGTGAGTGAAGAAATTTTATACTCGGAGGCTGCAAGTGACCAATACGATATCTTCTGGTGTAATTTCCTAGAGGACTTGTACAATTGACTAAGGAGGCTAAAAGCGTAGAGTCGCCAAGAAGGAATGACACCAGATCGTCACAACTAGGTTCCCGCGAACCTTGCATCACTTCGACGCTTGGATATCAATCTCAAAAGGGTGGTATATTTTTTGGTACAGACTACGGTAGATGGATACATAGTCGAGTTTTAAGCAGAGAACTATCAGTCCTTTTCAAGGGTAGAAGCAGTGTTTAAGTTAGGATTAAGAAGGAAGCTGGTGAGCGAAGTGGCTTTGTGGATTAAAATGTTCAAGGTGGAAGAACCATGGTAGCGTAAAACCCCAGTACTGGGGGAAGGGGCTAAGGGGAGGATGCTACCATTTGGGGAATGTAGATGTTGCTGAAGGAATGGACGTAGAAGGATTGCGGAGAGCTAGAGATATTAGAGTGCAAAGGAGAGCACTACTAGCTGAGAGAAGTACGAATGTTGAAAAAGAGACGTATGGAACCTCACCAAGAAGGAGTGGTGTCAGGGGGCTCTGAAGAAGGAAAGAGAATGGAGAAAGATGCAGAACAAGATAGGAATGTCGATTGGACGAACAAAAGCCAGGATAATGATAAGGACTCTCCCTTACAGGTTGCAGGAAAGGTGTCAGAGGAAAAGGTTTGCGATAGTTATGAAGAGGAAATGGAAGGTGAAATGTGCAATGTCATGAGAATATTATTCGTTGAAGATGAAATGTCCGCAAGAATTCATCGATAGAATCCCCGAAGTATAGGTAGTATCCATCCCGACCTTCCCCTGGTGCTTTACAATAACCTTGATAAACTTGTTGCTAAGTTAGTTAAAGAAATATGAGTACATAGTGTGCATGAAAAGTATAAGGAAAGTTTTAATCCATTAAATAGCAGTGGAACTAGCAGTGCTAGTAATTTGGGATTACAAGGATCTCAGTAACCTAGAAACAAAGGATTTGTGCTGTTAGCACACACTCGGGTCAACATGGCAAGATCCTTCACTAGATATCCTGAGTTTGCTGGTAGAGGAAATGAAGACATAGAACAACATTGGTACCTTTGTGAAGCTATATGGAGAGCGTGCCAAACAACAAATAATTTCAAATAAATTGAGTTCCATACCACCTTAAGGGAAATAGCTCTATGTTGTTTTATAAAATGGGCAGAACATAACCAGAATCCCATAGTAGATGATATTAAGAGAGGCTTTGTTCAAGAATTCAAGGTACCACAAACTGACCAACAAGGATTGTTGGAATTATGGGAAATTAAGTAGAAGGAAGGTGAAACTGCTTGGGAATTGATGCAGAGGTTTAAATATTCTATTGGCAAGCTGAGATACACCATAGATCCTAATAATCAAAGGGGCTAGTTCATCAAAGCGTTCCTACCCCTTGCAAGAACACCACTGACACAATAAAAGATTAGGACTCTCCAAGATGCTTTAGAATAAGTGTTGCTTATAGAAGCCATGGAAGGATACCCACATGAGTATCGAGGGGGGATGGTATCGAAAGACCCATCAATCATGGGCCTCCAAAATCAGATCTCTAATTTAACGAAAAAACTGAAATACCTATAGCAAAATTGACCAACTAGACCTAATGTATGGTGTACTCATTGCCTAGTGGAAGGACATGTTGCGACTGAATGCCCAAGGCTGAGAGGCACCAATAATTTAGGGGGAATTGCAGTATCATTAGGAGCCCCACCAACAGCAGGAGCTGCTGTAGTGGGAGCGCAAGGAGATTTCCCAGGCCAGAATACACAAGAATAGTGTGAAGTCTGTAGGAATTACAGACATTTACCGCGGGTATGTGCAATACTACAAAATTACTCCAATGTACCAAATAACAACTATTGTGAATTTTGTGCATCCACAACACATCACACTAACCAGTGCAAGGCATTAGATGCCTTAGCAGAGCAGCTAGACAGGTATACATTTAGAGTCAACGAATCTGGTTGTGGGGGATGAGGAGGAGCTATGGGAGGAGGAAGAGAAGGGGGGAGAGGTCCTGTAAGGTGCTATAATTGTGACCAGGAGGGGCATGTCACCAGAGAATGTCCGCTCCCCAGAAGACCATGGTTCTCGCAATGCAAGGTCAATGCACATGCTACAGAGGATTTTCCCGAGTTGATTGCAAAATGGGAAGAGAGAACAAGACAAAGGGGGACTAATTTGATCAACGCAGAACCAAGAACTGTTGAATCACTTCCCATAACTAATATAAATATAGTTACCATAGGGGGTAAGAAGACAGGGGATGATCGAGGTATGGAGGACCTGCCTTTAGTTGTTTTGGTAGCATCCCCGAAGAAATCATACAACCCCACCCAAGAAAAAGAATACTATCAAGAAGCAACCAAATTATTTGAGGGATTGACAGATACAAATGAAAATGAGAAACAAGACACATGGATACTCATTAATGCTCAATCAATAGAAGAATGGTTTAGGCTATTTCTGCAAATTGTTGACAATGAGCAGATGTTAAAATAATTTCACAGAAGTTTGAAAGTAGTATTGCTAGAAGACAAGGAGAAAGGAGAAACAATATCTACCAACTTTCTTGAAAGGCATGCGAGAAGAGTATGATAGAACAAAAAGAGAATTGGAAGGGAATTCCAGATTGATGCTCAAGTTGCAGGATTCCAAATTAAGGACACAATGCTAGATCTGGGGTCAGATGTAAACATTCTACCCAGAAAGACATGGGAAGCGATGGGGAAGCCACAACTTAAATATGAATCAATATTGCATATTTCCCATTGGAAGGTTGGAAGATGTAGAGGTGGATGTAGCAGGAGTGAAGACTTATACTGAATTTGAAGTAATTGATATAATGGGTGATAAGGACCCATACCCAGCACTTCTTAGTATCAACTGGGCATACGAGAACTATGTTGTCATCGACCTGAAGAAAGAATTGATGATATTTGAAGTAGAAGGGATGTGGGTAATACAACCACTAGATCCATATCAAGGACCAAGGTTTAGAGAACCTACGGATGACTGAGACGAGCCAGGAAAGTTAGACCAGCTGTACCGGCTAACGACATGAAAAAGAGAAGATTACATGAATCCTACAGCAGGAGGATCAGTTAGCTGGAGGAGTATCTGAATCTCAGAAGCTGGTTCAGAAGCTGCGTGGGATACATGGCAGCAAGGGGGATATGAATTTGATACCAGACGCTGCATGAAGATATGCTAGATAAATTGGATAGGGGAAGAGATAAGAAACTATCCTACATTTCACGTTATTGAATCAATAGGCACTTTCTTAAACAAGGTAGACAAAAACATAAGAGAAGATCACAAAGTCCCACTATTAGATATCGTGCTACACGCCACCCCAACAAGGTGGTGGAGAGCGCACTACAACACGTTGTGTGAATGGGAGACTATCAAGTGAGCCATGAGAGAGAGATTTAGTCAAGAAGGAGACTAGCCACATGATAGGGTGAAGTATAGAGGAAACTCAGATCCTAAAAAGCATTTAGAGGACTGCACAGAAAAATGGGAAAGAGAGAAAGTATCGAAGGAACTTTGGGTGCATTTATTCATACACAACCTAGGTACAATCCCGCAAGCATGGTATATACAGGAGGAAATTCATAGAAAGACAGTGGATTGGGATATCATGGATAGCCAATTCAGCAAAAGATTCTCGTTCAAGGATATTGATCGATGTATCACTAAAACCTTATATGCCATCAAAAGGATTCTATTTACTCCAAGACAATTATGGGAAGGTGGCGTCGACGAGAAATTTCTACAGTATTTTTCTAAAGAAGGGTATCCAGAATATATGTCTTGTAGCAAAGTACATGCAGAACCAAAGGAGGATGATCTAGAAGGATTAAGACACTTGACCTTTAAAGAAACAGAAGGTGAACGAGATATTCAAGAAAGCCCCAAAGGAGATGTTGCACATCTGCTCCTAATGAAACTGTGAAAGCATAACATCGGCTTAGATGATAAATCTAAGACGACATCAATCGGAGACTATTGGGATGAGCAGAAAATAACAGAGATCTTTGATCTGTTGCGTGAATATGAAGACTTATTTCCATCCTCGATAGCTGAGCTAAAAGGGATAAAAGGGGACATAGGAGAAATGAAGATTGTTTTGAAACTAGATGCCCATCCAGTGAAGCATAGACCATGCAGGCTAAACCCAAGAGTGAAAGAAAAGGTCAAGAGAGAGATTGACAAAATGCTAGAATCCAGACTTATATTCCCAGTGGATTAAGAGAAATGGATTAGCCCGATCATAATATGGAATAATCAAGATGCTATGGAGATCATAGTCTGTGTAGGTTACCAGAGTTTGAACAATGTATGTGTGCATGATCCCTTCCCAACACCATTTAATGATGAAAAACTGGAAAACATTGCAGGGAATAAAGCATACTCCTTCACAGATGGATTTTCAGGCTATCATCAGGTTCGCATAGTAGAATAAGACAAGAGGAAAATGACCTTTATGACAAAATGGGGGTCATATGCTTATCATGTAATGCCATTCAGTCTCAAGAATGCACCAGTAGTGTTCTCAAGGATTGTCATAGCTGCCTTTAGGGACTACATTCATAGATTCCTAGAAGTATACATGGATGATTGGATAGTATACAATTTGTTGAAAAAACACACCAGTCTACTACACGTCATGTTTGAGAGGTGCAGGAAATTACAGATTTCCTTAAATTTAAAAAAGTGCATCTTTGCACTTCCATTCAGAACATTACTGGGTCATATTGTTTGCAAAGATGGGGTGTGTGTTTATCCCGCAAAGTTTGTGCAATTATAAATATGGAGCCAGCGAGTAACGTAAAACAATTGTGATCAATACTGGGCCACACGGGATATTACCGTCGGTTCATCCGGAATTACACTTCAATCACAACTCCTATGGAGAAACTGTTGAGAAAAATAGAACTCTTCAAGTGGACAGAAGCATGTCAAACAACACTGAACAGATTGAAGGAAAAACTGGTAAGCGCCCCTATTCTTGTATACCCTAATTGGAATAAGAAATTTCATGTACATATTGATGCCTCAGGAATAGCATTAGGAGCAGTACTGGCGCAACCTAGAGAAATAAATATGGATCACCTAGTTTACTTCACCAGTAGAAAATTGTCAACAACTGAGAAGAACTACACAACGACAGAAAGAGAAGCATTGGCTATGGTTTACTCCCTACAAAAATTTAGACACTATCTGTTGGGAGCACCATTCAAGTTTTTCATAGATCACTCGGCTTTAAAATACTTGGTGAACAAGCCAGTGTTAGAGGGCAGAATCTGTCAGTGGTTACTGCTATTCCAAGAATTCACATTCGAGGTGGTCATAAAACCAGGAAGGCTAAATGTGGGGCTAGATCACCTGTCAAGGCTAGAGTCAGGAGAGAATGGAGGACCATTGGATGATCAACTGCCAAATGTTGACTTATTTAGAATAGAGGCAATTCCAGACTACTTGGAGAAATTGTTGCGTTACTAACAACAAGACACTGCCCGGAAGGATACACATCGATGCAGAAGCATCACCTAATAGTATGAATGACAGACTATCAATTAATCACAGGACATCTATACAAGTTGGGGCTCAATCAAATTCTATGACACTATTTGCTTCAACATGAAAGGCAGGAAGTGTTATGGGAATGTCATGTCGGAGTTGCGGGAGGCCATGTTGGAGGCAAAGCTACCACAAGAAAGATATTGTAGGCTAGGTTGTGGTGGCCCACTATCCATAAGGACGCTAAAGAATACACAAAGAGTTGTGATGTATGTCAGAGAGTTGGGAATCCATCACATTGGGATGAACTACCCCTAAATCTAGTTCACACAGTACAAATCTTTGACAAATGGGCAGTGGATTTCATCGGCCCTATCACACCACCAACACGTCATTTGCATGCTAAATACATTATAACAGCTACAGAGTACCTTACTCGGTGGGAAAAGGCATCACCAGTCAAATATTTTACAACCGACACTACAACAAGATTCATATTTGAATGTATTATATCTAGATTTGGATGTCCAAAAAGTTTAACCAGTGATCAAGGGACGCATTTTATTAATGAAACAATCACTTCTCTCCTGAATAACTTCATGGTCCAACATCACAAAAGCAACCCATATCACCCACAGGCCAATGGAACAGTTGAAGCCTTTAACAAAATACTTAAGAGGGGTCTAACAAAATTTGTGTCAGTAAATTGGGATGATTGGGACGAACGGGTACCAACAACAATATGGGCTTACAGAACAATAGTAAAGAGGACACACAAGAAAACACCATTCCAACTAGTATACGGTAGAGAGGTAGTGGTACCAGCAGAATTCATTGTCTCGAGCATTTTTATCTCACAGGCCACCAAAATGACAGACGATGAAGCATTGAAAGAGAGAATGAAACAACTGATGGAGTTGGATGAATCGAGGTTTCTAGCAAAGTTCCACCAATCAGTTGAACAAAGGAGACAAAATGCTTGGCACGATAGACACATCAAAAAGAAAACCTTCAAGATAGGGGATCATGTTCTGATGTATGACAGTAAGTTTCAAAAGTTTCCAAGAAAACTCCAAATGCATTGGTTGGGGCCATTCATAGTTGTGGAGATTAAAGATTCTGGGGTGGTGAAGTTATCACAACTAGATGGGATACTACTACCTGGATGGGTGAACGATGCATGCCTGAAACCCTTCTACAAATCCATTATTTCACAACCAAATTGAAGGGGTCTCGGAAATGAGCCTGCAAGTAGGTCCTAGTAAATAATACATAGCCTGTCTAAAATAAATGCATAGTGAGTCACATGAGTCAGTAGCATATTCCATTACAGTTCATATTTTTCCTTTTTTATTTTGTCTTTAAATTTAAATAACACATGTCATTCTGGTTGCGGCAACCATGTCATGTCACCGCAACCCACTTGTGGTTGGGGGGGGTGGGGAATAGTCACACGTTCCACGAGTCTTTTCTGTCATACTATAGGTCTTTTCCATAATAAGTAGGCAATAATACACCTGTAAGATAGAGTTCCATAAAATCTTTTCCCATTGGGGAATAAATCAGCTAATAATTATCCATCATTGTAGACCCAAGTCAGCAGACGGTGACAAAACATGATTAAGCTGCATAGGGAAAGTTGTCGTAGTAATTAGTTATCAAGTCCAGTTAGAAAACATCATGTCAAGTTTTATCTACTTAATTTGCATGGTGATGCAGGGAGTAACAAAATTGCAAACACAAGTGACAGAAGAACTTCAAATTTTCTCTGAAAATCATTCGCAGTTGAGACACATGGGCTCTATACATCTGATAACAATTTTCTACCAGAGACAAAAAGCAATGGCAAAAGGAATTATTTTAGTTCCATAGGACAAGCTTGATGAGAGAATTACAATATTGGAAAATCCATATGGAAAATATGACAAATCCACCTTAGTGGACAATGATCTCATGGATTGCTTCCAATTCCCAACACTAAAGAAGGAAGTATACACAGAGGAAGTTTCGAAGGAAGATGGAACCACGATGACAAGATTCAAAGAATATTTCAGAGGTCTGCAGAGATCAACGCTAATTAATCTAAGGAGCCTACCTGTTTTCGACATGCAACTGGCTACAATGCAGTGCACGAAACTCCTAGCTAGCAGAATACATGGAGGATCCTTGTGGCTGGATAAAGAATATCCAATTCATGTCGATGATATCCATCGTCTAACAGGGATTTCTATAGGAGGGAATGCAGTGAATACAACATTCCAAGGAGGGACAAAAAGAGAAAAGAAAGAAGGAGACAAGGACTACTATGAGAAATACAACATAGAACACAAGGGGAAATGCGCGAGGATCGATCCTATGAACCAAGATGAAACAAGATTTTCCTGCTACATAATAGCAAGGAAAACGATGAGGCATTTTGCAAGAAATGAGTGCACCCTAGATGCAATCTCGGTTGTAGAACATTGCTGCAAGGGGGAGGTATTGAACTGGTCTGCTTTTGTCTTGAATGAAATTTTTGAAGCCTGTGAGGATATTTACAAAAGGAGCACAAACTTCATATTTGGATACATAGTAATGACTCTAGCGATGTGGAAATGGCGACCACCAAGCGGAAGAGAAATGCTACAAATTAGAGAAGACTAGCCCATAGCACTCAGGTATGACCCGTGGAGAACGTCAGGAGACCCAAACAACAAGGAAATAAATGAGGCAGCCTTTGCTGAATGGTATAAGTTGATGCTAATAACAATAAGGTCAGCAGAGAGGATACCCAGACAGCTGCTCGATGAATTTTCCCAAGATGTATGGTTCGGGGTCACCCATGGGCACACATTCCTCAGGCTGAAATGTGTCCATCCAGAGACATTTCAAATGCGGCAGCAGAAATTCGGCTTATCAGAAACAACATTCCATTCCGAAGTGGGTTCATGGCCAGGGGTTGCTTGCGAGATCACCAACAGGAAATACATATATCTATTTGACGGAATGAGGCTACAACCGCTAATAGGAGAAGCAACAGGGAGTAGCAGGAAGTGACAAGAAGAGGAAGACCTAGAGCCAATGGTTATTTAGATGGAGCAGCGAATGTCTACACTTATATAAACCATTGCGAACTTCACAGAACCGTCAGGTGAGGTAAAAAAATCCATACCATTTCATGGTTCTACTCTGTTTACTCCAATTAACACCACTCCTCTAGTAGTAGTGATGCCAACTATTGGCCCCCATGTCTAAACAAAGCTAATTGTCCTGAAGCAAAAGCAGAAAAAGGGAATTAAAAAGCCCGTTACCAAGAAACCCAAGATAACTCCAGTAATCCAGATTTTCGACCTCACTGGCGAGGTTGGTTAATCAGTCTTTGCGTCACCAATAGTTGAGGAAAATCCTCAAACCTCATCTGCAGTCTCACCAAGGTCACGGGATCCATCCCCACATACCACCTCAACCTCCACAACCCTATCTGAAGCCATCCCCACTGGTACATGGGTAGCAACAGACAAAATGGAAGTGGATTCTACCCACTAGTATGGTGAACCTTCACACAACAATGGTGCTCAAACGCCCTTGATGGTGTCCCTACTTCAAGGGTCGGGCCCACTACCAGTGGATGAGCCAATAATATCCAACCCACAGTTAATGGGAACAAAGAAAGACCAACCTGCATTTTCTATAAATTTTCGTTGATCCCTAACCCAATAATTATTCCACCTATGCCTCATTTCACCCCTCCTTCACAACCAACCAACTCTCCACCATCACAATCAGACAAATCCATAGGTAGCATGCTCCATTTTGGCAGCGACAAACGAAGATATGAAGAAGAAGCTAGAGATAATCAGGACCACATTGCCAGATCCAGTAGAGATATATGGTCGGATGATAGATGAGAAGATTAGCACTATAGTAGTAATCAAACAATCCATTTTTGCAGCTCTTGCTAACGGGTATGCCCTAATGGATAAGGTACATGACTGGTTGGGAAGCCTTACCATAAAGAATCAACCAGTGTACCCTCTACGGGAAAAACTCCAAGCCTTACTCAACGAGAGCAGGGAATGCACAGACTACACTCGACTACAAAAGATTGATGAAGAAATCATCGCAATTTAGGCTCAAGTCGATCAAATAGAGGAGAAATCGGTAAGAACTAAGAATAAAACCAGAGGCCTCAAACCTCTAGTTCGCATACATGTCCTTTCGATAAAGGAAGTTTGCAACTCCAACGAAGAGCAAATTGCAAAGCAGCAAGTCAAGCTAGTTGACATCAAGCACAACGGATGACTTTATCAGGCAAGATGACACCATAACAATGGCATGGAAAACGACACTAATGACTACAACAGTTTTAGGCAGTAGCAAATGTCCCTAAATTGGGGCCTTCATTTGGAAAGGAGGGTCAGCAGATGGAAGGAAAAGCAAGTGGAGCAGTGGCCCCTTAACAGAAGATGGATGAAGCAACTGAAGTCATAGCCCCTCAGAGGGAAGAATAGGAGCAGCCATCAGCAGAAATACCCGCAAAAACAACAATAGGACCCGCAACGCTAGAGATAGATTGACTCGGGGACGAGTCAAGGAACTGTGGTCAGGGCCTGTTGGGGCCTTCATTTTGATTTTTGAAAGTTTTGAAGATACAAAGAAGGAAAATCAGGTGGCGAGAGCAACAATCAAGTTGTGGAAAGGAAAGCTAGGGAAAGGAGACAAGAATATGTAGTCATGGGGTAGTTGCGGCAAGGTGTCAAGAGAAAGCAGAAGTAGCCAAGTAGACAAAGAGGAGGATGAGAAGCAGCTGAGGGGAAAGACAACCATATGAAACTGGTAATTCAAGCAGTGGAGCAGAGGATAAAAGAGAAATACCACAAGGAGAAACGGGTTGTTGATATTGAGTTTTGGTGTCTAAGGAGGTTCGGGATACAAAGGAACCTGATCGAAGGATTGGGACAGTCGCGGGAAGGTTAGAACAAGGAGTAGACTGAGATCTAGACCCTTCGGAACCATGGTATTTCATGTATTCTGTTACGTCTTGATGCCATATGTATAATGTATTGAACCTTCTGTTGGATTAATATGAATGAGAAATCAGACTGGTTTCTTTGTATTATATGTGTATTTGGTTATGATTCATGGGCCCACTAAAAGTTTTCTATATTGTGTCTATTCTCATGTTAGAATGATCATCATAGTGATATGTTGTTAGAATTAATATATGCATTGGGTTGTATATAGAGTAATGGTCAAGATATCCATGACATTATACTAAACCCTTCTTAGTATCAGTCGCAACACGCCTCAGGTGAGACTCCTTATCCCTCGAGGTAAGGTTAAAATCTCAGTGTTGTCCTAGACTACAACGAGCCATTGTTGGCCCCTTGTGCCTGAACCCAAGGTCTTTCCCTGATGTCATTTTTGTGCCAACACCTGATATTGATGGTGTTCCATGAGAATAGTTAAAGACTCCCAATTTTTGCCTCTGCTCATATGTTGGAGAATATGCTTAGCAAGGAACAAAGTTATTTTTTAATGACCAATATGTGCCCCTTGAGATAATGATAGCTCAATCTCTTGCCATACGAGAATTGTTACCTAAATCCAAGTTGTCTCATAACACTAGAATTGTTATGGAAGCTCGAATAGACAAATTCATACCTTGGTTCTTTCTTGATGGTGCATCACAGGGAGAACCAAGAATCTATGAAGGAGGTGTAGCTCTGTTTTTATACAAAACTCATTTTTTCTAGATCAAAATGCATTTAGGTGACAGCATGAAAAATTATGCAAAACTTATGGCTCTAAAACTACTATCGTGTTTTGCTAATGAAAAATAAGTTCCTTCTCTTTAAATATTTGGGGATTCACAGTTGGCTATAACTAGGTTAACATGGCTCTTACCAATGTTACAATCAACAAATCTTCCCCTTGTAGAAGAGATTTTTTGTCTAAAACTTACATTAAATTCTTTATTTTCCTCTCATGTCTACATGGAACTCAATGACATAGTTTAATACCCCTCTAAGGAGGGCATACAGATGGCTCATGGGACTTGGTTGATCTGACATATTCTTTGAGTAATATGACAAACCCTTTATCAAAATGGATTAGATGGACAACAAAGTTACTAAGTTCATGAGAATTGTAACCTCAAAATGAGAACTCTAGCCTAAAAAACCCTATGCTTGTACAAAAAACATGAAAAATGCCCCGAAAACAAAAAGTGTTGATGTTGCATCAACATTTTTTTTCCTAGTTAAAATTCCAATTTTTTTTTAACAACAACATTAAAAACCAAAATTTGTGTGCTATAAACATGAAAAACACCTGAAGACAAAAAGTGTTTACATCATCAACACTCTTATTTATTTTTGTTTTATATATTTTTTCGATGAAACATTTTGTTTTATTTTTTACAATTGTTTATATATATATATATATATATATATATATATATATATATATATATATATATATATATATATATATGTCTTTTTTCTAATAATTATTAATTTTAACTAGTTTATAATGTTTTAATTATTTTTTTTTCTTTTTCATATAATTTGGGTTAAATGATTTTTGTTTGTTTGTTTTAATTTTTGTTTTTATTATTAATTTTTATGTTAATACTATTTTTATTTATTTATTATCATTTTTTTAATTTTTATTTTTATTTAAAATTTTATATGAATCATTATTATTGGCAAAAAAAAAACTTCAAATGTTATTATTTTTTAATATAAATTTCATAAAAAATAATAAAAATTATTGTATATTCAATTTCTTGTTCAGCTTTTCTCAAAACAATCATTTATTTGACATGTCATTTTTAGGGAAAAAGTTTGAGATGTAATTTTTTAATTATATCTCTATGCAAAATGTGTATTTTTTTCAAGTGTTTAAAATTATTATTATTACGGTGATAATTATTTTATTTGTATTGAATTATTAATTAAAACTACATAAATATACTAAAAGAAATCTCAAGTTCAAATTATTAATTTTCTTTTTAACTTTGCAAAAAAAATTGAATATTTGATTATAAAAAAACTTCGCAAAGAAAAATAACAAAGACAAACTAGAAATACCCTTAAAAAACATCTCATGAAGAAAAAAATAAAGAAAATGACAACTTGAAAAATGGTTAAATAACCAAAAATTCAAACAAATGTGCACAGTTAAAGCATAAAAAAATTTAAAGTGTCAGAAATATGCCCAAAAAAAAAAGGTTGATGTTGTGTCAACGCTTTTCAAAATCAACATGAAAATCACAAACATTTAAAAAATATAGCCATACTTAATACATAAGAAAATTTAAAGTGTAAAAAATAAGGCCCCCCAAAAAAGGAGTTGATACTACATCAACACTTTTCAAAAATCATTAACGTTTTAAAAAAAATGTTCATACTTAATACATAAGAAAATTTAAAGTGTCAAAAATATGCTCCCAAAAACAAGGTTGGCATTGTATCAATACTTTTCAAAATCTACATGAAAATCATGAATTTTTGCGACGGACTCGGCATAGTTCTCGTTAAATTGATAACTTTGTTATGCTAAAACATTACTATATGACAATAATTATATTATATGAGCTTTCATGACCTCTCTTATATCAAGACTTCTTTATGCTTCCTATATGACAAGACACTTAACCATAGACAACAATACAACTTTTTTTGTATTATTGATGATAACTCACACACAATTATGTGACTAAATTCATGAGATCTACATATACTCGAATACTAAATCTAGAGATCTAGATATACTTGAATACATGTTGAACATGTATAAACAAAATGTAATTTTCTATCCTAAGATAATAAATTTATTTATATTTTGTTACGAGGATTTATTAATAAATTTATCTATTTTTTGTTACGAGAATTTATTTTATTTTAAGTTTTTGTTTTTTTGAGTAATTTTTTCGTTAGTTTTACTAGAAACCTCACAAAAATATATTGACATTATATATTTGTGTTGAGGAGTCTGCACAATTTGACAATTTGAGTGGCTGATAGGTTTTTCAAATGTTAATCTATTTGTACATTAAAAAATATAATTTAAATCATGATAAATTGTGATTTCATAAAATCTTAAATAAAATAAAGAAATAGAACATCAATGTTTTGCAAATTCATGGTTTCTAATTCTTTTACATCAAAAAAAATTTAAGACATAATTTTTATACACAGTGACAATTACTAATTGAGAAAATCCCAAAATAAAATTGGTTGTTATGTAGTAATGTTAACATACACATTTTGACTTGATCAAATTACTAATGGTTTCCAAATTCTCAATTTTGAAATCCCATGGTTTTCCCATAATACTCTGCTCTAAAGTAATATTTAAAAACATAAAATTCCAATATTTTTTTATACAAAATAGAAAATTATGATGGGGTGCAAATCAATACACAGGGGCTTCTTTGGAAGCGGACCGTGGAGCCTCTTGATGAAACAGAAGTACCTAAAAGGCCGGCCTCTGGCTTTCTGGTTCCACCGATCCTCTCTTGGCATTTGCTCAGGTTCCCCCATCTGGCTCTGTTTCAAAAAGGTTCTCCCCTTCTTCAGGAAACACCTCAAATGGACTCTTTCTACTGGATCCTCTATCCTTATTGGCTATGACCCCACCCTCTACAACCTGGAATCTATGATCCCCCCTTCTCTCCTCCTCTTCTTCCACTCCAGAGGCTTATTCACGTGGAACTCCCTCATTGACTCCTGGTCATCCCTTAATCCCATTTGGAAATCTGACCTCCAACTCGCCATCCCTCCCCCTCTCCGCCCCCTATGGCTATCATTCACCTCCCATTTCTCTCACCAGGGGATTGTCCAACTCGGCAACACAGACTCCCTTATCTGGTCCACTGACTCCAATATCCATCATGTCTCTGTCAGAAAAATATACTGCTCCTCCATTGCTGATCTCCCCCCTCTCCCCTCCTTCTTTCCTGCTAAGCTCTGGAAGGCCCCTTGCCCTCTAAAAGCCATCCTTTTCTCTTGGCTACTCTTCTTCGACAAAAACCTCTCCTGGGATGTTTTACAGAGGAAAGGATGGTACGGGCCTGGCAGATGTGTACTCTGCCTCCTGGAGAATGAATCCAACTTACATATGTTTCTTCAATGCCCTGCTGCTCAAGCAATCTGGTTTGATCTCTCCACTCATCTCAGTTTTCCCCTCTGTTCTTTCTCCTCCGTTCAGGATGCCTTTTTATGGTGGGCGGACCAAAGCTCCCACAGACAAGCTCTTTTCTGCCTCACTTGCTGGAATATCTGGACATGGCGCAACAGATGCATCTTTCAGGCCTCCTGCCTGCCTTTGCTCTCTATTCTGCCCCTTATCATGGGATCAATACCCCCACAGGCTGACTGACCGCCGCTTCTTGCCCATGCATGCACAGGTTTCTGCACATCTGTATATGTCTCAAACATGCCATCTATATGGCGGTTATAGTTTTTGTATAATGCTCCTTCACGTTTTCTGCTGCTGCAGACGCTTTACATCCTTCTGACTTCACGTCGGCTTTATGCTCTTTTTTCTCAGCGTTTTCTAACAGTTATCATACACATATGCGCCTCTCCAAGCATATGATCCATGTCGTCCCATGTGCAGTCTATATCAGGCTCATTCTGTTATACTATCAGTAACCAAATACATATGCGTCTCCAAGCATATGCTCCATGTCGCCCCATGTGCAGTCTATGTATCAGGCACATTCTGTTATACTATCAGTTATCAAATACATATGCGTCTCCAATGCATATGATCCACAATGTAATCGATCAATATATCTTTCTCAATATATAATATGCCGATTTTTTCCTTCTGAAAAAAAAGAAATCCAAATACTAAAGAATATAAAGAACTCTGAGTTACCGGGAGTGTTATGCCCAGTGTTGCCACCTTCGCCTAGCTTTTGGTTATCCCTATGAAATTCGTTCGATTTCCTATGAAATCTGGAACGCCGAAGCCAGGTTAAATGATTTATTCTTCATGTAGTGTCCAATAGATATCCAATGATTAAATTTTATAGATTACTAAGATGTACTGTTGTTAAAAATATGTCATTAACATTTCAAGATCAAAAAATGCAGTGGGATATGCTATTTACCAGTGAACCAAAGCATGGAATAACTCACGTAGTTGTCTAATAATGTGGCGGAATTGTTCGGATGTCCAAAATTGGTCGGAATTGGGGTAAAAAAATTTCAAAAAATCTTGTAGAGACTGTTTGAATCGTGTTTTTATGGTGAAAATGGATTCAGCACCATCAAAAACGTCTAAAACACCTAAAATTTTGAAGTTTAACAACTATAATTTAGATTTACTAAAATCTTTACCAGATTTTATTCAAATATAACTAAAATTTTTACGACTTTCTAGGCAATTCCTCCCACTAATTAAACTAGGGCATAACTCACATTGTGAATCGACAAGATGATCAAAACAGTGTTATCCTCCTCATATCAAATGTCCTCGCATCGGAGCATGGATTTGTCTGCGTCGGAGCATAATTATACTTAAGCCGTTGTTTGGGTTTACAAGCCTTAGTGCAATTTATCACATCTTTTTACCTATATAAACATCAGAATTGTTTTTTGAAAAATAATAAAATAAATGGGTCATTATGGTGATTAGACATGTAAGTTATATTATATTATTTATGGTAATATTATTATAGTATAAATAGTTACGATAGTTACAAGTAAGCATGGGCGGATAGTGGGCCTGGAGTATGCCCTAAAACTGCTTCTGCTTGGCTAAGAGCTCGTCTTCCTCGGACGTAAGGAAACAGGTTAACGGCCCAAGACCCAAAGGCATCTAGCAGGAGTGAAAGCCTGCTCCCTTACGGACCACCAGCGGGTTATTTCAGGTGGCGTGGTTTTCCTTGATAACAGTGATGTGTCAACTTACATTTGCGAATAGCAGCCAGAGATGGTTGTCCTCACTGTTGGTTTGACAAACTGAGTTTGATAGGTTTTTCCACCTTTTGAAAAAAAAAAAAAAAGCATGGGCGGATAGGGAAATTATAAATTAATTGTGTGCAGAGAAGGTCTGTTGGGAATTCTTTTCTAAAAACAATAAAATAAATGGATCATTTATGGCAATATTATTACATCATCCTAAATATAGTTACTATAGTTACAAGTAAGTATAGGTGGATGGAAGCCTAAAAGTATTGAAGTCAATCTAACCGCTCTTCTACCTTGATAATTGGGTATTATATTTATAACAAATTTGTACGGCTCATTACCTATGATCATCAATTTGTTTCTCATCAAGTTATAATTAATAACTATTATTTTTTTCAACTTATATGTAAAAATATTATTTTTATTTTTATTTTATGTTAATTAATTATTTTCTATAATTAATTACCTACATAATATTATCTTACACTACTATATTATATAAAAAATATAAAGTATTTTTCTATTCAAATTTAAAAAATTAAAATTATAATTTAGTAAAAAGATAAATATTAAATACTATGTAATAAATCAATCATTCATTTAATATCTTCTCATTTTATTTATCAAATATCATTATATTTTCGTTTAACCAATAGAGTCTTATTATTTATTATTTATGTATAGTTAGAGATAATACAATTGTGAATTATCTTTTTATTTTAACTATAATTTTTATTAATATAAAGTTGTATGTCTTTATTGTTTTATACTCTAATTTAAATATATTTAAACTAAGCTAGAGTAGCTACTTTGTAGCCCTTGTTCAAATGTAGGAGCTAATTTATACATTTCAAAGACTAGTAATTAAATTAAGCCACATGGAACACTAGCTATGCGGCCTTGTTATAATTGCAATCTAGATATCATTAGCCAATACGAAAACACCTAGGATTTTTATGGAAGATGTGCAAGCAATGCAATGATGATCTCCTATACAATGCAAAAAATTAGATCAATATTGATTTTGGAAGTTGCTTGATAAAATCAGGCTATTCTATTCTTATTGTTTCTGAATTTCAATGTGATTTAATATTTCATTGTTTTCTTATTATTTGTTCCAATATGAGATTACTTGAAAAACAATATCAAAAGATGATTGATGAGGTGATAATGTATATCAATAATGCTTGGTTAACATTGGCCACGGTAGCTATTATTAAGGTTTTCAGAAAGAGATTTTATGTAATGGAAGTTAATACCATAGTGAATTGCCAAAAGCAATGGTAATCCATGTTTTGGTTATTCATTTGTGTTAAACAACACAAAATAATGGACTATGAATGATATGTATAAGATACATATTATTCACACAGATATACATTTTATAAAATGTCTAATGACCCTTGGTTTTCATATTCCGAGTGGTCACTTGGACTCCTTTGACCTTCACATTCCACACCATAACCCTTAGCAGATTAGGTGGCCAACATCCCCCCCCCCCCCCCAATCTGAAGGGTATATATGAGTCCAAGAAGAGAGTTATAATATAAAAATACAACAATCCATGACAACAATTGTTGAATGTGCTCTTTGAGATAATGGTATAAAGTGGGAGAACTCGAGGTCTCAACCAGTGGTGGTTTAAGGATGACCACCAACACTATAACATTTATAGGGGTTCCTAAAACTCTTCCAAATATGGAAATAAGCTAAAGGATTATGCTAGAGGAAGTGATCCCAAATGCTTTGAAAAGGGAGACCATTGAGGTCTCAACTTGGAATGCTTAGTGTAGTTCTTGGAACAATTCCAAATCTAGTAAGAATTTGTTAATATTCCGTTATAGGAAGTGTCCTTAATGTTTTGAAAAGGGAGATAATCAACGTGGAAAAGGGATGTCTCAACCTAGAGAAAAATGGAGAACCTCAACCTCAAAAGGGAGTCCTTAGCCTGTTTTGGTTTAAGGAAGGCCACCAACCAAAGGCATGTTCATGGGGCATTGCTCTAACTCTAGTTGCAACTCTGAACCTATGTATGGTTCTCTCTGGTTGTAGGCTAATGCAGTGGGCTCAAGTTGTGACTCAAGCTCACTTAATGTATCTTTGAAGCTTCTAGATGATCATTAATTCCCCCCCTATCATATGCAAGGTGGGAAGATGAATAAAACTCAACTACAAGACCTATCAATATTCTAGAACAAATTATGCGGTATGCATGAAATATCTTCTTGGTTGTTGAAGCCCATTGCCAAGAAGTGATCCATCCAAGGTGAATATTCATTATTGTAGGAGGCTTGTTTCAAAAGAATTTGTTTGAATGGTGAGTGTGCAGAACACAATTCTTACAAGGGTGAAGATGAAAATAATGATCTTTCACATGGCCAACTCGATTACGTTGTTGGCATTTAACAATCTGTTATTGCAGAGGAGTAGGAATAGGTGAAGATCAATCATCTTAAAGAAATATAGTGCTTTGAAATTGAATGGGCTTAGAGTAGTCTAGAGTATGAGAGGAAACCTCCTTGTCATATCCAAGATCAGTTATGTTCATGTTTTTGACAAGCTCTTCCCAAGGTTCGATGAAGGGCTTTGGAAGTGCAGACTGAACCTTTACATCTTTATGAAAAACTACTCCTGAAATTGGTACTCGATGGGGATCAACCTCAACTTTACTAACTTAATAACTTGCAAGTTGTTAATGGGTGTATGTTTCAACCTCAAATAGAGAATTGTTCTGAAAAAAAAAAAAAAGGAGCTCAGAATGATGTCTTTTCTGTTGTAACTCATCTTGTTGTAGCTGTGACTCAAGCTGCAAAAACTCAATCTTTTCCTATGCATCTTGTAGACATGTTTTAATGTCAGCAAGAGTGGTTTTGTTTATTTTGACTATATTGTCAGCATTATATAGGATTAGAGTGCTTAATAACTCTAATAATCCATGAATTTTCACCATTATTCAAACAACTCAAGTCAACAAATGACCAAAAATGTACTTGTAAAGGAAGATAGCTAGCAATGCAATATTCTTCAAAATTAAATGTAGCCAATGATAAGAGGGAAATCCACTCAAGAGAAGGATAATCCCATTATTGTTTGAAGACTCCTCTAGAATTCAAAGCTCAGGTAACAATGTTACCAACAATATAAAGTCCACCCTTATATTGGACCACAAAATGATAAAAAAACAGAATTGGTATCTATCCTTCATTGTCACGACATAATATCAAAGGTCTGCAACTTTGGTAATCACTAGGTGAAGAAGAATAGGCTTCAAACCAAAGTCCTCAAATTAGAAGCAATCATGTGCTTGTTGTATAGTCTTTTATTTGTGCCTCGTACTTCAATTTATTTATCAAAAGTTGCAAGCAAAATATAATTACTCGAAATATTCATAAATATTCAACCTGGTGATGTTTTTTAGTTGGTACAGTTCCATCCATTTCTACATTGCTTTACTTCGTTATATTTGCACTGAGAATGTCGTTGAACTCTGTGCGATGATGAAATCACATCTTTTGATCTTTTCTTTACTGTTTTTGTAACCTAGTGTATTAAGTTATGAAGATTCAAAAGTCAAATTATTTGTCTTGTGTAATTATGAACAGTAGGAATAGGACAACAGCAAACAGCATAGGAAACACTTTTTAAGTTCAACCAAAGCACCAGACTTCAGAAAGCCGACAATTTCTTCAAAGGAAATCTCAACAAAACGAGATTATACATAATCCTTCCACTTCCATTAATTCCTTAGTCATTATAGCAATTAAAGACATGAAAGTAGATCATACACTATGAGCATCATTCTCTATTTCTAATTTACTGAAATTGGAACATGTATCATCTTCGGTAGGAAAATCTTTGAAGCTTTTCATCTTCCCTCAATTTTATTTCAAATCAGAGCTATTCAAAGTGCATCACGCGTTCATCTTCAAAGTGGATTGTATGAGCAACACCGCCATAAAAAGAAAACACAACTTTATGGATCACTTGTGCCAACAATGTAAGACCACCATCAAAATCATCACTCAATGCATCCAACACAGCAACATTAATTCCAAGCCATGGAATCGATTTCTGCCAAATTCTATGAGAGCATTCACATGGTTGCAATGGACAACACCATAGTTCATATGCCAAATGTTGGAAACACGTCTGATGGAGTCAAGATTGCTTGGAAGCTAAGCTCAAACTGGAAAGGAGGTAGGTGTAATTGACTACGAATGGCATAGATGTTTGTGAGATAGCAGAGTAGTTCCCAGAGTGGTAGAAATGCACTTCTACAATGGCAGAGAGCATTTTTGTACAGAGAACGTTACAACCTTAATGATGTAACATGAGAAGCAGAGGCCATAATCAAATAACCACCTAGGGCCAACTAATTACAATTGTGGTGAGCAGAGGCTCTGTGATACTACACATAATTGAGTAGAGAAACAATAATACTAATAAGTTAGAATAATTTATGAGGCAACGATAACATAAATCATGGTAGAGTTAAAAAAACAAAAAATAATGGACTGTGAATGATAAGTGTTAGATACATATTATTCATAGATATATACATTTTATACAATGTCCAATGACCCTTGGTTTTCATATTCCGAGTGGTCTCTTTGACTCCATTGACCTTTCACATTCCACACCATAACCTTTAGCGGATTAGGTGTCCAACAATTTGGTAGTCAAGAGCGTACCACATATAAACTTCCAAGTGGTAAGGCACAATTATAATATCACTTTATGTTACAAAAGAAAGATAAATAGATAATTTGGTAAAATTTTAATCTCTAAATCTTATCAGTAACCATTTTTTTAAGGGTTATCTTTTTTATCAATAAGATATGTTTTATAAAAAACGATTATTATAATTAATATAATATCATAAATAATGTATTATAAAGAATATATTACCCATGGGGCATAAAGAAAATGGTGACAAGGTGTTATGTTAAGGCACTATGTGGTGTAAAGATCATTGGTTCGAAATTCCATGTGTAAAAATACAGTCATGCTAAGGGTTGATGTGGTCCAAGCCTAGTGCAAACTGTAAGTGATTTTGACAGCTTAGATTCCCTTGGGTCACGGCTACTCAAGTCATAGTTAGTCATGTAAGTCATCTTAAGACTCACATTACCTAGCAAGCAAAAATAAGTATTATAAAGAATATGTTAGTGTATGAAAATTGGTTAATAAATATGATAATAAATTGGTCAAGGAATGGGGGGCCTTGCAAACATAAGATGTTAACATCTTAGAACTGGTGGAACTTGATGTTTTATGATACTACAAATTATCATTATTTAAATGTATCTACCAACTTATATCCATAAGTTCATTGCAATGTTTATGTTGAAAAAATGATTTTTTTTTTAAATAGTAATAATAATTCAAAAACTCAAATAATTTAAAATTTTTCGATATACAATCCTTGAGTAGCTGAAAGAAAATGGGACAGTTTTTAATGGAGAAAATCCCAAAATGGAAGAGATTGGGAAAATATTACTAGGAGAATCTAGAGATGAAGGATAACAACCAAGATTTTTTGATGCAGAGGATTTCTAGGTCATTGACTTGCCAAAGATTGATCTTCTATCTCTTTGTCTTATTGAGTTTCTATGAGATGACAATTTATCTTTATTTAAATGTATGTACTAGCTCATATCCATAAGTTGACTATCATTTTTATGTTGAAAATTTTATTTTTATTTAAATAATAAAAACTCAAAAACTCAAATAATTTTGGGTCCATGGACCTTTCCTCAAGTTTTGTATTCAAAAAGAGGTTTGCACCAAATTTTGACTCATCCCTCTAGTTCATAGATTTGAAGTTAAGATGGATGGTGTTGTATTATGTTTATTAATAATATAGAAATAATTATGTTGATTTTAGAATAGACATTCCATAATTTTAATTCAATTATCAATAATTATTAGTAGGTTGATTGTAGAGATTTAACCTCCATAGAATATGTCAAAATATTCGTAGTAGTGTTCACAAATTAAGGGTTAATATTTATCTTCATGTTAGTTATGCTCTTTTAATGATTTATGTCAGATTAATTTACAAGTTATGAATTTTCATGATAAAGTCAGGTAAGTATATTGTTTAACTCATATATTAATTATTTTTATAATTAATAATTTAAAATAAAGTTATAATTTAGTTAATTTTTATGATTTTTGTAAGCTAGACAATGTGAGAAAGATGTGCCTTTATCTTAATAGGCCCTCCACAATTTTAATTTAATTATTAGTAATCATTATGTGGATGCTAGAGATTTACCCTCCATGAAACAAGTTGGAATATTCATAGTAGTATTCACAAATCAATGATTAAGATTTATGTCCAAATTAGTTACGTTATTTTAATTGATTTATCTCAAATTAATTAATTAAATAAAATGTCATATCAACATGTCATTATTAATAAGTCATTGTATTGTAACCAAAAACTGTTTACAACTTAAAAATTTCCATGATGAAGTGGGCATGAATCTCCATGTTGAAGAATGTGAAATGTTAGATATCAATTTTTGGGATTCAACTGCGTTAAGTAAGTCATTCACATATGACCATTTCCATGAGAGGTAGTCGTAACTGACTACTTTCTCATGATTTTTGAATAGTCCACTTAGCACTCATTGCATCGGGTGATGCTCATAGGGGTGAAGAAGTGGGATTGAAACTAGTGAAATTAATCACATAGCGTCAATCATCACTTTCGGGGCGGGTGAAGAAGTGGGATTGAAAGCCCACTTAGCTTGCTACCCCATTTGCAAAACCTTAGTAAATATTGTGCCTCATGAACCATTCAAGTAGATTTCCCTTCACTCTTTTGAATTTAAGTATTAAGGGGTTTTCGCAATGCATTATATTAGATATCAATTTTTGGGATTCAACTGCATTAAGTAAGTCATTCATGTATGACCATTTCCATGAGAGGTAGTCGTAACTGACTACTTTCTCATGATTTTTGAATAGTCCGCTTAGCACTCGTTGCATCGGGTGATGCTCACAGGGGTGAAGAAGTGGGATTGAAACTAGTGAAATTAATCACATAGCGTCAATCATCACTTCTGGGGCTTGCACCTGGTAACCAGGACTTCTCGGGAGGTCACCCATCCCAGATCGCCTCTGGCTCAAGTGCGCTTAACTATGGAGTTTTCCCCACAATCAAGCCCACTTAGCTTGCTACCCCATTTGCAAAACCTTAGCAAGTATTTTGCCTCATGAACCATTCAAGTAGAGTTCCCTTCACTCTTTGAATTTAAGTATTAAGGGGTTTTCGCAGTGCATTATATTAGATATCAATTTTTGGGATTCAACTACGTTAAGTAAGTCATTCACGTATGAACATTTCCATGAGAGGTAGTCGTAACTGACTACTTTCTCATGATTTTTGAATAGTCCACTTAGAACTCATTGCATCAGGTGATGCTCATAGGGGTGAAGAAGTGGGATTGAAACTAGTGAAATTAATCACATAGCGTCAATCATCACTTCCGGGGCTTGCACCCGGTAACCAAGACTTCCCAAGAGGTCACCCATCCCAGATCGCCTCTGGCTCAAGCGCGCTTAACTGTGGAGTTTTCCCCACAGTCAAGCCCACTTAGCTTGCGACTACCTCTCATGGAAATGGTCATACGTGAATGACTTACTTAACGCACTTGAATCCAAAAATTGATATCTAATGTGAAATGTATTATGCGGTAAGTTTTTTGATACTTATTAGTCACTGCCAAACTTTGCACAATATAATGCCATGTGGATAACCATTTCATATTTTATGTCATAATTTATGGATATGGTTGCAATTTATAGATATAGTTGCAATATCCGTGCATGATTTTTAGATATTTGTGTAGTGAATTTTTATTTTTAAGCTTTTTAGGAAAACCATCCACAAATAAAACCCTTTAAAATAGCTCATACTCAGGGAAATAACATATTTACCATCAATTAATCCCCACCATAATTTAAGTAATTATTTTCATAAAAAATGGATAGGAACAAAATGTAAATAAATATACTTACCAAGAGTTACTTCCCACCATTATTCATGTTACCCTCAACACTTATGTACGAGTAAAATAGTTAATGTGTAGACTTACTAGTGGTTACTACCCACCAAAATTTGTAGAAATTCCCACTGTAGATCAACAAATTATGCAATATACTAAAGCAAAATACAAGATCTACTTCTACAACAAACTTTGCGGAAGCTTAATCGAATATGAGCAAGATCAATTAGAACACATATACCGGAGAATGAGAAATCAATCACACATGAACACAGAAGAATAACCCGGGGAAAGCCTCAGCCTAAAACCCCAATCTTTGCATTATCATACAAATGGAAATATCTTAGGATTACACAAAGCTTTAGCTCACAAGCTATCCAGCTCTCTGTACAATCCCTCACTACTACTCATAGACAGTCAAAGGCTTCTCACAAACCTTCTCCTCTGCCCTCCAAGCCTCTTATTTCCTTGCGCAGTTTCTCTTGGGGTCCAATGTTGCCACCTGTGTGAATTTACCTCTCACACTGCTCACTAAACTTAGAAGTAACTGCGCAATCATGAAGGAGATAATTCCTTCTACATGGATGAGTTTCCTATATAGGAAAAATCCTCCAACTGATAGTACACTGTCCCTTCCTCTGATCTCAACTAGGTCTCTGATTGAACTGACATGCATGAGTTATTTATGAGAGAATATTCAGTTATCTGGAGAGCAGCAGTTACATGTATGCAAGAATTAACTCACTGAACTCACAATTAATTCCACAAACGGTTGGAACTAATCTAACTGGACTTAACACAGTTAACTGAGCTAACTAATTACAACTCAAATTACAACTCATCCTTATCTCTTTAACTGATGGATAAATTCCTCAATTAATGGAGAAACTGTTGCATGTCCCCACATAGACTTCATGTTTGATTTTCTACAACTAATTAACTCAAGATGAATTAATTAATTATTTTACAAATAGTTGCTAAGAACAAATTCGAATTTTACTTCTCAATTTTAGTTCAGGGACTAACTAAAATTGTAATCCATCCTGAAATGTTATTTATAGTAATGTTATTTTTAGCACTTCCATTTTTCATTCCTTATTGCTATGTCCAACACTGGTACTTGAACTGCTATTTATAGAAATTCTATTTTTAGCATTTCTTGTTGCCATTTTCAACACTCCTTCTTAACAAGAAAGGCATTCAACTCGAACCTGATCCTGAACCTTTGGAATGTTCTTCATGCAACACTTCTCCCGAGTGTTGTTGCTCTAGCAACTCTAGAAACAAAAAATCTCCCAACTGACCTCCATGTTGGGCTAGAAACACCCTCTGATGCTGAAGCTCCCTCTGCCGCTGACAAGTGCTCCCTCTGTGACCTCTAAGCTGTTACAACACTCCATGCATCTTGCACCGTTGCACACCTCTCTGTGCCATCCTGCACTGGTGCAACACTCCTGTGCCTCTTGCATTGTTGCAGCTTGCTAGCTCTGCACTGTCTTGGGATTCCTACACTGTAGCTCTCTCTGCCGCTCTATCCGTATATGTCTCTACCCACTCAGCCAATCCCGCTACTCCTCATCGGGGCTCCCGTAGCAAGGTCTAATCAAAGAGGTTGGGTACCTCAATGATCCTTCCCCTATTCCAACCTTCTTGTGATTGTCACTCCACATCGCCCACCTCCAACCTGGAGGTATGGATGCATGTGATCCCTTTGCCCACTTGGCTCGAAATTTCCCCTACTAGAGGTCTCTACATGAGTGGATGCCTCCACTTGATCTTCTCTCGGCTTCTCAGTTGTGGCTATTCCACAACCTCCTAAAGCTGCTTCACCAATTGTGGCTCCTCCACAATTGTCTGAGACTTCTTCTGGCGTTGCATGTTGAGAGGTAATGTACTCTCCCTCTTAACCACCAAGACTCCATCAGTTGCCTTCAGGGAAAATTTTAAGAACCCCCCCTAAATTTATATATATAATAAATGGGCGAATCT
The DNA here is from genome assembly GCA_031772625.1 of Pinus tabuliformis. Taxonomy (NCBI): domain Eukaryota; kingdom Viridiplantae; phylum Streptophyta; class Pinopsida; order Pinales; family Pinaceae; genus Pinus; species Pinus tabuliformis. The sequence continues at coordinate 780,699,105 of CM062806.1, read as the reverse complement.
CCATGGTATATAGGAAAAATGGAAGGCGATTTTATCAATAATATAATATGTATATATAATTTTTTGGCGAATCTCTCACCAGGCATGGCGAATATTTTACTCAATTATAAAATCTTGTAAGATCTTAGCGAGTCTTTCACTAAATAATAAAACTTTGTAAAGTCCTAGTGAATCTTAGCATAGGCTACATGCTCGTTTAGTTCCCCCATTTAAATAGGCTACATTCCAAGTGAATACCATGGGTCAATACCATGTGCCATTTTGGTGAATACCATGGGTCAATACCATGTGCCATTTTTGTTTTTATTAATTCTAATATTAGGGTTAATAATGGTTTTTTGCATGGTACTAATAACAATCTAGTCCATGATATTTGTCCCATAGTATTTTGGCCATAGGTTTCACCTAAATATAACCCATTTTTTGAGTGTCCTTAAATATAAGGTGACTTATGGAGTAAATATAAAAAAATGTTTTATTTGTTTACCATACCTCTCGTTTATTTATATTTTTATTAATTTACCATACCTCTTTTACAAATATGGTATTTGGCCCATAGGATTCACTTAAATAAAACCTCTTTCTTGAGCCATCATAAATAGAACGAAGGTTATGGACTAAATATAAAAAGAGGTTTTATTTATTTACGATACGTCTAGTTTATTTATATTTTTATTTATTTACCATACCTTTTGAGTAAGTATAAAAAGACTTTTTATTTATTTACCAAACCTCCACTTTACTTATATTTTTATTTGTTTACACCCTTACATGTATATAAGATGACTTATGGAGTAAATATAAAAAATGTTTTATTTATTTACCATACCTCTCATTTATTTATATTTTTATTAATTTACCATACCTCTTTTATAAATATGGTATTTGGCCCATATGATTCACTTAAATAAAACCCGTTCTTGAAAATGGGCGAATGGATTCACTTAAATAAAACCTATTCTTGAAAATGGGCGAATGGAAGGTTGTAAGTCCTAATTTCAAGGGCTAAATTTACCTTTTTTACCCTCTCCCTTAAAATAAGGTGGGCTATTTGAGGTGGTTTGTAAAGATGTACTATGATACAAAATATTCGCCCACTAAAAATTTAAAACCCCTTAATTTCGCCAAAGGGCGAACATTCGCCCCTAAAATTATCCTTGGTTGCCTTGCTCCTCAAGGCTTTGCATGCATCTTGAACCTCAAGAGCATATAGGTTCTTGACTCGTGAACCAATCTGCTTCACCTGTCTAGTGGTGATGTGTCGAAGGAAAACCATTCCCTTACTAAAGACTACATCATAGACTTTGTCTTCCAGCATTGCGATCAACGCCAAATTTTTTCTCAGTCCTGGTACATACTTGACATCAGTCAAGGTAATGCGAGCTCCATGCTCCCTCTAAAAAACAACCGTGCCTACACCTGAGACACTATACTTTTCATCATTACCCATCGCTGAGTATCTGGAGATCTTTCTCCTCCAAGGTACTAAAAAAACTCTTGTCGCTGGTCATGTGGAAAGAAGCTCCACTGTCAAGAAACCAACCACATCCCACCATGGATGAAACCATGCATTCGAAGAGTGTGAAATCTAACTCGAACTGTGAGGCCAGTGCCTCACCTTCTAATCCTTCCAAGGATCCCTTCTTGGATTTCTTCAGTGGACAGTTTGTAGAAAAATGGCCCACCTCATGATAATGAAAGCATCGCACTTTCGATTTGTCGAACTTCTTTCCACCATGGGAAGAACTCGATTTGGGATGAGAATCCTTCTCCTTCCATTTCTTTGCCTTACTCGCTAAGGCACAATTTTCTTCATTCTCCTTGGATGAAGAACCATCTCTGGTGCATCTTCTTATCTCCTCCTGCATCAGATCCGACCAAAGTCGTTCCCAATCTGGAAGTTTCTCTCTTCCATTAATTGAGTCTTGGTAGCTATGCCAGCTCTTAGCAAGACCGAGGAGTGCAAGACTCACCATGCCATCAACGGTTGTCGTGATCCCTACACTTCCAAGCTCATTCCTGTAGGTGGTGAGCTTGTTCAGATATGTATAGATCGTGTCGCCCTTTTCACACTTGATTTTCCGAAGCTTGTCTTTCAACGCCAACTTCCTCTGATTGTTGTTGTTCTGATATAGATCTTTCAATGTTTTCCACATCGAAAATGATGTCTCCTTCCCATGGAGACTCGAGACTATGTGGTCTCGAATTCCATCCAGAAGGATTCTCCTTGCTCTAGCCACACATTTCTTCCATTCCACCAATTCTGTAGCATTAGCTGCTGCCGGCTTGGGGACTTTTTGATCAATGAATTCCTTTAGACTATTATCCTCTAATATTGCTTCCATGTGATCCTTCCAGACTATATAATTCGAACTGCCATCAAGAGCATATTCGAGTCTTAAACCATTGAACGCCATTGGTGAAATTGAGATGTGATAAGAACTCGATTTCTATACTCAAGAACCTCAAACTTCGAACTTATCCCTTCTTGTATATTGTTCTCTCCTTTGATCACCTTTGCTCTGATACCATGTAGAAATTCCCACTGTAGATCAACAGATTATGCAATATACTAAAGAAAAATACAAGATCTACTTATACAACAAACTTTGTGGAAGCTTAATCGATTATGAGAAAGATCAATTAGAACACATACAACTAAGAATGATAAATCAATCACACATGAACACAGAAGAATAACCCGAGGAAAGACTCAGCCTAAAACCCCAACCTCTGTATTATTATACAAGTGGAAATATCTCAGGATTACACAAAGCTTTAGCTCACAAGCTATCCAGCTCTCAGTACAATCCCTCACTATTTCTCATAGAAAGTTAAAGGCTTCTCACAAACCTTCTCCTCTGCCCTCCAAGCCTTCTATTTCTTTGCGCAGTTTCTCCTGGGGTCCAATGTTGCCACCTGTGTGAATTTACCTCTCACACTGCTCACTAATCTCAAAAGTAATTGTGTAATCTTGAAGGAGATAATTCCTTCTGCGTGGATGAGTTTTCTATATAGGAAAAATCCTCCAACTGATAGTAAACTATACCTTCCTCTGATCTCAACTAGGTCTCTAACTGAACTGACATGCATGAGTTATTTATGAGAGAATATTCAGTTATCTGGAGAGCAGTAGTTACATGCATGCAAGCATTAACCGACTGAACTCACAATTAGTTCCACAAACTGTTGGAACTAATCTAACTGGACTTAACACAGTATAACTGAACTAACTAATTACAAATCAAATTACAACTCATCCTTATCTCTTTAACTGATGGATAAATTCCTCAATCAATGGAGAAACTATTGCATGTCCCCACATAGACTTCATGTTTGATTTTCTACAACTAATTAACTCAAGATGGATTAATTAATTATTTTACAAACAGCTGTTAAGAACAAATTCAAATTTTACTTCTCAATTTTAGTTCAGGGACTAACTAAAATTGGAATCCATCTCGAAATGTTATTTATAGCAATGCTATTTTTAACACTTCCATTTTTCATTCCTTGTTGCTATGTCCAACACTGGTACCCGAACTGCTATTTATAGCAATGTTATTTTTAGCATTTCTTGTTGCCATGTTCAACAAAATTTATGCAAGTAATTAGTTTATCCACTTCACATCTCAATTTGTTAGTTTGTGGCAAAACAAGACTATAGGATTGGGTGTGTCTATTAATCACTATTAATTTAGCATTGACCAATATAAATTATAGGTTTCTATGCAATTTAGTTTATATACCTATGCTAATGACATAAAAATACAAAACATATAAAAAATGTATTGTTGATTTATAATGAAATAAAATATATAAATCATTATTGAAATATATATATATATATATATATATATAAATATAAGTATGGGGACGTGCCACCTAAATTTAGTTTTTAAATCTTCAACTAATCTAGTCATGGTCATTGCTACACAACCTCCTCAGTGCGCCACTCCAACTCTCGTTGTGTGCTTGGAAGTTTGAAAGCTTGGCTCTCAATGCGATTTTAATGCTCTAGTATGAATATGTTGGTTGTACATTTTAATTAACCTTGTCATTCTAAATATGAAATAGTTTTGTTGGATGGATTTCTTTGGGTGTTCCCTGGGATTCTTCTATTGTTAAGTAGTTTTTCTATTTAATGTGTCATTTTATTTGTTTGGTTGATTAGTATTTATTTATTGATTCATAAGGTATAGTGGGATATTTTATGTTGATTGTGGATTTTTAGAATATTTTGGGATTTAAAAAATATAGGTGATGTCAAATAATTAATATCATCTATATCAAATTTCGAAATATAATGCACAAGATTCAAAAGATATAAATGAAGTCAAATAATTAATATCACCTATATCAAATCTTGAAATATTCTAAAAATCTACAATTGACTTAAGCTTAGAGGGTTATAATGCACGGGTCTCTCCGTTGCAAGTTTGTTAGTGTTCTTTAGTGGTAAACAATTGCACCGACTCTCTCTCAATGTTTTCCCACTATAGAACTCAATGCCTTTTGTGTTAACCAACCTCAATCTTTGTCTTATTCCATTCTCAGGTCATGAGCATGACAGGCTAGTGTCCCTGTTATTGGCATAGTGTAGCCTATTATGAAGTCAAAGTAAAGCTGCACTATAGCGGTGAAGTCAAGGTAGCGCCGCAAGCTCACTATCTTGCAAAATCCTTTGCACAGAACTACGATGAACGTAATTTGCTTGATATATAGTCTAAAGTCCATGAAGTAGAACAAGAGATGATTAGTGAAAGAGGTTGTCTTTTGGATTGAGACATGACCATAAAGGTGGTTGTTTGGATACTTGAGATAATGTACACTATGGGTTGATAAAATCAATTTTTACACACAATTGACTTATTAGTATATGAATATTTTTAGGAAGGGTGCTACTAGATAAGAATGATTTCGAAGAATAGATTCTATTTATGTTTGACAATTTTTAACTTTACATACAAAAAGTTGTGGTATGCAAATGATTGAAGATCACTTGGACCTCTCACAAGAACAAAGCTTTCAATAGCATGGTAGGAAGTTAATTAAGATGAAACCTTCAAACTCATGTTACTTTCCATAGGGCATTCTGATGTTGATTGTTGATTCCCCAAATATTCGGGAATCGGATGGACATGGGCGTGGTCAATTATTTGACCGTGCCCATGTCTGTCCGATCCCCGAATATTAAGATGAAACCTTCATACTCATGTTACTTTCCATAGGGCATTCTTATGTCAATTGTTGATTCCCTGAATATTTGGGAATGGGCGCGGTCAATTATTTGACCGTGCCCATGTCTGTCTGATCCCCGAATATTAAGATGAAACCTTCATACTCATGTTACTTTCCATAGGGCATTCTTATGTCAATTTTTTATTCTCCGAATATTCGGGAATCAGATAGACATAGGCGCGGTCAATTATTTGACCGTGCCCATGTCCATCTGATTCCCAAATATTCAGAGAATCAACAATCGACATAAGCTCAAGGCTTTCCATAATCCCTTTTTATTTTTACAATTTTTTTTTACAATAAATAATTTCCATAATCCCTTTTATTTTTAATTTTTTTTTGTACAATAAATAATAATTCTTAGAGAGTAAACTAATTGGTAATAGATATTTTGTTAATATTTTCTTAGTACAAAAGATTCAAAATCCAACTTATATATTGATTAAAAAAACATATATAAACATAAAAATATATATATATATATATATACACACACACGTAAAAATCAAGTCGCCCTTATATTAATTATTAAAAAAATTATATTAAAAAATATCTAAAATTCACAATATGACCCTATTTTTATTTATTTTATTTTATTTTTATTAAAACATAATGATTCCGAAGCTAAACCTAAACAAAGTTAAGGAAAACGATATAAAACGAATCTATGTTTTGATAAATAGCATTGTCGCTAGATTCATCCTCTTCATTTACAAAAATATGAAACCTAAACACGAGTAATAGAGAAGGAATCTATGATTGGATTGAAGCGAGGAGTCCAATATCTTAAGTCAAAACCAAGCTCTTTCATTCCGGTCCAAATCTCAATAAGATTCAACTTTATTTTAAATTATGAAAAAATTTAATTAAATATATTTTAATAAATAAAAATATATATAATAGGTATTTATTTAAATTTAAATTTTAAAAATGGCAATAAAATTATTATTATTATTTTATATTTAGGTTTAGGTTGAGTCTAGGGTTGGGGTCAGCCTCTATATTGGATGGAAGAAGTACGGATTGTTCATAGTGGGATGCTCGGTCAAACGTGGACATCTTTTGGTAAGTTTAATTCCTTCAAAGTGGTTTTCATCCTCAATCTCTTGAAGCTATGACTTGCCAAGAATTAAACCTCGCTAAAACCAACTCATGCCTGTGACCACTGTGTTTTGAACTAGTAAACACTAAAGTAGTAAGTTAAATTTAGGTGCCTTCGCCATGTAAATCAACTTACAATTCGATTCACTAAATGTATTTGTAACATCTAACAATATTGATAAAAAAAATAAATTAAAAGTTACTTTACCTTTACGTCAAAACCAAGCTTCAAGTTACACACTCTTGCCATTAGGTAGTTTACATTGTCATTCTTATATGTGATAATTCACAACTTCATAAAAATATACTACAAGATGTCTAGGCACACAATAACCCTTGATTGTTTCCATAATTTCGGGTCATATGAGGGGGTCTTACCATTGATTTCATATGTGATGTCTATCGGGTACAAAGTACACATATCAACTATGATTCACATTAGTTAATGCTAGGCATGATCTTGATATTAAACTATTGGATTTTATGAATTAGATAGTGCTATGGTTTCACATTAATATGAATGTTATGCTTTTGATGCCACCTATACCACTGAATAATCTCAAACTCAAGGGTTGACATCTAGTGCCAATCCGACCCTTGATCACTTGAGGTTTGGGATCCGATGGTCTAGCTGCTTATCCGTTGCATTTGGGTAACTAACCAGTTTTGCTCATCGTCATTATTGTGTCATTATTGGATCGAGAAGGCTCTGCATGCCGTAAGGGTTTGTTCCAATTTTCTATTCAAGTATGTGGCTCACCCTAGCACAATCTTCGCTCCTCTTCGACTCCATGTTTCCATCATTTTCCTGAGTTGACACAGGTTCGGGATGTAGAAAGAAATGTTCCCTTTCTTTGTACCCTTCATGACATGGTTCGGCTCTTCATAAGCCACAGGTGGTATACACAGAGCTTGGGCTTTGTTACTTGTCTTAGTGATCTGGTATTTAATCTATTTAATTTTTTTTATAGGAAGTTCTTTTCAAGGTGAGTGTTTCTTTTTTTATATTTTGATGGAGTTGTCAATGTACTCCGGTAATTTCTATCCACCTTATGGTGTTCAGACAAGTTGTAAGAATTTTTGGGTATTACTTTCCTTCTTTTTTTAGTTGCTTGCAGGTTACTTGGCACGGATTTGCATTTTCCTCTTGTAGTGTTGTGAATTGTCCTTTTCAAGTAATCACTTGTCTATGTCTATGATCTCCATTTTAAGTCTTTTACATATCCACAACGGATAAATAATGATTTTTCTTTATTACTTACTCTGTTGATAGTTGTTGCATGTGTACAACATCGTTCCTCTTGGGTTGTAGGCTAATAAAATGGTTTGTGGAGTTTCTTATCGGTGGCACCTAATTTACTTGGTTCCTTGCTTCCAGGTGTTTTCGATTGCTTCCTATGCTTCCTTTAAGGTTTCCTGCAGAGATTTAATGGTTACAAACCCGACTATTAAGTCAAGGGTTATAGTTGTCTTACATAGTGTTTGACTCTGAGTTATTTTAAGACACGTAGAGGTCATGTAATTACAAAAAGTTTCTCTTCTCAACCCTAGTTGGGGTTTACTGTTAACCTTAATTTTTATGAATTTTAGTTGTAGTGGAGCAACAATCGACTTTTCTTTGTCATCTTCTGCTATGGATTTATTTGTACTGAAATTTAATGGCACAATTTCTGGGTTTTGATATATTATGATCTACTACTTGTTCCATTTGCATATTATTATGCCTTTTTTCTTATTATCAAATTATGAAATTATTGTGTTAGATGTTTTTCTCTTGCTCAGTACTTTGTTCTTGTTGAAATCCTACATGCAAAAGTACTGAAATTTTCCTCCTTTGGAGGTTGGAAATTAGAACGGCCCGGGTTGTTGGCTTATCCGACTTAGCATGGGAACAAACTAGTTCCTTACCAAAGGTCATAATCTTTACATTAACCTTTCCAACTTTTAAAGTAATAAATACACTAGTGATGAAACCCTATATATTGTGGTAATTTTGGTTAGTCTTCAGGACATAAATTATTATTTTTATCAAGATTTCTTGCAGTGTAACCCTCGAATGGTTAAATTGTTCTAGCCACAATATGCTCTCCCTCCTTGTCGTTACAGCCAGGTAAGGTCCCTTATTCGAGGGTCATGGCCTATCCTGTATAATCTTGTAACCTTATGGACATGTGCTCCTTTCTGTCACAAGAATATGAGAGCACCAATCTTGGTTCCCCTCACTCGAACAGAGTTAACACTGTTAGTTTCAATGGCTTACTAGTTTCTCATAATGTATCCTATGACCACTTTGCCCAAGATGACAATTTCTTACTTCCTTCACACAGGAAAGGAACATTGAACATTATACACTTAATATTATTTATTTTTCCAGAACACATTAACAACTTTAAATTCTTCAGACCTATGTATGCAAAAAAAATTCCATTCAACCATTTAAATCAAACACTTTTCTTATCCAATAAATCTTTTCACAACACATAATTTAAAGTACTTATTTGGTTGTCTAGATAGGCAAGGAATTCCACTGAGAGACTACTCCTCCCAACCATGAGAATGGAAATTATGTCTTATTCTCCCCCCGAGCTTCAGTCTCCAAAACAGTACTTAGACAATGCCCCCCCAGGACCAATTCCTTGGTATCAAGGCTTCTTGTCCAGCCAACAATTTTTCCAATCAGATCAAGGCCTCCACTGGTTCATAAACCAACTCAAGAGTACCTTCAACAATTTCCTTCCTGATCTTTTGTTCTCTCTCTTTCTTCTGATTCCCCCAACCAATTTCTTCCTTGCCTTCCTTGGCATCCTTTTCCCTATGAGATGTTTTATATCCAAGGGGATAGGGTAACTAGTTGTCTCAACTGTCTGGTATCTGACAATCTCATCTTGGGTCTCTTGCCATGAATTTCCAAGACTTGTCATTTTTCTTTAAAAAAATAAAATAATAAAATTCTTTATGCAAAAAAAATTCCCATAACCACTATGATTTTCCTCTAAGCCATTATCCACTAAGTCTACATAGTAAACGTAATTACTAATACTTACAATACCTAGGGGGTGTTACATATTCCCCCCCCTGAAGTTGGACATCGTACCCAAATTTTTTTCTTGCTCTTGGAACAAGTATGGATATTCTTTTTTCATGAGAGTGACATATTTCCAAGTGGCCTTCTCTGGGTTGAAATGCCTCCACTGCACCTTAACTTGGGTGATAAATCGCCTTCATAACATTGTTTCTCTCTACTCGAGAATATGCAAAGGCTCTACAATAATTTCTCCATTTAGTTCAACCTGTTCAAAAGACACACTTTTTCATTAGTTTCATTCTTTGTGGATTGAAAATATGTATATGTGTACATGCATATGTATATATTTATCCAAATACTAACACACAGAAAATAATCATCATTGAATTTACTTGCACCTCTCGCCAGTTAATAATATGTCTACGGTCATATACATACTTCTTTAGTAACGAGATGTGAAATACATTATGCACTCAAATGTGACTAGGTAGATAAAATTGATATGCTACAGGTCCAATCCTTTCCAATATTTGGAAAGTGCCATAATAATGTGGCGCCAATTTTGCACAGCCACCCCACCCTAAGGTACTTTTCTGAGGCTTAACTCACACATAATCGTGGTCCCCAACTCGAAACTCTCGATAGGCCCTTTTTTTATCATAATAATCTTTCTATCTATCTTGAGTAGCCTTTAAATTTTGACACACTTTATTCATAGTCTACTCCATTTCTGCTAACATGTCAAGTCCTTAAATTATTTTGTCTTCAAGGTTGTTCCAATTGGTAGGGGTTTTTCACCTCCTTCCATATAACACTTCGAAGGGGCTCATCCTTAATGATTAATGATAAATGTTGTTATATGTGAATTCAACCAGGTGAAGGTACTCTTCCCATTTGGTTGGTTGTTTCATAACATACATTCTTAACTTGTATTCTAACACCTGGTTCACTCTTTTAGTCTGCCCATCTGTATGAGGATAGTAGGCGGTGCTAAATTGAATTTGAGCGCTTAAACCCACAAAAATAGCCTTCCAAAACAATGAGATAAAATTCACATCTCTATCTATATTACCACCTTATGTATGCCATGCAACCGAAATACCTCTTCATAAAAATATCAACAATTTGTACAGTCTTATATGTGGATTGTACAAGAATAAAATGGGTCATTTTACTTAGCTTTTCCACTACTACCATGATGGAGTCATTATGAATTTTAGATCTAGGTAATTATGTTATGAAATCCAATGTGAAAACATCCCATTTCCATTCTAAGACATGTAAGAGATGGAGCAATCCTATTGGCTGTTGGTGTTCAACTTTAACCTATTGACATTCCAAACACTTTGACAAGTAATATGAAATATCTCTTTTAAGTCCAGGCCAAAAGTAATGTTTCTTCATTGCAGAGAATAGTTTTTGATAGCCGGGATGGGAAGTATATGTACTTCTATGAAATTCATCCAAGATTAGTTGTTTGAAAGCCATTTGGTTAGGAACATACACTCTCCCTTTAAAGGTTAATAAATTTTCTTTATTTACTTCATAATCGGGTTGATTTCTAGATCTGATTGCCAACCTTGCTTGCTTCCATAAAAATTCATACTCGGGGTGCTTTAAAGCAACCTCTTTAATCTGATTAGAGAAACTAATTTCATCTTGACTATAGGAGACTTCATATACACAATGTACTTTCCTACTTAAAGCATCAACTACTCAGTTCTCTTTCCCTTTTAGGTGCTTTATATCGAAGTTGAAATCACTTAAGAAATTAGTCCATCTAGCTTGATGTGTATTAATATTGGGATGCTTGAAGAAACTAGTTAGGTTGTTGTGATATGTCATTAGAATGAATTTATTACCTAGAAGATAGTGTCGCCGCATTTTTAAGGCATGAACTACTGCATTCAATTCCAAATCTTAGGTGGAATACCTCTTCTCATGATCTTTTAAATTTCGTGATACATAAACTATCACCTTGCCCTCCTACATTAGGATCCCACCTACTCCTTCTTGGCATGCATCAGCACATACTACAAATTCTTTTGTAGGGTCTGTAATTTTTAATACAAGGGTTGTTTTTTAATATAGGGGTTGTGGTGAATAACTTCTTTAACCGATCAAAGCTATGCTGACAGTCTGTTGTCCATTTAAAAATTTTTCCCTTCTTCTGCAAGGAAGTTATGGGGTAGGATATTCTAGAGAATCCTTCGATAAATCGACGATAATACCTTGCCAAACCCATAAAGGACCAAATATCCGCCACATTTTTAGGAATGGGTCATTCCATGATGGCCTTGACTTTTTCAGGATTTACAACTATTCCCTCAGATCAAATTATATGTCCTAAATACTGTATATGGTCCTTATAAAAATCCCATTTGTTGTATTTAGCATACATTTTATGCTCCCGCAAAGTTTGCAACACTATTTGAAGGTGTTTCTTATGTTCTTATAAGTTCTTGGAATAAATTAGATTATCATCAATAAAGATTAGAACAAATTTATCCAAGTAGGGATGGAAAATATAGTTCATTAGACTCATAAAGGTTGTGGGTGCATTGGTAAGCTCAAACGGAAGGACTATAGAAATTAATCGTAGATCCAATACTACACATGCAATGTTCTAAAACATAAGGCTCAAATATACTCTACTCATCTACAGAAATAAATTCACTATTAAGAGCATATATCAAAAACATGTGACATGAATAAATACACATACATGAGGATATATATATGGGAAAACAGCTTCTCAAAACCCCTTACTATTTGTATTGCATTAATTAGAAAATAGAGAAGAAATACAATGGTTTCTCAAGCCTAAGCATCCTTTGCACAAGTATAATCTATCTCATTGCCTCACAAGTTGACTCTGTCGAACACTTAGCCAATTTTGCTTCCTACCAAGCTCCTATTTCCTTGCCTTGTTTCTCAAGGAATTAGACCCCTATTAGTTAGGTAAATCCCTATCAAGAACTGTGTAATCCCTATAGGCCCTTCTCTGACTGCATGCACCACCTGTACAACTTGGATAATTATACAACTGATAGTACACTTCCCTTGAACTCCAATCTCAACTGGGTAACTTGAATTTCATGCATGCATGAGTTAATTATGGTTGATTTATCAATTAACTGGTTGAACATTGAAGTTGCACCCCACTGCTAGACCTCCTACTAGTTCCTCCAACAGTTGGAACTAATTTAACTAAATTTAACTCAATTTAACTTAATTAAATTGTTACAATTGAAATTAACTCAATCTAGGCTCCTAAAATTTAGGAATCATTGTACACAACTCAAGTTAGGCCCTCAACTTGAATTAACTAAGCTAACTAAGTGATACTAACTCAATTAACTCATTCAAGTTGTCTTTTGATGTGGAACTACAATTTTCTCCTAATTTAATTCAAGGGAAAATTAAATTAGGAATTTCTTGTTGCATTTTTAACACTCCCTCTCAACAAGAAAGGGATTATCAAATACCCCAATCTTGCCTCTATGGAACTCGAATTTTCCATTTGAAAAAGTCTTTGTCAAAATATCTACATCATGTTCTTATGTAGGAATGTATTCCAACAAAATGATTCGCCTCTACACACAATCTCGTAGATGGTGATACCAGATGTCAATACACTTGGATCAATCATGAAAAATTGGATTTTCAGAGAGTTTGTACAAATTTTATTATCATAGTAAATAATAGTAGGATCCACCATCTAAATAAATAACCCAACAAGAATCTTCCTCATCTATATGGCCTCACAAGATGATTGATTAGAATCCATGTACTCTACTTCTGTTGAACTAAGTGCAACTGATCTCTGCTTCCTGCTTTACCAAGAAATTGTTGTTGACCCAATATTGAAAATTCCTCCTGAAGTGATCTTCTGATCTAATGGACTACCTGCCCAATATGTATCTATGAAGCCTCAAGGCTTCACTCCCTCTGTCTATTTGTACCAAAGACCATACTGAGTAGTTCCTTTGAGGTATCTCAACACATGTTTGACTACATTCCAATACAATTTGGTTGGCTTAACCATTGCTTGACTAAGATGGTTAGATGCATAACACATGTGGTCATGTGTTCACCAAGTACATAAGTGAACCCACAAGTTTCATGTAAATAGTGGCCTCCACCTCCAAACCTGAAGCGGCATCCTCTTTCCTCCAATTGCATGTTATAGGAGTGTCCATGGGTTTGCTAATCTCCATGTGGAACTTCTTAGTATCTTGTTGGCATACTTTCCTTGACAGACAAACAGTTCCCCATCTCCTTGCCATACTTCCAAACCGAGGAAATAATGCATGAGTCCCATGTCCTTCATCTCGAATTCTCTTGCAATATCCTATTTGCAATATTTTATCAACTTCTCATCATCAGTTAAAATCAAATCATCGACATATAATACTATAATCAACAATTTACCTTCAAAAACAACATGGTAAAGGTTTGCATCTGCTTCACTTTTGGTGAAGACCAACCTAGTGAAATAGTTGTTGATCCTGGTGTACCAAGCATGGGGTTCTTGTTTCAATCCATACAATGCTCGCTTGAGTCTGCACACATGCAACTCTCTGTCAAAGGTCTCAAATCCTTCTAGTTTTTCAATGTACACCTCCTCCTCAATCACTCCATTGAGGAATGTTGTCCTCACATCCATCTGGTGGATTTTCCATCCCATCTATGCTGCAAGTGCTAAAATTGTTCTGATAGAAAAGTACCTTGCTACTGGAGAAAATGTCTCCTCGTAATCAATTCCCTCCACCTGAGAGAACCCCTTGGCCACAAATCTGGCCTTTTGTTTCTCCATTCTCTCATCTACTCCATGCTTCAATTTGTAGATCCAACTTGAACCCACCACTGACTTGTTCTCTAGTCTTGGGACCACTTCCCAAAACATTGTTTCTGACTATGGAATCATTTTCCTCTACCATATCATCAACCCATACTAGCTTATGCACTGATTCCTCGAATGAGGATGGTTCTGTCTCAACTAGCTCACTCATCAAAGCTATGTACCCAGTGTACTAATACAGTGACCTCCTCTACTTGCGCTATGATGTGGTGCTCCCACATTCTCTCTAGCATCATGCAATAATTTGTCAGCTTCCTTGGTTCACTTCCTTCCATATCTCGATGTCTTTGCATGAGTGAGTGCCTCCACTCTAAGCTCCTCTGCTTGTGGCTGCTCCAAAACATCCTAAGGTTCTTCCTTTGAAGCCAAAAGCTCCTCATCTATGGGCAAATTAAGCTCCCTCTCAAGGGAACACCTCATTTCCTTCTCTTCATCGAACTTCACATGTCTATGAACAATTTTCATCTTGATAGATGTAAGGTACACCCGATAGTTGTGAGGTGTATCAGTGTACCCCACAAAAATTCCCAAATCTGTTGTCAACTCTAACTTTTTCCTTGATTCCTTGGAAGCATAACAGTAAACTGATGAACAAAATATCTTGAAGTGTGACACATCTGGTTTCTCACTGAAAAATATTCTTCAGGTGTACTCATCCCAAGAATCCAAAGAGGACTCATGTTCTGCACATATGTCATTGTGTTGCATGCTTCAACCCACAAGTGGAGAGGTAGGCCTTGATCATGCAATGTCGCTCATGCAACTCCCACAATACTCATGTTCTTCTTCTTAGCCACCCCATTCTATTGTGGGTTATGGGGTGTTGTCAAATCCCGCCGAATGCCTTCCTTTTCACAGAAGTTCTTAAACTCTTTCGACACATATTCACCACCATTATCGCTTCTGAGAGCCTTCACTTTCCAACTAGTTTCTTTCTCAACAAGAGATTTAAATTCAACAAATTTGGAGAATGTTTGGTCTTTATTTTGCATGAATAAAATCCATCACTTACGTGAGAAATCATCTAAAAACATAACATAATACTTGTTCTTGGTCATGGATGTTGTCGAGAAAGGTCCACACACATCTGAGTGAACTCTTTCAAGGACCTCTTGTGCTTTACTGTCCCGATCATGAAAGGTGGCTTTGGTGTACTTCCCCAGTGTACACCCTTTGCATGTATCTCGATGCTCTAGTGCACCTTTAGGAAGTCCTATAGAAATTTATTGCATGATATTCAAGGCTCCATGGTGCAAATGGCCAAGTCTCTTATGGCATAATTCATTGATGTCTCGGCTCTGCACCTTCTTTTATTTTGTGCTCAATATTACAAAATATTCTTCATCCAATTTGTAGAGGTTCTTCACTCGAACCCCAATCTTCTTCAATTGTCCCATGGCGATGTGTCTAAGGAAAGCCTTCCCTTTTCTAAATATCACATCATAGCCATGATCTTCCAACAAAGTAACTAAAACTAAATTCTTCTTCAGACTCGAAACATACATGACATATTTTAATTTGAGAGGGGAGCTATACTCCCTCTAAAACGTAATTGTACCACTACCAGACGCGCTATACTTTCCATCATCTCCCATATTGATGTGCATCTAGAGGTCCTTCTCCTCTAAGTCACTGAAAAAATATTTGTTTCCTGTCATATTTAATGAGGCTCCACTATCCAGATACCACACACTGCCCATCAACGATGTCACCATGCATGCAATGAAGGTGAAATCCAAATCAAATTGTGAAGCTAGAGCCTCACTTTCCACTCCTCCTGAGAGCTTCTTGCCGACCTTCTTGTGTGGACACTTCATGGAATAGTGTCCTAGATCATGATAGTGAAAGTACTTGATTTTCGACAAGTCTTTATTCTTGCCCTCCTTACTAGATTCTTCTTTGGATTGGGATTTCTTCCATTTCTCTTTATTTTCCTTTCCATCCAAGGTGTGATTTTCCTCATCCTCAACCTTAGATGAAGTCCCATCTCTATTTATCCATATTATTTCTTCCTATACTAGATTGGACCATAACCACTCCCAATTTGGTATTTTGTCTCTACCATGCGTAGAATCTTGATAATTGTGTCAGCTCTTGGGAAGGCCCAATAGAGCTAGAGATACTAAATATTCTTCAGTGACCATCACACAGACCCCAACAAGTTCATCACGACATTGTGTAAACTTTCTTAGGTACTGTGGAATTGATTCAACCTTCTGCATTTTGATGCTTCGAAGATTGTCCTTGAGTGCCAGCTTCATGTGGTCACTATTGTTCTCAAACAAGTCTGTTAGTGATTTCCACATTGTGAATGTAGTTTCTTTCCCATGGAGTTTTGAGACAATATGATCTTAGACTCTCTCCAATACGATTCTCCTCGCTTTAGCCACATCCTTCTTCCACTGAGCGAGATCTTGGGCATCATATGTTGGGGGTTTTATTACATTTGCCTTGATTTAATCTAGTAACCTGTTGTCATCTAATACCACCTCCATGTGGATCTTCCATGCCACAAAATTTGTGATTCCTTCCATAGCATACTTGAGCCTGAGTCCGGTGGAAGTCATCTTCTTAGTCCTGGAGAAAACCTGCAACACTAATCTCAAAATTTGAACCTCCTAAAATAACTTTTAATTTTCTTCTCTACTGTGAATCTAGCTCTGATACCATGTAGAAATTAATTGTAGATTCAATATTGCTCATGTAATGTTCTAAAACATAAGACTCAAATCTACTCTACTCATCTGCAGAAAGCAATTCACGATTAAGAGCATATATAAAAAACATGCAACATGAATCAATACACATACACGAGGATATATCTAGGGGAAAGCAACTGCTCAAAACCCCTTCCTATTTGTATTGCATTAATCAGAAAATAGAGAATAAATACAATGCTTGCTCAAGCTTGAGCAACCTCTGCACAAGTATAATCTATCCCACTGCCTCACAGACTGACTCTGTCCAACGCTTAGCCAATTTTTCTACCTTCCAAGCTCATATTTCCTTACATTGTTTCTCAAGGAATTATCCCCTATTAATTAGGGAAATCCCCATCGAGAACTTCATAATCCCTATAGGCCCTTCTCTAACTACATGCACCACCTATACAACTTGAATAATTATCCAACTAATAGTACACTGCCCTTGAACTCCAATATCAACTAGGTAACTTTAATTTCATGCATGCATGAGTTAATTATGGTTGATTTATTAGTTAACTGGTTGAACACTAAAGTTGCACCCCATTATTATACCTCCTACTAGCTCCTCCAATAATTGGAACTAATTTAACCAACTTTAACTCAATTTAACCGAATTAAATTGTTACAACTAAAATAGGCTCCTAGAATTTAGGAACCACTATACACAACTCAAGTTAGGCCCTCAAATCCAATAAACTAAGCTAACTAAGTGATACTAACTTAGTTAACTCATTCAAGTTGTCTTGTGATGTGGAATTACAATTTTCTCCGAATTTATTTCAAGGGAAAATTAAATTAGGAATTTCTTCTTGCATTTTCAACAAGGACCGCAAATTCATAATGTTTGTATCGAGTCCTAAATGTTGTTTTGTATATATATTCCTCTTTGATTCTTATATAAGGGTAGCCTTACCACAAATTGATCTTAGAGAACACAGTGACACATTTAACTTGATCAAACAAATCGTCGATTCTCGGCAACGAGTATTTATTTTTAATAGTTAATTTATTTAGTTACCTATAATCAATGCATACTTGTAAGGTTCCATCCTTCTTTCTCACAAATATCACAAGGCCCCCCCATGGTGACACACTTGGGTGGATGAACCCATTGTCCAATAATTCTTGCAACTACATTTTAAGCTCTGTTAACTCAGGTATGCTCATGTGGTAACGAGTTTTGGACATTGGGGTTTCTCCCAGGACTAATTCTATCGTAAAATCAATATTTCTCTTTAGTGGCAGCCTCGGAATCTCTTCTAGGAACACATCCACAAAATCTCAGATGACTAGTATGCTATCTAAAGTGGTTTTTTTATCCTTAGTATTAGAGTACCCAACCTGCACTGCATAGATCTGGCAACCTTTCCTCAAACATTTTCCTGGTTGGGTAGTTGAGATAGGCCATAACTTAATAGGTATTTTAATGCCATGAAGCTCTTGCCTACAACCTTCCTTTGTAAGGAAGCTTATAGTATTTTCTTTACAATTCATTAAGGACAAGTGTCCTTCTAACCAATCCATCCTGATTAGCACATCATATGATCCTAAAGGCAATGCATTCAAATTCTCCCTAATTAATTGCTTTGCTACTTTAATGGAGAAATCCTCCACCTTAGCGGTCGCTCTTCTTTTGGATCCAGTGGCCAATTGAACTAACCATGGATTTTTAAATTTTTTGGTTTGTAACTGGTAGGTTTCAACTACTTTTATATTGGTATAGCTCAAAATGACGCCCTAGGTTTATCAAAATAGAAACAGTACAACTAGTTATTTTACCTTCAAGTTCTATCATGGTAGGTTGGTACTCAGTCTGATGGTCCTCCAGAGCAACGTTAATCCTTGGTATATTCTTCGCCACCTCTCCAATTGTAGAAGCTTCTTGTATGTTTGCAGATGGTTCTAGTGTGGTGCAATGCAGACAATTGTTATAATAATTGGGTTCTCCGCAACCCCGGCACTATAAGGGAGGCTTTTGTGTTTGACTTGGTTCTGGTTTATTGGAAACTTCAGCTTGCTTAGATTCATTTTGCAGCCTAAACCTATGTTGGTTTTTTCAATTCTACCTATTTTTCTGTCCCTTATGCATATTTTTAGTACTGGTATTTTTTTCATTTCTGGTACTCTAAAAGTTCTTCTGACCCTTCTTTTTCAACCAACTCTTTCCACCTTCCCCCATCTGCTTCATCTGCTAATAACAAATTTTTGGATTTATGAATTTCCTCATCCATAGTCTTGGGATTGTCGAATTCCAACCTTTCCTTCATCAACACTGGTAAACTGCTAATAAAACACTGAAATTTTTCCTTCTCCTCCTTGATATAGGGAACGTATTGCAGTAAGGAGGTAAATTTAGTTACGAACTCGTCCATGGTCAGTTGTCTCAACTTTAAATCATGAAAATCCTTAGCTTTTTCATCATAAAATCACTCTGTTAGGTATTTATCTTTTAAATGTTTTTGAAATCTATCCCATGTTACGTCTTGCTCATTGATTCCCTGAACCGTCTTAATTTCTTCCCACCATAAGGTGGATTTACATTGCAACTGATAAATGGCTAAGCTAACCTTCAAGTTATCTCCATATTCATAGATCTAGAAGTATTTATTCATGTTTATTAACCAACTTTTTGCGTTTTCATCCACCTCCCCGTCAAAGGTCAAGGGTTTAATTTTTTTAAATTCCCCTTGAAGTTCAACCTCTTTCCTTTTGGTTCCCTTACCTCCAAAAATGTTATTAGACTCTTAGTAATATTCTGACCTCCCTCAGATTGAAGATTTTCCTCTCTTTGTCGATGTACTTCTATTCTATTTTCATTGTCAGGGCTAGGATCAAGATTCCTTGGATTATGTCTATCTGAGAGGCTTTTCAAAATTCTTTCTTGTTTAAACCTTAGTCTCTCGTTATCTTCTCTCAAAATTTCCATATTTGTTCGCCACTGTTGAACAATTTCTAACAACATTGCATTAGTATTTCGAGATTCCTCTCCTAGCTAAACCCACATTTTTGGGTTTCCCTTAGTCATAGATATAGTTCCATCTCCCACAGTCAATTGTGTATATCCCGCTCCTCTCCTCATCTTGTCTCCTATATGTGCAACATTACACATTTTTTATTCACAATTCACCCCAACAGGCCACAATGTTGAAACCATGGTGCTCTAATACCACTTGTAATATCTAACAATACCAGTAAAAATAAAATAAAAAATTGCTTTACCTTTATGTCAAAACAATGCTTCAAGTTACATGCTTTTGCACTTAGGTATTTTACATTGTCATTCATATATGTGATAATTCGCAATTTCATAAAAATATACTACAATATGTCTAGACACACACTAACCCTTAATTGTTTCCTTCATTTTGGGTCATATGAGGAATTTTTACCATTGATTTAATATGTTATGTATGTCGGGTACAAAGTACACATATCAACTATGATTCACATCAATTAATGCTAGCCATGATATTGATTTTAAACTATTGGGTTTTATGAATCGGATAGTGCTACGGTTTCACATTAATATATCAGTTTTTCTTTTGATGCCACCTGTATCATCGAATAATCTCGAACTGAAGGGTTGATAGTTGGTGTCTATCCGGCCCTTGATCACTTGGGGTTTGGGATCCGACTATCTAGCTACTTATCCGTTGCATTTGGGTAACTACCCAATTTTGCTCGTCGGTTTTCCATCATTCTTGTGCTGTTGTTGGATCGAGAAGGCTCTGCTTACCGGAAGGCTTTGTTCTAGTTTTTTTTTGTTGGTCTAGGTATGTGGCTAATCTTAGCGCAACCTTCACTCCTCTTTGATTCCATACTTCCACCATTGTCCTGTTTTTTCCCTTTGGTTGACACAGGGTCGGGTTGTGGGAAGAAATGTGCCCTTGCTATGTACCCTTCATGGCATGATCCGACTCTTCATAAGTCACAGGTGGTATACATAGATCTTGGGCTTTGTTACATGTCTTAGTGGTCCAGTATTTACTCTGTTTCTTTTTTACAGGAAGTTCTTTTCAAGGCGAGGGTTTCTTTTTTAATCTTTTGTTGGAGCTGTCAGCGTACTCCGGTAATTTTTGTCTACCTTATGGTGTTTGGACAAGTTGTAAGAATTTATGCATATTAACTTTTAGCCTTACTCGCTTTCCTTTTTCTTTTTGATCTGCTCACAATTTACTTGGCACGGATTTGCATTTTCCTCTTATAGTGCTATGAAATGTCCTTTTCAGGTAATCACTTGTACAGGTCTATGATCTCCATTTTAAGTCTTTTACAGATCCACAATGGCTAAATAAAGATTTTTCTTTATTACTTGCTCTGTTGGTGGTTGTTGTAGGTGTGTGGCTTTGTTCCTCCCATGTCGTAGACTGATAAAATGGTTTGTGGAGTTTCTTGCCGGTGGCACCTAATTTACTTGGGTCCTTGCTTCCATGTTTTATTGACTGCTTCCTATGTTTTCTTTAAGGTTGTCCGCAGATATTTAATGGCTACAAACCCGACTGTGAAGTCGAGGGTTATAATTGTCTTGCACAAATTTTGACTCTGAGTTATTTTAATACCCGTAGAGGTCATGTAATTACAAGAAGTTTATCTCTTCTCAACCCTTGTTGGGGTTTATTGTTAACCTTAATTTTTATGAATTTTAATTGTGGTGGAGCAACAACCGACTTTTCTTCGTCATCCGTTGCTATGGATTATTTGTTTTGAAATTTAATGGCACAAATTATGGGTTTTGATATATTATGACCAACTTCTTGTTCCATTTGCAAATTATTATGCCTTTCATATTATTATCAGACCATGAAATTATTGTGTTAATATTTTTTCTCTTGCTCAATACTCTGTTCTTGTTGAAACCCTACATGCAAAAGTATTGGACTTTTCCTCCTTTAGAGGTTGGAAACTGGAACAAACCCGGGTTGTTGGCTTATCCGACTTGTCTTAGGACTAAACTAGTTCCTTACCATAGGTCATACTCTTTACATTAACCTTTCCAACTTTTAAAGTAATAAATACACTTTTGATCAAACCCTATATCTTGTGGTAATTTTGGTTAGTCTTCAGAACATGAATTAATATTTTTTATCAGGATTGCTTGCAGTCTAAACCCTCGAATGGTTAAATCGTTCTTGCCAAATTATGCTTTCCCTCCTTGTCGTTATAGCTAGGAAAGGTCCCTTATTTGAGGGTTATGGTCTATCCAATGAAATCTTGTAACCTTCCGGCCATGTGCTCCTTTCTGTCACAAGAATCCGAGAGCACCAGTCTTGGTTCCCCTCACTCGAACAAGTTAACACAGTTAGGTTCAATGGCTTACTATTTTCTCATAATGGTTCCTATGACTGCTCTGACCAAGTTGACAGTTTCTTACTACCTTCACACAGGAAAGGAACACTAAACATTATACACTTAATATTTTTTTGGGGGACACATTAACACCTTTAACAACTTCTTCAGACCTATGTATATAGACAATTTTTATTTCCATTCAACCATTCATAATTGACACTTTTCTTATACAATAAATCTTTTCACAACACATGATTTTAAGTAGTTATCTTGTTGTCTACACAGTGAAGGAATTCCACTGAGAGACCACTCCTCCAAGCCGTGAGAATGGAAATTACATTTGATTCTCCCCTTGAGCTTCACTCTCCATAACAATACTTATATAGTGTCCCCCCAAGACCAAGTCATTGGCATCAAGACTTCCTGTCCAACCAAGAATTTTTCCAATCAGACCAAGGCCTCCACTAGTTTGCAAGTCGGCTCAAGAGTACCTTCAACAATGTCGTGGCTGATCTTTTGATCTCTCTCTTTCTTCCAATGCCTCCAACCAATTTTCTCCTTTCCTTCTTGGCATCCTTTTCTCTCTGAGATGTTTTATCTCTAGGGAGAGAGAGTAATTGTCTTAATTGGCTGGCATCCGACAATCTCATCTTAGGTCTCTTCTCGTGAATTTCCAGGACTTGTCATTTTTATTTAACAAAAATAAAAATAAAAAGTTTTATGCAAAAAAAAATCGTAACTACTAAGATTTTCCTCTAAGACATTATCCACTAAGTTTGCACAGTGAAAGTAATTATGAATATTTACAATACTTGGGGGATGTTACATTATCTTTTTTTTTTTTGTAAGCTGGGGCGGGACTCTCTGATTTACATGTCCATTATGTACCCCTCTACGGGGAGGGGTAGCCCAAGATTTGAACCCAAGACTTCCGGTTCGGTGAGACTTCATTTCCACGGCCCTTGCCGCTTGAGCTACCCCATGTGGACAGGGGATGTTACATTATCTTTGATCCCACTAGTTTTGTGGAAATAACTCATGTAAATGCTCAAACAAAATGATCTAACAAGATTTGGTGATATACTTAGGGATGGAATTTATGGTATACTTCGGGATGGAAATTGATAAGAAATTGCATGGAGTGATTTGCAGTGGTATACTTAGGGATGGAATTTGAAGGGAAATTGCATGGAGTGATTTTCCCTTTATACACGACCCCTCGAATTTAACAAGTGCTTGAGATTTGAAATTCCTACAGCGTTTAAATGTCCATTTTTTTCATTTTAATTGAAAGCTGGAAAATTGAAGGATGAATTTTTCTAACTCGCAACACACTCCCGGTTTTTTGGTGCCGCTATTGTTTACCCTTACCGTTGCTCTTTCCTGAAGCCTTCATTTTCTTCATCACACATCGCACCTCCTGATGCTAGCCTTGCTTAAACTGGGAACAAGTGTTGACCACCATTGTTTTTGTCGTTAGGTTTCTTATTTTTTGATTTAGCAGGTTTATCTGCTTTTAACTTACTATCCATAAAAAATTTGAAAAATATATATATACACTCAAGAGAACCACTATATAAACCATAGTTTTTTTTTAACTGAATAAATCACCCTTGGAGTAGCTTTCAGCCATACATAATCGTGTCCGGGATTGGACTAGGAGGCTTGTGGAAAGCAAACCTCCTCATCTAGCAAAATATACATAATCAATATATATATATATATACACACACACACACATAAGAAAGCCATACAAACCACAAGCTGCATGGATGAGGTATCTACATGAAAAAGTTGTTAAAAAGATAGAACATGAAGTGTAATTGATGTATTAAATTTTATTAAAGTATAATCATCTTACTTTATACATGGAGAGTATATTGTAATCAATCTGGGTCAAAATGCTTTGATTCTTAATTAAGTTATAAATTTTTAAAACTATTTCCAAACTTTATTAAAGTTTTGATAAAATTAAAAACTTATTTTTTAGAAATTGAAAAATTATTTTTTGAATTTTTAAAATTAGAATATCTATTTTTTTATTTGTGGATGAGTGGTTTAAAATCAAATTTGAGGAAAAACAAAAAAAAAACAAAAAACAAAAAACGAACTCTAATATAAGTGTCCCCATAAATGAATTATCCATTTTTTCCTTCCAAATTTATAGATATTTCCACAATTAATATTTTATTTTCTAGAAAAAAACAATTTCCGTTTACTAACCATGGAATTGCATATTTTCTTCACATTTTTACCTTGCTATTTTTTATTATTGAATGGACGTGGTTCAATCATTTTCCTTAATAAACCTTACATATATTATATATTTTCACAATTCAATTTTAAATCATAATGCAATATAAAAAATAAAATTTAAGTAGACACTACAATAAATAAGATTTTTTTTGTAAATAATAAAATAATTTAGGAATATTTTGCACTCGCACTTAACTCTTTGTATAACCAAATTTTTTATTTTAATATACTAGACATTGTAATTTTTTATATTAGATATTTTATTACATATAAATTCAAATACTTTATATCAATTTGATTTTTTCAACATAGAGATTCTACAGTAGATTATTTCTTTGCTAAAACTATAATAAATTTAAAGTTAAATAAATTATTTGTTATAATAATTAGTTTTTTTTTTAATTATATATATATATATATATATATATATATATATATATATATATATAATTCAAAATAAAAATACTAGACATTGTAATTTTATCCTTATCCTCTTTATTGGTTCCCATCAGCTAAAAATGGAATAAAATGTGCACAAACACATTTCAATAAAATTTAGCTTTTGTAGCAAACGATGATGTTGGGGCTAATGTTTCATTATTAGATTTATAAATTTGTTCCAACATTCAATTATTTTTTGCATAAGAGGCAGGTATTAAACAACAAAGTTGCATATTACACTTGTATTTATATTATTTATATTTGACATGAAATTTGGTCTTTTAATATTTCCATAAAATATATATTTCAAATTTATTTAAATTTGATTTGATTTACAAAATATTAAATTTTACATATCTTGGCACATATATTTAACTTAATATAATAATGCCACACTTAATATATATATATTTCAAATTATAATTACTCACTTTTATTTATTTTAATCTGGGATCTATTAAATGCCTGGAGAAATAAGTGCGGAGCTAATATGGATCTAAGTTGGTATTTTAGATTTATAATTATTAATTTTATTTCCTATTTTAGTAATTTTAATTATGAGGAGATTTACACTTTTGTTTTATATCTTTATTAATCTTATTTTATTTTTTTACCAAGTTTAAATGTTTATGTTGACATTATAACATTGCTACCATAGTGGGCTAAATAGTAGTTCTAGACTTAAGAAATTTTCCAGTGTTAAATCGGTTAAATCCATTTATACATTCACAAATACAATTTAAATAATAGAAAATTGTAATTAGATAAACAATCATATTATTCCATAAATTTATTCATTCATTAAAATAAATTTAAAAAAATTATTTAAATTTATTTAATTAAATAAACATTTATATTGTTCTATAAATTTATTAAATTTATTTATACATTCAAAATTCAAAAAATACAATTTAAATAATAATAAATTATAATCACAGAAACAAGGTTTTGAAGAATGACAATTAGACTCTCTTTTCTTGAGGTCCAATAGACCACATTGGTCTTAGTGGATGTTAATCATCACACACACACACACACATATATATATATATAATTACTCACCTCTATTTATTTTAATTCCGGATCTATCAAATGCCCAAAGAGATAAGCGTGGAGTTATATGGATCTAAGTTGGTATTTTAGATTTCCTCTAGCCTTTACACAAAGGTAATGCAATACCATGACCTTGTAAACCATGATAATTTTACAGTTTAATTTAAATTTATAATTTTATAGTTAAAATTGTAATTATTAATTTTATTTTTTTTATTTTAGTAATTTTAATTATAGAGAAATTTACACTTATATTTTATTTTGTTAATCTTATTTTATTTCTTACCAAGTTTAAATGTCTATGTTGACATTATAACATTGCTACCATAGTGGGCTAAATAATACTTCTAGACGCAAAAGACACTCAAGAAAATTTTCAATACTAAATCTATTTATACATAAAAAATACAATTTAAATAATAAAATATTGTAATTACATAAACAATCATATTATTCCATAAATTTATTTATACATTCAAATAAATTTATAAATTTATTTAATTAAATAAAATTATATTGTTACAAAAAATTATTTATACATTTAACAAAATATATATATATATCACAGAATTCCAATTAAAAATATTTAGCTAATTCTGTATTAATAGTACACGATATTAAGAGTTCTCGATACTAAAATAGGGAGTGAAACAAATAATCTATATCTCAATGAATTTAGGATACATTTAGGAATGTGGGAAATTTTCCTTACGTTTTCTCATGGGGTTTTATCACATGGGTAATCCCCGTATCCTTTATTGTTATGATGGAAGATCTATCCCATTGTTATGATTAGGAGTAGAGTTGTAGTTCTAGCAAGGGAGAGAAAAGTGTTCTCTTTTTTATTTAAAAAAACTTACTAATTATAACTATATTATAATTATGGAAATCAGAAATAATAAAAGTATAAATAAAGATAAAATAAAATCAAGAAAAAGAGTGGATTAAGGACGAATTATATATATAAATTTTAATTAAAGTAAACATATTCATTAAGTATTAATAACCATTCAATTAATCAATAAATGATAACAACAAAAACTAGAAACAGATATTTATTAATTAAAATAAAATAATTAAATTTGTAATAAAAGTAAATTTTATATATTAGGAATGTTTTAATATTAACATAATTTAGTCTCTAGGTAGTTTAATTAGTGATGATTGTGAAAATGAAGTGTTATATGTAAGGAGGTTCAAGGTTCAAATCTTTTGATTCGCTTGTGCATGTAGAAGGGGCATACATAGGCACCTAGAGGTTATAGTGGGTAGCGATTGGAATTGACCCCGTGTCACATGAGTATAAGACCAACCCAGTTGCCCATTCTTCTAGATACAATAATAATAATAATAATAATAATAGCAACCTCGAGGGTTAGCTCAGTTGGTCGAGTCCCATCGTTAAAGAACCTTTGTTATTGAGAGGTCACAGGTTCAATTCTCTTGGCATTCTTGGGGTTAGGCTTTGTGGTTGAGCCAATAGGAAGTGATCCCTTTGGGTGGATATGCCTGGTACAAATATTTCATGGACGTAGCAGGCATCGATCTCTAGTGTCTGTGAACCACATAGAATAATAATAGTACACACAAATTTGCAATGGTGCAATAACCACAAAGTAATGATGAAATTATTAATATATTATCTTTGGGAGACTAAATTGCTTTTTTTTTAAAGTAAATTTCAGCCTTTTATATCATGACTAAGCAAATATACATAACAAACTATTGTTAGCCATGGGTTTGCCACTTGGGAAACGAGACTAGTAACATAAATTCAAAATTTTCCTGTTAAGAGTATTGCGAATAACCATCTTATCTTTCAAAATAAAATTAAAATTATAAAATAACATAAAACACAATCTAATAACCATAAACATAATTGCCATGTGAGATGTGCTTCTCATTAGAGAACTAGCTCACATGATCATACTTCAAAGGGAGAGTCCACATGGAGAGGTGGTTGTTGTTCACTATCATTGCCAAAGGAAGAAATATCATTATTTCCCAATGCTTTTGCAAGCCTTATGACTTTCCTGTTAAGCCTCTCAACTTTCTCCACAAATTCAGCCATGCAAATTAGTAACTTTTGTTGGGTTTCAACTCTGTCAATAAGAAATATGCTCATAAGAGTTTTGGTATGCTAGTATAGATTGTTTGTCTACATGTAGGATGAGGAGCATGCCCTAGTAGAGCTTCTGTAATAGCCATGGTGAAAATTCCATGTAATAAAAGTAAATAAAGGAAAAATAATAACCACGGTTGATGGGACACCTATTCCAAGTTGAATGTTGGGCAAAATCCTAGTGATGGGGATCACTTGTGATTGTTTAATGGCTAAGGAAATTGGCAAAGGAAATGACTAAGGCTTTGGAAAGGAAAAATGACATTTTGGCACATTTATTTATGAAAATAATGGAAATTAGGAGAAAAAAGAGGTGAAAGGTCACAAGTTGTATGTGAGGAGGAAAATGAAGGAAAATTATGGAAAATGAATAAACTAAAGGCCTCATTCATAAAAAGGCTTCTGAGGATCAGTTGGTAACCTTTTGTCAGTTTATTGTTGGAGCTCTCTAATTATTCTCTCTCTCTCATACTCTTGGAGGCTTAGAGATTTCTTGGAGCACTCTTGGAAGGTGTGGCATACTTGGATTTTTGGAGCAAGAAGGCAAAGGAAGAGTGGGAAAGTTCAATAGAACATCGGGATCAATAGCTACAACAGGATTTGCTTGCAGGTACCGAGTTACACATATGTTTTCTTCACTATATTTGGCATGCATGGCATATGCATGTGGTTTGTTGGTTGTGATTTTTCATTGGCATGGAGGATGGTTCAGATTGACAGTGGATTTCCTAGCCTTGTCATTTCCTAGATAACCATGGAGATTTTCAGTTCATTTCATTGTTTTTTTTTTTGTTGGTTCTCACGTTTCCTTAGCTTGGGTTGAGTTACTACTTCCTAGAGCCTTAGTTGGACAAATGCTCTGGAACCCTTGGTGGGTTGAGTTACTAGTCCTAGAGCCTTGGTTGGACAAATTCTCTAGAGCCCGACAACAACTGTGGGTTGAGTTACTAGTCCTGGAGCCTTGGTTGGAACAAATGCTCTGGAGCCCTAGATGGCTGGGATAGAGACTGATCTGATGATGGTTTTGGTGATGTCCGACTGTGAGGTGGAACCATTGTTTGATGGGTTGATGTGAATGGCCTCTAGAAGCCCTGGATGGTTTTGGATTGATGTGTTCTATGAGATCTCACATTCATGCTTGGAATATGGCACAGGGGTGAATGGCTAAAGAGAGATTTGGATAAGCCATTCTACGGTCAAGTGGAAGGTGGAAGTCCCATCCCCGGTTTGGGTTTTTCATCATTAATGAAAGGTTATTTCTCCTTGTATTTATATGAGTATTTTGATGGATTATATGTGGTCTATATGGTTGTACTTTCATTAGCATTTCTACTACTATTATGTTGGTTATGTATGTGTTTTATGATAACAACTATGTATGGCTTTCATCATGTTTTTACATGTAAATAAATGATCAATGTATTTATGACCTAATGGATGGAATGATAGTTGAAATGTTGATGCATGAATGTTTCTTAGCGATTCTTAGCTAAGTATGAAACCCATATGCTTAGATTTGTTATTTACACATGTAGATTACATATTCATGATATGTTTGACGAAATGATTATCATGGCTAATAGGGGTCCAGTTAAGGTCTCATTCAAGTAATTGTTTGTGCACTGTTAGTTCCATGTTATTTTATTATTCTGAATATGTGATCCAATTATGGGCAGTGACCTCTGCTTTAGGCCTGAAAAAGTGGCTCAAATCCCAGGGTTGCTGGCACAAAACTAACAAAAAGAGTCCCTAGACACTAGTAGGTAAGCTTGTGACAACGTCCATAGGTCCTTAGATGTTAGAATGTTTATAGCATGAGAGTGACTGGGGGTTAAGTTGTCTGAAAGCCCAATGAAGCCCAGGTGCTAGTTGGTAGAAAGGTTGGA
Organism: Pinus tabuliformis; assembly: GCA_031772625.1. Lineage (NCBI taxonomy): Eukaryota > Viridiplantae > Streptophyta > Pinopsida > Pinales > Pinaceae > Pinus > Pinus tabuliformis. The sequence goes on along the minus strand of CM062806.1, from coordinate 780,669,122 downwards.
TTGGTTCCTAAGGATCCTTGTGTTGATGTTGAATGTTTGTATGGTGTGCTTTCATCAGTTCCACTTCCTTAACATGACTTAGGAGGTCGAATTGTATCATAGTGGCCTCTCATCGCATGTTTACCTTGGTTGGGCAGTTTCTTGGCTAGATGTGTGAGGAGGGTGTTACAGAGTGGTATCAGAGCATGGTTCACCCCTTGGATTGGATGGGCTATGTGTTGGTCATGCATGAATTTTAGTTGCATGTGTGTGTTTTACATTTGCATTCCATGTACTTGTTGCATTTGCATGGTGTTGATCATGGTTGTATTGATGTCGTCATGTGGAAGTTGATGTTTTTATTATGGGATGCATCGTCGTGAGTGTATGACTGGTTACATGTCATCATATGTCGCTTACATGTATCATTTGGTACACTTGGTTACATTCTTGTATGGTTTCTTACATGTTTCTACATGTTGTTACAAGTGTTTTTTGTTTATGCTCAATCATATGTGTCTATGTGTGTGTATGGTTCATATTTATGCTTGAGTGTTGTCTGCATGTAGGTTGGTGTATTGTCTACATTGTGGTTGTGCATTGTCCACATACATTGGTACAGTTTAGGTTGTCATGCATAAGGTCATGGTATGTGTGGTTACGCATTGCTTATGCATGTTAATATTTTCATGTGGTCAAGTGTACAGTGGTGTAGTGGTTGTTGTCGTGCATGAGGTTGTAGTATGTGTTGTTGTTAAGGTCCTGTATTGATGACTGGACCCTAGCTAGAATTACGGTCGCATGGTTATATGCTTATGTGTTACGTTTCTATATGTTGTTATGATTATGTTATACATGTATCACACTGATTTGTTGATCTTGCAGACACGGTATTCTCCCCGAGCTATGTTAATGTATGTTGGGTTATTGTGATTTGGTTTAGCTGACATGATATACCTTGCAGGAAGTAATATCAAATGGATAGCAAGATGGTTGAATACAAAGACCCGTCCCTATGAATCATAAGAGAAGTATGGTGTTGGGAACTCTTCCGATTTAGCACATAAACTAAGAAGCTTAAAGGAAGAAATAAGGATTTGTAAGGAAAATAATGACATAATCATGTAGGCACAGGAGAAACAAGTAGACGTAAATGTAGTGACACTTCAAAGTTTGACAAACTTGTAGTAACACGGACCACGCCGGATTAGTTCTGAGCAGGAGGATAGAACTAATGGGGTATATGGTAGTAGATCACATGGTGGTTAGAGATCAGATAGAGATGAAAAATTGTTGGACACTCCAGACAGGAGGGGGAATAGACACGTGTATTATTCTAGTTCTGATTCAGATAAGCACTATGATCATCATTGTTATCATCCTTACAGGAGGAGTGATAGGGGATACTTGCATGATGATTTTAAGAAAGAAAAACCACCTACTTTTGATGGAGAGATGAAGAAACCATAGGATGTAGAGGCATGATTACTGGGCATGAGGAAGTTATTCAGGTTGCATGACTATTCAGAGAACATGAAAGACAGATTAGCTACATTCAATCTTAAAGGTAAAACAAACATTTGGTGGGTAGATATGAAGATTGTCATACGTATTCATGAAGAAGATTTGACTTGGAGTGAGTTTGAGCATCTATTCAAGAAGAAATACCTATCATAAATATACTTTGATGACAGGGAAAAATAATTCTATGAACTAAAAATGGGGTCTATGAAAGATGATGAGTACACTAGCAGGTTCTTGGAGCTACTGAGGTATGTACCTTATCTCACGGAGGAAAAGGATAAGATCCAGATATTCGTTAGTGGATTACCGATTGCATTCAAAGATGATTGAGTTCGATGAGCCTAAATCATTGGAGGAAACCATCTGAAAGCTAAAGCATTGCTATGAACAATTGAAGTGCAGATCTAAGACTAAGCCAGACTAGAAAGGTAATGCCAAGAACAAAGAAAAGTGGGATAGAAAGTGAGAAACAACATAGGATTCAGGTAACAATGATAAATTTTCACCACCTAATAAGTTCAATGCATCAGATAGAGGATAGGTACATCGATCTGAGAAGAAGATTAAGGAGCCCATGTGGTGTTGGATTTGTGGAGGAGATCATCGTAGGAGGGATCGTCCACAACATCAGAGTGGCATACCTCAGATATATAGTGTGTAGGAGGCACAAACTATTGGGGATGTTGGTCAGAGTATTACTCGTATTTATGCAGCATTGGATAACAAACATGCATACCATCAAGCATCTATCCTTGAGATGGACGGTAAGCTTTGTGATCAAGTTATTTCTATTTTTATTGACCCTAGATCTAATTATAACTATGTTGGCCCTAAATTGGTGGATAAGTGTAGTTTTAATAAGGAATTGCATGTAGAATCTTGGTTAGTGCAGTTGGCTTCAGGTACAAAGAAGCGAGTTCATCATTGGGTAAGAGCTTGTGCATTTGATTTGAATGGTATGCCTACTGCAACATATTTGAATGTATTACCATTTGGATCATACAATATGTTGTTGGGTATGGATTGATTGTATCTTCATAGAACCAGGGTGGATTGTTATGATAAATCTATTGAGTGCTTGGATGAAAATGGGGAACCAAAGTCTTACAAGGTAAGAAGAAAGATGCATCAGTTAGGATGGTGACAACTATGCAAGCAAAGAGCAGTCGCAGGAAATGGTGTAAGTTATTCTCAATGCACATTTCTAGTGACAAAGGTAAGGAAGTTGAGGATGTGGATGTTTTGATCAGGTACCCAATTTTACAGTATTTAAGGATGTATTTCCTGAGGTTATTTCATAGTTCCACCTCACAGGGAGGTACACTTTTCTATTGAGTTAGTGTCAGGGGCAGCTCCAATGTCAAAAGCACCTTACAGGATGAGCACACCTGAGTTGGTAGGGTTGAAGCTGCAGTTGAAGGAGATGTTGGACAAGAGATACATTAGGCCAAGCGTATCACCATGGGGTGCACCGGTATTGTTTTTGAAGAAGAAAAATGGAACTCTTATATTATGCATTGACTACAGATAGTTGAACAAAGTGACCATCAAACAAGTATCCATTACCACGGATTGATGACTTGTTCGACCAGTTGAAGGGAGCAATAATGTTCTCGAAGATTGATCTGAGATCCAGATATCACCAAGTACGCATCAAAGAGGAAGACATTTACAAGACAACTTTCTAGACCAGGTATGGGAATTATGAGTTTGTTGTAGTTCCATTTGGCTTAACTAATGCTCCAGCTACATTTATGTGCTTGATTAATAGTGTGTTGTGTCTGTATTTGGATAAGTTTGTTATTGTGTTCATTGATGATATACTGGTATATTCTAAAAATGAGGAAGAGCATGCCGACATTATTGAGGTTGTTAAGAGAGCATTAGTTATATTCTAAGCTCAGCAAGTGTAGTTTCTATCAGACTGAGGTACACTACTTGGGGCATGTTGTCTCCAAGGAGGGTATTACAGTAGATCTAGAAAAGATAAGAGCCATCATGGAGTGGGTAGCTCCTAAGAATGTGGATCATTAGGGGAATTTTGAGGTCTAAAATGGGCTTGCTAAGGAATTTATAAAATAATAGTCAAAATAATGAAATAAGATTACATTACATCATCAAATTTTAGAGGGAAAAAAAGAAAAAACTATTTTTTCAACTTATCTCCCTATGGGTTCCCTCAAATTTTTAGCACAAACACTCGTTGGGTGCAGAATTTGATTCCTCGTCCAAGGAGTACCCATGTTTCATACTTTGATGGACCTTGCTACACAAAAAATGAGAAATACATGAAAAACGTGATTGCAATCACGTTTTTTTCATGTATTTCTCATTTTTCGTGTAGTAGGATCCATCGAAAGTATGCAACATGGGTACTCCTTGGATGAGGAATTAAATTTTGGATTCAATGAGTACTCTCACTCGAAATTTGAGTAAAATCTTAGGCAGATAAATTGAAAATACGAGTTGAAAAAGTAGTTTTATTATTTAATTAATTTTTAATCTTTTTACTTTTTTACTCCACAAGTGGTGAATCATCCCCCATGGTTGACAACATCATCTTGAATCCTGTTAGTTCTTATAAAGTTTATTTTGGTTGTACATTTTTCTTAGGAGACCCATTTTAGACCTCAAAACTCCTCTAATGGAGGTGATATCCTTCATGGGCTTTGTAGGGTACTATAAGAGGTTCATCAAGAACTTCTCACAGGTTGCTTATCTATTACATCATTGCAGAGGAAAGGTAAGAAGTTCGAATGGATAGAGGAGTGTGAAGCTAGCCTCGAGCATCTTAAGCAGTTGTTGACAGATGCACCAGTGTTAAATATTGTAGAGTCAGACAAAGAGTTTGTAGTGTGCATAGATTCTTGGAAGAGAGGACTTGGTGCAGTCTTTATGTAGGATGGACAAGTGGTACACTATGAATCGCGAAAACTAAATGAGCACAAGAAGAACTACCCCACACATGATATCGAGTTGGCAGCAATTATACATGCATTGAAGATGTGGAGACACTAGCTTTTGGGCAGGAGATTTACATTGATGAGTGATCACAGTGGTTTGTGATATCTATTTGACCAACCGAATCTGAATGGTAGGCAGGCTTGGTGGTTGGCCACGATCAGTGAGTTTGATTTCAAGATCTGGTATATCAAAGGTGAAGAGAACAGAGTGGCATATGCTCTTAGCAGGTAGATACACATAAATCACTTAGCAACTATGAGCTCCTATGGGACAGACTTACAGGATGGGATCTTGCAGGCAGGTCAGTAGGATATCAGTTATATGGAGATTGTGCACAGGTTGCAGAAGAGTACAGGTACAACTACATGTGGTAGTGCAGGTATAGGTAGTAGTACAGGCACAGGTACAGGTGGTAGTACATGTAGTATAGGTATAGGTACAGGTAGTAGTACATGTACATGTATAGGTACAAGAACATGTAGTGATATAGGTACAAGTGCAGGTGCAGGTGCATTGGATGTGGACTATCCCCTTATAGAATATGGATTGGTTAGATTTAGAGACAAGATATATGTGCCAGATAGTAGTGAGCTCAAGAAGGTGATCTTGAGGTATTTTCATGTGAAACCATATTCAAGTGGCCCAGGTTATTAGAAGACATTGACTGTAGTAAAGAGATTTTACTATTGGCCGAACCTGAAGAGGGATGTAGCAAAGTTTGTGGCTAGATGTTTTGAGTGTTAGTGTGTGAAAGTAGAGTGTAAGAATCCAATTCGATTGCTACAACCGATTGCAATTCCAGAGTGGAAATGGGAAGCCATTTCCATGGACTTCATCACAGGATTTCTGAGGACAGTGAGACAACATGATTCCATCATGGTTATTGTTGACAGGTTGACAAAGGTTGCATATTTCATTTCAATGAAGTCTACATTCTCAGCTAGCAATGTAGCACATGTATTCATCATAGATGTGCTCAGATTACATGTTGTTCCAACGAATATTGTGTCAGACGGGGATGCAAAGTTCATTTCCATGTTTTGGAAGGAGTTATTTGCAGGTTTGGGCATAGAGTTGGCCTTCAATACCGCTTATCATCCGTAGATAGATAGACAGACAAAGAGTGTCAATGGGATATTGCAGGACATGTTGAGGATGTATGCGATGCATCAACGACGAAAGTGAGAAGAGTATCTTCCACTGGTAGATTTCACATACAACAATAGTTATCAGGAGTCATTGAGGATGAGTCCTTTTGAGGCATTGTATGGGCAGAGTTGTAACACTCCCATCAGTTGGAGTGATTCGGTTAATAGAGTGTTGATTGGACCAAGCATGTTGGCAGAAATGGAATAGGTAATGTAGGTTATAAATAAAAATCCAAAGGCAGCACAGGATCAACAAAAGATCTATGCAAATCGGAACAGGTTGTCCAAGGAGTTCCAGGTTGGGGAACAGGTGTACTTGTGTATCAAACTGAAGAAGAGCTTCTTACAGATTGGAACATGTGTCAAGATGGCACCATGGTTTTTTGGACCCTTCAATATCATTGAGAGGATTGGGTCAGTAGCCTGTCGGCTTGCACTGCCTTCGACAGTGCAAGTTCATGATGTTTTCCATGTGTCATTGCTTAAGAAGTATGCTAAGGATGTTGATCATGTGATTCACTGGTATGTATTGTAGGTGGAACCAAATGGAGAATACTAGTAAGAGCCTCAGTGTATATTGCAGAAAAAGGTTCTCATGCTCCAGAACTGAGAAATTGATTAAGTTAACATGTAGTGGAAGCACTTTTGGCCCAATGAAGCTACATGGGAGATGACAAATCAGGCTATGTGTTATTCCTTGTTTGCCGGTTGAGGCAAAGTAGTTTTTGCATGGTGTTTTGGTGTGGTTTTGGTATATGTATTGGTATGTATTGGTATATGATTGATGATGTTTTGTATATGTACATATTTATATGGATGTAAATACCACCATGAGCTATTTTATAAATTTCCAATAAATGGTATGCGTGTCATGTCATTGTGATGTTATGTTGTTATGTTTTCATGTTGGGTTTATTCTCAGCAGGTTGATCATTGTAAATATTGCAGTGAACTAAGTTATAAAGCTCCATTGACAATATATTTTGCTTACAACATATTTGTGGTTATATGTGTTGTTAAACACCGAGGAAAGTGTTCCCCCAAGGGGGAGGGTTATGTAACATCCCTGATGAAAATTCCGTGTAATAAAAGTAAATAAAGGAAAAATAATAACCAAGGTTGATGGGACACTTATTCCAAGATGAATTTTGGGCAAAATCCTAGTGATGGGGATCACTTGTGATTGTTTAATGGCTAAGGAAAGGAAATGGATAAGGCTTTGGAAAGGCAAAATGGAATTTTGGCACATTTATTTATGAAAATAATGGAAATTAGGACAAAAAGGAGGTGAAAGGTCAGAGGTTGCATGTGAGGAGAATAACGAAGGAAAATAATGGAAAATGAAGAAAATAGAGGTCTCATTCATAAAAAGGCTTATGAGGATTAGTTGGTAACCGTTTTTTCATTTCAGTGTTGGAGCTCTCTCATTATTATCTCTCTCTCATACTCTTGGAGACTTAGAGTTTTCTTGGAGCACTCTTGAAGGGTGTGGCATACTTGGATTTTTGGAGCAAGAAGGAAAAGAAAGAGCAGGAAAGCACAAGAGGACATCGGGATCAATGGCTACAATGGGATTTGCTTGCAGGTGCCGAGTAGCATGTATGTTTTCTTCAATAGATTTGGCATGCATGGCATATGCATGTGGTTTTTTGGTTGTGATTTTTCATTGTCATGAAGGATGGTCGGGATTGACAGTGGATTTCCTAGGCTTGACATTTCCTGGATAGCCATTTAAATTGTGGGTTCATTTCATTGTTTTGTTTTTTTGTTGGTTTTCATGTTTCCTTAGCTTGGGTTGAGTTACTAGTTCCTAGAGCCTTGGTTGGACAAACCCTTTGGAGCCTTGTAACAGTTTGGGTTGAGTTACTAGTCCCGTAGCCTTGGTTGGAAAAACACTCTAGAGCCCTTGGTGGGTTGAGTTACTAGTCCTGGAACCTTGGTTGGACAAACGCTCTGGAGCTCGGCAGAAACTGTGGGTTGAGTTACTAGTCCTGGAGCCTTGGTTGGAACAAATTCTCTAGAGCCCTGGATCATTGGAATAGAGACCAATCTGATGATGGTTTTGGTGATGTCCGACTGTGAGGTGGAATCACTATTTGATGGGTTGAGGTGGATGGCCTCTGGAAGCCCTAGATGGTTTTGGATTGATGTGTTATATGAGATCCCACATTCATGCTTGGAATATGGCATGGGGGTGAATGGCTAAAGAGATATTTGGCTCAACCATTCTACGGTCGGGTGGAATGTGGAAGTCCCATCTTGGGGTTGGATTTTGCATCATTAATGAAAGGTTATTTCTCCTTGTATTTTTATGAGTATTTTTATGGATTATATGTGGTCTATATGATTTTACTTTCATTGGTATTTCTACTACTATTATGTTGGTTATGTATGTGTTTTATGACAACATCTATGTATGGCTCTCATCATGTTTTTACTTGTAAATGAATGATCAATGTACCTATCACCTAATGGATGGAATGGCAGTTGATGTGTTGAGGCATCAATGTTTCTTAGTGATTCTTAGCTAGGTATGAGACCCCTATGCTCATATCTTTTATTTACACCTGTAGATTACATATTCATGATATGTTTAACAAAATGCCTACCATGGATAGTAGGGATCGAGTTAAGGTCTCATTCAAGCGATTACTTTTTCATTTCCATTCCCATATCATTTTACTGTTCTGAAGATGTGATTCGATTCTGGGTAGTGGCTTGGCCTCTGGGCTTGAAAAAGTGGCTCAAATATTGGGGACAATAGCACAAAAATGAAAAAAATGGTCCCTTGATGCTGGAAGGTAGGCCCGTGAGAGTGACCAGAGGTCCTTGGATGATGGAATTCCTATAACATGAGAGACACTAGGGGTTACGTTGTCCAAAATCTCAGTAGGACCCAGGGGTTGTTTGGTAGAAAGGTTGGATTGGTTCCTGAGGATCCTTGTGCTAATGTTGAATGTATGTATGGTGTGTTTCCGTTGGTTCCACTTCCTTAACATGACTTATGAGGTCGAATCATATCATAGTGGCCTCTCATCGCATGTTTACCCCGTTTGGCCGGTTACTTGGGTAGATGTGGGAAGAGGCTGTTATAGCTTCCTACATCAAGAATCCAATCCCTAGTTTCTCTTTCAACATTCCTATCAGGGATAAACCTTCTACCCTAATGGATCTAGTCTTGTACTTCAGAGATAACTCTATGAACCACTTCAAGAATTATGGTTTTGTACCTATCCATGAAAACACAAGAAATTGGTTGGGCTCATGTTTGACCATTATAAGATGAGGGAGTTGGATTCTGAGGAGGGACCTAATCATCCTCTCCTCCCTGCACGATGCAAGGCTAAAATTTGACACCTGGCCATGAGGTTGAATGGCCTAGAGCCACATACTCTAGAGAAAGGAAACACATGGGAAGGAGGAATAACTCAAATCAACATAGAGGGGGGGGGGGGGAGAGCTAGGGTATAAAGGGAGTGAACCCAAAGGGGGATATTTCAAAAGAGAAAGAAAAACCCAGGTAAAAAGACCTGAGATAAACCAATAAGTCAAGAACCTAAAGAGAGAGACCCGAGGGTAAGGAAGTTGCATAAAGGCTTAAAGACCAACTCAGAGCACCACGTTGGGAAACCCAACCCGAGATTAATAGGCCCGGAGAGGGAACATAGAACTTGAATTCAATGAAACCAAAATTCCTAAAAAACATTGATACCATAACATCCACCACTGAGGAAAAAATTAGAATAGAGATGAAAAATATTATGAACCTAATAGTCCTCCCCTGCAATTGCAATGCGCCTGAATTTGTGCATTCAAGGATGAACAACTTCTAGTGGAGAAGGATTTTTACACTTTCATGCAATGTTATATCCATCCCCCAATCAACATTGCCTTTTTTGTGTGTGACTAGAGTAATTAGGAATCAGGTCAATTTCATACTCATGTGAAACATGGTCAATTATGACTGCTACCACTATAACAATCTAGGTGCCTATGTATGCCCCTTCCACAGACATAGTAAGTTGTGTTGATTTGAACCTCGAATCTCTTGGTACATAGCACTTCATTTTCACGACACTTGCAAACTGAGTTGCCCCCTAGGGGCTCCAATCAACATTGGTTTACTAGATTAATAAAATATTTGTTTCTAGGAATGATATGTCTTCAACATACAACAATTTCCCATAGGATCTGTGTTGGTGGAGCTCCTTGAGAATTTATATAAACTGCAATTCACCCTCCCTTAACATCCTTAGACAACCAATATCATAATACACTATTATCTACCCAACCCCTATAATGGTTATCACTCATCGGCTCCAAAATTTTGTGTGCAGGATGATTTGTCCTTCTCCAAACTCCAATGCATATAGATCCATCACCTTAAACCTCTCCCATGCACAAAACATGTGAATTTGTAGTCACAGGTGTATTTTCAAACATGCAGAGTTTCATTTGATATCCACTCTACTTCCTTCCTTTAAATGATTTGCACTCATGCGAAATCATGGAGGATGCCCCTCTGTATGCACACTCTCCTCGAGGATTTGATCTTTTTACAACACTCTCAAGGCGGTTTCATCCTAGGTTTTATATTCTCTTCCACCCCACCTCCTTATTTTATTTATTGGTTTATTCTTATTTTGTTCTCTTATGAAGGATACAAGATTCACTATGGAGGGGGACTATGAGGATATAATTCTGGATTATTCGGAGGACCCATTTATCAATGAGGGTATATTCTTCCTGGTTACAGTCTCCTCCTAACTGAAGGAAGACTCTTAATTTTGTTAGGGCTCTGAGTATCTGTCAGAAACCAGACAACTTTCTAGGGTTTCACCCCTTTTGTTGGCTCTTTCTTGAGATGGGCCAAAATTGTTGGGGTCCATTCAATCACCCCAAGATCTATTAGACCCATATGAGACCACAGAAGCCATCTATGAGGGACTAAGATCGGATGCATTTTCTGCCTCACACCCCCTTCCTTTGTTATCCTCCCTTGTCGGACCCATGCAGTCACATACAAACACATCTCACTCTGTATCATCCCGCCCCTTCCTACACTGAGTTATTAACAAGTTCATATCCTCACCTCTCTATATCTTTGGAGCCTCTGCCTCTCACACTCCATCAGACCACCGATCCCATCACACACAACATCCCACATTACTTTACACCCACTAATAATTACTCTCTCGCTTTCTTCCTGAACTCCTTAGCTCTTTTTCATCTTCTCTATCATCATCCCTAACTGCTCCTCTACCTCATACACTTTCCTATACTCTCTGCTCCCTTCCCTGACCCTCCTCCCCTATCATAGTCATCGGATCCCATCCCGCTTTATTCCCATGAAGGCACAACACCATTGTAAATTTGTGGATAGACCTCACCTCAATGATAGTTACACTAATGTTCCTCTACTGTAGATGGATATATACTCAAAACTAGCTCTAGTGGGTTGTGTGTGGGGCCGATGTTTCAATAGTCAAACACTTCAATAATGGGTTGTTGATACTTAGGGCCCTTGTATATACCCACTACCGACCACAAAAGCTATGGTTCAGGGATGGTTCGTTATCATTTTCAAGTCCAGAGAGGTCGTTGAGTTGTCTCTATGAAGGTTATGGAATCTTGACTCCACACCAGTTCTCCTAAAGAAATGGACTCCCCTCTTTGACCCCATGCTAGAGAGGATTGACAAGGCGCCTATCTAGGTCAGATTACCCAACCTTAAACTACAATTTTAGGATCAAGACACCCTCAAGGCCATCGGAAACCATCTCAACACCTTCTTGGATGTGGATCTCTCTTTCCTCATGGGAGACAATATGATATCATGTATAATTGTTGAGTTGGACATTAGAGGGGCCCTTTGGAATGAAATGATTATTATACATGCAGGAATTCACAAGCACTAGATACTAGACTACGAGGGAATTCTATTTAAATATCATAGATGTCATTCCCATGGACAAAATATCAAGGACTATAGACTGAGCTACAGAGGTAAACAGGGATATGTTTGTCATCAATTCTTCATGCCCACTCATCATCATGGAAGGACATTTATGGGCTTACCTAAGATTCTCATAAACCTTGCTGCTATAGTATCATCTGTGTTTCTCTACATGTGTGGAACCAACTATGATCCCCTCATCCTCAGAGGTTTCATCACTTGAGTTGGCACTAACTGCTAATACTCTTGGGGCTCCCATCATCATTTTGGAGGATGGGGAAGAACTTGTGGATACGAATCTAGGTACTATCTCCTTTATCCCTCCTATCTCACATATTATTGTTACTAATTGTTCTCATGTTTATACATGTTCTCAAGGGGGTTATGATATGTTGACTGTCCCACCATTTTCCTATTCATGACCCCCATATTTAAACAATATTTATCCCATTCCCCATGTTGATCCCCTCCATACTCCCTCCATAGTCACTACCCTTGAAGGGGAATCTTCTAACTCTAGCTCTCCTGGCAGCCGCTACATTTTCCACACTCGTACTCCCTCCACTCTCCCACACTCCTCTAGGGGTCTCTTCCCCCAATAACCTCCCATTTTTTCGGTTAAAAGATAGGGCCGCAATCCATACCTTTCCAAGACTCAGAACAAAGTGGTCCTAGAAGTAACAATCGGGAAACAACATTTTATTATTGGGGTTCTTAGAGAAATCCAAACCCTAACTAGGGTTACTAAATGATCATTATGTCCCTCAATTGTAGAGGGTTGGTTAACCCTACGAAAAAACTAGCCATTAAGCACTTGGCAGTCACTAGCAACGCTTCCATACTTTTGTTACAGGAAACCAAGGGATTGGGTTCTTTCATTGAACCTTATCTCCCCAAACTTCTCCTAGGATGGGATTTCTCACTTCTCGATGCTTTAGGACATTCAGGAGGTATGGTGATAGGATGGCTTACTCGTTCAATCGAACCCTTATCTTCGTGGGGTTCTCCATCCATTATTGGCCTCACATGCTACTCTATTGACCTAGATAAGTAATTTTTTGTGCTTAACATTTATGGACCCACCCATGAGAAGCCACCTTTCTGGGACACTCTCTTAGGATACTTCTCACTCTCGAATCAAAATCTCATCATTAGCGGTGACCTAAATTTATCTCTAGGTCTCTCAAAAATTTGGGGAGATAATGCACAGGCTGACCCGCATTCTCAGTATTTCTCACAGTTTATACTGGATCATCATCTCTTTTATTTGGCACCCCTTAATAAAAAACCTACTTGGAGGAACAAAATAACTGGTCTTGAGATGATAGCAAGAAGATTGGATAGATTCCTCCTATCAGAATGTTTAATACTGGATCTTCTATTGATAGGCCATTATATTACTGAAGGGGGTGGATCATACCACTCTTCGATTAATCTAGAAATCAAACACTTGAGTCACAAACCTGCTAACCCATTTAAACTTATGCTAGATGGCTCAAGGACCAGGCTTTCATTACTTTGGTCCAAAACACTTGGAGACCTTTTGATCCTCATCTGGGCACTTCAATTGCTACCCAGTTCGCTCATAATCTAAAAAAGGTCAAACAAGCTACCAACACATGGTTAGTAAAGAAAAGATCAAAGGAACAGTTGGAGCTTCTAACGATTGAGAAGGAACTATGACCTATCTCTGAAACCATTTAGGAAGGCTATGAATTTGTGGTAACCAAGGAGCACCTACTTCACCTAGATATGATGAAAACTATTATTTTGGCCAAACAAGAAGCCATATAGAGATTGAAATTAGAGCTATTTAGATAGAAGAAGGTGACGATAACACCAAATTCTTCCACAATTATTAAAGAGGATGCAAGAATAACAATAATATCTGGGGTCTACTTGACTAGGAAGGACGACAACATACCTCCTTTGAAAAAATTGCTAGCCTTGGTAGAGATCGTTTTTAGAGCCTCTTAAAATACCCATTAGGCACACCTATTGCTAAGGTGGTTCGCACAAGTTTGATTTTTCCCTGTTACACCCTTAAGGATGACAACGATAATATGATGGCTCCTATCACCAAGGATGAACTTCTTTCAGTTCTCAAAAATACACAAAAGGACAAAATCCCTAGCCTGGATGGATGGTCTATTGAATTATTTTTAGGCCTTTTTGACATACTGAGCGAAGAATTACTAAGAGTGGTTGAGGATTCTCGAATAAATGGTCATATTCATCATGCCTTTAATTCCACTTTTATCACCCTCATACCTAAGATAGATGACCCCTCTACTTTCAACAAATATCAACCTATGTCTCTCTACAACTGCATATACAAGGTCATATCCAAGATCATAGCAAATAGATTGAAACCTATTCTCTCTCGGAACATATCACCAGAACAATTTGCTTTTCTGGAAGGTAGACAAATCCATGAAGCAATAGGGGTCGCTCAGAAAGTCATGCACAGTATCAAACTGAAGAAACTCAAAGGAGCCATCCTCAAAATTGATCTATCCAAAGAATTTGACTAGGTCAGCTAGATGTATATCAAACTTCTGCTCAAATAGTTGGGTTTTTCATTGGATTGCATCTGTTGGATCATGAGCTACATCTCCACAGTTTCATATGTTGTTCTTATCAATGGATATGCTTCACCTTTTTTCAAGGTGCAAAGAGGCCTCCGACAGGGTTTCCCACTTTCACCTTTACTCTTCCTTCTTGTGGCTGAAGGTTTGAGCCAAACTCTTGCTAATTTAAAAAGGAGAGGGTTATTGTTTGGTATTTCGGTGACTAGAGGTTGCTCCATCACCCATTTACTTTTCATCAAAGATATACTTATTTTATGCAATGGGACTCACAAAGATGACTCTATTGTTCATGAGGCCCTCAAACTCTTTAGAGATGTTGCAATTATGATAATCAATCATCTTAAGTCTACTTTCACTACTTTTTTTATGAATCTTGATGAACTCCATTATTATCGGAATAATTTTCCTTTTATCATGTCTCCTATGGATCAATGTCTCAAATATTTGGGCTTCCTTCTGAAACCCAATGACTATCTGAACTTGAACTGGGAGTGGCTACTTTCTAGAGTGGAGAAAAGAATTAAACATTGGAGTTTTCGATGGCTCTCTCGAGATAGACGCCTTGTACTCATTAAATATATTTTGGAATCTATACCAGTATACTGGATATCTCTCTCTTGGGTTCCGAAAGGCACTCTCACATGCCTAAAACAACTTTGCTACAATTTCTATGTGAAAGATGCTCAGGAGTATAAGATTTTCCCTGGCTTAAATGGGATCAAATTGCTCTACCTAAGGCATGGATCATATGGGGTTTGAAAAAATTCTATTTATTTGTAGAAGCTTTGATAACTAAAGTTGGGTGGAGAAGCATTAATACCAATCAACTATGAGATACAGTTGTTTATAGAAAATACACATATACACTGTCCCTGGAAGACTGGATACACACTCCTAACAAGTCCATCCACAATTATTCTACTATTTGGAAAGTGGTGAACAACTCATTCTCCCTGATTTCAAAAGGTCTGGCATGGAAGGTTGGTAGAGGTGATCTTCTCCATCTTCATCTTGATCCTTGTGTGGGTAGTGATGACAACTATAGACTTCCAGATGAACTCGCAAATTCTCTTAGACATCAAAGTTTATTTTTCCTTGGATAGATCAAGGTCCCTAATCAAAATCTGCTCCTCCCATAAACCTGGATATTCGGTGCTCAGTTACACACTTGACAGGGGATCATCTATAGGCTTGGAATATTTACATCAATTCCCTATATAATTCTCACATTAGGCTCTATGAAGAACAAGATGAATTAATCTAGCGACACTCAACTGATGGAACATACACTCTGTGTCAAGGCTATCTACACTTGATTGAAAATAGAGTCCTACAACAACGAGAAACATGGTGGAATATTTTATGGAAAATACAATGTCCATCAAAAACTAAACTTTTCATGTGGTTCTTGCTCATGAACAAAGCACCTATCTGGGACATCCTAGAATTTTGCTCCAAAGAAGGCCCTGGTATTTGCTTATTATGCAGAGCACAGGAAGAAAACATCTTACACCTTTTCAAGTATTGCACATATTGTAAGGTTGTATGGTCGATATTTTCTAGTTTTCTAGGGCCACATTATGCTTGGACAGAAGGTGACACTTTCAAAGAAACTTGGCTCATCTGGTCACAAAAATATACTATACAAGACAAATTTTGTCTTCCCCTTATTTGTTGTTGGGGAATATCGCTGGCTCGGAATCAAGCCATCTTCAAGGATACTTTCATACCACCAGAGCTCACAACAACTAGAACACTTGCACTTATGGTATTACTTCCTACACATAAAAACTACAAGAGACCTAGGATAATCAGAGAGTTGAGGATCAACAAGAATACTCCATGGAAATTCTTCGATGGAGCCTCACATGGCGATGAACATGATTGTGGGGGAGGTGTTACATTATATTAACTGAACAACAGTAATTCAAATTGTCCATGAGATTGGGAAAAGGCTCGAACAACTATTTTGAATTGATGGCCCCAAAAGTTCTTATCTCACTTATTATTGACCTTGATTTGGACACCATACATATATATGGAGACTCTTCTCTCAATGTCCAATGGATGAACGAGACTCAGATCTGTCACAACCTTCGAATGTTTCCTCTTGTCACTGAGGTTCACAGATTATCATAGGCTATTTCTCACATTACATTCACACATGCTTATAGGGAGCACAATATTATGGAATACATTCTCTCCAAGGAGGGGCTTCAAATGGGTTGGGGCATAATTCTGATACAAGAGTATTAGAATGGTACTTTTTTTTGTTATTATCACAAACCTTTCATGGATGCACAACTAATACCATAGAGAGAGGTCGAGCTCTACTATATTTTTTGGGCTACCACTGTATTATGTTTACAGACTGGTTTTATTGTCTTTATGTTTTTATGCTTATCAACACATTTGTGACAATTTTCACCAGTGTACATGTTAGATAGATACATTCACACACATATGACAGTTTATTATTATTTTTATATTAGAACAATTATACACTTATATATTATTGACGTTGTAAGGTTGTATGCTAAATTTAGCAACATATCATATGATCTATTAGACGAATGTATACACATATACATCTACAAAATGTGATCTTATTATAATTATTAAAATTACTCTATTTTTTTTCCGTGGAAAAAAAATACGATTATGATGTTGAAATCATATATGAGACAAAATTATTCCCTCATTAAGGCATCAAAACATCACATTTATTGATGTATATTATTGAGTGATTATGACAATTTTGATGCTACAATAGTATATCTCTATCATTAAGGGATCAAACCATCATGTATCTCCTAGGTTAAATAATAACAATAACAATAATCCAATTTTAAGGTCATGGCCAAATCAAATGCCAAATTGGTATATGAGACCCCTTGTTTGTGGGGTAAGGCACCCACCTCCATGTAGATATTTGAATGTTAAATTCTACAAAGGCATACATACTCTGCCCCTCTCTAGATTTGAACCTTAGGAGGAAACACATGCTCTTACCCATTAGGCCTAATCAAGTTGTATAACATCTATATCTAAAAATGGTCAAACATAATGTGGGAAATAGCCCGATGTTCGTCTTTCTATTTGTCAAGTAAGCACTAAGTATATATATATATATCTATATATATATATATATATATATATATATATATATACACACTCACCCAATACTTACTTGACAAATAGAAAGATGAACATTGGGCTAATTCTCTCATTGAGAGACACGATCCACGACCACTCCTCAGGTCTTCATTTTCGCCTTATACTCTCCAAGGTCTTTTGAGAATTACAAAATTTTCCTCAGACAGACGGCTCAACAAGCTTCTATATTAAATCAAGCAAAAAGTACATACCATGTGAATAACAACACATAAGAGAGCTCATTCAGAATGATACCCTTCTTTGTTAAAGACACTTATTTATAGACCAGAGAAGTCTCTTCGGATCTGAAATCTGGATTTGAAACCTAAACTAAGCATCTAAAATGATTGAGGGTCTTGTCGGGAATTGTACCCGCACAGTGTTTACTCAATCTTTCTTTTGCAAAAGTAAATATTCTTATGTACAATTTTATTCACTGTGATTGTAGTCATAGACATATGGATCCATTCCACAGTGATTGCAAGTCTTATTGACATCTTCCACCTTTTCTTTCTAGAGCCTCTAGAATATATTCGATATTCACTTCCTCTAGAATGGGGTCTAGGTGAGCATCTTCATACCATGGCGGTGCTGGATCAACCTCTTTAGTTTTTGGTGATTGTTCGATTTCAATCTTTTTTTATTTACCCATCATGTCGTATATTTCCTTTTTGCATAGGGCATCTGCATGTGCTAGGTTGTCTACTTTGAAACTTTGAATTCAACTTTTATCAACATTTAGATGTTTGACATGATTGACAAGTAGTTCTATTCCAGCAAGATCAGAGAAATCGATTTCTTTATTAATTGAGTGTTTTATCCATTGAATACATTGCAGATTTATGTCTTTTCCTCTAAGCCACAGATTATCAAGCATGACATGGCTACAGCTTCTGTTGAAAATGGCAACAAGAAATGCTAAAAATAGCACTGCTATAAATAGCAGTTTGGGTAACAGTGCTGGATTGAGAAACAGGGAATGAAAAATGGAAGTGCTAAAAACAACATTCTATTTTTAGCATTTCGAGATGGATTCCAATTTCAGTCAGTCCCTGCACTAAAAATAGGAAGTAAAATTCTAATTTGAACTTAACCGCTGATTGTAAAATAATTAATTAATTCATCTTGAGTTAATTAGTTAAGGAAAAACAAACGTGAATTTTATGTGAGGACATGCAACAGTTTATCTATTAATTGAGGAATTTATCCATCAGTTAAAGAGATAAGGATGAGTTCTAATTTGAGTTGTAATTAGTTGGCTTAGTTAACTGAGTCAAGTCCAGTTAGATTGATTTAAACAGTTTGTTTAAATTAATGTGAGTTCAGTTAGTTAATGCATGCTTGCATCTAACTACTGCACTTCAAATAACTGAATATTCTCTCATGAATAACTCATGCATGTCAGTTTAGACAGAGACCCAGTTGAGATCAGAGGAGGGACAGTGTACTATCAGTTGGATGGATTTTTTCCTATAAAGGAAGCTCATCCATGGAGAAGGATTTATCTCCTTCAGGACTGCATAGTTGGGTCAAAGGTTAATGAGTGTGTGAAGAGGCCAATTCACACAAGTGGATGCACTGGACCCAAATCAGAATTGTGTAAAGAAATAGGAGGCTTGGAGGGCAAACCAGAGGTTAGATAAAGGCCTTTGACTATCTATGAGCAGCAAGGGTATTGCACAGAGAGAAGGATAGCTTTTAAGCATATTATTTTTGTAATATTGGTTATATTTCCACTTTTATGATAATACAGAGTTGGGGTTTTAGAATGAGGCTTTCCCCGGGTAAATTCTTCTGTGTTATGTGTGATTGATTCCTTCTTATCAGTTCTATTTGTTCAATTGATGTTGCTCATGTTCGATTAAGCTTCTGTTAAATTGGTTGTAGAAGTAGATCAAGTATTTTTCTTTAGTATATCGCATTATCAGGTGATCTACAGGTGGGAATTTCTACATGGTATCAGAGCAAAGGTGATCAAAGGAGAGAACAATATACTGAGAGGAGATTTCAAAGTTTTGAGTTTTGGGCCGAGAGTTTGTGGAGAAGATATGAAAATTTCTGTATAAAATTTTCAGAAACAAATAGAAAATTTGAATTCCTTGTGGAAAAATACCTAAAATCAAAAAAAAAAATTGGTTGAATTGGAGTTTGGAGGAGGGAGATATTGCTGATTTAAAATCAGCTCTTTTTCCAGAAAATTTCTTGACGGCGGGAAATATGAAACAAATTAGTGTGCTAGCCAAGAACCTAAATGCACTTGAGGTACAAGATGCATGCAAAGCCTTGAGGAGCAAGGCAACTGATGAATACTTGGTGGTTGAGAGGGATAGTACATTACCTCTCAACATGCAGCACCATACGAAGTCTCAGACAATTGTGGAGGAGCCACGATTGGTGAAGTAGCTTCAGGAGGTTGTGGAGCAACCACAACTGGGGAAGCCAAGGGGAGACAAAGTGGAGGCATCCACTCATGCAAAGACCTCCAGTAGGGGGAAATTTCGATCCAGGTGAGCAAAGGGATCACATGCATCCATACCTCCAGGTAGGAGGTGGGGCGATGTGGAGTGGTCGTCCCAAGGAGGAGGGGCAGGATCCTTGAGGTACCCAACCTCTTTGATTCGACTTTGATACAGGAGCCCCGATGAGGAGTAGCAAGATTGACTAATTGGGTAGAGACAAATGCGGATGGAGCGACAGAGAGAGCTACAGTGCAGGAGTCCCAAGACAGTGTAGAGCTAGTAGGCTACAACAATGCGAGAGGCACAGGAGTGTTGCACCAGTGCAGGATGGCACAGAGAGGTGTGAAACAGTGCGATATGCATGGAGTGTTGCAGTAGCTCAGAGGTCAGAGAGGGAGCACTTATCAGTAGCAGGTAGAGCTTCAACATCAGAGTATGTTTCTAGCCCAACAAAGAGGTCAATTGGGAGCGTTTTTTGTTTCTAGAGTTGTTGGAGCTACCACACTTGGGAGAAGTGTTGCATGCAGAACATTCCAAAGGCGCAGGATCGGGTTCGAGTTGAATTCCTTTCCTGTTGAGAGGGAGTGTTGAAAATGGCAACAAGAAATGT
The DNA here is from genome assembly GCA_031772625.1 of Pinus tabuliformis. Lineage (NCBI taxonomy): Eukaryota > Viridiplantae > Streptophyta > Pinopsida > Pinales > Pinaceae > Pinus > Pinus tabuliformis. Next base: position 780,648,735 of record CM062806.1, on the reverse strand, counting down.
TAAAAATAGAAGTGCTAAAAATATCACTGCTATAAATAGCAATTTGGGTACCAGTGCTGGATTGAGCAACATGGAATGAAAAATGGAAGTGCTAAAAATAACATTGCTATTTTTAGCAGTTCGGGATGGATTCCAATTTTAGTCAGTGCCTGGACTAAAAATAGGAAGTAAAATTCGAATTTGAACTTAACAACGGTTTGTAAATTAATTAATTAATTAATTCATCTTGAGTTAATTAGTTAAGGAAAAACAAACTTGAAGTCTACGTGAGGAAATGCAACAGTTTATCTATTAATTGAGGAATTTATCCATCAGTTAAAGAGATAAGGATGAGTTCTAATTTGAGTTGTAATTAGTTGGCTCAGTTAACTGAGTCAAGTCCAATTAGATTGATTTAAACAGTTTGTTTAAATTAATGTGAGTTCAGTTAGTTAATGCATACTTGCATATAACTGTTGCACTTCAGATAACTGAATATTCTCTCATGAATAACTCATGCATGTCAGTTCAGACAGAGACCCAGTTGAGATCAAAGGAGGGACAGTGTACTATCAGTTGGATGGATTTTTTCCTATAAAGGAAGCTCATCCATGGAGAAGGATTTATCTCCTTCAGGGCTGCGTAGTTGGATCAGAGGTTAGTGAGTGTGTGAAGAGGCCAATTCACACAAGTGGTTGCACTGGACCCCAATCAGAATTGCGCAAAGAAATAGGAGGCTTGGAGGGTAGACCAGAGGTTAGATAGAGGCCTTTGACTGTCTATGAGCAGCAAAGGTATTGTAGAGAGAACATGATAGCTTTTGAGCTAATTCTTTTTTTAATAATGGTTATATTTCCACTTGTATTATAATACAGAGTTCGGGTTTTAGGCTGAGGCTTTCCTTGGGTAAATTCTTCTATGTTATGTGTGATTGAATTCTTCTTATCAGTTACATGTGTTCAATTGATGTTTCCCATGTTCGATTAAGCTTCCGCTAAATTGGATGTAGAAGTAGATCAAGTATTTTGCTTTAGTATATTGCATTATCAGGTGATCTACATGTGGGAATTTCTACAGCTTCCTGAGGTTAACATCAAGTAGATTAAACATAATGTATCATCATTCCAATTTCCTAAACAAATTATTAAAGTGATTAAAGATTTGACATTGATAATTAATCTGATTGTTCTATCTTTTCCAATTATTCGTTCTACTTCTTGGATAATTTCCTTTTTGTGAGATAATGCTTTTTCTGGAAAGGTTCGAAACCATTTTGAAACATCTTGAATTAATTGTTTGTTGTAAACCAGTCTGAAGGCTCTTGCTAATGTTCTTGCTTTTTCCCATAATTGATCGAATGGGTTAAATGATAAATCATCTGTTAAACCAATGGTTTCCCTCTGCATAGATGTCATCCTTAAATATCTCAGAGATCTTTCGATGTTTTGAGATATTCGTATCTCTCTCTTTTTTGTGCATCTTCCATCCTTTATTATCCAGTCGGCATGAGGTTCTAGAATATTAAACATGGGAAAGTTGTCATCTGCTTCATAGTCTTCTCCCCAACTTTGATAGAAAGCCCGATTTAATTCTTCCCAAAAATTTGGGATTCTTAATGACCTAAGCCATTTTTCTATTTCTTCTTGGATAGGAATATTTTCTTGATCTAAAAATTTGGCTAAATTATATATTCCCATTCCAAAATCTACAAATTTGACTAACTGATAATAGTTGATTATTTTTATAACCTGTATCATTTGTGGTGTCCTTGTGATAGACCACATAGTTGTAAGTGACCTTAATAAGATTTTTACCTTCATCCCTTCATAGGGATAAATTTTGCAGAGTTTGTCCCTGATTCCTAGTTGAGTAATGATGTTCTTTGTTTTATAGCCTCTGATTTTGTTAATCCATTCATTTCTTCTCATTCTCATTCCTACCAACATTTTTATTTCATCTATAAGATGTGGTATTTGTTGTTCTAAAAGCCGAAGCCTTTGTGCTAATGTTGTTTGGCTATCTTCTATTCCCGACGTCTCAAAAGGAGAATTTGATTGAGTATGAAATCCAAATCTAAACATCTTGTTCATTTCTCTTGTTAACACATCCACTAACCCATTTGAGTTTCCTGGTATCCATTGAACTTCAATTTCATACTGTTGGAACCATATTTTCCAGGATAGTAATCTGCCTCTAGCCATTTGACATCCAATTTTTGCATATAAGAAAAATTGAAAATTCTTGTAGTCTGTTCTGATTATAAATTTAATGAGTGCAAGATATAATTCAAATTTTTGGATTCCATTGAATATAGCCAAAGTTCCTTTTTCTGCTGTGAAATAATTCTTCTGACTAGGAGAAAACTCACATGATCTATATGCACAGATCTGTTCTTCTTGATTTTCTCCTTTTTCAAGCAATACTGCTCTCCAGTATTCATCTGATGCATCTGTCTAAAGAATTAATTTTCCTATTCCTGGAGGTTTGAGTTTTGGCAGGCTCTGTGCTTCCTTTTTTATCTGTTGTACTGATTTGGTCACTAAACTGCTCCATCCACCATTCAAGTGTTTTCTAATAGCTTCTGTTTTTTCAGATAATTTAGGAATATATTTATGTACATAATTCAAAATTCCCAAAAATCTTTGGATTTGATATTTGTCTTGTAATTCACCTTGGAAACTAGTTATCTTTTGTACAATGTGGGGCTGCATCTGAATTTTTCCATTGATGACGATTATTCCTAGAAACTCAATAGTTTCTTTGAACAATTCTATTTTTTGATTTGATAACACAATCCCATGTGCTTCCACTTCTTTTATGAATATATATGGATGGAGAATATGTTCTTCAATATTTTCACTATGAATTAATATGTCATTAATATATACAATTATGAAATCGTACCTGCAAAAGATGTTGTCCATTCATCGTTGAAAGAAAGCAGGTGCATTTTTTAGACCAAACGGAACTACATTCCACTGGAAGAAACCGACCTGGCAAGTGAAAGTTGTTTTATGTTGATCTTTTGGTTTAATCTCTATTTGATAATATCCGCTTTTCACATCAAATTTTGAGCAGATTTTTGACTTCTGTATCTTCTGCATTATAAACTCTTGCCTTGGTAGTGGATATTTGAAGTCCTTTGTGATTGCATTAAGTGGTTTATAATTAATTACCATTCTGGATTTTCCCCTTACCACTTCTACATGATTTCTAACAATGAAAGCTGAGCACGAATATTGAGATGTAGATTCTTCAATTAAATTTAATTTAAGAAGTTCCTTAATATGAGCTTTCATTTGTTGTTCATTTTTAGGTGTGCATGGAATAACACCTCTTGCACTCCGTTATCATGGAGTGTTTCAATGTCCTACATTGGACTTGTTTTGTCCCAAAATTCTTGGGGGTCACTAAAACAGAACTTGAGTAACTTTCTTTGGATTTCTTTTTGTTTGTCTGACCAACTTTCTTCTCTGATAGCTTTATTAAGATGATGTTGTTTTTATTTTGCTTCATATGTTTGCAATACTTCTTGCCAATCATTGTTATCTTTTTCTAGTTTCCTCATCTTTTGTTTTTTGTTAGTTTTTCTGCTTTTTACATCTGATTCTGCTAAAGAAATTCTATTTACATAGACTGTCTTATTCTTGATATTGTAGATGATTTTATCTTTAGCTATTGTCATTGGGAGGATTGATGTTATAAAGGGCATGCCCAATATCAGACTACTTGACTGATCATAATATTGGATTGCTGTGATTTTTATAATGCTCCCTCCTATCTTCATAGGAATATTATCTACATAATGGGTGAGAGTTACATTACCTCCAATGGTTTCTGAATTGATTATGTTCCTTAATGGTTTCCATGAGGATTTGAACAAACTTGGCCTGGCCAAATTGTTTGAACCTCCTGAATCGATGAAGGCATCTACCTCAACCCAATCCTTACCTAATTGAATTTCTATTGTTATGTACAATAGATCATTTTCTCTGACTATTTTCTTCATCAGGTTCGCTTCAGCTTCTAAATCATACTGTTGGGAGAATTCTGTAGAGTAACCAATGTTCTTGGGAACTGGACAAAAACTTGGAGCTTTTGAATATATGTCGTTTACCTTTCCTTTTCCTTTGATTGTTGCCAGTTCTGCATGTTTCTCCTCTTCCTCTGATTCTTCTGATATGTCGTCTGTTTCACTGAATTCTATTTGGTTGTATTCGCTTATGGTTTCTGATTCTGATTCTATCTCACAATCTGATCCAATACAAATATTCATTTTCTGGCTTGTATCTAGACCTTCTTCTTTTGTTGTGTCTTCTGTTTCAGATAGAATATATACATCAGAGCATTCATCTTCACTATCTACAACAGACCAATTATTTAAAAATTCATCCATTTCCATACATTTTTTCAATTTTGATAAAGGATTTTTAGGACATTTAGCAGCAAAGTGTCCTTTTTTCTTACAGATAAAACAACATCCATCTTTGAATAGAGAATTTTTTCTTTTTATGTATCTGTATTTTGGAAATGGTTTTCTTGGATTTGCTACCCGTTTTATCCTGTATTTCCAAAAGTGTATTTTCTTATGATTTGTTCATTTCATCAGAGTCCATGGGAGTATTTCTTTACAACATTCTTGTGATGGTTTGGTATCATTTTCTTGAGCATTTTTTTGCCAGCAAAGATGTTTCACATTTTGTTTACAATGATTTATGAGATCTACCCAATAGATAGCTTGCAGCTTTCTATCCCTTTCTTCTAGATCTTTCATTACTAAGTCACCTATGTTGTGTGGGGGTTTTGAAAAAAATGTGACTTTAGTCATTAAATCATTGCTTATCTCGATTGTTATTACCAGCTTGAAATATTCTTTGGATAACTCTTCTGATATTTTGGCAGCTCTTAATTCCATAACGGCCAGATCCACCATTGCCTGTTTCTTAGAGTCCTCTGGTTTATACAGAACTGAGTCGTGATTAATTGCTCAAAAACTTCTAATCCTGCCTTAATGACCTCTTCTCTTTCTTCTTGTGGTGGTGTTCTCCACCACATGTAAAATATTCCAGTCATTCTTTTCTCTGCCAAATTAAAGATTGCAGTGTTATCTAATTTGGTTGTTATTTGCATTTGCCATATGTTGGCATTATGATTCTGGTATGGCCCTATGATTCATGTGTTGTACTTGATGGCAACTCATACAGGTGGAAAAACTCTGATGAGGCTCTCAAAATGATAAAAATTAAGAGGTCCGCATGTGCTCAGTGAAAAGCGTGCATACCCGCAGGTACGCCGTGCAGGAGCTGCGGCCATACATGTAGGTCACCCGTTCAGAAGGTGCGGACCCCCAGTTCACTTACTTCAAGGCAGAGAAGCCTGCTCACGTGGGGTTTCTTATGTTTGGCCCGTGGTATTTAGCCCACCGTTCTTGATTCTATGGTTTTGGCCCATGGTATAGGATCTAATTTAGCCCCGGTTTCGATCCCTTGTATTGGTTATTGATGGTTTTGTCCCATGGTATGAATAAGGGCTTGACTATAAACAGGGAAGGAGATCACTTGGCTAATGTATATTTTGCAAATTGTATATCTTAAAATCTGAAATATTGGTTTATCGGTTTAAAAGCTTGATCTATATAAAAGTGAAGTTGAAAGTGAATCTATGAAGTGTGATCTCTCGGGCTCATGATCAGATCTGGGCATCTGACTATCTGTGGCACACTGGTGGACTGCCAATTCGGCCCTAATCAGAGGTACGCAGGTGATTAACGGAGCAAGTGCGGGGGTACGCACAGCAGAAGAAGGCGCAGTGCGTGGGTACGCACAGCAGAAGAAGACGCAGTGCGTGGGTACGCAGCGCGACAGAGGTTCATGTGCGGAGGCACAGTAAAAGTACACGGCGCTACAGAAGCCGCAGGTGCGTAGATACGCGACGCGATAGCATCTGAGAGTGCGTGGCCACAGTAGCAGTACGCAGCGCGATAGAAGCAGTGGGTGCGTGGGCACAGTGAAGGTACATGGCGCGTTAAAAGGAACAGTGCATGGATACGCAGTGCAGTTCAAGGCTCTCTGCGGGGATACACAGAGGTGCAGAAGGTGAAGTGCGTAGCAACGCATGCCAGATAAAGAAAAATTGCGTATCTATCTTAAGGCATTTATTTGACTAACTCTGTTGATAAGGTGTTCTGGGTTTAGTTTACTGTTACTATTGATCTGGTTACTGCAGTTGACTGGGTGACTTTCTTGTACTTGATGATCATTTGATGTTCATGGATCCAGTTTGAAAATTTATGAAAAGTGATCCTTGAAAGAAAAGGAGTAGGGGGTTGTAGCTCCCTTCCAGGAGAGACTAGAAAACGAGAGAGAGTTATAGCTCTCTGCAGGTTGCAGCCTGCGTACTGGTAAAGGACTGCACCAGTACAAAATCATTGTAAAAAGAGTTTCTAATTGAAAGAAGATAGAGACATATTGCAGCAGGTGGTTTTCACCCACATTGGGTTTCCACCTTACATCTGGTGTTCTTTGGTGTGACTATCTATTTTTCTTGTTCATGCTCATTGTTTTATGGTACTGACATACAAGAATAATTCAAAGTATAAATAAGGAAGATTTATTAAAAAGAATTTGATAATACTGATTCACCCCCCTTCTCAGTATTATTTCCAACAATTGGTATCAAAGCAGGTCCTTCAGAGAAGCTTGATTGCTTGAAGGAAGATCATTCATCATGAGCAATTACGAGAGGGAAGCATCAATCAGGCCACCAATTTTTGATGGGACAAACTTCAATTATTGGAAGGTAAGAGTTACTGCCTATCTTCAATCTCTTGGTACAGAAGTTTGGGATATCATAGATACATGCTACACTTTTCCTTCAGCTACTCCTACAGATTCGGCCGAGAAGAAGAAATATGAAACAAATGCTAAAGCAATCAATACTCTGCTGGGATGCTTATCTCAAACAGAATTCGTAAAGGTTATGCAATATAAATCCGCAAAGGAAATATGGGACAAGATTGTCTTGAGCTACGAAGGAGATGAACAGGTAAAGTGTGCTAAACTTCAAACCCTCAGGATTCAGTATGAGAATCTCAGAATGTATAATGATGAAAGTGTGGCTAACTATTTTCTTCGGGTAGACGAGATTGTTAATTGCATGAAAAACTTGGGTGAAGAAATAAAAGAGGCTATTAATATTAAGTTTGTCAAAGGATCTGAAACTCTGGATGAGATCATCAATGTACAGCGTTCTCCTCTAAACAAGATAGGTCTGGGCTATAATGGAGAAAATTCTCAACCATCCACCTCAAAGAGTTATCTTGATGCAGCAAGAAGGAATGAGCAAAAGCACAATGAAGATCACCAGGTAAAGCAGGGACGAATTACATCAAACAAAGACTATCAGGTAAACCAGGGGCAATCCGTCCTAAGGATGAACAAAAGCTACAACCAACCACAGGTAAAATCCTCTCAATTTGCTTCAAGAATGGATGACAATAGAAATTACAATCATTTGGCCAGAAGATTTAAAAACCGCAGAAGTTTCTTCAATGGACAATGCTTCTCTTGCCATAACTTTGGTCACAAAGCAGCTCAATGTGTTGCATATAAAACAATCATGACTAGAGAAGCTCAAAAACAAAGAAGTATGACCGGGATTACAAAAAGGACCTATAACAACTTTTCGGCTCTTGAAAAAGAAGTTGAATGTTCTATTTGCAATAACTTTGGTCATGAATATTCTGAATGCAGGAGCAGGTTTCAGCAAACAAAGGAACAAGCTTCAAACACCAAAACATGGAGAATAAAGGAACCACAAACAGAAAGATGTGGGATAGCATTTTATGCAGAGGGACAGGAAAATCTATGGTACATTGACAGTGGATGTTCGAAGCATATGACAGGTGATAAAGAAAAACTTGAATCATATTCTGCTTTAGAAAAGGGAAAGAAAGTTTCTTTTGGAAATGATACTCCTGCAGCTATAAAAGGAAAAGGCACTGCTCAGTTAAAAGAAAAGGTCAAAGCTGGAAATGTTTTGTATGTTGATGGATTGAAGCATAATCTTCTGAGTGTCAGCCAGATGTGTGATCAAGGAACCGAGGTGATATTTAGATCAAATGGATGTCTTGTTCGTGATCTTGATACAGGTAAAACAGTTATCAAAGGTGAAAGAACTCCAAATAATCTATACATATTTGAAGAAGGACAACAACAATGCTATCTAAGCAAGGATGATGAACACTGGTTGTGGCACCGGAGGTTGGGGCATCTAAGCTTTTCACAAATAAGGAAAGCATGCAAATATCAGGCAATTCGCGGTCTTCCAGATATCAAAATTCCAGACAACACCATATGCAAATCATGTCAGTTTGGAAAGCAAACCAGAACTAACTTTCCAGAGAAGGAAGGATCAGCTAGCATGCCTCTTGAGCTAGTACATACAGATGTATGTGGTCCATTCAGGAAAAGGACACCTCGAGGAGAAGAATACTTGATATTATTCATTGACGATTTCTCCAGGTTTGTCTGGTTAGGACTTATGAAGCACAAAGATGAAGCATTCGAAAAATTCAAATCCTTTAAAGCCTTGGTTGAAAATGAATCAGGATACAAAATTAAGTGCCTTAGATCCGACAGAGGTGGGGAGTTTACCTCAAATGAATGTTTCGATTTCTGTGAAGAACATGGGATAAGAAGAGAATTCTCTACAGCTAGAACTCCTCAGCAAAATGGAGTGGTGGAAAGAATGAACAGAACAGTCCAACAAATGGCTCGTGCTATGCTTGATGAGTCTGAAACTCCCGCAACTTTCTGGGGTGAAGCTGCATATGCTGCGGTTGTTATTCTCAACAAAACAAATGTCCGGGTGAACAGCACTCAAACCCCTCATGAGCTCTGGTATGGTGAGACTCCTTCAGTAAAGCACTTCAAAATATTTGGAAGCAAATGCTATATTAAGAATACTGATGAGCAACTTGGAAAACTTGAACCTAGAGCAGATGAAGGCATTCTTCTTGGTTATTCTCCACATAGCAAAGCATACAAGTGCTACAATAAAAGACTCAGAAGAATTGTTGACAACATTGATGTAGTGGTTGATGAAAAGGGATACATTCCTAGGCAAGTAAATCATGAAGATATCGAAGAAGATGAAGACTACCCTCAAAGACAGAATGATGAAGAAGAAGAACCTCAAGAAGAACCAGAGGAGCAGATAAGGATAGAAGAGAAGACTCCATCCATATATGTTCAGAAGAATCATCCAGAAACTCAGATTTTGGGGCAGAAAGAAGCAGGTGTACAAACAAGAAGAACAATTGCAGAAACTTCAAGCTATTTGGCATTACTCTCTTCCACTGAACCACAAAATGTGAAAGAGGCATGCAAAGATGAATGATGGGTCAAAGCAATGGATGAAGAACTTGAGCAGATCGAAAAGAACAACACTTGGGAGTTGGTTCCTAGACCAAAGGATAAGAATGTTATAGGGACAAAATGGGTCTTCAAAAATAAATTGAATGAAAATGGAGAAGTAATTAGAAACAAGGCCAGACTTGTTTGTAAAGGGTATGCACAGCAAGAAGGAATAGATTTTGAAGAAACTTTTGCTCCTGTTACAAGACTTGAGGCCATCCGAATGTTCCTTGCTCTCTCAAGCTTTCAAAACTTCAAAGTATTTCAAATGGACGTGAAATCAGCCTTTCTGAATGGTGACTTGGAAGAAGAAGTATACATTGAGCAGCCAGATGGTTTCATTCTTGGAAATGATCCAAATCTTGTATGCAGATTGAAAAAGGCTCTCTATGGTCTCAAACAAGCTCCAAGGGCTTGGTGCTATCATTTGGACAAATATGTTCATCAACAAGGTTTTTCAAAAGGATCAGCAGATAGCAATCTTTATATAAAAGTTGAAAACGACAAATTGCTAATACTTGTTGTGTATGTAGATGACATTATCTTTGGCAGCAATGAAGAAGCTATGAGTCAAAGCTTTGCCTTGGTAATGCAGAAAGAATTCGAAATTTCCTTGCTGGGAGAACTGACATATTTTCTTGGTTTGCAAATCCAACAAAAAGAAGGAGGGATCTTTTTGTCTCAAACCAAGTATCTCAAGCAGATTTTGAAGAAATATGGCATGGAAGATGCAAAACCAGTATGTACACCCATGGTCATAGGATGTAGCCTCAGTGCAAATGATGAATCAACAGCAGTGCATCAACCAACCTACAGATCTATGATTGGAAGTCTACTTTATTTGACAGGTACCCGACCAGACATAATGCATGCAGTAGGAATAGTTGGAAGATTTCAGGCAAATCCAAAGGAAACTCATCTTCAGGTAGTAAAGAGAATCTTCAAATATCTTCAAGGAACTCAAAACTATGGCTTATGGTATCCTAGAGATACAGATCTCACACTTCATGCTTATACAGATGCTGATTGGGCCGAAAGCGTGGATGACAGGAAGAGCACAAGTGGTGGTGCATTCTTTATGGGCTCCAGATTAGTATCTTGGTTCAACAAGAAACAGAGTTCGATTGCCTTGTCTACAGCTGAAGCGGAATATGTTGCTGCTGCATCTTGCTGCACTCAACTCCTTTGGATGATGCAGACCTTGTAGGATTTTCAAATCACTTGTATACCACCCATCTCCATCTTATGTGATAATACAAGTGCAATTAGCATTTCAAAGAACCCAGTCATGCATTCAAAGACCAAGCACATACTGATCAAGTATAATTTTCTCAGGGAACAAGTACTTGAACAAAAGGTCAAGTTGGAGTATGTTCCTTCTAAGGAACAAGTTGCTGATATACTCACCAAACCATTGCCCAGGGAGACCTTTGAATATCTCAGGCAAAAGCTGGGGGTTGTTGATGCATCATCTTGTAGTTGAATCTCTTCTGATGGTTGGTTGTATGCAAGGCTCATCTGGGGCATATGCGTACATGTGCTGGGTTGCGGATTGGTCGAAGATCGAATGGCACAGGTTCAGGGGGAGCATATAATGCATTGTTGGCATTATGGAGGAAGTACAGAAGGGGATCATGGATGCTGGTCTGAATATTGCTGCAATATGTCTCTATCTCTTTAATGGTGTTTGGTGGTTCTTCTTTGCAGATCTGGTTTATAATCAAGGGAGCATGTTCTTAGGGGGAGCATAACCCTCTGCCCTTGATGTCAAAGGGGGGGAATGTCGTTGAAGATTTTGAGGTTGCCATCAAGTCCAAAGGGGGAGATTGTTGGCATTATGATTCTGGTATGGCTCTATGATTCATGTGTTGTACTTGATGGCAACTCATACAGGTGGCAAAACTCTAATCAGGTTCTCAAAATGATAAAAATTAAGAGGTCCGCATGTGCTCAGTGAAAAGCGTGCGTACCAGCAGGTACGCCGTGCAGGAGCTGCGGCCATACACGCAGGTCACCCGTTCAGAAGGTGCGGACCCCCAGTTCACTTACTTCAAGGCAGAGAAGCGCGCTCACGTGGGGTTTCTTATGTTTGGCTCGTGGTATTTAGCCCGCCGTTCTTGATTCTATGGTTTTGGCCCGTGGTATAGGATCTAATTTAGCCCCGGTTTGGATCCCTTGTATTGGTTATTGATGGTTTTGTCCCATGGTATGAATAAGGGCTTGACTATAAATAGGGAAGGAGATCACTTGGCTAATGTATCTTTTGCAAATTGTATATCTTAAGATCTGAAATATTGGTTTATCGGTTTAAAAGCTTGATCTATATAAAAGTGAAGTTGAAAGTGAATCTATGAAGTGTGATCTCTCGGGCGCATGATCAGATCTGGGCATCTGACTATCTGTGGCACACTGGTGGACTGCCAATTCGGCCCTAATCAGAGGTACGCAGGTGATTAACGGAGCAAGTGCGGGGGTACGCACAGCAGAAGAAGGCGCAGTGCGTGGGTACGCACAGCAGAAGAAGATGCAGTGCGTGGGTATGCAGCACGATAGAGGTTCAGGTGCGGAGGCACAGTAAAAGTACGCGGCGCTACAGAAGCCGCAGGTGCGCAGATACGCGGCGCGATAGCATCTGAGAGTGCGTGGCCACAATAGCAGTACGCCGCGTGATAGAAGCAATGGGTGCGTGGGCACGGTGAAGGTACGCGGCGCGTTTAAAGGAACAATGCGTGGATACGCAGTGCAGTTCAAGGCTCTCTGCGAGGATACGCAAAGGTGTAGAAGGTGAAGTGCGTAGCAACGCATGCCAGATAAAGAAAATTGTGTATCTGTCTTAAGGCATTTATTTGATTGACTCTGTTGATAAGGTGTTCTGGGTTTAGTTTACTGTTACTATTGATATGGTTACTGCAGTTGACTGGGTGACTTTCTTGTACTTGATGATTATTTGATGTTCATGGATCCAGTTTGAAAATTTATGAAAAGTGATCCTTGAAAGAAAAGGAGTAGGGGGTTGTAGCTCCCTTCCAGGAGAGACTGGAAAACGAGAGAGAGTTGTAGCTCTCTGCAGGTTGCAGCCTGCGTACTGCTAAAGGACTACACCAGTACAAAATCATTGTAAAAAGAGTTTCTAATTGAAAGAAGATAGAGACATATTGCAGCAGGTGGTTTTCACCCACATTGGGTTTCCACCTTACATCTGGTGTTCTTTGGTGTGACTATCTATTTTTCTTGTTCATGCTCATTGTTTTATGGTACTGACATATAAGAATAATTCAAAGTATAAATAAGGAAGATTTATTAAAAAGAATTTGATAATACTGATTCACCCCCCCTCTCAGTATTATTTCCAACAATTGGTATCAGAGCAGGTCCTTCAGAGAAGCTTGATTGCTTGAAGGAAGATCATTCATCATGAGCAATTACGAGAGGGAAGCATTAATCAGGCACCAATTTTTGATGGGACAAACTTCAATTATTGGAAGGTAAGAGTTACTGCCTATCTTCAATCTCTTGGTACAGAAGTTTGGGATATCATAGATACAGGCTACACTTTTCCTTCAGCTACTCCTACAGATTCGGCCGAGAAGAAGAAATATGAAACAAATGCTAAAGCAGTCAATACTCTGCTGAGATGCTTATCTCAAATAGAATTCGTATAGGTTATGCAATATAAATCCGCAAAGGAAATATGGGACAAGATTGTCTTGAGCTACGAAGGAGATGAACAGGTAAAGCGTGCTAAACTTCAAACCCTCAGGATTCAGTATGAGAATCTCAGAATGTATAATGATGAAAGTGTGGCTAACTATTTTCTTCGAGTAGACGAGATTGCTAATTGCATGAAAAACTTGGGTGAAGAAATAAAAGAGGCTATTAATATTAAGTTTGTCAAAGGATCTGAAACTCTGGATGAGATCATCAATGTACAGTGTTCTCCTCTAAACAAGACAGGTCTGGGCGATAATGGAGAAACTTCTCAACCATCCACCTCAAAGAGTTATCTTGATGCAGCAAGTAGGAATGAGCAAAAGCACAATGAAGATCACCAGGTAAAGCAGGGATGAATTACATCAAACAAAGACTATCAGGTAAACCAGGGGCAATCCGTCCTAAGGATGAAAAAAAGCTACAACCAGCCACAGGTAAAATCCTCTCAATTTGCTTCAAGAATGGATGACAATAGAAATTACAATCATTTGGCCAGAAGATTTAATAACCACAGAAGTTTCTTCAATGGACAATGCTTCTCTTGCCATAACTTTGGTCACAAAGCAGCTCAATGTGTTGCATATAAAACAATCATGACTAGAGAAGCTCAAAAACAAAGAAGTATGACCGGGATTACAAAAAGGACCTATAACAACTTTTCAGCTCTTGAAAAAGAAGTTGAATGTTCTATTTGCAATAACTTTGGTCATGAAGATTCTGAATGCAGGAGCAAGTTTCAGCAAACAAAGGAACAAGCCTCAAACACCAAAACATGGAGAATAAAGGAACCATAAACAGAAAGATGTGGGATAGCATTTTATGCAGAGGGACAGGAAAATCTATGGTACATTGACAGTGGATGTTCGAAGCATATGACAAGAGATAAAGAAAAACTTGGATCATATTTTGCTTTAGAAAAGGGAAAGAAAGTTTCTTTTGTAAATGATACTCCTGCAGCTATAAAAGGAAAAGGCACTGCTCAGTTAAAAGAAAAGGTCAAAGCTGGAAATGTTTTGTATGTTGATGGATTGAAGCATAATCTTCTGAGTGTCAGCCAGATGTGTGATCAAGGAACCGAGGTGATATTTAGATCAAATGGATGTCTTGTTCGTGATCTTGATACAGGTAAAACAGTGATCAAAGGTGAAAGAACTCCAAATAATCTATACATATTTGAAGAAGGACAACAACAATGCTATCTAAGCAAGGATGATGAACACTGGTTGTGGCACCGGAGGTTGGGGCATCTAAGCTTTTCACAAATAAGGAAAGCATGCAAATATCAGGCAGTTCGCGGTCTTCCAGATATCAAAATTCCAGACAACACCATATGCAAATCATGTTAGTTTGGAAAGTAAACCAGAACTAACTTTCCGGAGAAGGAAGGATCAGCTAGCATGCCTCTTGAGCTAGTACATACAGATGTATGTGGTCCATTCAGGAAAAGGACACCTCGAGGAGAAGAATACTTGATATTATTCATTGACGATTTCTCCAGGTTTGTCTGGTTAGGACTTATGAAGCACAAAGATGAAGCATTCGAAAAATTCAAATCCTTTAAAGCCTTGGTTGAAAATGAATCAGGATACAAAATTAAGTGCCTTAGATCCGACAGAGGTGGGGAGTTTACCTCAAATGAATTTTTCGATTTCTGTGAAGAACATGGGATAAGAAGAGAATTCTCTACAGCTAGAACTCCTCAGCAAAATGGAGTGGTGGAAAGAATGAACAGAATAGTCCAACAAATGGCTCGTGCTATGCTTGATGAGTCCGGAACTCCCGCAACTTTCTCGGGTGAAGCTGCATATGCTGCGGTTGTTATTCTCAACAAAACAAATGTCCAGGTGAACAGCACTCAAACCCCTCATGAGCTCTGGTATGGTGAGACTCCTTCGGTAAAGCACTTCAAAATCTTTGGAAGCAAATGCTATATTAAGAATACTGATGAGCAACTTGGCAAACTTGAACCTAGAGCAGATGAAGGCATTCTTCTTGGTTATTCTCCACATAGCAAATCATATAAGTGCTACAATAAAAGACTCGGAAGAATTGTTGACAGCATTGATGTAGTGGTTGATGAGAAGGGATACATTCCTAGGCAAGTAAATCATGAAGATATCGAAGAAGATGAAGACTACCCTCAAAGACAGAATGATGAAGAAGAAGAACCTCAAGAAGAACCAGAGGAGAAGATAAGGATAGAAGAGAAGACTCCATCCAGATATGTTTAGAAGAATCATCCAGAAACTCAGATTTTGGGGCAGAAAGAAGCAGGTGTACAAACAAGAAGAACAATTGCAGAAGCTTCAAGCTATTTGGCATTACTCTCTTCCACTGAACCACAAAATGTGAAAGAGGCATGCAAAGATGAATGTTGGGTCAAAGCAATGGATGAAGAACTTGAGCAGATCGAAAAGAACAACACTTGGGAGTTGGTTCCTAGACCAAAGGATAAGAATGTTATAGGGACAAAATGGGTCTTCAAAAATAAATTGAATGAAAATGGAGAAGTAATTAGAAACAAGGCCAGACTTGTTTGTAAAGGGTATGCACAGCAAGAAGGAATAGATTTTGAAGAAACTTTTGCTCCTGTTACAAGACTTGAGGCCATCCGAATGTTCCTTGCTCTCTCAAGCTTTCAAAACTTCAAAGTATTTCAAATGGACGTGAAATCAGCCTTTCTGAATGGTGACTTGGAAGAAGAAGTATACATTGAGCAGCCAGATGGTTTCATTCTTGGAAATGATCCAAATCTTGTATGTAGATTGAAAAAGGCTCTCTATGGTCTCAAACAAGCTCCAAGGGCTTGGTACTATCGTTTGGACAAATATGTTCATCAACAAGGTTTTTCAAAAGGATCAGCAGATAGCAATCTTTATATAAAAGTTGAAAACGACAAATTGCTAATACTTGTTGTGTATGTAGATGACATTATCTTTGGTAGCAATGAAGAAGCTATGAGTCAAAGCTTTGCCTTGGTAATGCAGAAAGAATTCGAAATGTCCTTGCTGGGAGAACTGGCATATTTTCTTGGTTTGCAAATCCAACAAAAAGGAGGGATCTTTTTGTCTCAAACCAAGTATCTCAAGCATATTTTTAAGAAATATGGCATGGAAGATGCAAAACCAGTATGTACACCCATGGTCACAGGATGTAGCCTCAGTGCAAATGATGAATCAGCAACAGTGCATCAACCAACCTACAGATCTATGATTGGAAGTCTACTTTATTTGACAGGTACCCGACCAGACATAATGCATGCAGTAGGAATAGTTGGAAGATTTCAAGCAAATCCAAAGGTAACTCATCTTCAGGTAGTAAAGAGAATCTTCAAATATCTTCAAGGAACTCAAAACTATGGCTTATGGTATCCTAGAGATACAGATCTCACACTTCATGCTTATACAGATGCTGATTGGGCCGGAAGCGTGGATGACAGGAAGAGCACAAGTGGTGGTGCATTCTTTATGGGCTCCAGATTAGTATCTTGGTTCAGCAAGAAACAGAGTTCGATTGCCATGTCTGTAGCTGAAGCGGAATATGTTGCTGCTGCATCTTGCTGCACTCAACTCCTTTGGATGATGCAGACCTTGCAGGATTTTCAAATCACTTGTATACCACCCATCTCCATCTTATGTGATAATACAAGTGCAATCAGCATTTCAAAGAACCCAGTCATGCGTTCAAAGACCAAGCACATACCGATCAAGTATCATTTTCTCCGGGAACAAGTACTTGAACAAAAGGTCAAGTTGGAGTATGTTCCTTCTAAGGAAAAAGTTGCTGATATACTCACCAAACCATTGCCCAGGGAGACCTTTGAATATCTCAGGCAAAAGCTGGGGGTTGTTGATGCATCATCTTGTAGTTGAATCTATTCTGATGGTTGGTTGTACGCAAGGCTCATCTGGGGCATATGCGTACATGTGCTAGGTTGCGGATTGGTCAAGATCGAATGGCACAGGTTCAGGGGGAGCATTTAATGCATTGTTGGCATTATGGAGGAAGTACAGAAGGGGATCATGGATGCTGGTCTGAATATTGCTGCAATATGTCTCTATCTCTTTAATGGTGTTTGGTGGTTCTTCTTTGTAGATCTGGTTTATAATCAGGGGAGCATGTTCTTAGGGGGAGCATAACCCTTTGCCCTTGATGTCAAAGGGGGAGAATGTCGTTGAAGATTTTGAGCTTGCCATCAAGTCCAAAGGGGGAGATTGTTGGCATTATGATTCTGGTATGGCTCTATGATTCATGTGTTGTACTTGATGGAAACTCATACAGGTGGCAAAACTCTGATCAGGCTCTCAAAATGATAAAAATTAAGAGGTCCGCATGTGCTCAGTGAAAAGCGTGCGTACCCGCAGGTACGCCGTGCAGGAGCTGCGGCCATACACGCAGGTCACCCGTTCAAAAGGTGCAGACCCCCAGTTCACTTACTTCAAGGCAGAGAAGCGCGCTCACGTGGGGTTTCTTATGTTTGGCCCGTGGTATTTAGCCCACCGTTCTTGATTCTATGGTTTTGGCCCGTGGTATAGGATCTAATTTAGCCCCGGTTTGGATCCCTTGTATTGGTTATTGATGGTTTTGTCCCATGGTATGAATAAGGGCTTGACTATAAATAGGGAAGGAGATCACTTGGCTAATGTATCTTTTGCAAATTGTATATCTTAAGATCTGAAATATTGGTTTATCGGTTTAAAAGCTTGATCTATATAAAAGTGAAGTTTAAAGTGAATCTATGAAGTGTGATCTCTCAGGCGCATGATCAGATCTGGGCATCTGACTATCTGTGGCACACTGGTGGACTGCCAATTCGGCCCTAATCAGAGGTACGCAGGTGATTAACGGAGCAAGTGCGGGGGTACGCACAGCAGAAGAAGGTGCAGTGCGTGGGTACGCACAGCAGAAGAAGACGCAGTGCGTGGGTACGCAGCGCGACAGAGGTTCAGGTGCGGAGGCATAGTAAAAGTACGCGGCGCTACAGAAGCCGCAGGTGCGTAGATACGCGGAGCGATAGCATCTGAGAGTGCGTGGCCACAGTAGCAGTACGCGGCGCGATAGAAGCAGTGGGTGCATGGGCACAGTGAAGGTACGCGGCGCTTTTAAAGGAACAGTGCGTGGATACGCAGTGCAGTTCAAGGCTCTCTGCGAGGATACACAGAGGTGCAGAAGGTGAAGTGTGCAGCAACGCATGCCAGATAAAGAAAAATTGCGTATCTATCTTAAGGCATTTATTTGACTGACTCTGTTGATAAGGTGTTCTGGGTTTAGTTTACTGTTACTATTGATCTGGTTACTGCAGTTGACTTGGTGACTTTCTTGTACTTGATGATCATTTGATGTTCATGGATCCAGTTTGAAAATTTATGAAAAGTGATCCTTGAAAGAAAAGGAGTAGGGGGTTGTAGCTCCCTTCCAGGAGAGACTGGAAAACGAGAGAGAGTTGTAGCTCTCTGCAGGTTGCAGCCTGCGTACTGCTAAAGGACTGCACCAGTACAAAATCATTGTAAAAAGAGTTTCTAATTGAAAGAAGATAGAGACATATTGCAGTAGGTGGTTTTCACCCACGTTGGGTTTCCACCTTACATCTGGTGTTCTTTGGTGTGACTATCTATTTTTCTTGTTCATGCTCATTGTTTTATGGTACTGACATACAAGAATAATTCAAAATATAAATAAGGAAGATTTATTAAAAAGAATTTGATCATACTGATTCACCCCCCCTCTCAGTATTATTTCCAACACCATAAAGCACCAATCCATACCCTGATCGAGTCTTCTGGGTTGTTTGTATGATCTAAATATAAAATATAGCCATTTCTATTGGATGCCATTAGATCTTCTTCTACTTTTGGATACTTTGGTACAGAATTGAAAACATGTGCTTTGTTTAAACTGGGTCTGATAAAGCTTGGAAATTTCTTGGCTGCATCTTCTAATTTCAAATCACCTTTTTTAAATCCAAAGAATACCTGTTGCTTTCTACTTAACCCCTCCACCTCAAAAAAGACAAAACTTTTGTCCTACTGGGTTCAACAACAGATTGAGAACTTGTAGCTTCAGAATCTTCTTTATGGGATTGCCATATGCCTAGATTTTCAAATCTGTTAGATTTCAACTTTTTATTTTTTTTAAGCTCTCTTTTCTTCCTTCTCTCATCTTTTGCTTTCTTATCTAAAGTTTTCCTGGTTACTGTTAACATGGATAGAAGGATGAAAGATTTTTCTTTGGTTAATAGAACTCGTATAGATTAAGTAAGTAGTAGAGAAGCTGAATATGATATAGAAGAACATCCTTTAATAGACCCATCCAAGTGGAACCCCGCTGAGCTCACAAGCTCCCACGTTTATAAAGATACTACTATGTCAGTACTTACAAAGAAAACCATTCTTAAAGAAGTTGAATTAAAAATCCGCATCTCTAGAGAAGCAACCCAAATTGTTGGGTTAAAATTGTTTCAAGATAAGGAGCCAGAAAAGTTTAAAGAATATGTAAAAGCCAAAAAATATGATTATATTCATTTTGGAGGAATAAGACTTGGTTTAGTTCCATTATTCAAGAATGGAATAATGATCTAGTCTTAGAAGAGCTATTCGACTCTAGATATCTAGAATATGAGCAGGCTAGAATTGGGTCCATAACAGGCAACCTGATTGCAGGATGTCAGTATGGTACTATTTATCCAAACTACACCATGAGCCTATCAGATAAACATCTAAAATATGAAGTTAATGGTGGGATTACAACATCTAAAAATCTTACCAGAGTCTGTACATTTGTCAATAATAATGCAAGCTTCTTTCCGGCTAACAAATACATCTCATCTGAAAATGAAACAGCCCATACTTAAAGGCTGTGTCACTACAGGCTTAGCGACTGTAGATGCACAAGGGGTGACATATGAAGAAGTAGGACTACCAAAAAATTGGTATTTTGAGTATCAAGCTGCAAATAAAGAACTAAAGAAAGAAAAATGTCCGCAAATAATAGTTTCATCTTAAGGAAAGATTTAGATCATGCCTTCACATTTAGATCAGATAGAAAGACCTATATTTCGAACCCCCAGGTTATCTATAGATATCCCACAAAATCTGGTAGACACAAAAAGGTCTAGCAGACCCAACAGCAGTAGGTCGAACAGATCTGAAAGTAGCAGTTGTCTAATTATTCCCGAAGAAAAACCTTTCATGGCTAAAGCATTCAGATTTAAAGGGATTATATTTCAAGAACAATCATTACCAAAGGGTTACAAGTCATTAAAAGACTCTATAAACCAGAAAGCCTTCAGAACTACTAGTTCATCCTCAATACCCCTAGTCGAGGAATGGCAGTTTAAGAACAAAAGGTTTCACAAAGGTGGAAAATGGCCACCTAAGACCAAATACTGCACAACCAGTGACAATAGATCACATCAGCCAGCTACAAGAGCAGACTGTGCTCCTCTGATAGAGAATTCAACAACATCCCTGAAAGATTTAGAAGAATCTTATCAACTTTCAAATCATCTTTCTAATTGGTGTAATCATGTAGAGGTAGCCATAGATGATTTGGGTTGTTAAGCAGAACAAATTCTACATAATCTAAAGTTAATCCAAGATAATCAAACTTTAGATAAAAAAGCAAAAGATGAGAGAAGGAAGAAAAGAGAACTTGAAAAAAAAGAAAAATTCGGAATCTAACAGATTTGAAAATCTAGGCATATGTTAACCCCATAAAGAAGATTTTGAAGCTACAAGTTCTCATTTTGTTGTTGAACCCAGTAGGACAGAAGTTTTTTCTTTTTCTAAGGGGGAGGGGTTAAGTAGAAATCAATAGGTATTCTTTGGATTTAAAAAAGGTGATTTGAAATTAGATGATGCAGCCAAGAAATTTCCAAGCTTTATCAGACCCAGTTTAAACAAAGCACATGTTTTCCATTCTGTACCAAAGTATCCAAAAGTAAAAGAAGATCTAATGACATCCAATAGCAATGGCTATATTTTAGATTTATATCATACAAAAAACCTAGAAGCTCGATCAGGGTATGGATTGGTGCTTTATGGCAAATGCAAATAATAGCCAAATTAGATAATGTTGCAATCTCTAATTTGGTAGAGAAAAAAATGACTGGAATAGTTTACACGTGGTGGAGAACACCACCACAAGAAGAAAGAGAAGAGTTCATAAAGGAAGGATTAGATGTTTTTGATAAATAACTTAGGACTTAGTTCTGTATAGAACCAGAGGACTCTAAGAAATAGGCAATGGTGGATCTGGCCCGTATGGAATTAAAAGATGCCAAAAGACTAGAAGAATTCTCCAAAGAATATTTCAAGCTAGTAATAACAACTGAGCTAAGCAATGATTTAATGACTAAAGTCACATTTCTATCAAAACTCCCACACAACATAGGTGACTTAGTAATGAAAGATCTAGAAGAAAGGGATAGAAAGTTGCAAGCTATCTATTGGGTAGATCTCATAAATCATTGTAAACAAAATCTGAAATACCTTTACTGGCAGAAAAATGCTCAAGAAAATACTACCAAACCATCACAAGAATGTTGTAAATAAATACTTCCATGGACCCCATTGAAAAGAACAAATCATAAGAAAAGACACTTTGGGAAATACAGGATAAAACGGGTAGCAAATCCAAGAAAACCATTTCCAAAATGAAGATACATAAAAAAAAAAAGAAATGCTCCAGTCAAAGATGGATGTTGTTTTATCTGTAAGAAAAAAGGACACTTTGTTGCTAAATGCCTAAAAATAGTTCATCAAAAATGAAAAAATATATGGAAATGGATGAATTTGTAGATAATTGGTTTGTTGTAGATAGTGAAGATGAATCCTCTGATGTATAGATTCTATCTAAAACGTAAGACACATTAGAAGAAGAAGGTCCAGATACAAGCCAGAAAATGAATATTTGTATTGGATCAGATTGTGAAATAGAAACAAAATCAGAAACCATAAGCGAATACAACCAAACAGAATTCAGTGAAACAGATGACATATCAGAAGAATTAGAGGAAGATGAGAAACATGCAGAGTTAGCAACAATCAAAGGAAAAGGAAAGGTAAACGACATATATCAAAAGATCCAAGTTTTTGTCTAGTTCCAATGAACATTGGTTACTCTACATAATTCTCCCAAAAATATGATTTAGAAGCTGAAGCGAACCTGATGAAGAAAATAGTCAGAGCAAATGATCTATTGTACATAATAGTAGAAATTCAATCAGGTAAGGATTGGGTTGAGGTAGATGCCTTCATCGATTCTAGAGGTTCAAACAATTTGGCCAGGCCAAGTTTGTTCAAATCCTCATGGAAACCATTA
Source organism: Pinus tabuliformis (assembly GCA_031772625.1). Lineage (NCBI taxonomy): Eukaryota > Viridiplantae > Streptophyta > Pinopsida > Pinales > Pinaceae > Pinus > Pinus tabuliformis. Next base: position 780,626,308 of record CM062806.1, on the reverse strand, counting down.
AGGAACATAATCAATTCAGAAACCATTGGAGGTAATGTAACTCTCACCCATTATGTAGATAATATTCCTATGAAGATAGGAGGGAGCATTATAAAAATATCAGCAATCCAGTATTATGATCAGTCAAGTAGTCTGATATTGGGCATGCCCTTTATAACATCAGTCCTCCCAATGACAATAGCTAAAGATAAAATCATCCACAATATCAAGAATAAAGCAGTCTGTGTAAATATATTTTCTTTAATAGAATCATATGTAAAAAGCAGAAAAACTAACAAAAAACAAAAGATGAGGAAACATGTTGGGTCCCTATAATACTAGTGATTACCCCATTACTATTGTAGTTATACCCCTTATTTATATTGTTGTGCCCCTATTACCCCCATATTGTTATTTCTGTGCCCCATAGAATTCCTCTATTGTTATTTTTGTGGCTTTATATTATTATTGTTAGGTCGGCTGGATTATATTGTGACTCCTTAGACTCCTATATATAGAAAGGAGGTTTTTTCATTTGTATCATCCAAGAATTGTTCATTTATGTAATGTAAAGGAGGTTGCCCCCTCGAAGAGGCTGAATTCTAAGGCGTTGATCTTTCTTTTCTATCTTTTCTTGAGCTGGTTTCATAACATTTGGTATCAGAGCTTTGGATTCTAGGGTTTCGCTGCTCCAAACAGGTCATCGTGGAATTTTCGCTATAAATTTTTTTTTGTGACGTTTCAGAAGTCGCAAAAAAAACCCATTTGAGAAGAAATCGCGCTGAACCTTGGGTCCAAATTTCAGATCTTTTCGCGCGATATTTACGGAGATATGCTCAGAGGAAGTTGGTCTTTTTGCAGACTCCTGAATTACATTCAAAACAGGTGACCTAGGGAAAATCGTCATAACTTTCTCTCTGGGGATCAGATTGAAATTTCGTAAGAAGGTACAAAAAGAGGACGGACTGTAGTTTCTTGTATATCGTTTTAAGAACCAAAGGTCGAAAATTGTACACGTGGCACTTCATACAAGTTCACTCTTCTGGAAAGGTCTATAATCAGGTCATCTTGGGAGATTGTGCATAACTCTTTCTTGGAGAATCCAATTTGGATCAGACTGGTGGCATTGGAAAGAGGACATAGAGAGCTACTACAGGTCACAATTTCAGAGCTAGATTATTGGAAAGTACAGAGATACATCAGAGGCAATATCAAGCTCCTACAAAGTGAAAAAAGGTGTGTAGATTTTTTTAAATTTTTGCTTAAGCTTGGTTTGAAAATTTATTTTGAAGGAATTCAAAGGGCATAGTAGAGCATTATAATCGGTAACTAATGCCCCGAGGAAAGAAAATGCAAACACCTAGTAAGGAACCTGAAAGCTCTAGCATGACTCATGAAGAAGTGGAAGAAATGCAACATGATATATCAAAATTACAAGACCAAGTGCAACAACTGTCCCTTGCACAAAAAGGAACAAAATCTAAGATGGATGGTTTAAAGAAAGGTGTAGAAGCTAAGATGGACTGTTTCAAGAAAGGTGTAGAAGCTAAGATGGATGGCATGGAAGCTAAGGTGAAGGGCATGGACGCTAAAATTGATGGCATGGATGATAAGATGGAAGAATTGAAGATAAATATGAATAAGTTGCTACAAGAAATGGTCATTAAGGATGAAAGAGTACTAAAGGAAACTCATGATGAGAACAAAAGAAATGTTAATCATGATTCCATAGACTCTAATGTTGGATCGAAGACTCACCATGTTCCAAAAATCGATATGAGGAAGTTTGATGGCAAGGATCCCGCCACATGGATATTACAGATGGAGCAATTCTTTGATCTCAATAATGTGCAAAACACACAAAAGGTACGTATGGCAACTTTATATTTGGAACCAAATCAATTTGTATGGTATCAATGGCTTTGTTCTCGTAAACAATTTATCACTTGGGCAATTTTTACGGAAGAATTGATAGCACATTATGAGGATACAAAAAGCAACACTTTTTTTAGCCAATTGATAAGTCTCAAACAAAAGGGTTCAATAATGGAGCACATTGAGGAGTTCCAAAAATTGAACATAAGAGTAAAAGATATTCCAGTGGAGCATAGGATTGATGTGTTCATAGGGTCTCTAAAGGATAATATCCAACATGATGTGCGCCTTTGGGAACCTGATTCATTAGAGAAGGCATTCAGGTTAGCAAGAAAAATGGAAAGCAAAATTATGGCAACTAGGAAGCATACCATTCACAACTATAAAGACGGAAGTGTTGTTGCCCATAGTCTTCCACAACCTACAAGGTTGACACCACAAAAATTGGAAGAAAAAAGAGCAAAAGGGCTTTGTTACAATTGTGATAGCAAATACACAAAAGGTCATAAGTGTGCTGAGAAGAAATTATTCTACATAGATTGTGAAGAGGAAGAAGAAAAGGAGCAAGAAAGGTCAAAAGAAGAGGATATATTCCAGGAACAAAGCCTAGATGAAGAACAAATAAATCCGACCATATCTTGTAATGCATTGGCGGGACTTACCACTCCTCAAACCATCAAGATAGAAGGACAAATCAAGAAGAAAAAGGTAATAGTGTTGATTGATTCAGGAAGCACCCACAATTTTATTCATTGTAGGGTAGCAAAAGAATTGAATTGCTTTCTATATCCAGCACCAGAGTGTCAAGTGATGATTGCAAATGGAGGAACAATAAATTGTTCTGGAAAGTGCCATAATATCAAGCTATCCATGGGAGAATATGTATTGACTAGCCCAATGCTTTCCATTCCAATGGGAGGTGCTGATGTTGTACTAGGAGTCCAATGGCTACAATCCTTGGGTACAATAGCTTTTAATTTTCAAGAACTTTTCATGAAATTTTCTGTGGAAGGAAAGGAAGTTGAATTAAGGGGTATTGCAGGGAAACCAGGAAAGATAATCAGCTCTAATGGCATGACAAAGCTTCTAAAAAAGGAGCAAAGAGGTGTAATTGCACAATTATGTTCGCTAGATATTTCCACATTGGAATCATCTATTTCTCCAGATCTCCAAAAAGTCCTGGACAATCATTCCAAGGTATTTGAGACTCCCAAAGGTCTCCCACCTATGCGTGATCATGATCATGCTATTCATCTGATTCCAGGAAGTGTTCCTCTAAACATCAGGCCGTACAGATATCCATATGTCCAAAAAAGTGAAATTGAACGTATGGTTGCAGAAATGCTAGAGGCTGGTATAATTCAACCAAGTCAAAGTTCTTTCTCAGCTCCAGTAGTATTGGTGCACAAGAAGGATGGATCATGGCGCATGTGTCCAGATTATAGGGAGCTCAACAAGCTCACTATTAAAGATAAGTTCCCCATTCCTGTCATTGATGAATTACTGGATGAATTGCATGGATCAATTTACTTCACCAAGTTGGATCTTCGTTCAGGATATCATCAAATCAGAATGAAGATTGAAGACATTCCGAAAACGGCATTTAGAACTCATGAGGGTCATTATGAATTTTTGGTCATGCCTTTTGGCCTTACCAATGCACCTTCAACATTTCAAGGTTTGATGAATTCAATTTTCAAACCATTCCTTAGAAAATTTGTGTTGGTATTTTTTGATGATATACTAATCTACAGCAAGTCTTGGAAGGATCATGTTGAACATGTTGACAAGGTGCTACAACTATTGGAGGAGAAACAATTATATGCAAAAAGATCCAAATGTTTCTTTGGAGTCCAGGAGGTGGAATATTTGGGTCATATTGTATCTCATGAAGGAGTTAAGGTAGACCCTAGCAAAATTAAAGCCATTAAGGAATGGAAAATCCCCACATCCATAAAGCATCTGCGAGGATTTCTTGGGTTGACAGGGTATTATCGCAAGTTCGTTAAGAATTATGGGAGAATAGCAGCACCTCTAACAACATTATTGAAGAAAGATTCATTTTCATGGACTCCGGAAGCAACAAAGGCCTTTAAACATCTTAAAGAGGCAATGTGCCAAGCACCGGTCTTAGCTACACCGGACTTCACAAAAACCTTTATTGTGGAATGTGATGCTTCAGGAAATGGAATTGGTGTTGTTCTAATGCAAGATGAAAGACCCATTGCTTTTGAAAGTCGTCCAATCAAGGGAAAGTTTTTAAGAAAAGCTATTTATGAGAAGGAAATGTTGGCAATACTCCATGCACTTAAGAAATGGCGACCCTACCTAATGGGAAGACACTTCAAGGTAAAAACGGATCATGATAGCCTTAAATACTTTTTAGAACAAAGATTATCCTCTGAAGAGCAACAAAAGTGGGTCACAAAGATGTTGGGTTATGACTTTGAAATCATCTACAAAAAAGGGAAGCAAAATGTGGTGGCAGATGCACTCTCAAGAAAGGATGAGGATATGGAAGCATTGTTGTGTGCCATTTCTATTATCCAACCAGATTGGATAAACGAAGCAAAGGAGGAATGGAAGAATGACGAAGAAGTGTGGGCACTTATTCGAAAGCTACAACAAGATTCCAGTACTTCTGATACATTTAGCTGGCAAAATGATTCGTTATGGTACAAAGATCACTTATACCTCTGTAAGAATTCCCAGCTAAAACAAAAGATTCTTATGGAATTGCACACTTCTCCCTTAGGAGGGCACTCAGGATTTTTAAAAACTTACCACAGGGTTAAGAAGGAATTTTTTTGGGATGGCCTTAAATCAGATATTCAAAAGTTTGTGGCGGAATGTTTGGTTTGCCAACAAAATAAAGTTGAAACAATTAAGACACGGGGTCTAGTACAACCTTTATCCATTCCAAGCCAACGTTGGGAGGAGGTTTCAATGGATTTTATCATAGGTTTACCCAAGTCTGAGGGAAAGAGTGTCATCATGGTGGTAGTTGACAGACTTACCAAGTATGCACACTTTTGTGCATTATCACATCCATTTAAAGCCAGTACAGTTTCTACTGCATTTATGGAAACAGTTCAAAAGCTACATGGAAACCCAAAGATTATTGTAAGTGACAGAGATCCCATTTTCACTGGAAAGTTTTGGACATAATTATTTTCTTGTCTTGGTACTCAGTTAGCTCATATCTCATCTTATCATCCTCAATCCGATGGGCAATCTGAGATAGTAAACAAATGTTTGGAAGGATATCTTCGTTGCTTTGTATCTGATAAACAGACACAATGGGTCAAATGGTTGCCTCTGGCTGAATGGTGGTATAACACTTCCTTCCATACAGCAACAAAAATGACCCCATTTATGGCACTTTATGGGTACCAACCACCATCAATCACATCATATTTAAGAGAAAATTCTAAGGTTCAGGCAGTGGAACATCACATCGAACATCAACAACAAGTCCTCCAACTCTTAAAGGATAACCTCGTGTTGGCACAAAATAGAATGAAACAACAAGCAGATCAACATCGCAGTGAAAGAAGTTTTGATGTAGGTGATTGGGTATTCCTACGGCTACAACCATATAAGCAAATGTCCCTAAAGCAAGCTAAGAAGGATAATAAATTATCACCAAAGTATTATGGTCCGTACAAGGTGTTGGAAAAGATTGGTACTATGGCATACAAATTGGAGCTTCCTGCAGCTTCTCGATTGCACCCAGTTTTCCATGTTTCATGTTTAAAGAAGGTTATAGGTGACAAGCTCCCAGTTCAAACAATATTGCCAGAACTTGACGAGGAAGGAAAAATTATATTGGAACCGGAAGCAGTCACAGAAACAAGAACTCGACAGCTACGAAATCGATCAATTTCAGAGTATCTTATCAAGTGGAAGAACTTATCCGCTGAAGATTCCACATGGGAGGATGAGAATTTTATGCAGAAGTATCTAGAACTGCTCAAGCGTTGAGGACAACACTTTTTTTGAAGGAGAGGGGCATGTTAGGTCCCTATAATACTAGTGATCACCCCATTACTATTGTAGTTATACCCCTTATTTATATTGTTGTGCCCCTATTACCCCCATATTGTTATTTCTGTGCCCCATAGAATCCCTCTATTGTTATTTTTGTGGCTTTATATTATTATTGTTAGGTCGGCTGGATTATATTGTGACTCCTTAGACTCCTATATATAGAAAGGAGGTTTTGTCATTTGTATCATCCAAGAATTGTTCATTTATGTAATGTAAAGGAGGTTGCCCCCCTCGAAGAGGCTGAATTCTAAGGCGTTGATCTTTCTTTTCTATCTTTTCTTGAGCTGGTTTCATAACAAAACCAGAAAAAGATAGCAATGATTGGCAAGAATTATTGCAAACATATGAAGCAAAAGAAAAATAACATCATCTTAATAAAGCTATCAGAGAAGAAAGTTGGTCAAACGAACAAAAATAAATCCAAAGAAAGTTACTCAAATTCTATTCCAGTGATCCCCAAGAATTTTGGGACAAAACAAGTCCAATGCAGGACATTGAAACACTCCATGATAATGGAGTGCAAGGAGGTGTTATTCCATGCACACCTCAAGATGAACAAGAAATGAAAGCTTAGGTAAAGGAACTTCTTAAATTAAATTTAATTGAATAATCTACATCTCAATATTCGTGCTTTGCTTTCTTTGCTAGAAATCATGCAGAAGTGGTAAGGGGAAAAGCCAAAATGGTACTTAATTATAAACCACTTAATGCAATCACAAATAACTTCAAATATCCACTACCAAGGCAAAAGGTTATAATGTAGAAGATACAGAAGTCAAAAATCTTCTCAAAATTTGATATGAAGAGTGGATATTATCAAATATAGATTAAACCAGAAGATCGGCACAAAACAGATTTCACTTGCCCGACCTGTTTCTTCGAATGGAATGTAGCTCTGTTTGGTCTAAAAAATGCACCTTCTTTCTTTCAAAAACGAATGGAAAACATCTTTAGCAGGTATGATTTCATAATTGTATATATTGATGACATATTAATTCATAGTGAAAGTATTGAAGAACATATTTTCCATCTATATATATTCATAAAAGAAGTGGAAGCACATGGGATTGTGTTATCAGATCGAAAAACAGAATTGTTCAAAGAAACTATTAAGTTTCTAGGAATAATCATCATTAATGGACAAATTCAGATGCAGCCCCACATTGTACATAAGATAACTAGTTTCCGAGATGAATTACAAGACAAAAATCAAATCCAAAGATTTTTGGGAATTCTGAATTATGTACATAAATATATTGCTAAATTATCTGAAAAAACAGAAGCTATTAGAAAACATTTGAATGGCAGATGGAGCAGTTTAGCAACCAAATCAGCACAACAGATAAAAATGGAATCACAGGGCCTGCCAAAACTCAAACCTCCAGGAACAGGACAATTAATTCTTCAGACAGATGCATCAAATGAATATTGGGGAGTGGTATTTCTTGAAAAATGAGAAAATCAAGAAGAACAGATCTGTGCATATAAATTAGGTGAGTTTTCTCCTAGTCAGAAGAATTATTTCATAGCAGAAAAAGAAACTTTGGCTATATTCAATGGAATCCAGAAATTTGAATTATATCTTGCACCCGTTAAATTTATAATCAGAACAGATTGCAAGAATTTTCAATTTTTCTTAAATGCAAAAATTGGACGGTAAATGGCTAGAGGCAGATTACTATCCTGGCAAATATGGTTCCAATAGTATGAATTTGAATTTCAATGGATACCAGGAAACTCAAATTGGTTAGCAGATGTGCTAACAAGAGAAATGAACAAGATATTCAGATTCAGATTTCATACTCAATCAAATTCTCCTTTTGAGATACCGGGAATAGAAGATAGCCAAACAACATTAGGACAAAGGCTTCATTTTTTAGAACAACAAATACCATAACTTACAGATGAAATAAAAAGGCTGGTAGGAATGAGAATGAGAAGAAATGAATGGATTAACAAAATCAGAGGTTATAAAACAAAGAACATCAGTACTCAAATAGGAATCAGGGACGAACTCTGCAAAATTTATCCCTATGAAGGGATGAAGGTAAAAATCTTATTCAGATCACTCACAAGTATGTGGTATATCACATGTACACCACAAATGATATAGGCTCTAAAACTCATCAACTATTATCAATTAGTCAAATGCGTAGATTTTGGAATGGGGATATATAATTCAGCCAAATTTTTAGATCAAGAAAACATTCATATCCAATAAGAAATAGCAAAATGGCTTAGGTCATTAAGAATCCCAAATTTTTGGGAAGAATTAAATCAAACTTTCTATCAAAGTTGGGGAGAAGACTATGACGTAGATGACAACTTTCCCATGTTTAATATTCTGGAACCTCATGCCGACTGGATAATAAAGGATGGAAGATGCACAAAAAAGAGAGAGATACAAATATCTCAAAACATCGAAAGATCTCTGAAATATTTAAGGATGACATCTACACCGTGGGAAACCATTGGTTTAACAGATGATTTATCATTTAACCCATTTGATCAATTATGGGAAAAAGCAGGAACATCAGCAAGAGCCTTCAGACTGGTTTACAATAAACAATTAATTCAAGATGTTTCAGAATGGTTTCGAACCTTTCCAGAAAAAGCATTATCTCACAAAAAGGAAATTATCCAAGAAGCAGAACGAATAATTGGAAAAGATAGAATACTCATATTAATTATCAATGTCAAATCTTTAATCACTTTAATAATTTGTTCAAGAAATTGGAATGTTGATACATTATGTTTAATCCACTTGATGTTAACCTCAGGAAGCTATAGCCATGCCATGTTTGATAATCAGTGGCTTAGAGGAAAAGACATAAATGTGCAATGTATGCATTGGATAAAACACTCAATTGATAAAGAAATCGATTTCTCTGATCTTGATGGAATAGAACTACCTGTCAATCATGTCAAACCTCTAAATGATGATAAAAGTTGGATTCAAAGTTTCGAAGTAGACAACCTAGCACATGTAGATGCCCTATGCAAAAAAGAAAGATACGACATGATGGGTAAATAAAAAAAGATCAAAATCGGACAATCATCAAAAACTAAAGAGGTTGATCTAGCACCGCCATGGTATGAAGATGCTCAGCTAGACCCCATTCTAGAGGAAGTGGATATCGAATATATTCTAGAGGCTCTAGAAAGACAAAAGGCGGAAGATGCCAATAAGACTTGCAATGACTGTGGAATGGATCTGTGCGTCTGTGACTACAGTCACAGTGAATAAAATTGTACATAAGAATATTTACTTTTGTAAAAGAAATATTGAGTAGACACTGTGCGAGTACGATTCCCGGCAAGACCCTCAATCATTCTAGATGCTTAGTTTAGGTTTCAAATCTAGATTTCAGATCCAAAGAGACTTCTCTAGTCTATAAATAAGTGTTTTTAACAGAGAAGGGCCATCATTCAGAACGAGCTCTATTATGTGTTGTTATTCACATGGTATATACTTTTTGCTTGATTTAACATAGAATTCTGTTGGGTCGCCTGTCTGAGGATAGTTCTGTAATTCTCAAAAGACCTTGGAGAGTATAAGGTGAGAATGAAGACTAGAGTGGTTGTGGTTCACTTCTCTCGGTGAGAGAATTAGCTAGACATCCGTCTTTCTATTTGTCAAGTAAGTACTGAGTCCAGCATCATTTTACTGAAGGATGTTGGACTCAGTACTTACTTGACAAATAGAAAGATGAACGTTAGGCTAATTCTCTCACCGAGAGATGCAAACCATGACCACTCCTCAGGTCTTTATTTTTTCCTTATACTCTCCAAGGTCTTTTTAGAATTACCAAACTGTCCTCATACAGGCGGCCCAACAGGGTTCTATATTAAATCAAGCAAAAAGTACATACCATGTGAATAACAACACATAAGAGAGCTCATTCTGAACCATGCCCTTCTTTGTTAAAAACACTTATTTATAGACCAGAGAAGTCTCTTCAGATCTGAAATCTGGATTTGAAACCTAAACTAAGCATCTAGAATGATTGAGGGTCTTGCCAAGAATCATACCCGCACAGTGTCTACTCAATCTTTCTTTTACAAAAGTAAATATTCTTATGTACAATTTTATTCACTGTGACTATAGTCACAGATGCACGGATCCATTCCACAATCATTGCAAGTCTTATCGACATCTTCCGCCTTTTGTCTTTCTAGAGCCTCTAGAATATATTTGATATCCACTTCCTCTAGAATGGGGTCTAGCTTAGCATCTTCGTACCATGGCGGTGCTAGATCAACCTCTTTAGTTTTTGATGATTGTTCGATTTCAATATTTTTTTATTTACCCATCATTTCGTATCTTTCTTTTTTGCATAGGGCATATGCATGTGCTAGGCTATCTACTTCGAAACTTTGAATCCAAATTTTATCAACATTTATATGTTTGACATGATTGATAGGTAGTTCTATTCCAGCAAGATCAGAGAAATCGATTTCTTTATCAATTGAGTGTTTTATCCATTGCATACATTGCAGATTTATGTCTTTTCCTCTAAGCCACTGATTATCAAACATGACATGGCTATAGCTTCCCGAGGTTAACATCAAGCAGATTAAACATAATATATCATCATTCCAATTTCCTGAACAAGTTATTAAAGTGATTAAAGATTTGACATTGATAATTAATTTGATTGTTCTATCTTTTCCAATTATTCATTCTACTTCTTGGATAATTGCCTTTTTGTGGGATAATGCTTTTTCTGGAAAGGTTTGAAACCATTCTGAAACATCTTGAATTGATTTTTTATTGTAAACCAGTCTGAAGGCTCTTGCTGATGTTCCCGCTTTTTCCCATAATTGATTGAATGGGTTAAATGATAAATAATCTATTAAACCAATGGTTTCCCATGGTGTAGATGTCATCGTTAAATATTTCGGAGATCTTTCGATGTTTTGAGATATTCGTATCTCTCTCTTTTTTGTGCATCTTCCATCCTTTATTATCCAATCGACATGAGGTTCTAGAATATTAAACATGGTAAAGCTGTCATCTACTTCATAGTCTTCTCCCCAACTTTGATACAAAGCCCGATTTAATTCTTTCCAAAAATTTGGGATTCTTAATGACCTAAGCCATTTTGTTATTTCTTCTTGGATATGAATATTTTCTTGATCTAAAAAATTAGCTGAATTATATATCCCCATTCCAAAATCTACACATTTGACTAGCTGATAATAGTTGATGATTTTTAGAACCTATATCATTTGTGGTGTCCATGTGATAGACCACATACTTGTAAGTGATCTTAATAAGATTTTTACCGTCATCCCTTCATGGGGATAAATTTTTCAGAGTTCGTCCCTGATTCCTAGTTGAGTACTGATGTTCTTTGTTTTATAACCTCTAATTTTGTTAATCCATTCATTTCTTCTCATTCTCATTCCTACCAGCCTTTTTATTTCATCTGTAAGCTGTGGTATTTGTTGTTCTAAAAGTTGAAGCCTTTGTGCTAATGTTGTTTGGCTATCTTCTATTCTCGGCATCTCAAAAGGAGAATTTGATTGAGTATGAAATCTAAATCTGAACATCTTGTTCATTTCTCTTGTTAACACATCTGCTAACCAATTTGAGTTTCCTGGTATCCATTGAACTTCAAATTCATACTATTGGAACCATATTTGCCAGGATAGTAATTTGCCTCTAGTCATTTGCCGTCCAATTTTTGCATTTAAGAAAAATTGAAAATTCTTGCAATATGTGCTGATTATAAATTTAACGGGTGCAAGATATAATTCAAATTCCTAGATTGCATTGAATATAGCCAAAGTTCCTTTTTCCAGCTGTGAAAAAATTCTTCTGACTAGGAGAAAACTCACCTGATTTATATGCACAGATTTGTTCTTCTTGATTTTCTCCTTTTTCAAGCAATACCGCTCCCCAGTATTCATCTGATGCATCTGTCTGAAGAATTAATTGTCCTGTTCTTGGAGGTTTGAGTTTTGGAAGGCTTTATGCTTCCTTTTTTAATCTATTGTACTGTTTTGGTCACTAAACTACTCCATCCACCATTCAAGTGTTTTCTAATAGTTTCTATTTTTTCAAATAATTTAGGAATATATTTATGTACATAATTCAGAATTCCCAAAAATCTTTGGATTTGATTTTTGTCTTGTAATTCATCTGGGAAGCTAGTTATCCTCTGTACAATGTGGGGTTGCATCTGAATTTTTCAATTGATGACAATTATTCCTAGAAAAATAGTTTCTTTGAACAATTCTATTTTTCGATTTGATAACACAATCCCATGTGCTTCCACTTCTTTTATGAATATATACAGATGGAGAATATGTTCTTCAATATTTTCACTATGAATTAATATGTCGTTAAATAGAGAATCCATACAGGTGAGAATGGTTTTAGATAGAGGAGGAATGACCTGTTGAAGAGTTTTGTGAACCCAACTCAACTCTTCAACAGGTCATTCCTCCTCTATCTAAAATTAATATGTCATCAATATATATAATTATGAAATCATACCTGCTAAAGATGTTGTCCATTCGTCGTTGAAAGAAAGCAGGTGCATTTTTTAGACCAAACGGAACTACATTCCATTGGAAAAAATGGTCTGGCAAGTGAAAGTTGTTTTGTGTCGATCTACTGGTTTAATCTATATTTGATAATATCCTCTCTTCATATCAAATTTTGAGAAGATTTTTTACTTCTGTATCTTCTGCATTATAACCTCTTGCCTTCGTAGTGGATATTTGAAGTCCTTTGTGATAGCATTAAGTGGTTTATAATTAATTACCATTATTGCTTTTCCCCTTACCACTTCTGCATGATTTCTAAAAATGAAAGCTGAGCATGAATATTGAGATGTAGATTCTTCAATTAAATTTAATTTAAGAAGTTCCTTTACCTGAGCTTTCATTTCTTGTTCATCTTGAGGTGTGCATGGAATAACACCTCTTGCACTCCGTTATCATGGAGTGTTTCAATGTCCCTCATTGGACTTGTTTTGTCCCAAAATTCTTGAGGATCACTCGAATAGAATTTGAGTAACTTTCTTTGGATTTCTTTTTGTTCATCTGACCAACTTTCTTCTCTGATAGCTTTATTAAGATGATGCCTTTTTTCTTTTCCTTCATATGTTTGTAATACTTCTTGCCAATCATTGCTATCTTTTTCTAGTTTCCTCATCTTTTGTTTTTTGTTAGTTATTCTGCTTTTTACATCTGATTCCACTAAAGAAATTCTATTTACACAAACTGCTTTATTCTTGATATTGCAAATGATTTTATCTTTAGCTATTGTCATTGGGAGGACTGATGTTATAAAGGGCATGCCCAATATCAGACTACTTGACTGATCATACTATCGGATTGCTGAGATTTTTATAATGCTCCCTCCCATCTTCTTAGGAATATTATCTACATAATAGGTGAGAGTTACATTACCTCCAATTGTTTCTGAATTGATTATGTTCCTTAATGGTTTCCATGAGGATTTGAACAAACTTGGCCTGGCCAAATCGTTTGAACCTCCTGAATCGGTAAAGGCATCTACCTCAACCCAATCCTTACCTGATTGAATTTCTACTGTTATGTACAATAGATCATTTGCTCTGACTATTTTCTTCATCACATTCGCTTCAACTTCTAAATCATACTATTGGGAGAATTCTGTAGAGTAACCAATGTTCTTGGGAACTGGACAAAAACTTGGAGCTTTTGAATATATGTCGTTTACCTTTCCTTTTCCTTTGATTATTGCCAGTTCTGCATGTTTCCCCTCTCCCTCTGACTCTTCTGATATGTCACCTGTTTCACTGAATTCTGTTTGGTTGTATTCGCTTATGGTTTCTGATTCTGATTCTATTTCACAATCTAATCCAATACAAATATTCTTTTTTTGGCTTTTATCTTGACCTTTTTCTTCTGCTGTGTCTTCTGTTTTAGATAGAATATATACATCAGAGCATTCATCTTCACTATCTACAACAGACCAATTATCTACAAATTCATCCATTTCCATACATTTTTTCAATTTTGATGAAGTATTTTTAGGACATTTAGCAGAAAAGTGTCCTTTTTTCTTACAGATAAAACAACATCCATCTTTGACTAGAGCATTTCTTCTTTTTATGTATCTGTATTTTGGAAATGGTTTTCTTGGATTTTCTACCTGTTTTATCCTGTATTTCCCAAAGTGTCTTTTCTTATGATTTGTTCTTTTCATCGGAGTCCATGGGAGTATTTCTTTACAACATTCTTGTGATGGTTTGGTAGCATTTTCTTGAGCATTTTTCTGCCAGCAAAGATATTTCAGTTTTTGTTTACAATGATTTATGAGATCTACCCAATAGATAGCTTGCAGCTTTCTATCCCTTTCTTCTAGATCTTTCATTACTAAGTCACCTATGTTGTGTGGGAGTTTTGACAGAAATGTGACTTTAGTCATTAAATCATTGCTTAGCTCAGTTGTTATTACCAGCCTGAAATATTCTTTGGAGAACTCTTCTAATCTTTTGGCATCTTTTAATTCCATACGGGCCAGATCCACCATTGCCTGTTTCTTAGAGTCCTCTGGTTCTATACAGAACTGAGTCCTGAGTAATTGCTCAAAAACTTCTAATCCTACCTTTATGACCTCTTCTCTTTCTTCTTGTGGTGGTGTTCTCCACCACGTGTAAACTATTCCAGTCATTCTTTTCTCTACCAAATTAAAGATTGCAGCATTATCTAATTTGGTTGTTATTTGCATTTGCCATAAAGCACCAATCCATACCCTAATCGAGTCTTTTGGGTTGTTTGTATGATCTAAATCTAAAATATAGCCATTGCTATTGGATTGCATTATATTTGCTTCTACTTTTGGATACTTTGGTACAAAATGGAAAACATCTGCTTTGTTTAAACCAGGTCTGATAAAGCTTGGAAATTTCTTGGCTACATCTTCTCATTTCAAATCACCTTTTTTAAATCCAAAGAATACATGTTACTTTCTACTTAACCCCTCCCCATCAGAAAAAGACAAAACTTCTATCCTACTGGGTTCAGCAACAGATTGAGAACTTGTAGCTTCGGAATCTTCTTTATGGGATTTCCATATGCCTAGATTTTCAAATTTGTTAGATTCCAACCTTTTTTTTGAAGTTCTCTTTTCTTCCTCATCTCATCTTTTGCTTGTTTATCTAAAGTTTGATTATCTTGGATTAAATTTAGATTCTGCAGAATTTGTTTTGCTTGACAACCCAAATCATCTATGGCTACCTCTGCATGATTACACCAATTAGAAAGATGATTTGAAAGTTGATAAGATTCTTCTAAATCTTTCAGGGATGTCACTGAATGCTCTATCAGAGGAGCACAATCTGCTCTTGTAGCTGGCTGATGTGATCTATTGTCACTGGTTGTGTAGTATTTGGTCTTAGGTGGCCATTTTCCACCTTTGTGAAACCTTTTGTTCTGAAACTGCCATTCCTCGACTGGGGGTATTGAGGATGAACTAGTAGTTCGAAAGGCTTTCTTGTTTATAGAGTATTATAATGACTTGTAACCATTTGGTAATGATTGTTCTTGAAATATAATCCCTTTAAATATGAATGCTTTAGCCATGAAGGGTTTTTCTTCGGGAATAATTAGACGGCTGCTACTTTCAGATCTGTTTGACCCACTGCTGTTGGTTTTGCTAGACCTTTCTGTGTCTACCAGATTTTGTGGGATATCTATAGATAACATGGGGGGTCAAAATATAGGTCTTTCTATCTCATATAAATGTGAAGGAACGATTTGAATCTTATATATATATATATATATATATATATATATATATATATATATATATATATATATATATATATAGATAGATATATAGATATATATATAATGGAATTAGTACCACCCTTTATGTGACTTTAAGAGACTATTGAAATTATCCATAACTAATTGATATTGAATTCCAATATATTTGGGTGTTGTTTCATGATTGCATCTCTCTATATAAAAAACAATGAGGTTTTATTGATATAGATACTTTTTATATTCACATATGGTCTTTTAGTTAAGGAGTGTTGTAATTAAGGATCTATATCTACTGATAAAAAGTCGTATATTCCATTCCACCTAGTGTATGTACTTAATTATATAGTAATTGAGGATTTATTCATATAACATTCATTGCAAATACTAAAAGATGATATTACAAGTCAAGAACTTATGAAGGGACACCTCCCTTCATCTATATTGTATAAATAAGGTGCAACACAAATGTTTGAAGGCCACCTACATTCAAGGTTACAACTTTGTGGACCCATTTGCACATGGATCCTTTCACCCATAATACATACAAATAGGCATGTGTGGAAGATGAGGAATTTAATGAGATGTTTCAACAAATAAAAGTTCAAGTTCATGTAGAATAAGGTGAGGATAAGGATGCACTCTAGGATTAGTTTCTCTGCAACCTCGAAAAGTTGTGTGTTCCTAAAGATGAAAGGCTATAGCTTTTTAGAGAGGTTCATACCTTCGTAATTGTAAGGCATTTTGGTGTTAAGAACAAAAACACCAATTTAAATAGGCATGTGTGCTGGAAAAGAATAAAAAATGGAGCTTGATTTATTAGACAATGCATACTCTGGTGTATTATCAAACCTAACAATTGAAAACAAGGTTTATACCATCTTTTACCTGTATCCACTAGATCATGTAGGGAGAACATATGTTGGGTATGTGTTATATTCTTTGCACGACTATCCCTACATGTGATAAAATGCATGATGCACAATGGGGGGATGATAGCCCCCCCTATTTGAGGGGTTTTTACTATTTTTGATACATGGTTTTTGCTAAAAGTGGTTTTGTGGCACATGGTGATTTTGCCAAAGGTTTTGTAGTTTTGATTAAGGAACGAAAATTTTATTCTAATCTAGGGTAAGTGGATTGGTGGTTCATGGATGTCGTGTCATATATATTGTATTGTAATATTATACAAAAGAATATATATTGAAAAAAATCTTGTTAGTTTTTCTCAGTTTGGGTTTCGAGGATAACATGTATGTGTTAAAGTGTATGTTTACCATTGCATATTTATTATTATTATTAAGAATCTATTTACAATAATTAATTGTATAGGGTTAAAAGCTAGATTTGGTATCAAAGGCATTTTGGTTTCAAGGGGACACCTTTGTGGCTAAGCGATTTGGATCGAGCTTGTGGTAGACCCTATCATAGCGGGAAATATGTGAAAGTGATTCCTATGGTGAAAAGGAAATTGAAAGTAGTTGAAAGATAGAGATTGAGAAATTTAATGGGCAGATTTTTGAGTTGTGAAAGATCAAAATGGAAGATTTGTTGGTGGACAAAGACCATTTGATCATTGTGAATCTAGGGATTACACCAAATGGGATGTCAACAAAAGACTGGACCAAGTTAGTTCAAAAGGAAAAGAGCACAATATGACTATGTCTCTTAGATTTAGTATTATTCAATTCTTTAGGGTAAGCTACAACAAATGATTTGTGGGACAAGTTAGGGGCTTTGTATCATTCTAAGTCCATGGTGAACAAATAATTCTTGCAAACGAAGTTGTATAACACGAGGATGAAGGATGGAAACTTAGTGGAAAAACATTTGAATGCCTTCAAAACTATGTTAATCCATCTATTATTAGTTGATATTAATATTTTAGATGAGGATAAATGCATCGATTTGTTATATTCACTACCAAACCCATGGGATAATTAGTTGTTTCCATAAGTAGTAATCTAACTACTTTAAATTTCAATGAATTAGTCTCATCCTATTGGAAAATCATGGAAATCCAGAATGGTGATGCCTTGTCTATAAGAGGATTCTCTCGGAATAGAAATAAAAATAATTTCTTGAGTGGGAGATCTAAATTTCGAGAAAGATCCAAATCTCTAGGAATGTTTGTAAAGGTATGTTGGAGATGTGGAAAAGAAGGGCATTAAAATAAATACTGTAGATCTAAAATTCATGAGAAAGGGAAGGGATTTGAAGATACTCCATTTGCAAAAGAAAAACCTCCTCTAATGAAGGATGGGATGTGTAGGTTTCTTCTTCAAGTACATATTAGATCATGAGGCATGGTTTCTTGACTTAAGCATATCCTTTCATATGAATCCTCACAGAGAGTGGTTTTGTGAGTATGAAATATTTGATGGTGGTGATGTTTTCTTAGGAGATGACTTAGTAGCCATAATCATAGAAAGATGAAAATTCAAGTTGAACCTCATGGGTGGAAGGAATGGAACACTCCCTATTGTTATACACGTCCTAGGATTAGCCAAAATTTTAATTTTTGTAAGCAAGATGAGCGATGTAGGTGTAAAAAAAATGTTTGAAAAGGACACTAGTAGGATGGTTTGAGGAGAAATGGTATCGATGAGGTGATTTCATATTAGAACTCTATATAATTTGTTGGGAAAAACTATTAGTGATGGGTGCAACAATTCCATTCTTCTTAAGGGTGGAACAAAAGAAGGAAAAATTTCTACAACTTCTTGAGAAAAGACCATGTTGTGTCATAAAAAACTAGGATATATCAAAGAGAAAGGCCTTAGAGTACTATACAATAATGGTATGGTAGAAGGTATGTCTAATTTCTCTCTGGATTTTGATTTTTGCGAACATTTTCTATATGGGAAACATAATTGGGTAAGATTCTTCTCTATTCCTATGAGGTTAGAGGGAACATTAGAGTTGGTACACAATGACGAGTTTGGACTTGTGTTGGTTCCATCACTAGGTAAATTTGTGTACTATGTCCCATTTATAGATGACTTCTCAAGAAATACATGGATTTATTTCCTCAGAAAGAAATATAAAGTATTTAACAAGTTTAAAGACTTTAAGGCTCTTATGGAAAACCAAATAAAGAGTAAATTTAAGGTGCTAAGGATATATTGAAATGGAGAATTATAATGAATTCAAAGAATTCTATATAAAATGTGGTATAGAAAGGTAAAAGACCAATCCATACACACCTTAGCAACATTGAGTTGTAGAAAGGATGAATATATTGTTGATGGAGAAAGTAATGAGCATGATCAACAATGTCAAGTTAGGATCAAAATTCTAGGTAGAGGCATTGGAAATTACACATTATTTAGTAAATAGATCATCCTCATCAACATTGAATGACAAGTCTCCACATGAGTTATGGGTTGGTGAAACATTCTCTTAAGCATCTTAGAGTATTTAGTTGTGATGCTTATGTACATGTTCCAAACGAGAAAAGGAATAAGCTAGATAAGAAAGATAAAAGTTGTATATTCATTTGATATAAATATGGTTTGAAAGGTTATGAGCTTTGGAACCCATAAAATAAGAAGGCTATTTATAGTCGAGATGTGGTAATTAGAGAATTCAAAGAAGTTGTCAGATAGGAAGTCCTACCAAGTGAGAAAGAACCAGAAAAGATAAAGTTTTAATTAAAGGTTGATGAATCAAACTCTATAAATGAACTTGAATTAGAATAAGAAGAGCTATAGACGTCAACCCAAGGAGATCAATTTTGGAAAGAAGGAAACTAGAAAGGTTTACTCCACCTTATTTCTATTCAAAATTTTCTTTGTTTATTATGGATGATTATCATAGAACTTTTAGGGAGGTAGTGGATTCAAACGATGGAAATTTCTAGAAAAAGACCATGGTTGAAGAAATGGAAGCCTTGGACAAGAAGGAGGATTGGGACATAGTGGAGTTTCTTGCTAGAAGAAATCCCATTGGAAACACATGGGTATTTAATAAGAAGTTGAATGCAAAAACTAGAGTGGAGAAATATAAATATCGATTAGTAGCAAAGGGTTATTCCTAGGTAGAGGGAACTGTCTTTGGTTATACTTTTTCCCCTATTGGTAATTTAAGTTCTATTACTTTTCTTTTATTTGTTGTTGCTAATTTTGATCTTGAAGTAGAATAGATGGACATGAAGACAAAATTCCTACATGGGAATATGGAAGAAGAAATATACATGAAGTAGTTAGAATGCTTGGCTGTGAAAAGAAAGAAAGAGCTAGTATGTAGGTTAAAAAATTCCATGTATGGGTTAAACGATCACTAAGGACGTGGCACCAAAATATTGATACTGATATAATGGGGCATGGCTTCATAAGGAGAAAGGCATATCATTGTTCATATTTCAAATTAGTTGGTGATCATGTTATTTATTTAGTCTTGTATTTGGATGATATGTTATTGATTGGAAATGATAAGGAAATCATCCAGGAAATGAAGACACAATTGTATTCTAAATTTTACATGAAGGATCTTAGTGCTGCAAATTTCATCTTGGTAATGTAACTTAAAAGATATTGGGAAAACATGAAACATTGGTTAAGTCAAAGGAAGTATACAAAAAATATTGAAGAGGTTTAATATGCAGGAATGTAAACCAATAAAGGTTCCTATTCATGTAGGTGTAAAGTTATCTATAGATATGTGTCCCAACAAACAAGAAGAGGAAGAGAACATATACCATTTTCCATATGCTAGTGTGGTTGGAAGCTTGATGTATGTAATGGTTTGTACTAGACCAAACATTTCTCATGCAGTGGGAGTATTGAGTAAGTATATGTTGAAACTAGGGAAAGAGAATTGGACAATAATAAAGAGGGTTTTTAGATATTTATGTGGCACTATTGGCTATGGATTATGCTATCAAGGAAAACCATCATTGGATAAAGTGTTGGATATACATGTCTTTTTTGAAACTGGGTTGGAGATCTGGATCACAGAAAATATACAAGTGGCTATGTGTTTAATCTATTTGGAGGATAAATTAGTTGGATGAGAAAAATAAAATCTATAGTGATACTCTCAACTAGAAAATCTTAATACATGGAAGCCACTCACGAAAGAAAATAAGTAATATGGTTATAGATATTACATTCAAGTATTGGGTTGGTATATCAAGTTGTAAGGATAGCTTGTGATAGTTAGAGTGCAATCTTCTTGTCAAAGAACCCAACTCCTCATTCAAAGACAAAACATATCGATGTTCAATATCAGTTCATCAGAGATATGATTGAAGACAAGAAGGTGTTGTTGGAAAAAGTGGATAATCTGAGAAATGTTGTAGATTCATTAACAAAATTTGTTAACACTAATAAGTTCTCTTAGTGTAGAGAGAAATGGGAATTATTTCCCTAGATTGTTGATCATGTACCATTGTGACCCCTTATGTGCAAAGAAAAAACGAGTGGGAGAATGATGGGTATGTGTTATATTATTTGCATGAATATCCCCACGTGTTGTAAAATGTGTGATGTACAGTGGCGATAGAAGCCCCCTCACAAGGTGGTATAGGGGTAGTGTCCTCGAAAAAAAATGTTTGGTTTTTTGTGTTCGTTTTTAGCAGTTTGTGGCACATAATTTTGTTAAAAGCGATTTTGTGGTGCATGATGGTTTTTCTCATTATTTTGTAGTTTCAATTAGAGAACTATGGTTGTATTATAATCTAGGGTAAATACATTGGTAGTTCATGGATGCCATATGATATATATTGTATTATAATATTGTACCGAATAATATATATTGAAAAATATATTGCTTCTTTTTCCTGGTTAGGGTTTCCAGGATAAAATATATGTGTTAATGTGTGTTTTTTCCATTGCGTATTTTCTATTTTATTAAGAATATGATTGCAATAACTAATTCTACAGGGTTAAAATCTACAACATCTCCATGATTTCATATGTGGTTCATGAAGAACCAGGAAGGGACATAATTATCTAATTGTGGTTGTTAAGAAATTCAGTGAGATGTGCATTCTTATGCTTTGCAAAATGACCATAAAGAAATAAGATGAAACAAACATGTTCTTTGAAAAGGTATAGGTGCACTCTAAAGAAATCATCTTTTATAGATATATTATAATTTTCAGTACCTTTTGGACTACACTTTAGGAGAATATGGATAAAAAGTTGAAGAGATCTATACTTTTCCATTCACAATCAAATAGGTATATATATGCAATGCATAGGGCAATGGTTTAGATTTTGAGGGATTCCTCTTTTGAAACTTTCTTTGGATATTTACCATTTCTTACCCCTCAATATTATTACCATATGCACTAAAAGAGGAATGGTGGGAGACACCATAAGAAAAGCATCGAATATTGGACATTTTATTTGTAATATCACACATATTCATTTGCAAGTATGAGAGACATTGAGGAAGTCACAATAAAAGTGCAAGGCCCAAAACAATCAACTTAGAATTAAGAAATCATTCAAGGTGGGAGATATAGTTTAGTTGTATATAACAAAGAAAGGTTATAGGATCCTAGTAAGAAGATCAAGGATTTGTAGTATGGTCCTTTTGAAGTGTTGTAAAAGGTGGGTGATAATTCCTACAAACTTATTATATCCCCATACATGCGCATTTACTCTGTTGAGGATGTGGAAATTTTTAAACATTACAAACCTTCCATATCGAACTAGGAAATTGAAGAGTAGGTTTTATATACCATAGAGGACATAACACTAGAAGCTTAATCAAAATTAGCGGAAGATATAGTTTTGAAAAATAATTCAAGAACAACCAAATAGGTGCAACATAAAATGTAGTAGGTTGAGTTGAAAGGAAACTTCCATTTAAGGCCAAATGGTACTCCATGAAAAAGGAAAAGGGAAACTTCCTTACCTCCCTTCATTAAAAGGTTTTGGAAACCAAAAGTATCCCTAAATGAGAGGTATGATTCAAAATGGATATCTAATAATTTTCCATATATTTTGGTAGTTTATAAGTGGAAAAATTAAAGCTATTGGTTTGTAGGGCCTATGTTATGGGTATGTCCCACTTTGGTGATTTGGAATATATGAATTTTCATAACCTATTTTGGCTCTAAATGTCAATCTTTTGAGTGGAATTTTTTTCCAAACTCTTAAAGTTGTTTGACACACTGAGATCTTTCTAATCATGCAAAGCTCACCTTAATTAGAGTGCGTATGAGGAAGTAATTTCTCATGCAAGGTCACCCATTATGTTAACCACCATATAGTGAGTGGATTCCAAGTCAAATTCCATTTCTCATACATGTGGAGCTAGTTAGCTGTGTACTTTCTAGTAGGTATAAAACTATAACCCTAATCAGAAGTTTAGGCACGAAAAAACCCTAACCCTAAACTTAGACAATTATGAAGCCATATTAAATACTAAGTTAGTAGGATATGCAAGGGTTCCATACTCATGTAGTGTTTATTCTTCCATAGTTGAGAAGAGCATATAAGAGTGAGATATTGAACTATAACATAGGAAGTAGAAGATCATGTAACAACATTTCAGGCCATAGTGTCAATGCCAACTCCATAACATGTGCACTTTCTTTGTATTTTCATTTCATAATTGAGAAGAAATAATCAAGGCCTAGGCCTTACCTTCTAATTGGGTTTTCCAAAGGTAAATATTGTGCTCCTTGTGTGGATGGAATGTTATTTGTTGAGTTTATTTAATTTTAGTAATATTTGTACCTAGCTATTCATTTTAAATATAAAAGGTAAACTAAAACACCACATAATAAAGGATGATAGAATGTTCTAATATCTTTTGAGACAAATTATTATGGTGGAATATCCATAATAGTTTACATACCAATGGAAAATCCCCAAATATTTTATAGCTGTCAACATGTGGTAACTAAGGAAAATCACCATTGCATAGGTTCCAATCACCAAACCTTGAGGGGATCAATAGAGTCAAGCCCTTGACCTCCCCAACTTGGGGAACTCCCATTTGGCTCATGAATTCTTGATTTAGCCCTTGGAGATACCACATTTATTGCCCTTAATGTACTTCCTATTATAATTAAAGCACAGTCCCAATTTTTCCCCTTTCATTTATTTGTTGAGGCGCCAACCTTGTGCATTGAGTGGGGGTAGAAGTGAAAACACTTTGTGCTATATAGATGTTAGTTATAACCCTTTGGTAGCCATATTTTTACTTTTAACTCTCTTTTCCACATCAAAGTCCAATCCAAGGATTTAGGCTCGAAGAGACACACCATGCTTGTTTTTGTCCATTAACATTCCCATAAAGAGATCAATAAATTATCTTTGAGAAGGTTCCTCACTCTATGACTAAATTTTGAAATTGCTTGATGTAGCTTGTAACAACACCTCTTTGCCTATGATTTATCAATTGGATAAAGATGATGTTTCTTATACTATCCCTATAATGTGTTACCAATTCATTTGTATAAATTAACCAAGAGATAATAAAGTCTTTTTACAGTCATAAAGCCATTTCTACTGTTATCACTCAGGTTATCCCTTTTGACTCCTAAAGGGATACGACCGAGGTAACCACAAACCAACTTTGGACTGCAGGTCCTAGCCTACCTGCAGTCAGAGAGGGCTCTCTCTTTATGATTTAGCTTTGTTGAAAAGGGATGATTTTAGGCTAGATATGATGCACAGGGGTTTTGATTGAGTTTTGGTGGGAAAACTGACACTTTCAGGTAGAGAGGCAGAGTATAGTCTGAATCTTTTAAGCCATTGGGCGTGGAGTCGAGGAGGGGAACTGCTGGTGCGTTTTCTTAATAACAGTGAGGGAACATGGAGCAAGATAGCTGAGGTTGAATCAAATTTCAGGTTTAAGGGATGAATTGAATGCTAAAGAAAGAGAGGCAGTTAAGAATCTCTCCAACAGATTAGCAGAGAAAATAACAGGGCGCTACCTAGGGGCAGTTAACAATCCCTAGATAATTGGCCAACACAGGTGAATTGGGGTAAACATGAGCTGGAAGGAATTCGATGTTCATAGCCAATTCTTTAGAGGAAAACATCAAGAAACAGCAGAAATTGAGCATAGAGAGTATTTAAACTAATTCTAGGCTATTCCTTTTTTCTGCTATTTAGATAATGGAAAACACATAAACAGAGATAAGAGACACTTATTGCTTCAGACCGCAGCGCAGGAATTCCATCTTCAACTCTTCAAAACATTCATCAACAAAAGACAGTTCGCTCTCCAAGCTTTAAGAAATCTTTGATTACAGAAAAAGTTCAGGTATACACAACGAGTCTCTAGTGAAAATTCTCAATTAACCAACCCTTAAAACTATACATAGGGTGGTATATATAGGGCAAAAACCCTCTGGAGAGTTCCTTTATTACATTTTGACCTAATTAGGTCATAAAAAATGTCTACTTGACCTAATCCTATCCTGAAATAAATACAAAAATATCTCGGGCCGTGCTCAGGGCCGATGTATCAAAACTGAATAAATAATGTTGTCCTAGGTGGCTTGCTGCAGTGTTTTCTGCAATAAATGAGTATGGGTTTCTGCTTCCTTGCTGTCATGCTGCTTTGAATGCCTTGATGGTGATTTGAAGGCAAGCATGGGCTGATGCTTATTGATTTGACTTTCTGGGGGCTTCATCAATGTTCAGGTGCCTCGAGCCCCTAAAAAAATCATGACTGATTCTCTCTGACGTCTTTTCTTCCACTGATACTCTCTAACAAAATCTAGACTGCTGATCTGATGTGCTGCGGGTCTATTCACCAGTAAATGGCCGCTGTTCGACCTCTGTATCATCTGGAATTGTCTTCTGATCCTTTTGGTATGTTCTGTGAAGAAAAAGGATCATTTTTGCGCCTTTTCTGGCTTCCTGGGGCCGCATGGTGAGAAGATTCCTTAAAGATTCCCTTAAGGTTCTCCATTTTGACCTAAAAAATCCTACGTTCGATTCCGGGGCTCCGAAGTGCGACTTTTGCATCTCTGCGTCCAAAAAAGGGCTGATGACGTCAGCATTGTACAGCGGGTGACGTCAGCAGGGCGACGTGGCGGGATGACGTCAGCATGACGTCATCACGTACGGACGATGACGTGGCAGGTATGGTGGCAGGGACACGTGGCAGTGACATGGCAGGAGGCCACGCAGGCAAGTGACTCATTGGGTGACTGGACAAGGGGTGATGTGGGCGGTGATTGTGCAGGGGGTGACGTAGGCAGTGACGTCACCTAGGCAGGAGGCGGTAAGTGGTATGTGGCGCACCGCTTTTCGGGGAGAGCGGTTTCGGAGGGAGGGGCTCCGCCACAGCCCAGCGCCTGACGCGTGGCAGGAGTACGTCGACAAAACCACCCATCTCCCGCAGGTTAAAGGCCGGGCGGTTCGGGGATGGGGCGGCCCGCCCACCGTCGATCTGCGGGGCTGTGGATCGGACGGCTGGAGGCAGACGCGAAGGGACGGCGGGTTAAGTGCGGGGTATATGCGGAGTATATTCGCTTTTTTATATTTGCGCGGGTGGGTTAAAAACTTATGAAAACGGGTTTATGTGGGTTTTACAGGCGCGGGCTTAACACTTATGCACAAAAACTTTGGGTTAGGGGCGGAATATGGGTTTTTTAGGGGTTTTTAGGGTTTTTTGGTTTAGGGAAGAGGTTATTATTCTGACCTGATGTCAGAGTAATCCCTGGACACGGATGGGCTAAAAACAGTCCCAGATGGACTGTGATTTCCCTGACTTAGTAAAAATATGGCTATATTGCCAGGGGGGAATATTTACATAAGGGGATTTATATACATGTTTAAAATAGGGGAAAGGGGAAAATTGTCAGGGAGTTATATAATAAGGGTGATGAGAAAAAGGGAGAGGTTAGTGAATTCCAGCCTGAGTACCTCCAACTGAAAAACTGCCTTAAACCGAAAAATGGATTGCTTATCAAAATTGGAACACAGCAGTGGCACTTAGACTAGCACACTCTTATGGACACTTCTTTGGCCATCTGTAGCGAATATGGAGCATTGCAGCATGCATAGTACGACATATTTGGCATGTAAAAATGTTGATCATGAAAGATGATTAACCTGCTGCAGCAGGAGGCTAACAGTGGCTCCACTTGGGGATGGCTTTTCCTTGTGAAAAGTCAAGAACAGCAAGTCAGACTGCCTCGTATTCAATTGTTGCTGTGTTCTGCAAATTTCCCTTCGCTGGCTGCCTTATTGATCCTACCTACCTACCTACCCTAACCAGTACTTACTTTGCTGTTAGGTGAAGTGAAATAGCCAATGCAGCCACTTAAGCAATAATAACATGAGTGGGCTTTGCTGCTCGTGCTTGCTGGTGAGACCAAATGAGATTTTGCAATTTGTTATGGCTTTGCCAATCTTTGAGAAGATCAGGAAGCTACTGACCTCCTTTGCGGTGTTTAAATACTGTACAAAACTGTCCTACAACATATATATACAATTTCTAGGCTGAATTAAAGAACTGTACAAAGGTTGAGGATCGCTACCATGCCTTGGAGTCGGGAGATCATCGACAACTCTATACTGAGCCGTGCAGCCTGTTGATGGAGAAGAGCACTGATCTCTTTCGTCATTCTGCCCGCTAGCGGATAGGTCATTCAGAACTTGTAGAGGTGCTTGTAATTTATTACAATCTGGCTCGAATAGGACTTGACTGATCTGTGCAGGCTGCAGGTCTTCTTCTTCTTTGAACAACTCAGATGGTTGAAAACAAAGAGGCAGGGGATCCACTTGGATCATTTGGTCATATGCTGCTACTTCTGGGTCCTTCTCAATCTGATATTCAACGGCTCTTTGGGGCTGCAAAACTAGAGGCAATACCTTTGGAACAATATTTTGATTAACCTCCAGACGGTCAATAGCAACATGCGGTGACACTTGATCATATACAACATGATAGTTATCCTTGATAAATTGAAAAGATTCAAAACAAAAGGGTAAAGTTCCTTCACTGAAATCAACACACTCTGCGTTTTCTTCCTTTTCTTCATAGCTGAGATGGGCATACTGATCATTGGGTTCAGATTGCTGAATCTGAACACTGCTTCCTGCCAAAAAAGGATCTGATTCCTCTGCAAGGATGATTTGGTCGTTAGGCTCATAATCATCATCATACAGATCATATTTGGGCAGACAGTTGAAAGAAGAGAAGCTATTATATTCACACAGTATATTAGGAGACTGCTCCATCATGTATGGCTGAATGAATATGTCATCTGTTTTGTGGCAGGTTTGTTCGTGAATGTCACTACTTTCCTGTTGTGAAACAGATCTTTTCTGGTGCTCTGAACATTCCACTTTCATTGTGATCAGTTGCATCATTTCCTCTGTCCTTTGTAACACACTATGAAATCTTTCTTCTTGCTCTGCTTTGTGCTGTTCTTCCCTCCTTCTTAGATTTGCCTCTACGTCCACAGCTATGTCTTGCATCTGTTTCAAAGTGGACGGGCATCTTTCTCTCAAACAGAATTCCATCTCTGTGTCAAATGCTCTAGGATATTGCAATAGAGCTAGATCAAGGGGAGGTCTTATATTTAAAGGCATGGACTGATACACTTGATTGAATCTGTCCGAAAACTGCTGAACAGATTCATCTGGATGCCTTTCTAAATGATTGTATTCTTCGATGAGCATGAAGAGATTACCTATGATCATCCATCTATCAAGGAAAAGCTTGGCACACTGCTGAAACTTAGAGATGCTCGCCTCAGGCAACGCTTTAAACCAAGTCCTAGCTTCGCTTTGCAAAGAAAGGGCAAATAGTCTAAGACTGACATCTTCATCTTCCACTTCAAATGTATTAAGATAATCTTCAAAAGCCTGGATATGTTTCTGGGCAGTAATACCATTCTCTCCATCAAATCTAGGGAGATATTCAAGATGATTAGCCGGCAGAGGACCAAGCATAGGAGGCAAAATGAGCGGCTTATATCTTTCAGGAACTTTACGAGGCACGAAAGTATGTACAGGAACTAGAAGACTGGACTCTATTTTTGGTTCCTCCTTGGCTGTATGATGATTTTCAACAGCATTTGAAAGCTGCTGCTCTAATGTGCAAGGAGGCTTTTCAACAACCTTTTCCAAAGGAAAAACATAAAAATCTGACATAAAATCGTTTTTAAAGTACAATATGCACAGCAAAATCTGGTGCAAGAGAAAGAACATGATCTCTTGGATGATAGTCCAGGTCAAGAGCCTGGTCTGCTTATATATTTCCTTCGGGTTCATTTCTCCAGCGGAGTCTTTATTATGAGGATGATGTGGAGTCGCCAGGTGGATGAATCAACCTTGAAGTGCCTGATCTCTGTCCACCGTCACAGATCAGAGTTGAACATGAAAAACCCTGAAGAAAAGGAACACTTTCTCCAGAAAATGAGGCGAACTGGTCAAAATTGAGGATTTACACTAATAAACACATGATTCACTTCCCCAGTGGAGTCGCCATTATGTTATCACTCAGGTTGTCCCTTTTGACTCCTAAAGGGATACGGCCGAGGTAACCACAAACCAACTTTGGACTGCAGGTCCTAGCCTACCTGCAGTCAGAGAGGGCTCTCTCTTTATGATTTAGCTTTGTTGAAAAGGGATGATTTTAGGCTAGATATGATGCACAGGGGTTTTGATTGAGTTTTGGTGGGAAAACTGACACTTTCAGGTAGAGAGGCAGAGTATAGTCTGAATCTTTCAAGCCATTGGGCGTGGAGTCGAGGAGGGGAACTGCTGGTGCGTTTTCTTAATAACAGTGAGGGAACATGGAGCAAGATAGCTGAGGTTGAAGCAAATTTCAGGTTTAAGGGATGAATTGAATGCTAAAGAAAGAGAGGCAATTAAGAATCTCTCCAACAGATTAGCAGAGAAAATAACAGGGCGCTACCTAGGGGCAGTTAAGAATCCCTAGATAATTGGCCAACACAGGTGAATTGGGGTAAACATGAGCCGGAAGGAATTCAATGTTCATAACCAATTCTTTAGAGGAAAACATCAAGAAACAGCAGAAATTGAGCATAGAGAGTATTTAAACTAATTCTAGGCTATTCCTTTTTTCTGCTATTTAGATAATGGCAAACACATAAACAGAGATAAGAGACACTTATTGCTTCAGACTGCAATGCAGGAATTCCATCTTCAACTCTTCAAAGCGTTCATCAACAACAGACAGTTCGCTCTCCAAGCTTTAAGCAATCTTTGATTACAGAAAAAGTTTAGGTATACACAGCGAGTCTCTAGTGAAAATTCTCAATTAACCAACCCTTAAAACTATACAGAGGGTGGTACATATAGGGCAAAAACCCTCTGGAGAGTTCCTTTATTACATTTTGACCTAATTAGGTCATAAAAAATGACTACTTGACCTAATCCTATCCTGAAATAAATACAAAAATATCTCGGGCCGTGCTTAGGGCCGATGTATCAAAACTGAATAAATAATGTTGTCCTTGGTGGCTTGCTGCAGTGTTTTCTGCAATAAATGAGTATGGGTTTCTGCTTCCTTGCTGTCCTGCTGCTTTGAATGCCTTGATGGTGATTTGAAGGCAAGGATGGGCTGATGCTTATTGATTTGACTTTATGGGGGCTTCATCAATGTTCAGGTGCCTCGAGCCCCTAAAAAAATCATGATTGATTCTCTCTGGCGTCTTTTCTTCCACTGATACTCTCTGACAAAATCTAGACTACTGATCTGATGTGCTGCGGGTCTATTCACCAGTAAATGGCCGTTGTTCGGCCTCTGTATCATCTGGAATTGTCTTCTGATCCTTTTGGTATGTTCTGTGAAGAAAACGGATCATTTTTGCGCCTTTCGGGCTTCCTGGGGCCGCATGGTGAGAAGATTCCTTAAAGATTCCTTGAAGATTCTCCATTTCGGCCTAAAAAATCCTGCGATGAGTGACATCAAAAACTGCCTCAGAATTCGATTCCGGGGCTCTGAAGTGCGACTTTTGCGCCTCTGCGTCCAAAAAAGGGCTAATGACGTCAGCATTGTACGGCGGGTGACGTCAGCAGGGCGATGTGGTGGGATGACGTCAACATGATGTCATCACGTACGGATGATGACGTGGCAGGTACGGTGGCGGGGACACGTGGCAGTGACGTGGCAGGAGGCCACGCAGGCAGGTGACTCATCGGGTGACTGGACAAGGGGTGACGTGGGCGGTGATTGTGCAGGGGGTGACGTCACCTAGGCAGGAGGCGGTAAGTGGTATGTGGCGCACCGCTTTTCGGGGAGAGCGGTTTCGGAGGGAGGGGCTCCGCCACAGCCCAGCGCCTGACGCGTGGCGGGAGTACGGCGGCAAAACCGCCCATCTCCCGGACGTTAAAGGCCGGGCGGTTCGGGGATGAGGCGGCCCGCCCACCGTCGATCTGCGGGGCTATGGATCGGACGGCTGGCGGCGGACGCGAAGGGACGGCGGGTTAAGTGCGGGGTATATGCGAAGTATATTCGCTTTTTAATATTTGCGCGAGTGGGTTAAAAACTTAGGAAAACGGGTTTATGTGGGTTTTACAGGCGCGGGCTTAACACTTATGCACAAAAACTTTGGGTTAGGGGCGGAATATGGGTTTTTTAGGGGTTTTTAGGGTTTTTTGGTTTAGGGAAGAGGTTATTATTTTGACCTGATGTCAAAGTAATCCCTGGACACGGATGGGCTAAAAACGGTCCCAGATGGACTGTGATTTCCCTGACTTAGTAAAAATATGGCTATATTGCCAGGGGGAATATTTACATAAGGGGATTTATATACATGTTTAAAATAGGGGAAAGGGGAAAATTGTCAGGGAGTTATATAATAAGGGTGATGAGAAAAAGGGAGAGGTTAGTGAATTCCAGCCTGAGTACCTCCAACTGAAAAACTGCCTTAAACCGAAAAATGGATTGCTTATCAAAATTGGAACACAGCAATGGCACTTAGACTAGCACACTCTTATGGACACTTCTTTGGCCATCTACTACAAAAATTGATTCAGTTTTATATAAGAATGTAGTAGGTTACCTTTTGTTGAGTTTGCACTTGGCATAGATCATAGAATTACTCCATCTAGAATCCATGTTATGCAATCATTATCATCATATTTCCTCATATCAATCTTGCGAGTGGATTTATTCCTAGGCTCTTTATTGAAACCGCAAAGGATGGATGTTGGAGCAATATATGACTTGTCATAATCCAAGAAAGTACCTAATGCATTCGCAATAAGGGTGAAGGTATCCTCAGACTAGAAGTGCAAGGGGAGACTAGGTAGCCTGATCCAAAGAAGTCCATCACCCAATTGTTCCCGCTTGGGGTTGAATAGTAGACTCCATCTCTTGAGCAGCACAGGAGCCAGTTTAATGTGCCAGTACCGAGAGAGAACCCATGAGGTGTAGTCCTCCCTTTGAAAACTAAGGGCAAACCAACCCCAAGCCAGGGTGGTAACATGTGAGAGTTCCCTGAGTATGTTTTTCCAAATCTCCATGACCTAGAGGCGAAGTTGGATGGCTGAGTACAATCTTCCTCTAACTCTGCCCACCAAAACCTTATTCACAGTATCCACAACATCACCCATTTGTACACCTTCACCGAAGCAAAGGGACAAGTCCTTGCGGGAATCTTTGATGCACTTCGGTTTCTTGGCTTTGCCGTAACAAGGTGCCTTCGGGTGGTCCTATAAGAGCTCCTATGTACCTAAGTTAGCCTCCTGAGAATTAGGGTTACAAGTCCGAGGGTTAACAACCATACAGAAGAGATGACTACCCTGGGTCAGCGAGAGGGTTAAGGAAGGGGGATGAATCTGAGGAGTGAGTGAGGGGAACAACTGCAGAGACAAAAGCCACCGTCAAGGGGACGGTAGAAGAGGACGACTGATGGGGAGGATCCGGAGGTGGAAAATCGAATGAAGGGGAAGGTGGAATGCAAGATGCAAGTAAATGAAGTGTGGTCGGAGAAAGAGGAGGGAAATCAAGACTCGGAGATGCGATGGTGAGGGCTGAAAACAGTAGATAGGGCATAAAGGGACCAAGATTAGAACGAACACGCGGCAATCCCGACCACGTTGGAAAAGGAGAACCCAGGGACCTAGAAACCGACACCTCCGACATGGAGCTAGGGTAAGACCAAATGGGTTCGTATTGATTCGGATCCGCTGAATAGTCAAAACATTCTCTTCCGTCGCTAACATTCTGCAGTCAATAATGGGGACAAGAGGAATAAACCGTAGAAAATACTAACAACAAAGGCGAAGGATAGACCAACAGACCGTCACGGTGAGTATGCTACGCAACTGGGGGAAACACGGATAGCAACAGCAGAGGCTGCAGGGTAGGGGAGAAGATGTGAAACCCTAGTCGAACTCCTTTGATGTTTCACATCAGAGCGCCATCACTTTTCTCCCTCTGTTCGATTCAATTCATTTTTAGTATTATATTCAAAGAGATCATCTTTAAAATTATGGAATTATGTTTATTTACCATATTTAAGATGTCAACCTTTTTTCTCTCATAGATTCCAAAATCTCTATTCCAACTTGGAGATCTTAAATTCCACATCTTTGTTCTCTTCTTTTATCATGGATGATCCTTTAAAAACCTTTGTAGGATTTACATTTGACTTATTACATCTAGACATGATGGGCATAGGGTTTTGCAAGGTCTTATGGGCACTGCAGCTCTCTGATATATCATTGGGTTCCCAATAGTGTTACTTAGTTGGAGTGTTACTTAGTTGGTCTGTCATAACACTAACTAACAAGGATGGACTATACCCTTAACAATACTACCTAATTACTTGGTACCCAAGAGTAATTTCCCTTCGTGTTGTGCTTAGTATACTATAGATACATATGATTAAAATTCTATATGGGTATGACATTAAGTATTCCGATGGGATCTCTAATATAATAATTAGATACAAATATTGTTTAATGTGACATTACTATGTGGGTACCAATAGAGGTGTGCAAGGGTGTCCAATGATGACCCCAATTGTAATCTCTATGTTTATGCTTCCTAACCGCACTTTTATTTGTTGAAAGAATAATATCTATGTTTACACACACTAATACATGTCTCTAGCCTAAAAATTTAAATTGTTGCAAAATACTGAGAGAAAAAAATGAAGATTAAGATCCTCGTGAAACCTTAATAAAGCCTTGAATTTGGATACTACTTTGCTAGCAAAATTTTAATAAATTAAAATTCACAAAAAAAAAAAACTAATAAATCACCATAAATCTAAAAACTAAAAATCATTCATTAAAATACCAAATGTTAGGGACTAAATGGTCAAACCTATAAAATATTCAATGAAGTAATTCCATGCCTCAATCAGTCAAAGAGTGAATGAATGAGAATCCTATTCAACGGAATAACCTCATTTTATAATATATTAAATGGAGAAGATAAAATAATTCTCCATTAAATCTTAAATCATTGCAATGTAAAACTTTACATTTACTTATAAGCATCAATCATTAATGAATTGGATTATAGGTGTCTTTAGACATCATTATATATGGATAGGATTATAGCCACTCAAAGATATCATTCGCTAATAGGTTGATATATATCGACCTTAGGTGGGGAAGGGTTTTTTATTTTTATTTTTAAAATTTAATGGATTGTGGAGATAAATTTTAGAAGGAATATAACAAGCATATCCTTCGTTTTAATTGACGAAGATCCACAACTGAAGCCTAAAGGAACCCGAACTGTCAAACAAAAATTATTAAAAATTAAATTGAAAAACGTAATGGTTCAGCGGGTTTTTTTCGGAGTCCTACGTTTTTTATTATAAAAAAACTAATAATATTATAAGTAAATAACAATATTTTATTAATTATAATATTAATAAGTTTTTAAGAATATTAATTT
Organism: Pinus tabuliformis; assembly: GCA_031772625.1. Taxonomy (NCBI): domain Eukaryota; kingdom Viridiplantae; phylum Streptophyta; class Pinopsida; order Pinales; family Pinaceae; genus Pinus; species Pinus tabuliformis. The sequence goes on along the minus strand of CM062806.1, from coordinate 780,591,820 downwards.
TTTTTATAATTTATAGTTTTAAGTATTTGATAATATTGAATATTAATTTAACTATGTCATTATCATATTCTTCTCTTCATCTTGATGATGAATTATATTGGTTGGTTTGAAATGTGCCCGTCAAAAAATTCTATTATGTGATTTCTACCAAAAAAACTTTTCGTAATTCATTATGGATCGCAGAAACCTGAATTCAAATATTAATTTAACCATTTTTAGAATAATATGTTAATATTACTATTAATCTTAATATTAATTATTATAAATAAATAACCTTAAATCAATTATTTATATATAATAAATAATTTTATAATGGTTAGAATTGAATTATAATAATTATTAACTAAATTTTATATATAATATTTAAAATGACTAAAATATTGATTAATACATTGATATATTAATTTAAACATTTATTTAAAAATGTTTAACAACAAAAAAAAAGCATAGTTCAAAAACTGTTTAAATTAATATACTAATATTAATTAATTAATATATTTAGTAAAATATTAATGCATAAATAATAGTAAAACATATCAACGTTGTGATGTGAGAAACATTGTAGCAATGCCATAATTATTGTTGCAATGTTGCATTAAATTGTAATTTATTCTACATCGCAATGCGACAATGTGAAATCTAGTCATCCAAATTTTATAATGTGGGTGTTTGTTCCACAATTTTTGAGTATATTTGACAATCAACATGTTTAAACTTCGGTTAAGCATAATTTCCTATTAATATTATCGATTTATATTCATAATCAAACATGTTGTGATATTGGAATGGTACACAAATCTACCAACGTCATAATGTTACATTAAATTGAAATGTATGCAATATTACAATATCAGAGTACAAAATTAGTCAACCGTGTTCACTTTTGTGGTTGATTATGTTGGACTATGTATGACAGTGAAGACAGACATCCATGGTCAACGATAGTCAACCATGATCAAACATGGTTGAATAAGGTCAACCATCGTCAATAATGGTTGTATATGGTCAACCATCATCAACCATCATCAAACATGATGAACCGTGGTTCAATATGCTCAACCATGGTTGAATACAATCAAACATGCTCAACCATGTTCAACTATGGCCAATCGATGTCAACCATCGTCAACCATGTTCAACCATGATCAACCATGGCTATCCATGCTTGAATATGGTCGACCATGGTTAAAGTCTTTATGATCAACCACAGTCAACCATGATCAACCATGATCAACCATGATCAACCATGATCAGCCATGGTAAATGATGGTCAACCATGGCTAATTGTGGTCGAATATGGGCATGTTTGGTCAACCATGGTCAACCACATTAATAATTGTCAACCATGGTCCAACGTCGCATTGTGACAAAAATTGTTTCCATATGAAAATCAATCACCGCCAGTCATGGTCACATTATGACAAATATTATCTCTTAGTCCAATGACGCATTGTGACAACCATGGACATTCATGGTTGACCATGGTCCAACATTGCATTGTGACAAAGATTGTCTCAATATTAAAATCAGTCATGGTCAACCATGGTCCAACGTTGCATTGTCTCAAAGATTGTCTCAATATGAAAATGAGTCACAATCAATCATGGTCCAACGTCACATTGTCACAAAGATTGTGTTAATATTAAAATCAACCGTGGTCAACCATGTTTAATTTAGGGTTTATAATATTTATCTTAGGGTTTATATACATTGGGTTTACAATATTAATCCCTTGGGTTTATTAATCCCTTAGGTTTATAATATCAATCCATTGGGTTTGTTAATCTAAGGGTTCATATTCCTAAGGTAAAATATTATTCTTAGGGTTTATAATATTAACCCTAAGGCTTAATATAAATCCCTTGGATTTATAACCATGCTCTACCAAGGTCTAATGTCACATTGTGACAAAGATTGTCTCAATTTATGAAAATCAACCATGGTCAACCATGGACCAACATCACATTGTGACAAAGATTGTCTCAATATGAAAATCAACCATGGTCAAACATGTTTAATCATGGTCAACCATGGTTAACCATGGTCCAACAACGCATTGTGACAAAGATTGTCTCAATATGAAAATCAATCATGGTCAATCATAGTCAATATGAAAATCAACTATGGTCAATATGAAAATCAACCATGGTCAACCATGGTCCAACATCACTTTATGAAAAACACTGACTCAATATGAAAATCAAGCATGGTCAACCATCGTCAACCATTTTCAATCATGGTTAACCATAGTAAAAAATGGTCCAATGTCACATTTTGACAATGATTGTCTCAATTTGAAAATGAACCATGGTCAATCATGGTCAATAACCATGGTCACAATGTGATCAAGATTGATGCTCCAACGTCACATTGTGACAACCATAGTCCAACGTCGCATTATGTCAAAGATTGTCCCACTATGAAAATCAACCATGTTCAAACATCGTCAATCATGGTCCAACATTGCATTGTGACAAATATTATCCCAATATGAAAATCAATCATCATCAACCATGGTCAATCATGGTCCATCGTCACATTGTGACAAATATTGCTTCAATATTAAAATCAACCATGGTCAACCATGTTTATTTTAAGGTTTATAATATTTATATGAGGGTTTATATACCTTGGGTTTATAATATTAATCCCTTGGGTTTAATATTATTCCCTTGGGTTTATAACCCTTGGGTTTAATAGTCCCTTAGGTTTATTAATCAAAGGGTTCATATTCCTAGGGTATAATATTATTCATAGGGTTTATAATATTAATCCAAGGGTTTAATATAAATCCCTTGGGTTTATAACCATGGTCAACCATGGTTTAATGCCACATTGTGACAAAGATTATCTTAATGCCACATTGTGACAAAGATTGTCTCAATATGAAAATTAGCCATGGTCAACCATCGTTATTGTCAACTATTGTCGACCATAGATGAATGTCACATTGTGACAAAGTATGTCTCAATATGAAAATTAATCATGGTCAACCATGGATATCCATGGTCCAACATCACATTGTGACAAAGATTGTCTCAATATTAAAATCAATTATGGTCAACTATGGTCAATCATGGTGAATATGAAAATCAACCATGGTCAACCATGGTCCAACGCCACATTATGCCAAAGATTGTCTCAATATGAAAATCAACCATTGTCAACCATCATCGAACATTCTCAACCATGGTTAACCATGGTCAATAACCATGATCACATTGTGACAAAGATTGTGTCATGGTCCAACGTCACATTATGACAACCATGGTCAACCAATGTCCAAGGTCACATTATGACAACCATGGTCAACCATGGTCCACCATCGCATTGTGACAAAGATTATCCCACTATGGAAATGGACCATGGTCCAATGTCACATTGTGACAAAGTTTTCTCAATATGAAAATCAATCATGGTACAACGTCACGTTGTGACAAAAATTGGGTCAATATTAAAATCAACCATGGTCAACCATCTTTATTTTAGGGTTTATATTTAAGGTTTATATACATTGGGTTTATAATATTAATCTCTCTGGTTTAATATTATTCCCTTGGGTTTATATTTCGTTGGGTTTTTAGAATTAATCCCTTGGGTTTATAATATCAATCCCTTGGGTTTATAATATAAAGGTTCATATTCCTAGGGTATAATATTATTCCTGGGGGTATATAATATTAATCCTAGGGTTTGATATAAATCCTTTGGATTTATAACCATGGCCAACCATGGTCCAACACCACATTGTGACAAATATTGTCTCAATATAAAATTAACCATTTTCGACCATCGTCAACCATGGTCAATCATGGTCAACCATAGTTCAGCGTCACATTGTGACAAATATTGTCTCAATATGAAAATCAAACATGGTCAACTATGGTCCAACATCGCATTGTGATGAAGATTGTCTCAATATGAAAATCAATCATGGTCAATATATAGGAAAATCAACCATGGTCAATCAAGGTTTATAATATTAATCTTCGGGTTTATATGTCTAGCGTTTAATATTAATCCGAGGGTGTAATGTTATTCCCTTGGGTTTATAATCCCTTAGGTTTTTAATATTAATCCCTCGGGTTTATAATATTGATCATAGAGTTGCTAATATTAATCATAAAGTTTATATTCTCAGGGTTTAATATTAAGCTTATGGTTTATAATATTAATGTTCAAGATTAATAGTAATCCCTATATTTGATAATCCCTTGGTTTTATAATATTAATCCCTTGGGTTTATTAATCTTAGGGTTTATGTTCATAGGATTTAATATTAATCCTAGAGATTTAATGTTATTCCATTGGGTTTTTAATATTAAACTTTTGAGTTTATTAATCACTTAGGTTTATAATGTTAATCCTAAGGTTTATAATATTAATATTAGGGTTCAATGTTTATTTTAGGGTTTATATACCTTAGGGTTTATATCCCTTGGGTTTATAATATTAATTCCTTGTGTTTAATCTTATTCCCTTGGGTTTATGATCGCTTGGGTTTATTAGGCCCTTACGTTTATGATATCAATCCTTTGGGTTTATTAATCTAAGGGTTCATATTCCTAGGATACAGTGTTATCCATAAGATTTATAATATTAATCCTAGGGTTTAATTTAAATCTTTTAGGTTTATAATCCATTGGGTTTATAATACAAATTCCTTGGGTTTATTAATCCCTTGGGTTAAGAATATTAATATCTTGGGTTTTCAATATTAATCCGTTGGGTTTTTAATATTAATCTCTTGGGTTTATAATTTGCAATATTAATTTCTTGGATTAATAATTTGTAATATTGGGGCTTGTAATATTAGTCCCATGGGTTTATAATATTAATCTCTTGGATTTATAATTTGTAATATTAGCGTTCATAATATGAATCACGTGAGTTTATGATATCAATCCCTTGGGTTTACCAATCCCTTGAATTTATAATATTAATATGTTGGATTTATTAATCCCTTTCGATTTATAATATTAATACTTAGTTGGGTTCATTAATCCCTTTGGTTTATGATATTAATCCCTTGGGTTTTAATCCTAGGGTTTATAGTATTAATCCCTATGGTTTATAATAGTTATCCTTGGGTTTATTGATCATTTGTGTTAATAATCTTCAAAGTTTATGATATTAATCTCTTGGGTTTATAATATTACTAATTTCTTGTGTTTATTAATCCCTTGACTTTATAATATTAATAATTCCTCGCATTTATTAATCTTTTGGGGTTATTAATCTTTTGAGTTTTTAATTTGTTTGGTTTTTAATATGAATAATCCTTTGCGTTTATTAATCCTTTTAGTTTATAATATTCATCCTTTAGATTTATAATGTCAATCCATTTCGTTTATTAATAATTAATAATTTTAGTATTAATATTTACATTATTTATTATTTATTATATTATTTATGTTTATATTACTTATTATTTATGCTTGATTTTAGACTTGTGTAATCCATACGGATTTTTGATAAATCTTCCGGATTAATCACATCACAAGTTGTTATTAATTGGTGTTTTTAATAATGCTAAATAATAATATTAATGATAATATATAATTTATAAATAATAATAAATAAATATTATTAATATTAATATTTATAAATGTATATGGTTTATCAACAACATTATTTATTAATATGGTTGTGCTAATAATATATAAATTGCATTATGTTACTCTTTACCTAAGCTGCCTAAGTCACATGACACACTCCTCAGGGTCTCATGTCTCGCATTTCATGTGTTGGACACAAAATGTGCCCTCAAACATGTGAAAAAACATTTATCGTCGTGTCCTCCAATCGAGACACATGTTTTGGACATGGCGAAAACGTGCCCTGATGTTTTTTGCTCTTAGGACATGTGTTCCATGAAAAGTGACATTTAAAACTTGCAACATGGTTTGTTTTTGGGTTTTTTTTTTTGTCATTGTTCGTCATCGAAGTCGAGTTTGCTCGTGCAGTGTGAGGAATTCCATCAGATTCGAGTGCAATGCTCACAACTTCACATTGAGAGCACAATTCACAACTTCACATCGACCTAGACCTGGAGATGTAGGAGACAGAGCGTTCGCGTGCTTTCTTGAGAGTTTGGAGCACTTAAATTACCTGTAAGTTGTGTTATAGCCTATGGAACTTAACTTCATCATACACTAGTAACCACATATGGATCGTGTATTGAAATAAAAAGGTCAACTTCCTATCATGTGATCACTACTTTCTACACCTTCAAGGTCTAAAGAGAAAAAAAACTCATTTAACACTCTAGTCAACAATAACGTTTGAACACATATAAATTTATAATTTATAAACTACTTTATGTGAAGTTTGAATATGATCGAACCTATTTGAAATTAATAAAAGTTTGAATATGATCGAACCTATTTGAAATTAATAAAACAATGAACATTAGAAATCATTAATGTAGTAAATTAATAAACTAACTAATAAATTACTAAATAATATATTAAATAGATATCATCATGATTTATATCTATATGAACTAGATACTATATTTCAGTGACCTCTTTACACGTCATTATTATAATAATGGTTGTTACCGGCCATGAAAACATACTTTGTATTAGGATATCTAAATGAAGTGGCAACATTGTTTTGATGGGATTTATAATTTCATAAATGACTTGGGCAGCGTAAAAACATAAATTTTAGATGGATGAGACATCCATTGTATTAAGTACATTAGAGGATGAAGATCGTAAATGGATAACATGATGAAACTTCAATTCTATTGATTATATTGATGGCAGAGTAGAGGCTGAAGAGCATCAAATGTATCTTCATCGTTGTTTTGGTTTAGCATTGATTGTTTAAGGTGCACACAGATCTTGAATTAATGGCTTCAGATTAGACAGTCCAAGAACAGAATCATTTACAGGATGGATTCACACATCAGCCTAAGCCTGACAAGCAGTAAATATAGCAGATGAAAAACGATCGACGATTTCTCACAACTGAACCTACAAATTTGCATTCTGGCAGACCGCTATAGCCATCCAGGTAATAATGGCTTCATTGCCTTCAAATCGCTACGTATCAAATACTGCAGAATGCAAGGAGCGTTCAATGTTTGTAAAAAGATTAATATATTCACTGAAGTAATGGAGATAAAATGAGGGTATGGGATCGATGGGTTAAACCAAAAATGTATAGGATTTTGGAGTTTATGGACATAAAATTGCATTGCGTATATGGGATTAATCACAGCAATAAGATGCTGTTGCTTCCTCAACCCATGAAAATCAGCAATATGGCTATTTTTGAAGAGAATTTCAAAGGCAATGGCAATGCTAACAATGGCCCTTCCTTCAGGAGACTGTGCCGAGAGGGCCGATTAAAAGAAGCCTTTCTTGTTCTGCAACAGTCAGGCTCGGTTCCTGCTTATGCTTATGCTTCGTTCTTGCATGCCTGCGTTAACAATAGATCTCTTTCACATGGAAAATTGCTTCATGCGCACATCATTCAATCTGGATTCAAAACCGATACCTTCCTGGAAACCAAGTTTGTTATCATGTATGTGAAATGTGGGTGTATGGAGTTTGCACGCAACGTGTTTGACGAAATGCACGAACGGAATGTGGTCGCGTGGACTGCCTTGATTACTGCTTATTCCAGGGTTGGAGATGCCAAGGAAGCCCTTGATCTCTATTACCAAATGCAAATCTCAGGTGTTTCACCCAATCATTTCACTTTTGCGAGTGTTCTGCCGGCCTGCGCCAGCTTAGAGTCTCTGGAACATGGCAGGAGGATTCATGAAGACATAACTAGAAGTGGGTTTGAATCTGATGTTATTGTGCGGAGTGCCCTGGTAGACATGTATGTGAAATGTAGGAGTATCGAGAATGCACGCCAAGTGTTTGACAAAATTCCTGAACTGGATGTGGTCTCGTGGAATGCAATGATTGCAGGGTATGTCCAGATTGGACATGTTGATGAAGCCCGGGAGCTATTTGAGAAAATGCCAACACGCGACATCGTCTCTTGGAATGCGATTATTTCAGGGTATGCTCGGATGGGAAACCTTGATGAAGCCGACAAGCTTTTTCAGGCTATGCCGGAAAGAACTGTGGTTTCTTGGACTGCGATGATTACAGGATATGTACAGAAAGGGTATGTTGACAAAGCCCAGAAGCTTTTTTTGAGCATGCCTGAAAAAAATGTGGTCTCTTGGACAGCAATGATGACTGGATATGTGCAAAATGGGCATTTTGATGATGCCCTTGATCTATTTGGGCAAATGAAACTGGCAGGTGTGAGGCCAGACAGGGGCGCATTTGCTAGCATTCTTTCTGCGTGTGCTAATTCGGCAGCGTTGGAACAAGGCAAGGAGATCCATGAAGAGATAATCATCAATGGATTTCAGTCTGATGTCTTTGTGGGGAGTGCACTGATAGATATGTATGCTAAGTGTGGGAGCATAGATGATGCACGGAAGGCGTTTAATAGTATGCCGGGACAGAACACAGTCTCATGGACTGCAATGATTGTAGGATATGCGATCAATGGCAGTGGAAAGGAGGCTGTGGAACTCTTTGAACAAATGCGCCACTCTGGGACAAGTCCAGATCATGTCACCTTTGTTGGTGTTCTGTCTGCGTGCTGCCATTCAGGTTTGGTGGACGATGGTTGGAAATATTTCTTTTCCATGAGTCAAGATTATAGCATTAAACCTTCCATGGAGCACTATTGTTCAATGGTTGACCTACTTGGTCGTTCCGGACGGTTGAATGAAGCGCAAGATTTTATCAACAAAATGCCAGTAAAACCTGATGCAGCTCTGTGGGGATCTTTGCTTGGTTCTTGTAAAACCCATAACAATATTGAGCTAGGGCAACAAGTGGCAGAACGCCTTCTCCAGTTAGAACCTAAAAATGCTGCACATTATGTTTTGCTATCAAACATTTATGCAATGGCAGGCAGGTGGGATGACATAGAAAAGGTGAGAAAGACAATGAAAGAGAAGAAGGTAAAAAGGAAGCCAGGATGTAGCTGGATTGAGGTCAATAATAAGGTATATACTTTCATTATAGGAGACAGATCACACCCTCAATTGCAGGAAATATATGCAAAATTGGGGAGTTTGTCTAGGCAGATGAAGGAGGCAGGTTATCTTCCCAATACAAACTGTGTATTGCATGATGTGGAAGAGGAGCAGAAAGAAGATATTCTTAACTACCACAGTGAAAAACTGGCGATTGCATTTGGGCTTATCAATACACCACCGGGGAGAACTATTAGGATTGTCAAGAACCTTCGAATATGTGCTGACTGTCACTCTGCAACCAAATTCATCACCAAAATAGTTGCACGAGAAATTTCAGTGAGGGATGCTAACCGTTTTCATCATTTCAAGGATGGCCATTGTTCTTGTGGGGATTATTGGTAATGCTAAGAAAAGCAAGCAACATATTTAAATCTGCGTTGCAGAAATTTTGGGCATATTATTGGCCTTGCAATCACAGTCAGCTTGAACTCGGGTGGGGATGGGATATAATAGCTATCCTCTTGCACCAACCCAACAAACCAACATTGACATTCGAAAATGTAATGACGAGGGATTAACTATATTGTTTTTGTATAGAATTGGCTAACCATTGATTGAAGCAATATTATGTGGTAAAATCTCACAGACATATATTGCACATGAGAACCTGGTAAGTTATCCTACGTACCATCATCATTGAAACTAAACCATGTGGGAATTTCTATAATCCGAAACAAGAGGTTCTAAATGCTAGGCCGTGGGATTCTACTAGCATCGTATTGCCCTTTATCTCAGTCACATACAGCCTGCTAACTGCATTGGATCGTTGGTATGGATAATAGGAACCATTCATGGACTCATTATCTATGATCCCAAGCTCGGAATTCTCTTCACAAGAAATATATTTTTTTATCCACAATATCTTACCTTCCTATCTTTTGATGGCCAGCGACATATGTTCTACCGTTTTAATATGTGAGAACTATGTTTTATTTTATTAAAAGATATGGCATAAAAGTCTTTAATAGATTGAAGATTCTATGATTTATCTCCATCATTTCTACTATTGAAGAGTGAATGTAGCAACGATTATGATGATAGATTAATTCTTGTCAGATATTGTCTAATGTGGCCCAAGCTCTTCTTGAAGATGAGAAATATGTTACTGTTATTGCAGGGTTATTTTGAATACCTTGAAAGGTCAAGCATTCACCTAACATTGCAGAAACGTTTCATAAGGAGGACTTTTAATAGATGCACTTGTTGATATGTTTGGTATCAAGGGTAAGAGATCATTGATCATAATATAGAAATGATTTTCCTTGCATGCAGTAGCCCATTTAATGTGTCTTGTTCCTCATATTTTAACCAACTTGTTCATGCAGTTAATGATCATTCTACATAGTATAAGGAACCAACATATTATTAGGGCAGATGCATCTTAACTTCAGCTCTATCAAACATCAAGAGGCATCAAACCTGTCAAAGACCAAACCTTCCTTGAGTTTTTCTCTCTCAAAAAGGTTTCTGTCCAGGAACAAATATTCTTCAAGTTTTTTTCTCCCTCAAAAAGATTTTCACCTCTACATATTTGATCCAACATGGTGTTTGATAAACCTGAAGTTAAGATAGACCTATGCTAATATATATCACATTGTTTTAATTTTATAAGGCCATTTAAACATAAAAGAATATCACGTGGTGCTTATTAGTATCAATAATGAATTATGAATGTGATAAAAAAATATAGGTACCAAAATGAATTTGCCCAACATATATCCATGACACATAATGTTCAAAGTTAGTGAAATCCTAATTTTGGAGGCAACTAAAATAAAATCTGTCTACTACATATTTTCTAGATGACTCAATGTTTATGCCCAAATACAGCTAGAAAGGAAGAAATATTTTTCTCTTTGTTGACAAGGAAAAATCTTGGCTTGAAAACATTATGGCTCCATTGAAGGTGTCATGGCATATAGATTGATTTTCTGTTGTGATGGATGGTTGGATGAATATCATTGGATTTTCAAGATATAATCCTAACCTTTTAAGGAAATCAGTTTTCTAAGACAAGTAAAACACTACTTCTATTAGTTATCTGAACCATTGATGAGGTGGAACTATCTAATGTCAGGCAAGTTATCACAAATACAACCTTTGTTAAATAATTGTAGGGTTGGTGGTGCAAAATTATACAAATATATTTTTTGAATGCCATGTTGTGAGAATGCATTGTATTCGATTTCCAAATTAATTGAAGATGGAGAAACAATTTAGACATTTATATGTAACCATTAATAGTCATAAGCCTTTTATTGAAAGGGTGCTAAGGTGGAGTTGCTTAAGCTACTTGATGCCATATTTGTTTCCTTTAACATTCCTCTTAAACAAGAGTGGGAAACAAGGGATGATTGACAAGGAAATGTAATGTAGGCATCGTCAAAGTAATATTGATTAGACAATGCCCTTGAGGTAAGATGTTAGATTCTTAATGATAAATTATGGAAATGATGTTAACTTTCTGGTTAATTGAGGAGAGAAATGAAACTATTGGAAAGGATTTCTCTATTAAATTCATAGTTAAAACAATATATACATATATTTTTGAACATGAACACACTTCTTCACATGACATTGATGATAGGATTTTCGGTACAGGATGACTAGTAGATGTAAAAAATTTCCAAACTTAGGGAAGTTAATGCAACTTCAGAAAATAAAAACCTCTTTCCCAATTGTTTCATGAATCTTAACGCTGTGAATCTTCAACACCAAGGCTGTTTTGAAAAATAAATAAAGCAATAGCAAAAGCATACCATATTTCACTGCTTAATAACCCTTATCCCCTAAGCAATTCAAGAGAGAAGATATCAAAGTGTTTCTTATTATGCACGCAACTTATCTTAAATGCACTTTATGAGAGTTGCACATGCAACATCAAATCTTCCCTATCTTCTTTAATATTAATGTTAAATCACTTAATGATTTCAGACTTAACTTATTTCAAATTAGCAAGATATAGAGGTGATGGACATTATCAAAACCATGAATAAATAGATGATAGAAAATTAAATATGCAATATAATAAATTTGGATAGTTGAAGCTTTCATATATAAGTATTAAAATGAAATTTATGTACATACCATAGACTCATCATGACATAATTAGCATGGTCCTCTAGCTCTCCAAAACCTTAGCTAGGGAAAACCAAAAAAACCCTTGCTCAAACCAAGGAGTTCCAATAATCAAGCATCATACTAGCATATTCTCTAAAGAAAAAAATCTGCCTCTTTCTCTACCTCTTTCTCTTCTCTTCAACAAGCACAACCTAATGTTTAGTCTCAAAACCATAATCTCCAAATCTTCATGGGGATGAAACCCAAACCTTAGTATTAGAGATGCTCCAAAAGCTCCAAGGAATCTTGGCACCTCCAAGAAAAAAGAGAGAAGGTATGATGCAAATGATACAAGAAGATTAGTGTGCTCGTCTTAGTCACATTTCTAACGTGAGATAATGAACAAGTATGTGAATTATAGAGTGAACGTCGTCTCCAATTTCTAGCTTATGGGAACAAACCCAAACATTTCACAAGAGAAAGCTCCAAAAAAAGACATCCTCTTTCCCTCTGCATAACTTTTCCTAGAGTTTCCTCATGAATCATTGCATCTGACTCTAAGAGGAAAAGTATAGAGCGAAGAGTATAATAATGATAATGAATAAAAGGACTCTCTCCTTCCTCTCTATATATGAGGGGTAAGGGAGGCCAACAATACATATGTGGGATTATGCCCTTACAAGCAACCTATAATAAGGCATGTAGGCTCACATAAGTGAAGTGATACACTCTAATGGTACACTTGTCAAACTCCAAGGTGATGTTATACATAATAAATGCTCCAAAGGGATGTAGTTACACAATATGTTTCCACACTCCTTTGTTACGAACCTATAGAATCTCCATTACTCTTCCTAATTCATATATATTCTATTAGGTCCATTCCCCTTGCATGGACATTTTTGGAACTCATGTATCTTTGATGCAACTTTAAGCCTCAATACAGGAATCAAAGCAACCCCAAAGTTGTGTAGACCTTGATTCCCTCCTCCGAGATGCAAAATTATCCTCCTCCTAAGTAGCACGTTCTCCAAGAAAGAAATCATCTCCATGCACTAGCCATCATGAAGGATGTCAACCATCTTTCAACTGAACTCTAATACCCTAGTGAAGAATGCTAATCAAGGAAACAACTAAGATCAAACAACCAATGAGTAAACTATCTCTAATGTGGGACTATCTCCTATCAAAATAATATATCTCGAACCATCTAGGGGTTGAACATACACCATGTACTTGAAATCTCATGAAACACCCCCAAATATAGTGTAAAAACTTTCATAGTAACTCAAAAGCTAACATTACCTCTTTATGAGGAACATGCTTACATCAACACTTTCCAGCTTCCTTTACAACTCCACCAAATCTACCATCTACACATCTATATCTATGATAGTCATAGAACCAACCACTTTCTCCTATAATTAAATTATCACCCATTATATCACAACAACTCGATGTTACAAAGGATATTAACCACTTATGAACATGAAGGAACATAACCTTGGAACAAAAACAACTTACCAAATTCTATCATCCCCCAAGTCAACATGATGGGCTGAGATCTCTGGAAACCACACTATGAACTATCCAAGACATCATGCAAATATTTTCATATCTCTAGAAAAGACATGGAAATGTAGATGACATCCATCAAATTCACAAAGATAAAAGTCTACACAAGTCAACTCCTCAATCCTGAAATACCAAGCTTGTGGTATAGGTAGCAAACTATGCAAAGTTATCAACAACACGTGAACACGAAAATCCCTCTCATGCATTTCCCATCTTTTGGTAATTGAAATAACTTGAACTAGGTCAACTCCCTCATCTTAGGGGATCTTGAAGTAAGATTAACATCATGAGAAACTCCCTATGTTTGAGAGAATCCATCAACATTGTCCCTGTACTCTAGAAACACCTCTCAACTACAAACATGGAATAATATCAACATGATCCTCCTTCAATGTATCACACCTCTCCTCCATTAAACAACTATAAGGATCATAGACAGAGGAAACTGATGCAATGTGGCTAGCATATCTCCTAGTAGGTAAACTTGCTCTAATAGAAGATATAAGTGCTTTTATATTCTCTTTTGTGTCCTTTAATGTCTAGGTAATCCATCTTAGCCTTTGACAAGCTAGAGCATTAAGTGAGGTCAAATCCACACCAATCTCACCTCATCTCCCTCTGAAACTAATTCATTTCAAGTCTTAGAATCAATCTATTGAACGTTATCCTTCTCTCTCTCCTAAATCATTAAAGGACAATCCTATGATTCAGAAGGCTTCACATCCTCATCAAATATCACATCTCTATTCATCACAATCTCCCACTATGCAAGAATATCAATCTTGTAAGTTGTGTAAGTATCAGTATATCCATCAACACAATATGTTATCACATCATCCATAATAGGTTTTAAAATTGTCTCTATGGCATGCCACCCTGCATGCTCTGGATGTGTCCTCATATCTAGAAGTCTTATTCAACCTCTCGCTAGAATGTATAAACATAACTAAATCATTGAAATAACTCATAAATGCCACCCTCTCTCATTCCTCTGCCCAGACTAACTAGATTGCAATAATTTTTGATGCATTTTTGTCCCTCAAGTGAAATTGTCATTTACTATAACCTTTCAAACAAGAAACTAAAATAATATTATTCCACAAGCCATGGTGTAACAATCCTTCCCACCTATCTTAGTTGTGGGAGGTGTTACCTGTTTGTTTTGGCCCAAACTCTAAGGTCTGTTATGAAGGTGGGGTCATGTGACATCATTTTCTCAAAGTTCGTAGATTTGATTTTTGATACCACCTTCGAGTTCACTTTGTCAAGAGATTTTTGACAGTATAAATTTTATCTCGATTTGATCCTTGGATTGAAATTTATGCTCGTTATAAATTTTCCAATAAGAAGGGTCCAGGGTCCACATCGTTTTATGGATCCCACATGGCCCTTACCTATCCCATGTAGCACTATATCAACCACTTACTCATCCATTGCATCAACTACATGGTTGCACACCACACTCAGCATGAAACCACCCCAACTGTATGATTGGCATATTGGATGCCCACATGAGTGGATTTGAATTTGGGGAAAGGGAACCCTACAATTGATCTCAATCTTCTATTGAAGATGGGAAGTTTGGGGTGCTAATACCAACCATGCCCCCTACTCATTATACATTGATAATGATGGGATCCCCTTCAATTGATTCCAATCGTTGATCTCAACTGGGTAGGGACTTCGCCTAATTAATGTGCATGAGGTTAACATCCACTCCATGGGAAAAAAGGTGATACCACCCTCCATATCTATGAGATAATCAAAGCAATTTCAACCCCCTGCTAAAATGAGTTCTAACCTGCTTTGAGGGTGGGGTGAAGCCATTGTGATGATACCATTTGTCGCACCATCACTATGTCACATGCCATGCCGTTTCCATGTCACTTACCACATCATTGCCACATCACCCTTATAGTGCCATGTGGCATTCAAGTGTACAATATCTAGCCTCCATGACACTATCACGCTAGCATTCTGCCATTGAATTAGAGTATATGACCTTGAAAATGTCTAGGCTTGGTGAAGGTTTCCGCTGGGCATATTCAACTTAATTTGTATTCAAGCTGTAAAATGGAATGTGCCTTTCACCAACCCTATATCTATGGATTCAAGTTAGTACAACTCACATGTGTGAGCCCCAATATTACTTATGCACTCCAACCCCCACATAAAAAGTAAAAAGGGAGTTATCTAGACATATGAGCATTTAGACTCCCAAGAAGTGAACAACCTTCATCACCCTCGAATGTTCTAGATCTCAGATATGAACATCACTTAGAAGTGAAATCTAAGCCTCCATAAGGTATGACACCCCGAATGCAATTTCCACTTAGAAAATGTAAAATTCTAACTAGAGAAATACAGTGAAATATCAAAACATGAACTAGCTACAACAAACAACTAAACATGCAATTTGAAAACTCCACAAGAACAACAAATTTAGAACATTGTTGCATAGAATTAATAGAGCTAAGTCATTTTATTAAATATCCAATGAGACACTGAGTACAAAATATAGTGGAATGTGTGCACCTAGTCTTGCTAAATCAAGCATGTAAAACCCAGGTGAGAATGAAGAAAACTCTAGGTTGAAATGGCTCACTAGTTGTACACTCTACCCAAAAATTTATTGTTGTTGCTGTTAGAGGCAAACTGATATTTTAGGCCTCAAATCCGCTCCAAAACTTTTGAAAAATTAACTAGAGGCTTCTCTCACCCAAATCTACCAAACCTAGAAAAACCTTGGGTTGATTCCAACTGATCGAAAAGCCTCAAAATGTGAAAATTCCCAGAGAATAAGGTTGTTGCTGCTACTGCTATTGCTAGAGGAAAAATGCAAAATTCCCCTCAAAACTGCTATGAAATTTCTAAAAACTTAGAGAGAGGCTCCTCACACCCCAACCAATAAAACCCATAAATTGTTTTAGCTAATTCCAGCTTACCCAAAATGCTCAAATAGTGCGAAAATCCCACCTAAACTAGCAATCTGCCCTGCTATAAGAATGAGGATTTTGGACTCGAATATCATCTAGAAAATCATGAAATTTTATCCACGAACTCCTCTCACAAAACCTAGGAAAACCCAATTTTTTTGGGATAAATCCACTAGTCACTGAAACCCCAAAATCTACATGTAGCCTTCACCGACTACCAGTGAGCTACAAAAATGGAATTTTTGCAAGAATGCACAATTTCCCTAAAGGGAAACTCCTCCAAATCCCTGCAAAATTTCTTCCTCAAACTTCTAGCCAAAATTAGTTCCAATACTCGGAAAAATATTATTTTCTCAACCCCTGCAAACTAGCTGGAAATCCAACCCACAATAGTTGATCCTTCAATGAGCAACTCAAATTGCCTCTGTGACCAAGGAGTGGAAAACTAAGTGAATACCTGCAATAAAGCTCTATGGAAATCCTAAATTGGGCTCCCCAAATTACCTCACTTCGCAGACACTCAAAGTTCTCTGAAATGAGGGTGGAATTCCGCTTGGAAATTCCTTGTGCTAAACAACATTGGTTGACTTGGCTAAGCAGTTCAAATAAACTCTCCAATTCTAAAATAAAATTTCAAAATAGAATGATTGAAATGAGGCTCTACCCTTCCTTTTATTGTTGCTTTCCCTTCCTCATACCGTGGTTTGATTTCTCTCACACCATGGTTTGATTCTTCCTATGGTTTGATTTCCCTTTTTGGTAGCATCCAATACTTATGTTCACTTTAATTTTTCTTCTTTTCCTAAGTACCAACCATTGCCTTTTCTCCAAAATTGATATAATAGCCCCACAAATTATTTATCCTAATTTATTTATCTAAAAATATTTATTATTCACCAAAATTGCAAAATTGAGAATTTCCCTTAGCAAAACGATTAATTGGGGACATTACAATCCTCCCTGCCAAAAATTTCTTGTCCTCATGTAATGCATGAACAAGTGCCATCTCTGGCTTCTAATCACCACTATAACCACTAATAATACCAGGGTCCAAAATGTACCATTGAGTCATCCCCAATCTCAGCACTGTCCCGAGATGAAGGAATCCATCGATACGAGGATCCCAAACCATCGTAATCAACGTGAAGCACACCTTTCTCCACTCGCTATCCAACCGGATATGGGTACCAGAAGCCCTCTGCATACTATTAATAAGTAGAGCATCATGATAATGTAGGACTCTATCCAACTCCCCATGAAGCTTCCCTACTAAGTATTCCACCTCATGTACTGCAAGAGTAAACTCACGAGGACAACACAATCCTTGTGGGGATGAAGTCTCTCCCGCATGAACTTCCCTTAGTATCCTCCTACTAACCAACCTATCATGCTGGTGAAGTCCCCCACACCAGTAGAAAACCACTAAAACCCAATGGAAGATCTAAATGATCTCCCCCTGTAGGAACCAGATCACCTCGAAGGGTAGTTGATGCCTAAATCCCATGCTAGTCTCAGAAGGGTTCCACCATGTTAACGCTGCACCACTCTGACTATGACATACTGCCCATCATGTGCAGACTGTATCCTCCTCTCCTAGAGCCTGATGGTGAAAAATATGTGAAGGCCAAGTTCATCCTTCCCTGATATCTCCATGATATCAACGTCTAACCATCTACTGCTAATATCAATCTGGATCAGTAACATGGAAAACTGGCCTTGCCATGTGAAAAGAGCCTCAGTGCTCCCCCATATGCCAAACATATCAATGTCTAGCCGCCTATTGCTAATACCAGTTTGGAGCAGTAATAATGAACACTGGCCTTGCCATGTGACAAAAGCGTCAGTGCTCCTCCATATGTCAAACCAAGAGTGATCTGAGTCACTCTCTGCCATGATCCTGTTCGTCACAAAATAGAGTGACCAATCATTCAACCGAATCCCTAGATCCCATAGCCATATCGCTTGTGGAAAATTCCTAACAACTACTAGCACCAACTTGTACCACATCTTGGGTCCCTACAAGCAATCGATATATGTACTCCATACATCCTCAATCAGTCCAGTGTGTGCAATATTACTCCGTGCCTGCCATATCACAATGTGGGATTTGTTATCTTGTCTCCTGTAGGTGCTACCAAAAACTGATTGGAGTCTAAACATCCACCTGTAAGATGGGTCCACAAACCACTGTATGTGCTCCTGAGACATCTCAGAATGTCTCGCCCAACAGGTGTCATGCATCACACTAAATGTGGGCTCAAGCGTGGAGCATGTGTTATCCCTGCAATAGATCAGACCATCCCCATGCCTACACCTGCCAACTTGTACCCTAACCATATGCCACAACTGGAAAGCCTCTCTCTTGATGCACTATCTCCTATCCAACTGTCTCAGATGAACCTCCTGGGTCCTATTGCTCGTGATGAGAGCATCAGGAGATAATAACCAAGTCCCATGTGTCAGTGTGCAATGTTGGAGGGTGATAAATGGAAGCTCACAATCAGCCCTGTGATCAACTCACTCTCCAAATCTAGGTGTGCCTGACATCCTTGTCAGGAGATATCTCTGGTGGAAACACTCTAACAACATGTTGTACATCATCATGCTCAGCTATACATAAATACACACCCCTTCACTTCTCTGCATAGCACTAACCTTTGAGGCACAACTCTGTGCACTAATGGATATCAACACTCACTACCGTACCACCTTGTACCATATGGCATCCCATGTGTCAATGCATCTACCACTCCACTAGTAAAATCGATGTGGTGTATGTCACTCCTTCCACTCCATGGTGCAAATCCACACACCACAACACATCGCCATGCATATACGTGCTCATTTGCAAACCACTTCTCGATGCTACATGCTCCTGCATGATACTAGATGCCATGATCTAAAGATGAGATACTATGTGTCAGCCTGCACCCTACTGTTATCACCACCTCCACTGTTGCATCACCATACCCTCTGATGTATGGGCTTTGCCTCCAAAATCTCTCTGAGAGACACGAGAGGTGAATCCCCCTATGTACTAGTGGTGATGCCACTACTTTGTTTCTCCTCCATGACCATTGTGCCCCACATAACTGGGGAGAACCCTCGGCCCCATACAAGGCACTATCTGGTAGCCTACCAATGCCACCTCCTCCGACAAACTCCTGCTAGATTATGTTGATCATCCTATGACTCCATGCACAACCAACATGCTCAAACAACTTGTGCAGTCTACCTACTCTCCTGTCAACCCAACCCATCACTAATGTTGATGGAGATCCAAAAGTGTGTGGATGCTCAGTCACTGGATCTGTCACACCGTCAATTCCATCACTAGCCACATCCATGATGTGGTGGGGAATCCCACCTGGATCCCGACAACCGTCATCCTACATCTCAATTATATGAGAGGAAGCCCCTCCTTGATCCCAATTCCAACCTGGGCACCCAGTATCCCTAATTTTTGGAATATATTGCTGAGTTTTACTCTTGACTACCATCATCTCCATAAATATAGCCCTATTGGGTAACAATTCAGAATCTCATGCCATCCAATCCCAAGGGCAAGGTCAAATTCATGGGTACCTGTACGCACAACTCCAACCTGCGAACATTGCACCCTACACAACTCATGTTGCCTCATCTCACAATCTCGGTCAACACATGAGATCTGTTTAGGTAACTCTGCCTCCCTCTCACCAATGTGCAAAGGTAACCTATTATTGTTGCAAGCCCCATCTATATATGCCTGAAGAGGGTTGCTATGATGCTCCAATGTGTACTCCTCTAGCTGTGTCACTAGGGAATCCAACCATTCCCCAAAGTGAGTTAGCTTGGCCGTTGTCTCAGCGCAAGCTACTCTCATGCTTTCCATCTCCTCGTTCACTACAAAATAGTCTCTCAGATTTTCGTGGTCTTCCTTTTCAATACTAGAAGGGTGGCCTGGATTTGTTGAAATTGCTGTGGGTGGTTATCATCTATAAAATTAGTCACAACTCTAGATACCTTTGTGTCTCCTGGCACCTCATCCGCTGGGGATATGTCTCCTGGAACCTCACTAATGGTGGGTAACTATGTGTCCCCTGACACCTCATTAACGGGTGTATGCTCAATTGTCTCCACCATTGTTTCAACCGAGGCTACTGAAGGAAACTCCAACAAGGGTGGATCTTGTGTCACACTGGGTGTATCCATGTCCTCCTCACAATCTTGCCTGTCCTCAGTGTATTTCTCACCCTCCTCCTTAAGCTCGCTGTCAGTGTACCCATGCCCTAGGCCCCACAATAGGAAGTAAGATCTCCTCCTGGTCCCATCATCTAACTGCTCTCATCCTATCCACTCCTCTTGAGGAGGTCTGGTACCCTTATTCTGCTAACTTTTCCCACATGGTGTAAGTGGCTTCATTCCCGTGGCATGTGCACCTCTAGTGCCTCTATTATAAGGATGAAGATAGTTTAGTTTTATTCCCTTATTGATACACAATTGGGCTAACATCTCTATCATCTCTTCATTGTTTCTAAGGATCTCCTCCATGATTTCTTGTGTACTCCTCCCCTTTTGCGCCATTGTAATATCCACAAATTTCACCAATCATTATGCATGCATGCCTACACCTCCATGATCTTGCTAGCTTCCCCACAGTTGGCCAAGATCATGCTCTGATACCACTGTAATATTCTAACTAGAGAAATACAGTGAAATATCAAAACATGAACTAGCTACAACAAACAACTAAATATGCAATATGAAAACTCCACAAGAACAACAAATTTAGAACATTGTTGAGTAGAAATAATAGAGTTGAGCCATTTTATTAAATATCCAATGAGAAGCTGAGTACAAAATATAGTGGAATGTGTGCACCTGGGCTACTCCTGGAGGCAAATTGATATTTGAGGCATCAAATATTCTCCAAAAATTATGAAAAATTAACTGGAGACTTCACTCACCCAAATCTACCAAACGTAGAAAAATATTGGGCCAATTGTAGCTGACCTGGAAAGCCCCAAAACGTGCAAATTCCCATAAAATAATGTTGTTGCTCCCACTGCTGCTGCTAGAGGAAAAATGCAAAATGACCCTTCAAAACTGCTCTGATTTTTTTTTTTTTAATTAGAGAGAGGCTCCTCACACCCCAACCAATAAAACTTAGAAATAGTTTGAGATAATTCGAATTGACCCAAAATGCTTGCATCGTGCAAAAATCCCAGCTAAACGAGTATTTTTCCCTACTATAAGAATGAGGATTTCAAACTTGAATATTGTCTGAAAATTTCTGAAATTTTAGCCACAAAATCCTCCCACAAAACCCAAAAAAAGCCAGAAAATTCTTGGGCTAAATCCTCCAGTCACTAAAACCCCAAAATCTTGGTGTAGCCTTCATAGACTACTAGTGAGTTGTAAAAATCAAACTGCTACAAGAATGCACAATTTCCCTAAAGGTAAACTCCTCCAAATGCCTACAAAATTCCTTACTCAAGCTTCTAGGCAAAATCAGATCTAATACCTGAGAAAACACTACTTGCTAAACCCTTGCAAAATAGCTGTAAATCCAACCCACAATAGTCGATCCTCCAATGAGCAACTCAAATTGCCTTTGTGCCCAAGGAGTGGAAAATTGAGTGAATACCTGCAATAAATCCTATAGAGATTCTGAATTGGATTCCCCAAATTACCTCACTAGGGATACACTCGAAGTTATCTGAAATGAGGGTGAAATTCTGCTTGGAAATTCCTTGTGTTAAACAACATTGGTTGACTTGGTTAAGAAGCTCAAGAAAACTCTCCAATTCTAAAATGAAATGCCAAAATAGAATGATCAAAATGAGACTCTAGCCTTCCTTTTATTGTTGCTTTCCGTTCCTCATAGCATCGTTTGATTTCTCTCACACCATGCTTTGATACCATGATTTGATTTTTCCCATGGTTCGATTTCCCTTTTTGGTAACCTCCGCAACTTATGTTCACTTTAATTTTTCTTCTTTTCCAAAGTCATAACCATCGACTTTTCTACAAAATTTATTTAATACCTTCACAACTTATTTATCCTAATTTTATTTATCTAAAAATATTTATTATTCGCCAAAATTGCAAAATTGAGGATTTCCTTTAGCAAAATTATTAATTGGGGACATTATAGAAAAAATCCAACCTTGGAGAAATTTGAGCCTCCACAAAGGATGATGCCTCAGATGTGATTTCATCTTAGAAAGAAATCCTTCCTTGGAGAAATCTAGGCTATTACAACATAGGCTTCTCCTTGCCATCTCCAGACCCTTGGATTTTTGAATTCTACCAACAAACTAAGGAACAGGGAATATGGACAAATTTCTAAGGAAAGGGGAAATAGCCCAAACACCAAAATTAGTAGTAAATATGGACCCAACCCTAAATTTTGACCCTCAAAGTACCACTCCATGAAAAAAATAAAACTTGGGCACTAGAAAGGCCATAAATACACCAAACGAAGTGAGAGATGAGAGCTTGGCCCCCACGATCAATTTACATAGAAGACACATTGTTTAATGAAAACATATGAGACAATCCAACCTTGTTGTCTATAGCAAGTTGGTTAAGCTTATACAATGAGAGATGAATCCATCAATAATGTGATCTATAAAAATGCATACCATTCAAAGGGATCCACAATCTATCTTTCAAACAATACAGTCTCAAAATATTTCAACTATTATAACCATCTATCACAACAACACCATGACAGTTCATAAACTCAAATCCTATCACCTTGTTCATGTATTAAGTATTTTCTAGCATAATTTCAAGTAATTCATTCAACTCGTAGCGTATAAAATAGTTCATGGATAGAGAATATAACATCATACTACATAGTGAAACCATTCATTTAAATGATAAGCATGTAAGGTGGCTACCAATGAATATGACAATGAATTACAAGCATTCAATCATGATTATCTGAGACCATACACAATCAATAACATATTAAGGATTATCATAGCCCATAATCCAAATATGGACAAATAATTATACTTATTTGAATGTGTTCAATTGGCTTAATGACTTAATGACTTATATCTTAATGACTCTTTTTTGTGTCTTAATGACTTCTTCTTCTTTTTGCCTCAAGAAAAATAGTAATTTTATTCAACCTAAAAAAAAGGAATATAATTATATTTTGTAGATGTTGTTAAGAATTCAGTCATATTTGGCTTTCTGCTGATGAGAAATAAAAAGGAAAACTGTAAAAAATTACATTAATTTTTCTAGAGTTACGTGTGAAAAAAATCACTTAACTTCCCCTTTTTGCCTTTCTTTTTCTGAATTTTTTTCCAAACCCTATGGTTGAGATCAACTGTTACCACTACCAATGCATTCCTAGCTTCCTGCAGAGGGGTTTATTTTTCTGATTCTGAGCTCTCAGATTCACGGGTTCTCTTTATAACCTCTGTGCCCTTTTCATTAAGTGTTTCCTATTTCTATTACTCTGATTTATTGATCTCTACTAATTTAGTACCCTTCTAAATATGGGTTGCAGTTCCTGAATGATCCACAACACCTCCATCCACATGGTTACCATGTTGTGCCTGTGCATCCATATCTAGATTATTCTCCATGGTCTCTTCTTCTTCTGAAAGGCGAGGGTTAGATACTTGCCATCCCTTTGGCTTATGGGTTTGCCTCCTTTTGTTTTTTCAGGATCTTTTTTTCTAGTGGGCATGTGTTCTGCAAGTGTCCTGTTTGAAAAAAAAGTGGCATCTAAATGTTGTGTTCTCATAATATAAAACTTGGCTCCGTTGGATTTTTTCATGTTTTGGTTGGATACAATCAGGTATACCTTTTCTAATGTCTATCTCTACTCAAATTAAGGAAAATGTAAATATATCTTTTTTTGTTATGTCAAAATCCATCTTTTTGAATTTTCCCAAAGTATTTGTAATATTCTCTAGGACTTGATGGTGCCAAAAAAGGGAGAGGGATATTTGGGAATCTCAACCAAATTGGAACTATTGTGACCACCATGCTTGTGGCATCAAAATCTTGGAACCATGGGGTAATGAAGAGCCCAACTCTACCCAAAAACCATGTCCCATCATTTAGGATGCCCTCCAAATTTTTTTGTGTATCAAATTGAACTATGAAGAAACCTTTGGAACATAAGTAGATGTCACAATTGGGTTTCCAAGAAGAAAACACCCACTAATGTAAATCTTTAGATCTTGGCTAGAATCCATTAAACTTGTAATTAACACCTTAGATTGAAGATAAAAAAAAAAAGTGATTTTACCGCTTGGAGTTTAACTTCCATGGTTGGTGCTTGTTCCATTTGTCTAACAATGTAGGGTACTATCATATTTTGGATTTTCTTGGTATGAATGGAAGCCTTCCCTTTCATTGCATCCTTGAAAGAGATTGGTCCATTAGTGTTTCTAAAGCCTAAATATCCTCCCCACAACTTGATATTTAATATTATGGTGAAATTCCTTGCAATGCCATAAAATTTCAGCTGAAAGGAGTCTTTTATAAATTTCCCCTCAATAACAAACATTGAAAAATTGCAGGCATACCCAAGTTGTTTTGAATGCTTTGCTTCATGTTTTCCATTAGATAGGAGCCTTGGATCTAGAAGATGGAGGTCTTCTTGTTAAAGTTTTTTAAGAAGATCTTGAATTTTTAAGTATATGCCCGTATTTTGGCTAGATCTGGGAGTAAATCACATAGGAGGGTAGATCCCCTATGTGAGCCAACCTCTTCAAATTTCTAGTCCCCAAATCAAAGAAGGTGAGGTGATCTAAATGTTGAGAAATCTAGGGCATTAGAATTAGGTGATTTCTCTTCGATTAGTAACTGCTTGTGAATTCTTTTTGCTTCTTTAGATTAGAATCTTCTTCAACTTAGATTATTAGGGTTCTTCTTCATCAAATAGTAACCAAGCATGAACATAACTAAACAAGAGACATAAAATGTAGGTTATTTGCCAGGGCCAAACCTCTCACTCTTTGAGATGAAAACCCACACAATTTCTTCTTATACAGATTCCAATTGATGAATAACAAGACCAATACCCTTGACCTATTAGGCACTCCAAGACCAAGACACAAGCTCTCTTGATAGCCAACCTTCTTCTTGAATCCTCTTCCACTTCGACCTCCTTTGTTTTGAGACCTTCTTCATGTAATAGTACCAAGATCTTGTTACACACTTGTGATCTTTGCAAGATACACCAAACTATAGTCTTCCTAGATCAGCGAACTGTAGTTTTCTCTAGTTATATCCTTGTTCGAACTGCTATAGCACCGAGACCTATTCTCATGAATCCTAACTTCTGTTTAGCCCAAAATAATCCTCGTTGTCCGTTGAGATGCTTTTGCAACTTGAAATCCAAATTTGAATTCTCTTCTTATCATTGTAATCTCCTATATGAACCACAAATATGTCCAAACTTATCTCTGCACTAGGCCACCCAAAAATCAGAGATATCCGAACTTGATTGTTGCCTCTGTCCACCCGAGAATCACAGAGATACTTTCAAACTTCTTCGCTGCCACTGTTCACTCGAAATATCGGAGGGATGTCAATTTTTTTTTGTCTCTGTGAAACAGGCTGAGGTCCCTATATATAGTAGTAATCCCATGTATATTAGCCAACATGATCCAGTGAAGTGATGCGTCTTCGAATTAGGTGAGACGACATGATTTTTTGAGGTCGACTTGAAGAGGGAACTTGTGCTTGTCTTTGGAGGGCTACCAGATAACCTAATTGACTCATATACATTTTTAATATCCTTGATAAGGGTCCTTCATACATGACATTGAATCTTTTGACTTTAATGACAAATCCTAAGGCTCTTAATGGGAGCCATCTAAATAAAAAATCTTTCTCATGAAACCCATGAAGAAAGCCAATAACAATTTCATTTTCTTCTTTACCTCATTTACAAAAATCACAATTACAATTCATTATGAAGACTGAACCTAGTTACACTTTTCAACACTAAATCCTTTTGTAGGCTCCCCACAATGGCTAGACCCACCACTATAGCAAATATATGATATTCCTCAATCCCCAAAGCTAGGAAAAATGTGTGGGTTGAGTCGTCACTTGTTTGTGGCATCCAGAAATTCTTTGCTACCGACAATCGCGAGTTCCGCAAAAGAGTGATTCCAAACCCACCGACATTCATATCTAGGTTGCAAAAAGGGGTTGTTGATTCCATATCCATTCTTTCCTTCTTCGTGAGAATCTATCTTTTAGTCTGCGATGATGATGACCATGAAGAGACTACAGAAGGAGAAATCCCTAGCACTGCTCTTTGCCTCCATTCTTCCTGATCTTCAATCTCCTCAGGACAACCTAGATCTTAATGTGGAGCTGTTGAGGGCCCCGAAATCGGGTCAACAACAAGGGGGATACCCACCCGGTCCGGAACCTGGTTGGCGGCTCCTTGCCCGTTTGGTGTAGCGGGTCCGACTGGGGATGATGGACCAACTTCCCAATTTAAAGGATGTGTGAGTGTGTGTAGATTTTGATGATGCTAATCTAAAGGTAATTTCAAGTTAATCTAATTCTAAACTCTAAACTGACTCTATGCTACTTTAATCTAACAAAAACAACACATCTAATCTATACTAACCCGGGGTAATATTCTTTCATCATGCGATCTAAAAAGATTTCATACAATAATTGGTAATAAAGATCATTCAGCTATCATAAGAATATAAATCAATTAAGATAAACCATTCTGCATAAGAAGTTAGGCAAAACGGTTGTGAACAGCATATCGCATGATAAGTTATTCATATGTTAAGTACAAACAAATGATTCCACCGTACAAAAGTGCCAAATGGTAACCTAGACATTCATACATCAACATATAAACAAATCAGCTGTATATCACTCTGAGAATATGAGCAGAAATTAATC
The DNA here is from genome assembly GCA_031772625.1 of Pinus tabuliformis. Lineage (NCBI taxonomy): Eukaryota > Viridiplantae > Streptophyta > Pinopsida > Pinales > Pinaceae > Pinus > Pinus tabuliformis. Next base: position 780,564,283 of record CM062806.1, on the reverse strand, counting down.
AAGAGATAAAAGTACCATTTATGATTGATTTTTACTCACAAACTTCAAGCAATAACGATTTATCTCTACTTACTTCTAACATCTACTAAGAGTATAGAAGTGAAACATCAGTAGCAGACATTAAAATGCAAACATAAATAAATCTCGATCCATCCATTCATCAAAAACCACCTCCGAGGGTGCAAAAGTGCATGTTCTGAGGACAAGTTTTTTGACAAATTTCCGGACCCTTCTCCAAATGCCATGAGAAAGGTTAAATACTACTAACTAACTAATCTTAATTACACAAATTTAGGGAACGGCTTCAAATGACCGCCCTTTTACTAAAGCAATTTTATTTCTAAAAATTGAATCTAATTTCTAACCATTTCTGTATCTGCTCCTTAGTGCTGTAAGCAATGTGAGGTCTGCCTGGAAAGAGTCGGCTGGTTGTCCTTTCCTTTTGCTCAGGCGATAAAAGTAGAAATAACAAAAGTTTGCACCTCTTTCTGACAAACTAGAAGATATTTTTGAAAATCTTCCTCTGGCTGGGTGTATTTGCTGTGTGTATACTTAGTATAACCCAGATTTCTTTCAAACTGATTGTGTTGTTGCTATTTCGGTTTCCGGCCGTGCGAATGACTCAATGAGTTAGGGATTTCGTTGCCTGAACAATCTCACGTATTGAAAATTGCTTCCGTTCTTTGTTCCAGGCTTTTCTGAAGCATCATCCCTTTTTAGCGTTTTTCTTTTTGCTTTATCCAATCTGAGCTTCAGGATCTTTTGCAAACATACTGCTTTTGTGCGCCTTTGACTCTGAGTCTTGGATAGTCTATTTTCATCAGTGTCTGTGGAGTGATACTCTGGAATCCGCGGCTCTGCTGCATGCGACAACCATTTGCGAAGGCATCTCCTCTCTGTTCTTCAAGTATTGGCGCTTTCCCCTTTTCCTTAGATGTTTCCTGCATATAGATTTATATTAGTTGCTGCCTTACAGTTCACGCAAAGGAAAAGAGACATGACGAAAAGATTGACATGAAAGCTTTAAGTCCTAATGAATGCATAATCATGACACTCATAATGACTTGACTCTTCGAAAAACGCAACACGATCATCTTTGGATACTCAGGCGTGCAATCATTAATTTCCCTTAAGGTGAGCGCTCGATTTTGGGTTTACAGATCATGCCGAAGAAACTTTGCGATGAGTGGTTTCTGCGATTCGTATCGCAGCAATTAATAGTCTCAATCGTCGCAGATCGCAAATCGCAAAATCGCAGTTTGCAAGATCGCAGGTCGCAAATCGCAATATCACAATTTTCATTTGCTCGTTATGCGCTGCTTATGCGACGTTGCGATATGCGACGTCGCATATCGGCCATCGGCGATTCCTTAGGTTTTTCTTTTAAGGGCGCTTTCAAAATATGTGATGCGATGAATATCGCATCGCTTCATCGCAGCTTACTTACGCGCATAGAAAAACGCTTCACTCTCTCTTTGCGATGCGATATAGCTTTTAGGGAGTTAAATACAAAAATTTTGATAAAAATATTTTTGAGATTTTTTGTTAAGGGTCCCCCTTTGCTTGATATTATTGCTAATACTAAACAAAGAGGGGGGTTGTTGGTGACCACAACAATGGCGATTCACTGTGAAGAACCAGTTATCTCTGCTTTTCTATTGACATTTCCACTTCCGAAACAGAAATTTTTTTCTTATGTCTAAATTTTGTTATGGACAGATAGAGTAGATTACCCCTCATCCTGTCAATGATACTTTGTTTCAACCTTTCTTTTTGTCCAATTGTCTGCTTCCCTAGGCTTAGTTCTTGCATTCATACCAGACATTACTCGGTCCTTTTTAAAAGATAAAATAAGGTCTTCTCCGCGTACTGTTTTTTTTTTTTTAAATATGCTCATTTGTCGTAGGTAGAGCCTCTGCTGCCCGCAAGCGTCCATAGCCTCGACAGGGTTACCATTTTATCCAGCAATGATCCTTTTTCCTGCTTGAGGTTATTTACAACACTTCAGAGAAAAATCTTTTTTGACACTTTTTCTTTTTTTATTCTCTAAAGAACAATGTCTTGGTTTGGTGGCCAAATTATGACACAGTCATTCACTTGATTTACACTTTTGCTAAACAAGCTCGCTCGTGATGAGACCCCTTGTCTTTTGATTGCAACAATCTTAAGTCGTTGCCCTATTTTGATAGACAGTTTTGGCAAAGTCAGCAAGTTATAATATCTGTGATCATGATAAGCTGGCTCGTGATGAGACCTCTTATTCTTTGAGATATAGTGTTTTCTCGGATAGTTTCTCTGAATGCTGCGGTTTCCTTTTGCAGGGAGGAAGTCATTGTTTTTCCTTAAGAAAGCTCTGGACGACAATAATAGAGTTTGAAAACAACAGCTTTACAGAGAATATTTATATTATTATTGATGATACCTTTCATTGTGTTGACATAAAACAATTTTTTACCAAAGGTTGCTTTCATCAAAGTCTTTTGAGAGGTTGAAACTAATATCATATTCAGGATAAAGTTAACTCTATTTGTCAATAATAAAAATCAGATTTTTCGAAAAGCTTTGCTATTTGTACAAGTGAAATCAAAATCTGATAGAGAGTTAGTGTGCTCTTTCATGAATCCTTTTCAATGATCACTTACAACTGATTTTATTTATAAGAAAGAGAAAAAAAACAAAATAAAAACAAACTAAAACTATCCTACAAAACTAGAAGAATGATCTTCTTATGGAAAATACATTTTGAGAATCTGTCCATTCACAGGCAAAGAATCTCTTCTACCTGCCAAATCCTGCAACACAAACGTTGATGGGCCTATGACTTCTACAATCTGAAAAGGACCAAGCCAAAGCTTCTGAAATTTCGTATGCTTGCCCTTTTCTTCATGAGCCTTATCCCATTTCAAAACTAAATCTCCCATCTGAAATTTCTTTCTGGTTATGATGCTTGAATCAAAAGAGGCTTTTATTAGCGCTTGGTGGTGAGCATGGGTTTTCTTAGCTTGTTCTCATTGTTATTCTAGTTTGATTATCTCCATTTGTCTCAATTGCAAAGAGGAAGTAGACACTTCATCGATGTGTTGTACTAAAGACAAAGAGGGAATGACTAGGTGAGTAGGAAGAACCACTTCTTTCCCATAAACTAAATTAAAGGGAGAAGTGCCGATTGAAGCTTTCTTCGTAATTATGTCTGCCCATAAAGCATTAACCAGCGCTTTGTGCCAATTCTTTTGGTTTTGGTCAACTGTTCTTTTAATAATCCTGATTAGGTTTTTGTTTGTTGATTCAGCCAACCCGTTACCTTGCGGATAGTAGTTGGCAGAATACTTCAGTTTGAACCCTCTTTTAAGTGCAAACTCAGTCATTGCATTTCCAGAAAAGTATGATGCATTGTCAAACATTAAGGCCGTTGGCAACCCAAACCTAGTGATGATAAACTGATCTATGAATTCAATAATGTTTTCAGAATTAACTGTCTTGAGAGGAACTGCTTCTACCCATTTAGTAAAATAATCTGTTGCCGTGAGGATATACCTATGCTGCTTAGAAGAGTGAGGAACGATCTCACCTATTATGTCCAAGCCCCATTGGCTGAATGGTTGCTCGATGTTAATCGGCTGTAGTGGCATGGACGATTTCCTTTGTTTCCCTGCAGCAGTCTGGCAGATTTGGCATTTCCTTACGTAATTGTATGAGTCTTTGAACAGCGTGGGCCAATAATATCCTGCACGTAAGATCTTATGTGCAGTAGTCTCTCCAGCGTAGTGTCCACCTGCTGGTCCATCGTGGAGTTCCTGCAAAACCTTTTCGGCTTCAGTTTTCTCAAGACACCTAAGAAGTACAGAATCATAATTCCTTTTAAACAGAACATCATTTATGAGCTGGTATTGTTTAGCTTTCAATCTCAGATCTCTTTTCTTGGTGTGATCCAGGTGTGATGGAGCATACCCGTTCTTAAGATAATAAATGGTGTCCGCATATAATGATTCTGCGTCGTTTAGGCTTACCTCATATGTATGTACCTCTTCAGATGAGTTCTCAGGAATTTGCGATGCTCTAGCTAACATCTTGCAGAAGCCTTGACCTCTTACGATGTTTGCTGGTTTGATCTCAAGATCGTATTCTTGTAAAGCGGTAATCCAATTCGCCCTCTTTTCGCCCACGTCCTTCTGTACCAACAAGTTTCTTACCGCTGGAAATGGTACGACGACTTTGGTATGGGCTTTAAGTAAGAAAGGTCTGAAATATTTGATCGCTTTGAAAACAGCATATGCTTGTTTCTCCACGTCTGAATAATTGAGCTTAGCACCTTGTAAGTTCGAGCTAAAGAATGCGATTGGAGCTTCCGCCTTCTCTTGATTTGCTTGAGTTAAAATCGCGTCATAAGATTTTTCTAAGGCAAAAGTATATAAGATAAAGGGTTCTGAAAAATTTGGGGTAGCTAAAGATGGAGCGTTGATGATAGCTTGTTTGATCAAGTTGAATGCTTCGTGCTCATCTCGGCCCCATTTAAAATTTGAATTCTTTTTTATCATATTTTGTAAAGGAGAAATAATACGTGAAAAATCTGGGACAAACCTTTTTACAAAATTGATTTGTCCAAGGAAAGATTGCATGGCCTTTTTGTTATGGGGAATGGATATTTCGGAAATTTCTTTGATTCTGTCAGGTTCAATGTGAATACCAGATTTCGACACTATGAATCCGAGCAATTTCCCTTCACTTAATGCGAAAAAGGATTTCTTTGGGTTAAGTGAAATTCCATACCTTAAACATCTTTGAAAGATTTTTTTCAAGTCGTTGAGATAGTCGCTTCGTTTTTTGGAGTACACTGTTATATCATCCAGGTAAATCACTACCGATTTATTGACTAAACCTTTAAACGCGATGTCCATGGCTCTCTGAAAGGTAGCGCCGGCGTTGATCAGACCAATTGGCATCTTCCGATATGCGTATGTGCCCCATTTGGTTCGGAATGTGGTTTTTAACTGATCATCGGGATGTACCAACACTTGATTGTATCCTGAAAATCCATCCAGGAAAGACATTAATTCTGAGCCAGCTACTGCCTGTAGTATTTGCTCCATAGGTGGGAGGGGAAAATTATCTTTCTGACAGGCTTTGTTGAGATTCCGGAAATCAATACAGATCCGAATATCTCCGTTTTTCTTTCTAACGGGCACCATATTGGATACCCATTTGGAATGTCTGACGGGGAAAATCATTCTGGCTCTCAAAAACTTATTTAGCTCAGTCTTTATCTAATTTTCTAAGTTGGGGTGGATTTTTCTGAGCTTCTGCTGGACAGGTTTTTCATTGTCAATCATAGGGATAGTGTGTTGAATGATAGAAGTGTTATATGTCTTCAGCTCATCGTAATTCCATGCAAAAACGTTTTTGTATTGTCTCAGAAGATGGATATATGCTGATTTTTCTTCAGGGGCTAGGCCGTGGCCCAAATTAACATTTTGCGGCTTCTGATCGGTTCCTAAGTTCACTAATTCATAATTCAGAGTTGAACTGTAGAGTTTAGAATTGGAAGACCTTTTAAAACGACTTTTCAAATCATATAAATCTTCTAACTTAACCACCGATTTAGGTATAGCATTATCAGTGCTATTTTGTTGAACTTGGTGATCATGATGGTCTTCGTCAATTATTTGATTTGAGTAGGATCCTTCAGAAGTGAGGAAATTTACAATGTCAGGGTCGTTGTTGAATGCTCTCCAGTTGGTGATGTTGTCAGGGATGGACGGTTTAAAGATTAATTCTATTGAGAACCTATCGGGGCTAAAATCTTCGGAGGGAATAAGTCTAGAGGCTACGTTAGCTAACAGGTCTGCGCTCGCATTTTGGAGTCTTGGGATTGATGAAATATTGAATGCTATGAAATGTGAAGTCAGATCTTGTACTAAAGATTGATAGTGCTTTAAATGACTTGACAGGCAATGTATGGTGTTACGTACCTGTTTGACAACAATTTCAGAATCTCCAAAGACTTGAAGATACTTAACATTCATCCCGATTGCTTTGTATAGGCCTTGCACCAAGGCTTCGTATTCCGTTGTATTGTTTGTGCAATCGAACTCAAGTCTGCATGTAAGCATGGTCTTGTTTCCGTCTGGGCTAATCAGAACGCATCCTGCTCCTGCTCCCTCGTTAGATTTAGAGCCATCAAAATATAATTTCCAAAACAAAGATGTATTTACAGAGATCCAAGATTTAAAACACTTTGAATCATCAGTCTGGGAAAAATTTTCAACTTTGGACAAAACTGAATTTTCTAAGTAAGGTGAGGTGTGAGCATTGAAATTGCCGAGGAAAGAGTCTACTGAGTAATTGCCTATGATACTGCTGTTGTATGCTATTGCTTCATTCTCTCCTTCCAATTCAGTCACTATGTATTTTTGGTGCAACTCTCGTTCAACCTTTATTTGATTGGGTTTACCGTTGTAGGGTAACCACATGTGCGACCAGTCGGTTGAGAAATATCAGTGGAGTTTTTCGGACCAATCCATGCTAAGAATTAAACCATAGAATTCAGGGATATCAACTACTAGAATGTCGATAACCTGGCATACTTTCGGGTTAGACGACAATCTTATGGTCACCTAGTTAAGTTCACCAATCACTTCGACTTGAGATCGATCAAGTTGAACTATGCGCACTGCGGATTTCTGTGGTTGAACATTCAATTTGGCACATATTGATCTGGGTAAAATATTCGTTGAAGCACCAGAATCAACCAAGCAATTGTGCACGTTTTTATTGAAAATTTCATAAGTGAGAAGAAAAGGAGGAGTATGAGATCTTGATCTTCCTCCAATCAAGGCAATGTCGTTTGGATCAATCTTATTGATCATGCTGGTTGGAGGTCTTCCCATGTTGTGGGAAGCTACAGCTGTAGGTAAAGATGTAGTAGGCACGACATGTAATTCTTTCATCATTATTTTCTGTTGATGTTTCAATTTGCTCAATTCGTAAAGAGTGATATTAGCCCTAGTCTTTTTCATGTCATCGATAATGTTATACTCCATTTCATCCGACACTATCAGTGTTCTTGATGGAGGTGCTTGATCTGATTGGACTGGGCTAAATTGGGTCGCTCTAGCAGTTGTTTTCTTTGTTGCGACCTTATCTTTTGTTGCAGGGCTTGCGCCTTTCTGTTTGGGGGTAGTTTGGGGAGGATCAAGTTGATTTTTGCTTCGTGTGCTAACCGGAAATGCTTCTTGATCTTCTTCTTGTGGGAGGATGAAATCCCACATTCCTTGTAGTTCCACAACTTCTTCATCATCGGTCTGCCCTTCAGTGGTATTCTCTTCTTCTTCTTCTTCTTCTTCAGATTCGACGTTTGAGACAACATTGGGTGGTTTCATCTCCATGGGAAGATTTCTTTTAAAAGATTTGTAGGGCTTTTTTGAAGAAGTTTCTACTACTTGTTTTCTTATGTCAATCATCTCATTGGACATGGCCTTTAACACTTTTTGTAATCCTTCCATATCGAAAGGATCTTTCGTTTGCTTCTTCTTGGTGTCTTCTTTGAAAGAGATTTTCTTGGATTTGCGTTCTTCTATTGCATATCTCTTTTCTAGGGCAACTACGCGTTTTTCTACTGCTAATGCCTCGGTCAAGTTTTCAACTAAGGTTGTCTTGTTTGCCCTATCTACGAAGATAGCCAAGTTTGATGGTAAGGACATGATGTACCATTCACATCTTACTTCCTCGCTGGGTTGAGAAGCACGGGAATTTTGTTGAGGATCTTGTTGAACCGTAAATTGAAATCTTTAATGGGTTCTCTAGTCTCAGCTTTAAGATTAGATAGGTCATTGATTAATGTCGCTGTAGATCTGTCATCGCCAAACTTGGAGAGGAATTGACTTTGAAAAATGTCCCAACTTGTGATGGACCCGGAAGGTAACGAAAAGTACCATGACCCGGCTGTTCCTTGCATTGTATAAGGGAAAAGTCAGACGACAGCATCCTCGTTGGTAACTCCGTTGAGATTAACAGAAAGCATGAAATTATTGATATGCTCTTCGGCTAGCATGCCTGTTTCTGGATTGAATTTGGGTAGCCATTTCTCGGGATGGGCCGGTATTGGGCTCAGGGGTGGAGGCATCAAAACCGCTCTAGGATTGTTCCATGGAGACTGGGCCATCGTTGAGCCGCTAGTTAACGAAAGTGCAGAAGACGGGCCCTGATGCTGAGGAGATGAAGATATTATGATCTTTGATGATTGAAGAGGAAGGGTTGTGGAAGATGGATGAGTGATTTGGGATGAGGATGTGGGTGGTTGACTTCGCGGTGAGGGGGTTGAAATGGACGAAGTAGATGAAAGAGTCTCACGGTCAGACTCTGGTGGTGTTTTCCTTGCTCTTTTCCTAGTAGGGAGAGGGAGTTCACTTGGTTGAATACCAAACTTTTCACTCTTCAATCTGGTCAGGGGATGAGCAGGATTGTACTGCGAAGTCACGCTGCTGTGAGATTTATCAGACCTCTGAGAAAAAATAGAGAATCCCTGGAGTTTACGAATCAAAGTTTGAATTTCAGGGGGTTCAATGATCAGTTGGTCTGATATATTAGGGTAAGTAGCAGCGGTGGATACTCGAGTGACTTCTAACTCCGGGTCTAACCGTATTGGAGAAGTCGGGGGAGTTGATGAGGGTGATTTACTCTCAGAATGGTATTTGGATTTTGACTTAGTTGCCATTCATAGTTCGGGCCCTCCTTCTAGCGCCAAATATGTTGGGGGCCTCGAAATCGGGTCAACAACAAGGGGGATACCCACCCGGTCCGGAACCTGGTTGGCGGCTCCTTGCCCGTTTGGTGTAGCGGGTCTGACTGGGGATGATGGGACCAGCTTCCCAATTTAAAGGATGTGTGAGTGTGTGTAGATTTTGATGATGCTAATCTAAAGGTAATTTCAAGCTAATCTAATTCTAAACTCTAAACTGACTCTATGCTACTTTAATATAACAAAAACAACACATCTAATCTATACTAACCCGGGGTAATATTCTTTCATCATGCGATCTAAAAGGATTTCATACAATAACTGGTAATAAAGATCATTCAGCTATCATAAGAATATAAATCAATTAAGATAAACCATTCTGCATAAGAAGTTAGGCAAAACAGTTGTGAACAACATATCGCATGATAAGTTATTCATATGTTAAGTACAAACAAATGATTCCACCGTACAAAAGTGCCAAATGGTAACCCAGACATTCATACATCAACATATAAACAAATCAGCTGTATATCACTCTGAGAATATGAGCAGAAATTAATCAAGAGATAAAAGTACCATTTATGACTGATTTTTACTCACAAATTTCAAGCAATAACGATTTATCTCTACTTACTTCTAACATCTACTAAGAGTACAGAAGTGCAACATCAGTAGCAGACATTAAAATGCAAACATAAATAAATCTCGATCCATCCATTCATCAAAAACCACCTCCGAGGGTGCAAAAGTGCATGTTCTGAGGACAAGTTTTTTGACAAATTTCCGGACCCTTCTCCAAATGCCATGAGAAGGGTTAAATACTACTAACTAACTAATCTTAATTACACAAATTTAGGGAACGGCTTCAAATGACCGCCCTTTTACTAAAGCAATTTTATTTCTAAAAATTGAATCTAATTTCTAACCGTTTCTGTATCTGCTCCTTAGTGATGTAAGCAATGTGAGGTCCGCCTGGAAAGAGTTGGCTGGTTGTCCTTTCCTTTTGCTCGGGCGATAAAAGTAGAAATAACAAAAGTTGGCACCTCTTTCTGACAAACTAGAAGATATTTTTGAAAATCTTCCTCTGGCTGGGTGTATTTGCTGTGTGTATACTTAGTATAACCCAGATTTCTTTCAAACTGATTGTGCTGTTGCTATTTCGGTTTCCGGCCGTGCGAATGACTCAATGAGTTAGGGATTTCGTTGCCTGAACAATCTCACGTATTGAAAATTGCTTCCGTTCTTTGTTCCAGGATTTTCTGAAGCATCATCCCTTTTTAGCGTTTTTCTTTTTGCTTTATCCAATCTGAGCTTCAGAATCTTTTGCAAACATACTGCTTTTGTGCGCCTTTGACTCTGAGTCTTGGATAGTCTATTTTTATCAGTGTCTGTGGAGTGATACTCTGGAATCCGCGGCTCTACTGCATGCGACAACCATTTGCGAAGGCATCTCCTCTCTGTTCTTCAAGTATTGGCGCTTTCCCCTTTTCCTTAGATGTTTCCTGCATATAGATTTATATTAGTTGCTGCCTTACAGTTCACGCAAAGGAAAAGAGACACGACGAAAAGATTGACATGAAAGCTTTAAGTCCTAATGAATGCATAATCATGACACTCATAATGACTTGACTCTTCGAAAAACGCAACACGATCATCTTTGGATACTCAGGCGTGCAATCATTAATCTCCCTTAAGGTGAGCGCTTGATTTTGGGTTTACAGATCATGCCGAAGAAACTTTGCGATGAGTGGTTTCTGCGATTCGTATCGCAGCAATTAATAGTCTCAATCGTCGCAGATCGCAAATCGCAAAATCGCAAATCGCAATATCGCAATTTTCATTTGCTCGTTATGCACTGCTTATGCGACGTTGCGATATGCGACGTCGCATATCGGCCATCGGCGATTCCTTAGGTTTTTCTTTTAAGGGCGCTTTCAAAATATGAGATGCGATGAATATCGCATCGCTTCATCGCAGCTTACTTACGCGCATAGAAAAACGCTTCACTCTCTCTTTGCGATGCGATATAGCTTTTAGGGAGTTAAATACAAAAAATTTGATAAAAATATTTTTGAGATTTTTTGTTAAGGGTCCCCCTTTGCTTGATATTATTGCTAATACTAAACAAAGAGGGGGGTTGTTGGTGACCACAACAGGAGCTTGCCAACAGTACATCATAACTCAATCTTAATGACTTCCTACTCCATATATTTCAACATTTCTAGTCCAAGTCTAATTCTATTCATTAGATTTCCTTATCTTACATGCACATTACACCATTGAAAATATAGTGCTTCAAAATGACTCATTTGTATTGATGCTTGATAGCCATTATTATAAGTAAATTCTCAAAAATGTAGGTAGTCTTCCTATTTACTTGGTTTTCTCAGTACATACATGTAAAGCATGTCTTCCAATACTTGACTTTCCCCTTTTGTTTTCCCATCTATTTGTGGATGATAACCAATGTTGAAATTTAGTTGTGTACCTAAACCTTCAAATTATCCTTTCCAAAGTTTTTATGTGAACCTTGGATATCTATTAGATATGTTTTTGGTAGGTATTACATACAATGTACATTTTCATTCATGAAAAATCTATCCAATGTTTACTAGTTTGAAAGGGTCTTAATAGGAATAAAGTGAGCAACCTTGCTCAACTTGTTAACTACAAGCATGGTAGCATCATGTTGTTCTACTATTCCTGGTAATCCTATGATAAATTCCATGGTGATTACCTCCCATTTCAACTTAGGAATGGGTATAGGTTACAGTAGGCATGTTAGATGTTTATGTTCTACTTTAACCTATTGACACTCAATGCATCTTGTGTAAACATTAATTAGCAAGAGAAACATTAACATGGAAACAAAACTCAAACATGAACACAATGAAAACCGTTTTATCCTAGGAAAACCACAACTCCAAAGAAAAACCTAACTAATGGAATTCCATTAGACCCTTGGCTAAATCCCTAGCCAAGCTATCCAAGTGCGCTGTCACCACTCGCAACCCCTGACCCATTACAATGGAGCTTTCCAAATCCTTTTAAAGGCTTTGTTACATGTATTCCATGGCACAAAACCATGTTACCAAAACCACCACTGTAGATTGAGTAACTTTAAATATTTCACTAAGTCAAGTTTTACCTAATAGTCCCCCTTTAAAAACTTGACTTGGGGTTTCCCTTGACCAAATCTGGCCAAACCAACCAAGTGAACCAACCTGCTTACCTCTAGGCCCTACCCCCCCTCAAAATTTACATCCATGGTATAATTTGACATGCCGCTTGTCACCTAGGCCTAACTCCAGACCTTACTGGTAATTTCCGAGGGGTACGCATGCCTTACCAGGTTTTACAGTAGTATGCACATTTACATGCAATAATTTAGACTCCATTATAATAATATTTTTTTGTTGTTGTTGCTCTGATATTTATGCCTCCATCCTCTCACCTTGACACACCTAATTCTCTCCTTGTTGAATTTTGTAGCTATGGTCGGTATTCATAATTAATATTTTATCCCTTAAATTATGTAAGACATGTTCTTCATGTTAGTTTACTTTAGCCCTTGAATTATATATAATGATATATGTAAGACATGTTCTTCATGTCGACATCGAAGAGAGTGAAAGTGATTTTTCAAATTTAAATTATTTTAGCCCCAAAAAGGCAGTTAGTCCCTCCATAAGATCAATTCGGCTCCATCAAGGGTAACAACCATTAATCCTCATCAAAACTATAAATATGCCACTCTTCCTCCTCCTCAAACACACAATTCATGGATTTTTCTTATGTTCATACGAGCACTGAGGCAAACTGAGTCCCATTCTCTAAGGAAAATCGAACTTTGAGGCAAATCTATTTCTAAGAAAGAAGTATGAAAATTTGAGTAGAATGAATCTCTGGGCGAGAGGAAATTTTTTTGGGCAGTTAGTCCTCAGTTATCTAAAGGCTACTTGTAAGAATTTTGACCAGGTGTGATCATGCTACTAGTTAGGTTGACTTTATGATCTAGATGTATCTCTCTTGAACTAGATAATTTCTCTAAGAAAAAGGTTGTTGGGTTTCCCCCCCATGTGGGTTTTCCCAGGGTAAAATGCTTTGTATTTCTTGTTTGAATATCTCTTTATGATCCTATGTCATTCTTGTTTTACTGTTGAAGGTCTTTGGTGTAATTTATTAATGATAAAAATAAATTCAAGTGAACTTAAGTGAATATCATTATAAGTAATTATCAATTAATAAGACTATGAAAAATCAACATTGTATCAGAGCTATGGTCGAAGAGAATCCATGAAGGTGTAAGGTCAAAGAGAAGCATAGTTAGTAATGGAAGCTAAAAGAGAAGCCAAGTTAAGGCTCTGTTTAGTCCAAGCTCAGGAAGAAGATGTCACCAAATGTTGAGTGTAATCCCTGCCCTAACAAGTGTCAATCTAGAATATGAAAATACCTCAGCTCAACATCAGATAATTCGAAAAGCCTCATGGGCCTAAGAGTATGTTTCAAAGTATCGAGAAACCCTAAAAAATTATTGATGTGGGCAGAGGAATCTCAGGAACCTCAATTAGTAATAAAGAAAAATATGAAATACCTCTAGAAAATCTAGCAAGTTATCCCCGATGCATTTTTTCTCTTTGAAATCATGATCTGGTCAAGGAATTCCAACAAGGCACATTTAAATCTCATAATGAGTATGCTAATGCGACCTGATCATGTTAATATGGAACAATGATTGAGGAGGAATCATTAAACAAGCGGTATTTTGATTTTTATCTATACCATATCAAATCTTGTGCATTGTATAAAGATGAGATCAAGAGGTGCGAAGGTTTGTTTTATTGTGATCATAATTTCATAGTATGATCATGGACCAAATCAAATATGGAATTAATGTCTAATATATTGTGAAGTATTATGTCTAATATATGGATCAGTCAATTGAAAGATCTTGGATGAAAGATCTAAGGCCAAAGAATCTCAGAAGATCTCTATAATGCTTTTGTCTGTGGCAAAGCCAGTGAAGGTGTCTTCAAGAAATCTACTAAGGTATGTTTGAATTGTAATTCCTAGATCAAAATGTATGTATTATTTCTCTTAGTGACTCTGGTTGAAATTATTTTGACAAATATCTCACCAGCTTAAAGAGGAATATACTGGTGCTCTTTTCAAGAGATAAAGGGATAAATCATTACACAGGACTATGAGCTAATCTACAAATTTAAAAAGAGACTTGAAAGAAAATGTAAAACTTACAAGGTGTACTTCTTTCAATCTCAAGTACAAGAATGTTTGAGAATACAAACTCAAGATGAGTCTATTCCATATGTCAAAAAGAAAATTCAAGGTATTGTTCTTCTTCTTGTGAATCAAAAGGAACTATAGTTTAGTTTGTTTAAGCTCGATAAATAGAGACAAAGTATTGATTGATATAGTTTAGATATCTATGGAAGATCTTGAAACATCTTGGTACAAAAAGGGAAACATTCTTTATGGCTTCAACAATTATTTGTTTTGTAAACCCTAGAAGACCTAAAATATATGGGCATATAAGTCATCTTCAAAACTCTGAGTATGGTTCAAAATTGATAAGGTTAAAAGCATAATAAGAAGGATAAACCTAATTCACTTATTCCAAAAACGTTTGGCATCCTGAAGACAAATTAGATTAAAATTTGTATAGGCCTACATTTCCCTGATACGTAAGTATTGCTTCTAAAAGTCTCAAGAATCTAATTTTATGTCATCTCTGTGGAAAAAATTGTGTCAAGTATGCATATTATGATTGGATCTAATGACATTACCTATATGATAGAGTCCTTAATAAGTATGGTAATTTGAAGGATACATTTTTGAAATTCCTTCCTAGGCTAGAGGGAGTTAAGAAGGTCATTTGAAAGCAACATTATTATAGGGCTACCTAAGCAAAGAAAAGTGATTCAACCCTTGAGAAGCTTGGTGATCAAATTAAGCAAAATGCATACACTTGTTTCAAGTGTCATGAATTCATAAGACATTTTGATGATTTAAATTTAAATCATGCACGAGAGTTGAGTTCAGTTTTGATGACATGACTACTAACAAATTCATCTAGCTTGCTAATAATTTACTAATGCATATGAATATTGTTTACATATTAAAAGTTTGGTTTGTAAAAGAATGGAAGTCTTGAAAAACCTAAGTGTTTGTTGATAAAACCCTATAACTAGACCTATATTAATGTTTTCGCTGAAAGATGAAACCCTAGCTCATGCAAGGAAGGAACAACATCATGCTAATAATGAGGAAAAGGTTGATAAATTTGAAAGATGGATAAAATAAGGCTAATATCAAGAGGGAAATGACATTTCCCTACAATCCCCAAACGATAAATAATCTGAATTTGAAACTACTTGTAAATGGTTTGCAAGGTATTCAATTCAGTAATATACATGTTTAAAAGATGTCCATGTCTTGTAGAAAAAAAACAAATGAAATTTTCAGCTATTCATGACCCATTTAAGTATAGCAGATTTATTTCCTTTTACTATTTAACACACTAAAACGAATTTGTTTTGCAAAATAAATCAACCACAGATGCAAAAGAAGTTGATAAAGCAGTTCACCCCTCCTGGGCTATGTCTGCTGGGTCCAAGGCTCCCAAATGGGCCTGTCCTCGTTTTAATTAAATGCTCAAAATGAATATACAGCTGAATAAAAGCCTCTACAGGTTGAATAGACTGTAAAAACAGATTCAGAACACTCGAATCCTTTAGGATTGACTACTGGTTCACCTCCAATGGGTACCTGCAACCCTATACAGCTCTCACAATACTGGGCCCTAGTGGCTCCTAGAACTTCCAAAGCGCCAAAAACTTTGCAAATGGCCTCATATGACTGCAAAACTTGTGCCAATGGCTTCTGAAGGTCGAAGAGACCCAAAACCAAAAAAAAATTCGTCCAAAACCGCCTTTCCTAGCCAAAGTTATGGCCATTTACTCCCAACTGCCAGCTGCCCCTACAAAAACTCCAGATAACTTTAGTTGGGGCCAGTTAGGCCCGCCAAATATGGCGGGACCACCCAAATTTGGCGCTCTGCCAATATTCCCGCTAGTCTAACTGTTGTGGTAACGGTTGCATGTGAGCGCATTAAAGAACGGTTTGTTTAACTGGCAGGTACCTCGGATTTAGCGCCAAGTTTTTAACCAAACGGTTAGCGGAACTGGTTCTTTAACTCCGCATTTAACTTTTAAATGTGAACACGTATTATATAACCAACACACAACGTGGTGACTGTTATAACCAAGCTGCGCAGTTTATGGAAGGAGCCCACGGTTCTGAGGGTAAGGTCATATGGAATGGGGCTGGTCCCCTTCATTTCCCACCCAAACGAAAGTTCAAACTCATATAGACTTGCCGCCGCTCTTCAAACAAGACCTCCAGTGGTGGCGCATTGGTAAGGCTTTGTATTTGTTGAGAGCAGGTCGTGGGTTCAGATCTTAGACCTAACTTAAACTTTTGGAAATGCGCCCACATAATGCTGATGTCACCCTGGGCCACGTGGCAGCTTCCGGGCCTGCCACGTGGCAACCTGTGATTGGCTGCCCAAAAAGGAATATTCCCTGGAATATTCCAAGGAATATTCTGTGAATATTTTTTTTTGGAATTTTTTTGAAAAAATTCAAAAATTAAGAGTCATTGGGCGATTTTGTTTTTGGCATAACTTCTGCATACGGAGACCGTTTTTCGAACCGTTTGCGGCACCGGAATCAGGAGGATGAGCTCTTTCCATTCGTTCAAGTTTGAACTAGTTCTAAGCATTTTAGTTTTTGAGCATTTTACGACACTTGGGACATGAGCCCCTGATCACGCCTCCCCATTGGGAAGCTTTTGGACCCCAAAAGCCTTCAACTACCTGTTAAAGAGGTGAGGGTACAACTCCCTCACTCTGTCCACCTCCATCCACTTTGCCTTGTTCGGTTTGCTGCCTTTGAAACCAACCCGAACATAATCTACATTGCCCCTCCTTGAAGTGCATGTCCTTCTGTCAAGGATTGTATCTTCTTTCAGCTCATCTAAGAATTCTGGCGAGAAATCTTCTATAGATGGCAACTGAACAACACTTTCATGATCAGCAATCAAAGGAGGTTCATACAAACGTAAGTTCTCCACATTGACAACAGAATACATTTGCATGTAGGAAGGAAAATCTAATTGAAAAGCATTATTTCAAACCTTCTTGAGGATTTTGAATGGACCATAACGAATAGGCTTCAGCTTTTTACCTTCTCCTTGCATCCTTTCCTTACTAATGTACAACCATACCTCATCCCCTTCTTGAAACTTGTGATCGACTCTATGCTTGTCGTGTCTTTCCTTGTACTTGCCTTGACTCCTTTCAAGCTGTTCTTGAATTTGCTGATGTATTTGTTGAATTCTTTCAATGAATGAACGAGCTTTGTCAATATCACTATGTCCCTCAATGGAAACATCTTTCTCAAGAATGAAATCAAGAGGTGATTTTGGCAAGTAACCAAAACAAGCTTCAAACGGTGAGGTTTTTGTGGAAGAGTGCTTGGCACGGTTGTAAGCATGCTGTATGTAGTGCGAATGTTCATCCCAAAGCTTGGGATGCTTGCTGCAACATCCTCTCAAGAGGTGCACAATGATTTTGTTCACAACTTCAGTTTGTCCATCTCTTTGCGGATGGAAAGCAGTACTTTTCTTCAACTTTGTGTCCATCATCTCCCATAGGTTGGACCAAAAATTCCCCACAAATCTGGAATCCCTGTCACTAATAATGGAAGTAGGCAAACCAAAGTGAATCCATACATGATGAAAAAATAATTCAGCAGTTTGTTCAACAGTTATAGTTTTCTTACAAGGCATAAGTATACACATTTTGCTGAAACGATCAACTACTACATATAAATAATCATGCTGCTTTCTAGATTTTGGCAAACCTCCTACAAAATCCATAGAGATGCTCCCCCATGGTCTAGAAGGTACTGACAAAGGAGTATACAAGCCAAGCTTCCTATTACTAGGCTTGCTTGTAGCACATAATGAACAACCTCTTATGAACCTTGAAACAGAATCTACCATGCGAGGCCAATAGCAATACCTCTGTAGATGTGCAACTGTTTTTCTTACACCAAAATGGCCAGCAATAAGAGAAGAATGAGCTTCTCTTATGACATTTATTCTCTCCCCCTGTGGTATACACAACTTTCCCAAATTAAACAGCAAATTGTTATGCATGTGATAGTCATTTTCCTCTACATGATTCCCTTTACTCAAGTTAGCATACACATCTTTAAAGTCATCATCAGATGCATACTGTTCTATGTAACTATCATGTACAATGGAATCATTCTTAAGTAAAGTAACAACAACAATAATAGGCCTTGAAAGCATATCAACAACTTTATTCAGAGTACCTTTCTTGTACCTTATTACCAAATGGAACTGTTGCAAGAAGCCCATCCATCTGAAGTGTCGTGATTGTTGTAACTTGCTTTGTGATTGCAAGTACTGTAAGGGCTGATGGTCGGTATGTATAATAGTTTCTTTGCCCATCAAATAGTGTTTCCACTTTTTGACGCTTTGTACCAACGCATACAACTCCTTATCATACGTAGGATAATTTACAACAGCACCATTAAAAGTTTCAGAATGAAAAGCAATAGGCTTACCATGTTGTAGAAGAACTGCACCCATGGCATAATCACTAGCATCGGTTTGTATCTCAAATGGATGTCTCAAATCTGGTAATGCAAGGACGGGAGCTGAACTAATCTTCTCTTTCAAAGATTCGAAAGCTTTTTGCTGCTTGCCTCCCCATTGGAAAGCATGCTTCACACTTGCCACTGCATGCATAGGAGCTGCTATAGAAGAGAAGTTAGAGATGAACTTCCTCCAATATTGAGCTGCACCCAAAAAACTTCTTACCTCTGTTATGGATTTGGGAGTAGGCCAATTCACAATAGCCTCTATTTTAGCAGGATCTATTCTCAAAGCACCTCCTCCTACTATGTGTCCCAAATAAGCCAAAGAAGTCTTTCCAAATTCACACTTTGACATTTTAAGAAATAACTGATTCTTCTTCAAAACATCAAGTACTTTCCTAACATGCATGACATGATCTTCTCTAGACTTGCTGAAAATTAAGATGTCATCTAAGTAGACAATAACGAAATCATCAAGAAAAGGATGCAAAACATCATCCATTACCCTGCATGAAAGTTGCAGGTGCATTGCACAAACCAAACGACATCACAAGCCATTCAAAGAGTCCTTGTTTGGTTTTAAAGGCTGTCTTCCAGATGTCACTTTCTTCAATTCTTACTTGATGATATCTACTGCGCAAGTCTAACTTAGTGAAATATCGAGCATCTTTCAACTGGTCTAGCAAATCATCTATCCTTGGGAGTGGGTAACGATTCTTTACCGTTATCTTGTTCAAAGCCCTGAAATCAACACACATACGCCAAGTGCCATCTTTCTTTGGAATCAGTACAATCGGTGACCTACATGGCGAAGTACTTGGCCTTATGAAACCCTTGTCCAACAAGTCCTTGATTTGCTTCTTTATTTCAGCATTCTCCATAATAGACATGCGGTACATGCCTATGTTTGGAAGAGGACAATCTGGATGCAAATGGATCTCATGCTGAATCTCCCTCTTAGGAGGCAAACCTCTTGGCTCCTGAAACATCTCATGATATGCATCAACTACATCATACAGATCTGATTTAAGTTTTGGATCACAATTGTCAAATGACTCATGATTCACATCAACCTTGGGCTTAATCATAAGAAGAACAAAATTCTTACTTGAATTGACCAGCCTTTTTACCTGTCCTGCATTCACCATCGCTATATTTGTCTTCTTGCGATGAGCTCTAACAATGAACTCCTTGCCATCTTTGAAAATATGATATTTGTTTTCATGGCGATGAAAGATAGCTTTCCTGTCAAACAAGTAAGGACTTCCCAAAACAATTCTTGCTATATCAAAAGGTACCACATCAAGTTCAACTGTGTCAATAAAATGTGTAGTAATTGCAAAGCGCAATGTGCACTTCCTTGAAACTTGTAAATTTGCATCCTTGCAAATCCATCCAAGTGGATATGGCTTCGGATGTGGAATGGTCTCAAGTTTAAGCTACTTGACCAAGTCCTCTGATATAAGGTTTGCTTGTGACCCACTATCAAAAAGCGTGTCAATTTTAGTATGTTTTGAAATCACCCTCACATGAAACAGTTCAATTCTTTCTTCCTCATTAGGAGCTTGTACATGACAGTTTGAGGTACTAGTGTTGGCTTGAGTTTCAATTTCTTTTCCCTTCAAGTTTTTCAAACCCATGGCTGCAATTTTGGTTTCATCACCTGAATCATCCCATAAATCCTGTGGTGTAGATGTAGTAGCAGCAGTTTTCTGTTTCCCTTTGGATTTGTTAACTTGAGGTCTTTTTCAGGATGTAATTTCCAACAGTTTTTATCCTCATGGCCTGGTTTAGAACAGTGTTTACAGATCACTTTCTCACTCTCCTGTTTGACAGATGCATTCTTTTTTCCCTTTCCCTTGGAGGTTTTCTCTTTGTTTTTCCCCTTGGGGGGCTTGTTTCTACCCTCTTCAAATGTGTTTTTTCCCCTTGCCTCTAAATGGGTAGCTTGGACACAAACCTCGTCCAGGCTAGTAGGGTTAAACATCAAGATGGTGTGTCTAAGGTAGCTATGCAAGCCACCAATGTATTTCAGCAAGGTTTCCTGGGTCTGTAAATCTACCCCTAACAAGAGAGCTCTTCTCCTGAATTCTTGGGTGTAGTCTTGGACACTCTGACCCTTAAGTTGTCTGAAATTTTTCCAGTTCATAATGGCTTTCTGCATGTGAGCAAGAGGATAAAACTGTTTTTTAATGGCTAACAGAAATTCAGGCCATGTTAAGGTAACCTTACCAAATTTCTTGATCTCCTCTTTAGTCTTGGCCTCCCACCATACCAATGCTGCTCCATCCATTCTCAAAGAAGCCAACTGAATCTTGGTGGCATCATCATGCATATTCTAGATCCTCAAGTAAACTTCCAACTGCCTAATCCAGTTGTCAAGATTTTCTGCATTCACTTCACCATTAAACATAGGTAATTCGAATTTTACATCAAGCTTCAAAAAAGGACTTTTTCCAGAGGATCTATGCTTATGCACAGAAGAAGAAGATGAGGATGAAGAGGAAGAAGGTGACGATGGGGGTGGTGGATCACCATTACCTCCATGTCCTTTCTTGGAATGATCATCATCCTTCTTACCTCCTGAAGAGCCCTCTCCTTCATGTGGATGTTTGGACCCTTCTCCAGCCAATTTCTCATTTCTTTCTTGGTACAATATCCTCACCATTTCAGTGAGGTCCAAGAAAGCCTTTCTGAAGACTCTTTCTTCTTCTCTTGGATCCATGTCTGTAGGAATTTCTCCTTCATGTTCAGACATCCCTGAAGCTTCTGCTGAGACTCTTGAGGGTGAAATTGAAGGTGGAGGTGATGGCTCTCTGGCCTTCCTTGACTAAGGATTCTCTCGTTCTCTTGTCAACTGTCCTTCCCCTCTTTTAAGTTTCAACTTGGTAAGCATCAATACTTGCAAGACAGTTAGAAGATCTTTGCACAAAAACAATCAAAAGACAACTACACCAGAGATTGACTGAAAGAGCATTTATCTACTTTGCAATTGTATAACAAGAGCATTTCGAAGGCTTCTTGGCTCATTTCAAGCTCTGTCTATAGCTTATTTGACTGCTTATGATACAAAGAAACAACAACATAGCTCTGATACCATCTTGATCTGAGTTTGAAACTACTTGTAAATGGTTTGCAAGGTATTCAATTCAGTAATATACATGTTTAAAAGATGTCCATGTCTTGCAGAAAAAAAAACAAATGAAATTTTCAGCTGTTCATGACCCATTTAAGTATAGCAGATTTATTTCCTCTTACTGTTTAACACACTAAAACGAATTTGTTCTGCAAAATAAATCAACCACAGATGCAAAAGAAGTTGATAAAGCAGTTCACCCCTCCTGGGCTACGTCTGCTGGGTCCAAGGCTCCCAAATGGGCCTGTCCTCGTTTTAATTAAATGCTCAAAATGAATATACAGCTGAATAAAAGCCTCTACAGGTTGAATAGATTGTAAAAATGGATTCAGAACACTCGAATCCTTTAGGATTGACTACTGGTTCACCTCCAATGGGTACCTGCAACCCTATATAGCTCTCACAATACTGGGCCCTAGTGTCTCCTAGAACTTCCACAGCGCCAAAACCTCTGCAAATTACCTCAAATGACTGAAAAACCTATGCCAATGGCTTCAGAAGGTCGAAGAGACCCAAAATAAAAAAAAATTCGTCCAGAACCGCCTTTCCTAGCCAAAGTTATGGCCATTTACTCCCAATTGCCAGTTGCCCCTACAAAAACTCCAGATAACTTTAGTTGGGGCCAGTTAGGCCCGCCAAATATGGCGGGACCACCCAAAATTGGCGTTCCGCCAATATTCCCGCCAATCTAACTGCTGTGGTAACGGTTGCATGTGAGCGCATTAAATAACGGTTTGTTTAACTAGCAGGTACCTCGGATTTAGCGCCAAGTTTTTAACCAAACGGTTAGCAGAACTGGTTCTTTAACTCCGCATTTAACGTTTAAATGTGAACACGTATTATATAACCAACACACAACACGGTGACCGTTATAACCAAGCTGTGCAGTTTATGGAAGGAGCCCACGGTTCTGAGGGTAAGGTCATATGGAATGGGGCTGGTCCCCTTCATTTCTCGCCCAAACGAAAGTTCAAACTCATATAGACTTGCCACCGCTCTTCAAACAAGACCTCCAGTGGTGGCGCGTTGATAAGGCTTTGTATTTTTTGAGAGCAGGTCGTGGGTTCAAATCTTAGACCTGACTTAAACTTTTGGAAATGCGCCCACATAATGCTGATGTCACCCTGGGCCACGTGGCGGCCTACAGGCCTGCCACGTGGCAACCTGTGATTGGCTGCCCAAAAAGGAATATTCCCTGGAATATTGCAAGGAATATTCTGTGGAATATTTTTTATTTTTTTTTTTTTTTTTGAAAAAATTCAAAAATTACGAGTCATTGGGCGATTTTGTTTTTGGCATAACTTCTGCATACGGAGACCGTTTTTCGAACCGTTTGTGGCGCTGGAATCAGGAGGACGAGATCTTTCCAGTTGTTCAAGTTTGAACCAGTTCTAAGAATTTTAATTTTTGAGCATTTTACGACACTTGGGACATGAGCCCCTGATCAATAAATACTTCATATCTCTCTTCCTTGATTATTATCATTGGTATTATTTTACTATTAGTTAGCCTCTTGTATTTATATTCTTTGTTTGGTAATAATTTTTGTTCATCCATGGAATTCTAGTGAGGATTGCAGGTACATAACAAAGGTAGCCAAGGCCCTGGCAAAAAATGGAAGTAATGGAAGAACAAAGCAAAACTTGTGATGAGAGGACTCTCCCAGAATAGATGATTTATGAGAGATATTGTACTGGATGAGATCCGAGCTTAGAGGGAGCATGAAGATCAACAAGATTTTGCTGAAGAGAAGTCAATGGTGACTTCCAAATGGATCTACAAGGTCCAACATGTAGCAGATGGGAGCATAAACAAGTACAAAGCGAGAGTTGAGAATAAAAGGTTCTCCCAATAAGAGGGAGATGAAATTTTTTTTTCTCCAATTGTCTGATATACATTTGTTAGAACTATTATCATTGATTTAAAAATAGTAACAGGTTTATGTAGAGATCGATTTTCTCATTGAAGTAATTGAGGAAGAAGTGTACATAGAGCTTCCTCAGGGTTTTGAGGTACACGAGAAGAAGTCTCATGATTTAAGAAGGATTTTTATGATCACAAGAAGACACGTTGGGATTAGTATTAATGGATCAAAGTTGATCCCATATGATTTGTTTCTGACAAAACCAAAAGGACTCATGTGTTAGAGGGAGCAGTTGCGGTAGAAAGAATTACTTTTGAAATAGAGGGAGTAAGCAGAGAGCCTTGTTTTAGCTTCAGAAGGAGTTGAACTCTAAGTTTGAGATGATGGAATATCATTAACATTGTTAGGATAGATAGTTGCTATGCTAGAAAGCAACAGTGGAAGAGGGAGCAACCAATATTTCCATAATAGAAGTTGTTTGAGAAAGAGCACCCAGTTAGGGGAACCAAAAAGTAGCCAATCAACTTATGGTCGAGCCAAGGTATGCAACTCAACATGTGTTGAAGTACCAACATGGTACATTTGATTATGGTACAACCAATTATGGTTTGAGATATTCCTCAAATAGTGAAGTACAATTGCATTGATACATAGATTTAGACTGGGAAGAAAGTGTAGAAGACAAAAAGAGTTCATAAAGATATTGCTTTAGTTTGGGATCCATTATGATTTCTTAGATGAGAAAGAAGTAGACATTTGTTGCACTCAGTATTGTAGAGTCCATGTATATTGCAGCTTGGTTGGCAAGTTGAGAAGCAATATGTCTTTAGAGGCTACTTGTAGTATTTTCTTGATCAGGTGCAAGTGACAACCATGATGGCAGGTGAAAGCACTGTGAGATATAGTACTAAGACGTGGTACAAAAGGGAGTAGTGTGGATCCAATACTATTCTAGAGTCAAGCAAGTTGTCCCGAGATGAAGTCTGTATACTTCTAGGACAAGATTCGAGTGATTGAGCATATCTCTCTCAACAAGATGAAGTGATGAAATTGTAGCATCAAAGACAATCATTTTCCCTAGGTCATGTTGATTATTATTAGGGAAAATGTTCTAGATTATTGATAACATCATGGATAATCATTATTCATGTGTCAATTATGTTGACCAGATTAGGGAGAATAGTCCAATAGAGGAGAATCATTCTTCCTCTGTCAAACATGTTGACTAGATTAGGAAGAATGATCCTAGAGGACCAAGATCACTCAATTGAGTGGGTGTCTTTCAACATTAGGATTAGATTACTCTCCAAATAGGTTGAGTGAGCCCATTTAGTATCATGTCCTAGAATGAGGCTTTTGTATTTGGGACTAGAGTACTCA
Organism: Pinus tabuliformis; assembly: GCA_031772625.1. Classification (NCBI taxonomy): domain Eukaryota; kingdom Viridiplantae; phylum Streptophyta; class Pinopsida; order Pinales; family Pinaceae; genus Pinus; species Pinus tabuliformis. The sequence continues at coordinate 780,539,462 of CM062806.1, read as the reverse complement.
AATGAATTAAGAAAGTCCTAGGGTTTCACCATGAGTTAAAGAGATTGACCAAGATGATGGTGAACTAGGACTAGTTAGTATACCATCGGTTAAAGGCGCTGACCAGAATCATGGTGTCTAGTTGATGCTAATGGTTTACCATGTGTCATAGTTGTTGACCAGATTATGGTAATTGGATGACGTTGTTGATTTACCATGTGTCACAATTGTTGATCAAATTATGGTAATTGGATGATGTTGATATTGATGATTTGTTTTTAACCTTTTCTTAGAGAAATTTGTCAATGTGAGAACATCTAGATAGTCATTATGAATACCTCCCTAGCTAAGAGGGAGTGTTGAAATTTGTAGCTATGATCGATCTTCGTAATTAACATTTTAGCTCTTCAATTATGTAATACATGTTCCTCATGTCAGTTTACTTTAGCCCTTGAATTATATATAATGATATATGTAAGTCACATTCTTCATTTCAGGATCAAAGAGAGGGAAATTGATTTTTCAAATTTAAATTTCTTTTTCCCAAAAAAATGAAAGTCAACCATCCATCATAGATCAAGTCAACTCCATCAAGGGTCACTACCATTCGGCCTCATCAACACTATAAGTATTCCACTCATCCTCCTCCTCAAACACACAATTTGTGGATCTCTTTTATGTTCATATGAGCACTGAGATAGATTGAACTGAGGCAGACTGAGTCCCATTCTCTAAGGAAGATCAAACTCTAAGGAAAATATATTTATGAGCAAGAAGGCCAAAAATATGAGTATACCAAATCTCTAGGTAACAACACATAATTATGGGTAGAGATTCCTCAGTTATCTAAAGGCTACTTGTAAGAATTTTTACCAAGTGTGATCATGCTACTAGTTAGGTTGAATTTATTAACTAGATGTATCTTTGTTGAACTTGATAATTTCTCTAAGAAAAAGGTTGTTGGGTTTTTCCCTCATGTGGGTTTTCCCAGTGTAAAATTCTTTTTGTTTCTTATTTCACTGTCTCTTTATGATCCTACTGCCATTCGTGTTTTACTATTGAAGATCTTCTGTGTAACTTCTTAATGATAAAATTAACTTCAAGTGAACTTAAATGAATATCATTAGAAGTAATTTATCAGTTAAGAATACTATGAAAAATCAGCACTCCTTACCCTTATAACCACATTGCTTCTCCCACTTAGAATGCTCCCATCAGTACATAGTTCATGAGTACTATCTCTTCTAGGCTTCATGACTTTTAAACTCCATATCATAACCATGCAATATGATGGTTTAAGCATCCAAGCTAATGGTATTTTTGTGCACTCCAAACTCAAATCCTCATCAACCTATTTCCTAGAGATTCTCTCCTCATATTTGGTGCTTACTTTCTCATCGTTCTTATTTCTTCCAAACTAGGGTTTTTTTTCCAAGCTAGGATTTTATCAAATTTTGGTTACTTATAGACCAATAATACATATAGTTAAAGCTAAAATACTCCATGACATATATTCCATGATTCCATCTTTTACATGGCCTCCATTCAAACCATCATCTATCATTTTTCATGCAATGAGCTAGTATCCCACCTTTTATCTCAGTTATGATAGCATTTCAGAAAGGCTATTAACAGGTATCAGTTCTTGCTTCAGCAATATTGAAGCCACACTACCATGGGTTATCTCTCATACATTGTCACCATTATACAAACCAATGTTGATCACTTTCATGTTGTAGGTCCATTATATTCCATGTTCGTCCATCTACATCCAAGTGTAGTTGATGAATGTTTAAATCTATGATGAAACCCAGAGCCCTGAGAATATCTAGTACATTACACATAGTTCAAAACCGTCCAATTGAGAATTGTCGAAGCTGTCACTAATCCATTATGTGGTCCACTTATGCCCTGATGCATGTTGACCACAGATCCTGATATCCTCCACTGGATTCACCAAAATAACCTTCGAAAATCTTATGGGCCTGTTTGAAATTATTTTGAGAACTCTTATGGAGCTCAATTCCATGTACATGTCTTGATCCTTGTGGATATATACTATGTAACTGTACATCATGACTTCCTTTGTGCCATTGCTCTACATAATCACTTTTTCCATAGTTGCAATTGATTTGTGAGCAAACTCTGCGTTGATCTCTCCACCCACTAGGAAAAATAAACTCTTGGCTGCAGAAGTGTCCCCCTTTGTCCAACACTTGGCTTTGATACCAATTGTAAAAATTAATTACCAAGAGAAAAATTAACATGAAAATAGAAATCAAACATGAACATAACGAAAATAATGTTTATCTTAGGAAATATCCAACTCTGGGGAAAAACCCAGCTAATGTAATCCCATTAGATCCTTGGCCAAATCCCTATCGAATCCATCGAAGTGAGGCTTCACCACTCACATCCCCTAGCCCATTACAATGAAGTTTTCGAAATCATTTTAAAGGCTTCATTCCATGCATTACATGGGAACAAAACCATGTGCCCAAAACTACCAAAGTAGATTGAATAACTTTGACTCTTTCACCAAGTTGACTTTTACCTAACATATTGCAATTATTTGCAATTTTATTTTTCATTCTAGGCCACAAATATTGTTTCTTTATTGCAGTAATCAATTTATGGTAACTTGAGTGTCTTGAGTAAGGCTTGTTTTGCATTTCATCTTAAATTAGAGTTTCTTTAACTTATCTAAATCAAGTATATACAATCTATTCTTATAGACCATGAATTCCTCTATAGTCATTTGATAGTCAACATATTTTTGTTTTGGTGGATCTTGTTGAAATTCAAGTTGCAAGAGATAATTCCTTGAAATGACAATTACTTGTGACAATATATAAATGTTTTCCATTATGAATTTTACTTCATTGGTTAGTTCATCAAGAAATTATACAAATAAAATGCACAAAAAGACAACATATTAGGCCAAAGGCTAGGGGAAAACCCACAAGGGGAAAACCAAACAATCCTTCCTTATAGAATCTATTCAAGAGACATCAAAGTCATAGACAAACTAACTAGTATATAACCATTCTCTAAATCCTAAGTCATCCCTTCAAGATCTCCAAAATAAGATGCCTCAAAACTATCCATAGTAGGTCTGGATTTCACTTACTCAAAATTTGTATGCTACCACATATATGTCATGTCTCAAAGATACTTCAAACTATATTTGAAGCCTCATAGATACTACTTTCCATCCCTCAAAGACACTTCACACTACTTCATATTTTTTGTTCTTCGTTGGTAGTTTTTGGAGGGAGACAAATTGTCTTTATATAGCCTTCATCAAGAGTGATTATGTGTCTTCATAAGAAGATCAACATGATTGATTGGAGGGACGACTTAGGGATTTGGTTATGTTGGAAAATGCAATATGGCAGTGATTAATTCAGATTTTCCTTAACCTTAATAATTTATTGTGAAATTTATTTATCTTCTTTTGTTTTCTTTTATTAGTTCTTCTTCATCAAATAATTATCGAGATCAAAATACTAAATATAGTGGATACATAAATTAGGATCTAAGCCAGGGGAAAACCCTTCCAAAGGGAAAACCCAGAAAATCTCTTCTCTTCTTATAGAATCTGCTTCAATTGAGATAATCAAGACCTAAAAACACATATTTCATTAAAATTGGAAATATTTTATTCCAAGGACATCACTAGAATTAAGATTTTTGATTATTTTGAAATTCTAGATCCACTATTTACTTCTAAATTTAATGAAATATGTGTTTAAACCTTAGACCAAGTCCTCCTCCAAGTACCAAGTGATCCCTCCAATATCAACAAGGATCAATCCTAAATCAGCAATCTTCGAGCTATAACTTCTACCCCCTGTTTTGACACTAAAAATTTGACCCGCAACTTTGGTTTGTAGATGATGTAGAAACCCTAATTCTACTACAAAATATTTCTTCAAGAGATCCTCCTTTGAGCAAGATAATGTCTCCCAAAGTTAACAAATTCAAATCAACATACTCACTCTTCCAAAATCTTGATCCTTCAACTTGATCTCCTGGAATTCAAACTTGCAATTTCAACCTTCTTTGAAGCTGAAACAACCCTAGTTTTCACATGTGTGAGAGAGGTAGAGCCCAAAACCACACTCTCATTATTCTTATTCTTAGATTATCCTTGCTTTCTAGACCTTTTTCTCTTGCTTTATTACTTTTAACTTCAGATCAAACTTCCTTTTGAGAGATTGAACTTGTGAGTGAGTGAGTGTCAAACGAGGTCAAATCTGATTCTAATTATACACATATGACGGGTTTGATACCTTCCTTTAGGTTGAATTGTAGCTTCCAGGGCCGACTTGTACTTTGGAGGTTTCCAATACTTTATAGACTCAAAATAAATTCTTTTACAAGGTACATATTACCTGGAAGGGTCTTATAATCATGATGTTGACTCTCTTGACTCATGACAATAAATCCTATGACTTAACAAATGCTAGAATAATGAAGAACATGATTTTACCTAGAAGACCATCAATAAGAAGCATGAAACCCATGCCTTAAAATATTTTTTCTTTCTTCTTTTGTTTGTTACATAAGATATACATATTGAAATGACTACAATAACAATTATAAAGACCGAAACTAGTTACATTTCCAACACTCTTTCTTAACTAGAGAGGTATCCATAATTGTACAACTAATACAACATCATTATCAAACTGAAGAGTTCTCATAAGAAGAGTCATATTGATAAGCCAATCGTAACCATCGACATTATAACCAAAACTATCTTTGAGGCATAGCTAGATAAACTCAACTTCATTTGAGAGAATTATGCTGGGAGGATTTACGTGAGATATCACATACCTCATCTGGATGGTCACCAGGTAATCCTAAATTAATATCGGTCCTCTTTGACAACTCTTATCTTGGATACCTTTCTTATACTCAAAGAGTGTTGGTACCTTTCCTTTCTTGGATTTTCTTTCCTCAAGGAAACCACATATGCTTATCCAATCCTCTGCCATTCTCTCCATGGTATTCACTTAGACTTACAAATGTTAGTCCTGATCAAGTGTATGACACATGAAGAAGAGAATGCACATGTAATGTTTTACCATCACTCCCTCTCAACTAGAGAGGAGATCCATATTCCTACCTGGAATAGATCCTTGCTCCTTCACAAATATCTTAAGACTTCATACCCTCTAAAGAATAGAGGAGATCCACAACTTTATTCCAATTAGAAATTCATAGACACGGACTTTCTAGCTTGTCTTTATAAGAGTATCAAATACTTGTTCTTTATGGAGATAACTCTGATTATATCAAGCTTTCTTCCTTTCTGGGCATCTTGAAGCCATATTATTTCAATATCATGATAGGGTTTAGGTAAAAAATATTGCACATCACTCTCATCTTGTTATCATTGATGAAGGCATTATATTGAGCCTTACCAAACTTCAAGCTAGTGATAGCTTCCTCATGAAAGTGATCTCCTTTGTATGAGATTGAAATTCATGTTATCGTCTAGCACTGCTACCTTTTAATCCCAAGATAAAACATCTTGACTTCATAATTTCCAAAATCATATGTTGATCTTGCCTCAACATTCATAATATATTCCCGCAATATCCTTCCAGGTAGAAAAATAATACGTTAGCCAGATAACCAATACAAAAATATTATACTAACCTCATCGTGATGTGTTTCTCATCAAAACATCAACATCCTTATGGACCATCTCCACAGGAATCTTCCTCCATGCATCAGAGTGCCCAAGGATTGAACTTTATTACCAATTTACAAATTTCTTCTGGATAATATACTAGATGTTGATCATCATTATGTATAATCTAGTGAGAAAGTTTTGAACCTTTATTCATTCTAGAGTAAGTCAAATTTCTTTTAAACAACATATAATCATATGGAAAATCTACCATGAATATTTTATGACCAAATTCTTTTACAAGTGTCTTGTACATATGAATCCTATGCAGGAGAAGAGTTACTTCAAATATGAATTCCAATTCTTCCATACAATCATCTATCTATTTGATCCTTAATGAGCCTGCGACTGACCAATTGCATTCCTTCATCCTTCAAGGGTATTGTTGTCATACTATATGGAATATATACTAACCTTGTCATAATGCTTCTTCCAAGAACATTCCAAAACATTGGTTCTTATAGGATCTTGATGATCCATACTAGCAAGGTGAATAACTCTAACATAATGTTAGATAATACTTGGATGAACAATAATATTAAAAATGGTCCCAATCTTCTAAATTTTGAAAGACTAGATGATTCTTACCAAAGCAACTCAATCAAGTAGACTCTGAATATGCTACCATCACATGGTTGTATATATGATGACATGCATCTACAAAAATAAAAATCTTCTAGAGTAAACAACAATGCATGCTATTCTAAATGAGTGAAAGAAAAACTTCTTAAAGAACCTGACAAAGTGTATGCGTTCTTCAATAGTATATATATTTGAAATATTATTTCTTTATCTTCTTCTTAGGTTCCCCCTTTTCTCCAACTACATGAGCTTCACTTCTTTCCTTCCTTTTGTTGTTCTGCTTGATTGGACAATCCCTTTTAAAGTTTCCACATTCATTACATCCAAAGCATTGAACCTTGGACATATTTGTATTCTTCTTGGACTTTCCAAAATTTCCCTTCTTTAGCTTCTTGGTTCTTGTAATAAAGGCTTGAGATTGTTCATTTGATTCAGTGTCATCCTTTGCCTTGATACCTATTTCTTCCAAGATGCATTGAGCCCACAATTCATCAAAACGAGTAGTATCTTTCTTGGAGTAGATGCTAGTTTCAAACCTACTCCATTCTAGTGGCAGAGGATTCAATACACATATGGTCATTTGATAGCCCTAACTTGTCTCCCAAAGCCGATGCAAATGATCTCTTATTTGTGAAATCTTCATTAGATAGGAGGCCATGTCTTCATACTTTGATTTCCTTGTTTTGCATAGTGGTTCCTCAAGGAAATGTTTTGACCTTATGTACTTATAGAGTACAACTTTACTATCTTGTCATACATGCCTTAGAGGTCTTCAAATCAACAACAAGGGGAACTAGATGATCCTTAATGGATTTTGTACTCTTACTTCTCCTTCCTTGTATAATTCTTGAGTCTTGTAATTTTTAGGTTCAATAATTTCACCAAGAACATATTCCATTACTTCATGTTCTGTAAGTGCCAGGTCAACCCTTTTCTTCCATTCTAGGAAATTTTTTGAGCCAACAAGCTTATTTATTTCCTTGCAAAAAGAACTCATATTACTTGCAAATTCAGACATAGAGTAACAATATAGTACTTACTTGTCAACCAAGAGTCTTCTCTTCTTAGATGATGTATTCAACTATCTTGATGCTTTCGAGATATTTAAAGAGACTTAAATGATGTCCTTGAGAGATGTATTATAGGATTACTTCAATAAAGATTGCTTCCAATGAGACTTTGAATAGATCCTCTTCCAACAAAGATTAACAATCTTGGATTTCGAGATATTTAAGGAGACTTCAACGATTTCCTTGAGAGATGTATTCTAGGATTACTTCAATAAAGATGGTTTCCAATGAACCTTTGAATAGATAATCTTCCAAGAGAGATCAACAACCTTATTTCCTTGATGAAGTATTCTTTCTTTAATAAGGGTTTGATTCTCTCGCAAGTGATTCCCCTTAGAAAACCCTTCTTTTTGTGTCCTCAAGGTGATACTTTTAGTTTCCTTCTCTTGTTCATCTTTGCTTTGATACCATGTTGGAAAATGCAATATGATAAATATTAATTCAAATTTTCCTTAACCTTAATAATTTCTTATGAATTTTTTTTATCTTCTTGCATTTTATTTTATTAGTTCTTCTTCATCAAAAAATTATCAAGAGAAAAATAGTAAATACAGTGGACATAGAAATTAGGCTCCAAGCCAGGGAAAAAAACCATCCAAAGGGAAAACCCATAAAATCTCTTCTTTCTTACAGAATCTACTTCAAATGAGACAATCAAGACCCAAACCCTAGACCAAGTCCTCCTCCAAGTACCAAGTCACCCCTCCAAGATCAACAAGGCTCAATCCTGAATCAACCAACTTCCAAATACAACTTCGACCCTAGTTTCGACACTGCAACTTCAACCCTGTAGTTGCTGCAGAAACCCTAATTTCGGCACAAAACAATTCTTCAAGAGATCCTTGTTTGAGAAAGATAATGTCTCCCAGGGTCAACAAAGTCATATTAGAATACTCACTCTTCCAACATCTTGATCCTGCAACTTGATCTCCTGCAATTCAAACCTACAATTTTAGCCTTCTTTGATGCTGCAAAAACCCTAGTTTTCGTACATGTGAGAGAGGTAGAGCCCAAAAATAGACTTTGCTTCTTCTTGGATTCTCCTTTCTTGCTAGACCTTCGTTCTTCATTTCTTTATTCTTCCAGCTTCAAATCAAACTTCCTTTTGATAGATTTAACGTATGAGTGAGCGGGTGCCAAATGAGGTTGAATATGCATTTATTTATACACATATGAGGGGTTTAAGTGCCTTCCTTTAGGTTGACTTGTACTTTGGAGGTTTCTAGGACTTTCTAGACTCAAAGTAAATTCTTTTACAATCTACATGTTACCTATAAGGGTCTTATAAAATGATGCTGACTCTCTTGACTCATGAAAATAAATCCTATGACATAACAAACCCTAGAATCATGAAGAACCCAATTTTACCTAGAAGACCATCAATAAGAAGCATGAAACTCGTGTTTTAAAATAATTTTTCTTTCTTATTTTGTTTGTTACATACGATATACATATTGAAATGAATACAATAACAATTATGAAGACCAAAGATAGTTACATTTCCAACAGGAGAGACACATATACACTGTGAAAATTCAAATTTTATTTTCTTTTAAATGTCCAAATGGGACATGAAAAAAACAATTCTTTTCGACTCTTTACATAGATCATAATTATGAAGACCAAACCTAGTTACAATTCCAACTCACCCTCTTAAATAGGGAGGTATTCATAATGACTACCAAGATGTTCTCAAGTTGAAAATTATATAAGAAAGGATCATCCAGATTAAGATAGGAATCATCATCAATATCATTACCAACATCAACCACACTACCATAACCCAGTCAGTACCCCTAATGTATGGAAAAACAAGCTCAGCCTAGAAAGATATCAGAGCATGATGCTATGAGGCTAAAAATTCTAGGACCATTCTTTCTAATCAGGTCAAAGTGACACATGGATAACATCCCTAATTAAGTCACTATATAATGACATATGGAGAATTATTGTCCTTTGCTGGGACATTTTCCTATATAGATCAAAGTAACACAATACAACCCTAATTAGGTCATTATACAATGACACATGAAAATGTATGTCCTCAAGACCATTCTTCCTAATCTAGTCAAAGTGACACAGGGGCTATAGTCCTAATCAGGTCACTATACAATGCCACACGAAGAATGCTAGTCCACAAGACCATTCATCCTAATTAGGGCTATGTACATGTCACAAGGATTACCTCCCTAATCAGGTCAAAGTACATGACACAAGAAGAATGCCAGCCCATGATGTTATCCAATATTTCAAACCATTTTCCCTAATTCTGGTCAATGTACTTGAAATAGTTATAACCTCCCTAATTCAAGTCAAAGTACATGACACAAGGAGAAACCATATCCATGATATAATATTCACTCTAACTTAATAAAATAGGCATCTCAAACTTCTCTTTAGAAAGAGGCTTCATCAGCATATATGTTATCTACTCATTAGTGGAAATATATTTTATCTTTATTGCTCCCTCTGAAGACAATGATTTCTTCACAACTACTCCCTCTACAAGAGAGAAAATTTACATATGATCATCCTTGATCATGAAGCTTCTTCATGCTCTTAAAAAAATCTGAGGCAACTGAGGAAAACATCCTGACATGATCCTCTCCCTCTTTCTAGGACAACATTCTCAAATATTGTTGTTATGTTTCCATCTAATGCATGCTAGTTCTTTACTTCTCTTTGGCACAATCTAGGCATACTTGAAGCTTCCCCCTACCTCTGGACTTGAGGCTATACTTAAAGTAGCAATTTTGGAAGGTCCTCTTGCTTTTCTTCATTCTTCCACTTCTTCCAACTATTGTCAAAACCTTGAATGTTATTATTATGTACTTGCAATCCTCACTAGGAGGTTATGGAAGAGAAATTATAACCAAGTAAAGGATAGTCGAGATATTAACTAAAAATTAAAGACAACAACAATCTTGTTCAAGGAGAAATTGCAAAATACTTATCTTTTGAGAAAGGTCAACTCCCTCTCAATCTTGGACTTCTTGTATTATCCTCGTGATGTCATTTTTATCTTTTCTAGGGCTTCTTTTGTTAGTGGAAACGATCAATCCTAGGGTCCTATACTTTAAATATTTTATAGGGTTTACAAACCCTAGATGCCTCAATATCCAAAGTCTTCAAGATCGTCCATCCTTCAAAATTTCAAATTCTACAAATATATTGTTGTCTTAGTTGCAAATCCTAGAAATGCTATTGACAAGCTCTTATGAGATGGAGTTAATTGATGATTTATTCATTGGTTTTCTAACCTTAATTGCAAAAACTTAGTTTTTCATATGCAAGGAAAAGATTTGAGTACTAACATAACTATTATGTCGTTGTCCTTAATATAGGGAACACGACATCTCACACAATATATCTGTACAAACCCTTTTATAATACATCAATATCTAAATAAGCATAAGACCATTAGCTTACTCTTAATGATTTCTTCATAGCCTATAAGATCTATCATTTCAAGCAATATGATTTCCATAGACTTCTAATATTACAAATCTCTAAGATCTTCCTTTTGATGAACTTTAGTAGTCAAGAGAATTAAAGAGACATGTTTTGGATCATGAATATAACTTCATTCTAAGGTAACTCATAGAGACTTAACAAAATATTGTATAATTTTGGATTTTGTTTAAAAAAGAGACATGGTAATGTCATTGTCTAGAGAGACTTGGATTTATCAAAGTTTGTTTCATGGAGGTTCGGATTGCTTCAAAAATGATTTAAGATTATGGAGAGGGCTTGATCCTTCAAGAAGGGATAATTTGGACCACTGTAACATTCATCCACATGCTTGGATCTCGTGCACAAGTGATGTGTCCCAAAAAACCAGATTTTTCTCCAAAAAGCAATTCAAATAATAATATTTTATATAATTAGGTTCATGCATAGGATATAAATATAATGCTTTGGAGACTTCTTGCACCTAGATAGGATATTCATTTATTGGATGGCGATGTTCAGCAACCTAAAAAACAATGTCTTTAACAAGCCTATGCCCTTCATATTTCACTACGCCATCCTTCTTTTTCACCTTCGACTTACCCTCAAACTTTAGGTCATATTACAGGCCTATGGTATGTTGAGAAATGGAAACAATAAATTCCAATTTAATTTGTCCTTGAATTAAATAGGGAATTAAAATCAAACTATATTCTCATAGCAACTTGTAAATAGTTATTTAAGTTTAATTAACTTAATTAGATTAGGAATTTCGAGTTGGAAGTATTTCTGTAGTCATGTATATGTTCTCCCTAAGTTTTAGGGGTCCAGGATGAGTTTATTTGAGTTGTAATTAGATAACTGAGGTTGATTGAGTTATAGACAGTTAAACCGGTTCTAACTGTTTGTGGAACTAGTGAGGATTAGTAGTGAGTTGGTGCACTGGTGCATCCTTAGGTCCTACTCTAGCTAACTGAATATTCCATCATGAGAAACTCATGCATGTCAGTACAAAGAAAGACCCAGTTGAGTGTAAAGTGCAAGGACAATGTACTATCACTTGTAGAATGATCTGAGTTGTACATATCATGCATGCAATCAAAAGAGGACCTAGGTTTGGATTGCGCGGTTATGGAGGAAGGATTTCCCAATTAAATATGGGTTAATCCTCACAGGAACAGTGTAAGGAAATAGGGGCTTGGAAGGCAATATAATTCACTAAGTATTGACTAGAGCGAGCTTGTGAGGCAGAGAGTTGATCATACTTGTGAAGGAATTGTTCTAGTGAGAAAAAGCTTTGTATTATCACTCAAATTTCTGATTAATGCAATATATAGTTGGGGTTTTGAACAACGGATTTCCCCAGAGAAATTATTGTGTTATGTGCCATTTATTATCTTCCTCTTGTTGATTATTATTTTCATCGATTTATTGGTTTCCGTTGTTTAAAGAGTACAATAGATTCTTGTCTTTTGTTTTAGTAGATTACATGAGCTGTGAATCTACAAGAAAATATACATGGTAATCCTAACCTCATCCTATAGCAACCTTCTTCTAATATACTTACCATTACTTTGTTTTTCACTACTCGAACCTCGAATTCGCAACCATACAGGGCTCTTGTCCCACTTGTAACAACTATCCAGGATCCTTGGTCTATCTTGTAGAACAAAGATATCACATATCTTTATATGATGTAGAATAGAGGTATCATTAGGCCTATTATAGGCCTCTTCTACAGCAAGATCTCAACAACAAAATCACATAATATTCTTCTTACAAACTTGGCTTCAAGTAACACATTCTTCATAATCTTGACCAGATCTCAGGGACAATTTTGGACCTTATTCCTAGGTCTTATCCCATGTTGAAATTCAAGTTGCAAGAGAGAATTTCTTGAAATGATAATTACTTGTGATAGTATATAAATGTTTTCCATTATTAATTTTACTTCATTTGTTAGCTCATCAAGTAAACCCAATGATCTTTCCTTATAGGATATATTCAACAAGAGACATCAAAGTCATAGAAAAACTGGACAGTATATAACCATTCTCCAAATCCTAATTCAACCCACCAAGATCTCCAAAATAAGATGCCTCAAAACTGTCCATAGTAGGCATGCACTTCATCTACTCAGAATTCATATGCTACCACAAATTTTTCATGTCTCAGAGATACTTCAAACTGCATTCCATGCCTTAGAGATAGTACTTTCCATTCCTCAAAGATACTTCACACTACTTCATGTTTTTTGTGCTTCGTTGGTAGTTTGTGGAGGGAGAAAAATGGTCTTTATATAGCCTTCATTAAGAGTGAATGGTTGTCTTCATAGGCAGGTTGACATGACTGCTTGGAGGGTTGACGTAGGCATTTGGAGAGACAAAAATACATTACAAAAATTCAAATTTTATTTTCTTTTAACAAAATGGGACATGATTTTTTTATTTTTATTTTTTAACTCTTTACATAAAACATAATTATGAAGACCGAACCTAGTTACAATTCCAACAGCTCTTGCTATAAACCTTTCTTTATTTGAAAAAAATATTCATCTTCATTCAAAGCATATTTTATTTTGGTCTTCAAATTAAATTCACAAATTCTACTTCTCATTAAGTGTATGATTTGCATTTTTTGTCTAAGTGCATCTACTAACTTATTCTATTTTCCTTTTATGTGTTTAATTTTTAAATCATACACTGATAAATGTTAACCATCTAGCTTGCCTAGACTTTAAATGAGGATGATCAAATATATGTCTTAATCCACTATGGTTTTTCATCAAAGTAAATTTCCTACCCATCAAATAGTGATGCCACACCTTCAATGCATGTATAATAGTTATGATGTCTATATCATGGGTAAGATAATTTTATTTATGTTTTTTTTCTAGATTCATAGCTTATCACATGATTATCCTACATAAGAACTTCACCCAGTCCTTCCTTGCAAGAATATATACATACTATAAAATATTTGTTTGGGTCTACAATTTTTAGAATTGGATCACTAGTTCAAATATGTTTTAACTACTTAAAGCTTTCTTCACAATTAGTAGACCACACAAATTTTACTCCTTTCTTATACAAAGAAGCTATAAGATGGCCAATTTTTTAAAATATTTCAATGAATCTTTAGTAGTACCTTGCAAGTTCCATAAATGACCTTTCCTCTTCTACATTATTTAGAGTAAGCCAGTTCGTAATAGCCTTGATCCTTTTTGGATCCACTGAGATTCCTTGGTCAGAAATAGCATGCCCAAATATTGTATCTATCTTTAATAAAAATCACATTTACTAAAGTTGGTTTATAATTGAAGTTTTCCATATACTTGAAAAACTAATCTAGTATGTTTTTTGTATTCTTCTTTATAATCCAAATAAATGAGGATATAATTATAAATACCAATACAAAAATATTTAGGTATTCCTTGAAAATGCTATTCATGACATACATGAATGTAGTTGGTGCCTTGGTAAGGCCAAATAGTACCATAGTAAATTCATAATGACCATATCTTTTTATGAAAGTTGAATTATAAACATCTTCATCTTTGAATATGACTTGAATATATTTTGTGAATATATTTTCCCCTTTTACATAATCAAACATATCATCAATTTGGTTTAAGGAATACTTATTTTTCACTGTAATTTTATTGAATTATTCGTATTCAATACACATCCTAAGGGTATTTTCTTTTTTATTTACAAATAGAATTGGTGCTCCTCAAGGAGACACACTTGGTGTAATATAATTTTTATACAACAACTCCTATAGTTTCATTTTTTACTCCATTAATTCAAGGGTACTACTATAAGATGCTTTAGATATAAGTGTTGATATTGGCATAAGATCGATGGAAAAATCAATATATCTCCTAGGAGGTAAAATAGGTATTTCATCTAGAAACACATCCTTAAATTCTTTAAGTATTGGATATTACTTGAGTTTTGACCAATTTTATTTTACTAGCTCTATTTGGATTACATACAATTTGTAGAGATTTATGAAACTTATTTCCAATTGCAAGGTTGGGATTTATCTCAAATAAATGGGTCTTTGAGTACCTTTTACCAAGTTTGGTTTTCCTTCATCATCTACACACTCAGTTATTATAGCAATCCAATCTTACCTTCTGATTTGCTAACCGATCCATACCAATTTTTACATCATATGATCCCAAAGGTAAAATATTCATATTTATCCTTGTGATTAGTCTATTCATTACCATTAGACAATTTTCTATCTTTTCATTAACTCCATCCTAAACTCTTATTACTAGTTGAACTAACCAAGATTTCTCATGTTTACACTTTTGAAGAGAATAATACTCAAGAATTCTAGGTGAAATGCAACTATAAGAAGATCCTAGGTCAACTAGAATAGAGACAACTTATTTAGAAATATTACCATCAAAGAGGCTTTCTTAGCCACATCATTCATTGTTGCAACTTCTTGTACATTATAAATAGGCTTATTATTTTCCTACCT
This sequence comes from Pinus tabuliformis, assembly GCA_031772625.1. Taxonomy (NCBI): domain Eukaryota; kingdom Viridiplantae; phylum Streptophyta; class Pinopsida; order Pinales; family Pinaceae; genus Pinus; species Pinus tabuliformis. Next base: position 780,524,180 of record CM062806.1, on the reverse strand, counting down.
ATGAGAGAAATGTTTGAGAAGATGTCCTTATCCACATCCCAAACACCTTAAAGGCCCTAAACCAAAGCTCCCTTGGCTTCCTAACCACTGATTTTTTTGGTTTGACTCCACCTTGATTTGGAAAATTCTGTTGGAAGCTACTTTGTGTTGGATAATTTAATTTTAAACTTTTTTATTGACTCTTATGTTGAGGAGGCTTAAATCCTTTCTTCCTTTATTCAAACCTCTCCTTTTTATTATGTTGAATTTTGGGTTATTCCTTTATCCTTTCTTATTGTCTCATCAAGAGTCTTAGGCTCATCAAACTCAATTTTATCTTTGTATGATTGAAGTAATCCACACATATAGTGTTTATTTTTCACGTTCTCATATTTGATATATAGAACATATATCAAAATTTCCATGAACTTGTTTGCATAGATTTTCATAGTTGATTGACCCAACTTCATTTCATGAAATTACTTAATTTTCCCATCATAACACCTTTTTGAGAAATATTTCTTATAAAAATACTTTTTAAAATGCTTCCAAGTAATTTTATTCTCACTGATATTCTTTAAATTCTTGATGTTTTTGCACTAAAGGGATGCTCTATTGTTTATGTCATAGATAACCACTTCAGATTTCATGATTCTAATATGCCTGTGGACCTAAAAATGCTTCTTGATTCCTAGAATCCAAGCTACATCTTCTTCACAAGATTTCACCTCACCATTAAATATAGGTGGTTTGACATTTCAAAACTCCCCTTATGAAGGATCTTTAGAAAATTTCTTCTTCTTCATACTTAAGGAAGAATATTGGATTACTAGTAGACTCATTGGAAGTAGTTGTTTTCTGGCTTGAGTCATTTGATGATGTACTGGTGTCCTCACTGGGAACTTGAGGCTTATAACTATGAGATATCTTCCTTGAAATTTGTTTATCAACATTACTTGATACTTGTCCTTGATGCAAGTTTTTATTCATTTTAGTCAAGATTTGTAGTAAGGAAAAATTGTTTTAAGAATATTTACATTATTTTCTTTGTAACTCTAAAGTTCCATTTTTAAACTTCTCATAGTTTCTACCATGTCTAGAGAAGTCTCCATATATCTTGTTTCAAGTATCTCTAATTCATGGTAGTATATTTCATGGGTCTGATATTCATGGTATTGTGGCGAATCTCCCATGATGTTACTCCCTTTAATTCTTGCTCTTTAACTTTGTGAGGACAAGGTAAGTTAAGGTGTTAGATTCTTCTTTTAAAAGAACACACAATAATTATCTCTTTATTATTTTTACTTTGTGCCTATATAGCCCTGAGTGATGTAATCTCACTCTGATACCAATTTGCAACATATCCCAATTATTGAAAATTAAAATTTATGAATATAATCAAATACATAGCAAGAAATGATAACATACAAAATTTAAACAATAATTTCTAGATATGGTTCCATAATTATGTTTAATTTGAAAACCTTTAATCTACCCTTAAGAGATAGGTTATTATAATTATTCTTCTTTCGATCATTCAAACTTCTTTTTTGAGATCACCATTTTCTTTTACTCATAGAGATCCTTCCAATGATATAATTTTCACCCAAATCTAACCTATGGAGACAAAATTATGGCCCTTAGAAGTTTGATTGTCCTATGCGACATCAATAACTTGTGTCACCATTGTGTTATGGTATGCCATATAACATATGGTTGACACATGTAGAATATGTGTCCATGTGTCGCTATCACATTGTGCCACCTCTATAGGGTAGGCATGTTACCTACAAAACAACATTTGAATCTAAGAAAATTCTTAAAAGTATATTTTATGAAAAGGCCATATTGCCATATTAATGGATTCTAGGAACACCGTGATAGAAATGACATTTAACAGATCTAGATTCGGGAAAATCCTAATAATTCAATTCTAAAATAGGCTAATTTCTAGATTACAGGACTCTGGATCCAATTTTTTCAAAAGAAGGGAATTCTCCATAGTTGTTTTTTTTTTAACAAGGTCAGGTAGTTGATATATTACCAAAAGCTTTGATGGAGCAAGCTCCTATTACAAACGACTGTACCATGAAAAACATCTAAGCCATGAGATAGGAACATAGTCTCTTCTCCTAGGCTTGTGTTCAGGACTTCATGTATTTTTATGTGTATTCTAGTGTACTGCCTAGCAAAATGACCTACTAGAAAGAGAAATTTACATTTCATGGGTTCTCTGACAGTTTTTCAAGGCTTGTAGATTGATTGTTCCTGAGTTGACTGGTTCTTCTTGTCATAATTGACCAATTTCTCTCCTTCATTGCTTGAAGAGTTGTTTTTGTAATATGCCATTGCTTCTTCTTTAGTGGGTTGAATTCCATTTGATTTGTTTGCTTGTTCTTCCTTTGTCTCTGCTTACTGCTCCATATTTTGTTGTGCTTCTTTGATTTTTTGTTGCCTGAGGTGCTTCTTCTTCTGCTATTGTTGACCACTTTCCTTTTGGTGTAAACAGGAACCGTTGGATATCGGAGGTCAACGGACGAGGTTGTCATAAGAATAGCGGCCAAGATTAAGTTGCATAGATTGGGATCAGGGGATGAACGGTGGATATTAACCAGAGGCGCCGATAAGAGAGGAAACTGGAGGAGCCGTCGTAGCCGTAGGTGGTTGAGATCTACGGTCATCAGGCGCAAACAAGTCTGGACTCTAACCGAGAAGAAAGGCGGGATTGTACATGGAGATGGTATTTCAGGCAGGGTAGAAACCATAAGTGGTAAAAGGGAGAAGTCGCCCGATTCCACCGACCGAGCGACACGTAGCATCGGAGGAGAGAGAGTTCTCCATAGTTGTTGTAAGTAATAATTTTGATTCAAATTTTTCATGTCACTTCTAGATTCGAGAAAAATCATAAAAGATTATTTTTCAAAAAGTCGAATTTTTGGATTATCATATTTATCATGAGACAAGAATTTTCCATGGTTATGGAAACCAATAGATTTGGATATGGATTTTGTTAGGCATATCTAGATCCAGATAAATATTAAAAGTTGATTTTCCTATAAAGTCATATTTCCATATATTAAATCCCCTTTCATCACCTCCATGTTATCCCTTCCATACAAGTTCCACATCATCCATGATGATAGTTCTTTAATACTAAAATTACACATAATCGCACCATGGTGGCATGCCACATATTCAAAGCACATCAAAATCATAAAACCAAAAATACCATGTCATTAGACATGCCATCTACCATGACATGATCTAGGTTATTTGGATCCACATGTCCTTCCCATTAGGCATCCATATCTAGGATTTTCATAAAAGCGTAGTTTAAATATATTTTTGTATTTCCAAACTATTGAAAAATGTAATTAGTGTTTTTCTTCATAAAGTAATAAAATGAAATTTCTTTCATTATTATATTTGTTCATTATTATTATTTTTATGTAGTCAAAGCATGTTATTCATGCTTTTAGGGTCAATTGAGTCAAAGTCCCATTTGGACTTTTTTAAAGAAAAGAAAAATAGTTTTTTTATTGAGTCAAATTCCACCAAAACTGTCAAGTCGACCCTCCCTAGGAACAAGTTGGCCTAGTCTCCAAGAACCACCTATTCAAACTCCTGGAAAGATATATAAAGAGGACAATTTGATAATTTTGGAAGATATCATTCATCATAAGCACCCATACATTCTACACCTATTTAATGAAGAAAGGGACGAATAAGAAGCAAGGAAGAGATCACAAATGTGGAAAGAATAAGCCAAAGTTTTGATCTTGTTTCAAGCCCGAAATTTCAGGGGCTAAATTTCGAGGCCCAAAAGTTCAAGAAGACCAGATTTGAATTACGTTGACTTTTGACTTTGGAGTTGACTTGGAGGAGGGATGGACTTGTAGTTTTGGTGGAAATTTTGTATCTTAGTCTTGGTTTTGGATATCTAATTTTGATCTAATTCTATAAGAGATGGATTGTTGTTGGATTTCCCCCTTGTGGGGTTTTTCCTTGGTTTGGAGCCTAATTTTTGGTGCTTCTTGTGTACTGTGCACTATGATTTCTACTTTTTGTTTTTGAATGGTAATTGATTAATGAATAAGAAATGAAAAATAAAATAATAGCGATAAATAAATTCAAAAATAATTATCATGTTAAGAAATCCCCCCTACATTGTAATTTCAACATGGAATCAAAGCTAAGGACGATCAAAGAAGAAACATGTTTGGAGCTTAAGTACAAATCTGAATCTGTGAGATAATTTGATAAGGTTTTTCTGAGAACAATTTTTTAGAGGCACATAAATCAAAGTTACTGAGACAATATAGTTATGAGATACCCTAAATTTTGTAGTAATCTTCTTTGGCATCCAAGTTACTATGACAACATGTTTCCTGTGGATTTGAACCACTATATCTTCTATGGAATTCAACCTTATTGTGATTAAATATTCTGGGTATTCAAGTTTAATATGGCACTATTCCTATAGAAAAGTGATACCTAGAAGAGAAGTCTATGCTTCTTGAAAAATATGTGACATTTAATCTTATAGTGGCAATATTTATCTACGATATCTAAACTTACTATGGAAACAATACCCTTTTCAATAAATGTGACATCCAAGTATAGAAGCAAATCATACATTCACTTATGGAGAAAGATCATCTATATATTAAAGCTCATCAACACACCATCAAAGAAACCCTAATCAGGACTAGTGTGTAAGAGGACCTAATGGTATGCAAAGGAATTATAAAGACTTTGTAGGTCAAAGGTTTATTGTTACAATTGATAGAAGTCTCGTTTAAATATAAAGCCCTAAAATCTCATAGATTGTAAATACCAAAGTTCTGAAAGTCAAGTTTTATCTATGGTCCAAGGTTTCAAATCCTAAGGCACCAAGCCCCAGGAGGAACAAATTGTATGAACATGCCTGCCTACAATGTTTGTTTTGGATCAAAGATTTCAAAATATATCCTAGTCCAAAATTGCCTCAATTAATCCAACAAAAGTGATTTTAAATACATTGAAGTGTGAGCATATAAGAAGATGGTTATGGACAAATTGAATAAAGTATAGAAGAAGATCGAAGAGATACATAACAAGGAAAAACTTATGCTTTTTGCTCTTGCACCCATTGCAAAACAAGTTCAAAGTCTACAATAAAAGAAGCCCAAAAATTCATGTACATGAAAATTGATTTTCTGAGATTTAATAAGGACGAGGTCTTACTTGTTTTTGATAATTCACATATTGATGGTTTTAATTTCTTCAAACTATAATTATTTCTATGGCATAAAACTTCTATGATATAAAGGGTCATCTAAAAGGTTATTGAAGCTAAGGTATGATACAATCCTGAAATTTGTGGTACCAAGTAATATGATCTAAATTCTGTGTGATGTCAAGTATGATCCTAATTCTAGTTTTGAATTATGTTGATCTGAGCCACTTTGTAATGGAAAACCAAGTCCTTAGTGATAATCACTCCAATCGTCCAATGAAGAATCCCTATGGTGAAGAGCATTAATGGTGACAATTTTTAATGCATCCATAACTAAAAACATCTGAATTATCTCTCTACATGGCAGCTAAAAGATAAGATATCTCCTTGAAGGCATTGATGATGACACCAAATCACACATTCAAAATACAAGCATTACATATTAGATGCATCTAAGCAAACTCTCGTGGTTACAATTTTCCTATACAAGGAAGTATGATTGTAAAAGGAAACAAAATCCTAAAATTATCTAAACCTTTTGTGAAGGCATACAAATAATCTATTGCAAAAGACATCTGAGCCTTCTATGGTTGACTGAGTCTTCTTAAAAAATATAGTTGATGTTGTCAAGGTGAAAGCATCCTTTTACAACTATGTGGCCGCAAGATTTAAGCATAAAATAATGTATGACATGTCTCAAATACATGTAAGAGTATAAAATACATTTCTGAGGCATTTTTGTTTGTATTCTTTGGTAAAGTGGTTGAATCACAGAGATATTTTCTATGTAAAGGAAACATTAGATATATTTTGAGGTAAAAAATGGGCCTCAAAATAAAAATGTACAATGATTATCAACTTTATAAGAACCAATAGGATTCAATATGATGATGTCAACAATGGGAGATGATTCACCATTTTTGGAGTAAAAAAAAATTACTTTTTCAACTCGTATTTTCAACTTATCTCCCTACAATTTTACTCAAATTTTGATCAGGGGCACTCGTTGGATGTGGAATTTAATTTTGCATCCAAAGAGTACCCATGTTGCATACTTTTGATGGACCCTACTATATGAAAAATATGAAATACATGAAAAAACGTGATTGCAATAACATTTTTTCTTTTTTTCCCTCCAAAACTTGATGAGGTAATATGATCTTATTTTATTATTTCCGCTATTATTTATAAGATTCCTTAGGAGGCCCATTTTAGACCTCAAAATTTCTTTAATGGAGACAAACAAGAAATATAACAAGGAATGTAACTAGGAATTTGAAGCTAGATGGAGTGTATCTTTGTAACACTAAAATATGAAGAAGCAATACGATTGCCTCCTATACATAAGAAGAAGGTGTTGGAAATAATACTAAGAGGGGGGGTGAATCAATATTATCGGATCAATCATTTTATTTCCCAAACAGATTTGTATACACTACTTCAACTAAGTGAACTAGCGTGTATACGCAACTGTACTTAAAGAAACCAACGTATATGCAGAGAACTTTTGATTTAGCCAATTTATCATGCATTGAACTTTAACCACTATACTAGAGATTTATTAGATAGTGCAGTGAAAGCAGAATAAATCATCACACATAAGCAACACAAATGAACACCAAGATATAAGGTGGAAACCCAATGTGGGTAAAAACCACCTATTGTTTTCCTCTCTGCCTTCCTTTAATAATAAGAAAATATGTTTACGATGTTGTACTGGTGCAGATTCATACCAGTTCACAAGATTCTACTTGTAGAAGGTTACAACCTTCTCTCGTTCTCCAGCTTCTACTGGAAGGGAGCTAGAACCCCCTAACTCTTGTACTAGCCGAGATGTTTACTAGTATGTAGGCGGCGACCTACAGAAGGCTACGACCTTCTTTCTTCCTCCGAGGACCACGTTTCATAAATTTTCAGACTAGATCCATCAACAACATCATAATTGCTATTCAATCATCAAATACATTTGCATCAACCAATCATTGAAACTCAATCATCACTTTCTGAATCAATCAATCACTTTGACAACCCATCGTCAAATCACAATCAATTTGATCATTCAGAATAGTGTCACCAGAATATAGTCACCATAACCCAAACCAGAACCTAGAACTCTGCAACAACAAACAGAAACAACTGAAACATACTTTATAAGGTATACACTACTTCCATGTGTCGAACCAGTGTGTATACGCGCTTTTATCAAAGCCAACCAATGTATACATCTGCAAATATTAATTCATAATTCTGCAGCTATTCCGGACTTCATTTATACCCAGATCATAATATTTACAGAGTGACACATGCGTCAGTATTCAGATCTAGAATATACATGATCAAACCACATAATGATAATTCATTTCAAGCCTTAAGATCCCGATCCATCATTAGATCTTATCCCTTATCAACCGCTAAGGTTCATCCTTGGTTCAGATCAAGCACAACACCATAAGCCAATAACTTGCATACTAGATCTCACACTTCATCATATATTCGATACTTGCACACTTGGATTAATGATCTTCTCCTCCTTATATAGTTTTATGTCTTTCTCAATACCATGGACCACAACCACTTAGGACCAACACCTTGGACCAAATACCTATGGTCAATACCTCGGACCAAATACCTTGGACCCATACCTTGGATCAAAATACCTTGGACCAAATACTTAGTTTTCCAAGATATACGCGCTTTTCCTTTTGTGGAAGTGCGTGTGTATGTATACGCTACTTGTGTTCATTCAACCTGTGTGTATACATAGCTTGGTCAAGGTGAACCTGCGTATACCTCTCTTTCTTCATTCTTTGTAGTCTGATATGTAATTCTTTGATGTTGACATGCTGTACTATGATCTTTCATCTGAGTGAGTTGCCATCAAGGACAACACCTGTATCATAATGCCAACAATCTCCCCCTTTAGACTTGATGGCAACAACATCACCAAGTCACTCTCCCCCTTTGGACTTGATGGCAACAACATCACCAAGTCACTCTCCCCCTTTGGACTTGATGGCAACAACATCACCAAGTCACTCTCCCCCTTTGGACTTGATGGCAACAACATCACCAAGTCACTCTCCCCCTTTGACATTAAGGGCAAAGGGTGGACCAAGATAATTTCTCCCTTTGACATACATTATGCTGGTCATGCTCCCCCTGAGTACATGCTAAATTCTTTGATTGAGCTCCCCTTTTTTTGTACATGGTGAGATATGTTGGGTTGTGTTATATTCTTTCCACGACTAGCCCACATAGTTAACTAGCGGGTTAGAGGGGGGGCGGAGCCCCCCTTTCGTTGCGCCGATTGCGTAGCCAGGGGGGGGGTCACATGGGGTTTAAGGGGTGTAGGTAACCCCACTTTATGGGGTCCGGGGCAGCGCCCCGAAAAATTTTGGCTTTGGACCCTATGTTAGGTTGGCGGACACACCTATGGTTTTGTGCATGATTTTCACACATGGTTTTGGACGCGATGGTTTTCGATCCATGGTTTTGGACGTGATGGTTTTTGGTCCATGGTATTGGATGCTTCGGCATGTATAAATATGTATTGTAACATAATGAAAAATCAAGTTGGTAGTCCCGGTTTTGGGATCCAGGGGAAAATCTCTGTGTATATGTGTTTTATGTGTTATGCTCTTGCATTGTTTATTTTTTGTGTTTTAGAATTTGTATGCAAGTTAAAACCTACATTTGGTATCAGAGCTGTTTTGGCTTCAAGGGGACGCCTTTGTTGCTGAGGGGTTTCGCTCGGCCCTATGGTAGACCTTGTTCAATGGGAGATCTGCGAGATCGATTCTGGTGGTGAAAGAAGATGGCGAGTAGTGGAAAGATAGAGATCGAGAAATTTAATGGTCAGAGTTTTGTGTTGGGTGTGGAGCTTGATTATCTTCTTTATTCAAAGGTATCACCACATTGGACCCCAGTTTGAACCATAAAATATTCGCTATAGGGGGGTCTGGGGGGGGTGGCTGCGACCTTTGGGGAGCCCCCCCTGGTGGGGGGTTTCGAGGGCAGCGCCCCCGAAGCTAAAAACAGATGTAAAATTGCCTTGTAAAAGTATAGTAATTTCTAGTCAATCTGGGCCGTTCATTAGGTGGATGATTTGATGGTAGAACTTATGTTTAGTTTAGGGTTTTTTGCCCTAGAAGGCAACCCCTCTCTTTGTAGGATGGCACTGTATTGAGTCTGTGTAATATATGTGTATTCTCTGAGCGAGAAGTAGTGATGTGAGACTGTGAGAGAAAACAGAGGATATTACAGCGGATCTGCTGTAGGTTGTGTCTCTTCATTTTACTGGATAATAGAAAGGAAGGACTGGCTATTCAGGGTGGACGTAGCCCAAACTGGGTGAACCACGTATATCTGTGTCTCTCTTGTTTTATGCGTTTTATGTGTTTATATTTCTGCAATATTTTATGTGTTCCATTGCTCTGTAATATATAATTTTCTAACAACTAGTATCAGAGTCAAAGGTCTATTTGGCTGATAAAATCACAGGAAAGAAGGGTGTTACACAATATATTTTCACCATGACATTCTGCAATCGATGTGAGTCTATCATCATTCATACTTTCCTCCTTTGCAAGTCTTAAACCTCAGTTCTTCATGTCAAGCCTTGAAAGATAAGAGAAAGCCTTTAAAAGTCTCTAAAAATCTGGTTCCACACTTTCTCTTAGCATTACCTGCGGTCCAGCACATATTGGTCATGTCCCCTGCGTACCTGACCGCTCTGTCTCTGTGTAATGGGTGCGAACCCCTGTAAAAGTAAAAAAGGCGCAAGTACATTCTTAAAAACTCACTTTGAGTCATTTCTGGAAGCTTCTAGAAGGAATCTTGAGGTGGCAAGTTCACTCCTTTAAGGTTCGTGCATCCCATACCTTAAGGAGCTAACCCCTTGATGTGAGGAACTTATCCCTTTGAAGGAGGACTCTATCCCTTCATAGCAAGGATAATTTTAGGGGCGAATGTTCGCCCTTTGGCGAAATTAAGGGGTTTTAAATTTTTAGTGGGCGAATATTTTGTATCATAGTACATTTTTACAAATCACCTTAAATAGCCCACCTTATTTTAAGGGAGAGGGTAAAAAAGGTAAATTTAGCCCTTGAAATTAGGACTTACAAACTTCCATTCACCCATTTTCAAGAATAAGTTTTATTTAAGTGAATCCATTCGCCCATTTTCAAGAATAGGTTTTATTTAAGTGAATCCTATGGGCCAAATACCATATTTATAAAAGAGGTATGGTAAATTAATAAAAATATAAATAAATGAGAGGTATGGTAAATAAATAAAACATTTTTTATATTTACTCCATAAATCACCTTATATACATGTAAGGGTGTAAACAAATAAAAATATAAGTAAAGTGGAGGTATGGTAAATAAATAAATCGTCTTTTTATACTTACTCAAAAGGTAAATATAAAAAACCGTAAATAAATAAAACCTCTTTTTATATTTAGTTCATAACCCTTGTTCTATTTATGAAGGCTCAAGAAAGAGGTTTTATTTCAGTGAATCCTATGGGCCAAATACCATATTTGTAAAAGAGGTATGGTAAATTAATAAAAATATAAATAAACGAGAGGTATGGTAAACAAATAAAACATTTTTTTATATTTACTCCATAAGTCACCTTATATTTACGAACACTCAAAAAATGGGTTATATTTAGGTGAAACCTATGGCCAAAATACTATGGGACAAATACCATGGACTAGATTGTTATTAATACCATGCAAAAAACCATTATTAACCCTAATATTAGAATTAATAAAAATAAAAATGGCACATGGTATTGACCCATGGTATTCACCAAAATGGCACATGGTATTGACCCAGGGTATTCACCTGGAATGTAGCCTATTTAAATGGGGGAATTAAACCAGCATGTAGCCACAAAGTTTTATTATTTAGTGAAAGACTCGCCAAGATCTTACAAGATTTTATAATTGAGTAAATATTCGCCATGCCTGGTGAGAGATTCGCCAAAAAATTATATATACATATTATATTATTGATAAAATCGCCTTCCATTTTTCCTATATACCATGGAGATTCGCCCATTTATTATATTTATAAATTTAGGGGGGTTCTTAAAATTTTCCCTGCTTCATAGGTGGACCTGTAACCTCCTTCCTTTGCACTATAAAATGAAGCATTGGACTGGTTACTGGGGAGATTGAAAGCTGAAGATTTTTGAGGTGAAATTCTGCTGGAACTTAGTCTTCCTAATTGAGATTTTGTGAGGAAAGATTACATACCTTGTTGATCTCATTTGGAAGAGTGTGAGGCTTATCAAAGTAGAGAAGATTCCTGTTTGGACCCTGGGAGGAGCTTGTACAACATCAAGGCACCAAAGGTTGTAAAGTTCTTCTATTTTCAAAGTTAATACAATCAAGTTTATTTTTCTCAATAAGTTGTGTTTTATGGTTTATTTCATGGATTCCTTGATCACCATGATGAATATGATTTATTATATTATCTATGCAGGTGTTATTTGATGTGTGCTTGTTTGTGATTGCAGGTTCTCAAAAGGAAACTCTTTCGGACGGTCGAAGCGTGGCTGCCACAAACTAGCGTTGGACTTAAGGTAGGGTCTAAAACACCTCTTGGTTTTTATTTATAAATCGCAATATATTTAGAGAAAGGTAGATTTTCTTGTCTTGCTTGTTGCTAGATATCTGTTGATACTAAGGAGATCGGTCTTGTCCGCAAGAATGATTTATCCGGCCGACAAATTGGCAACTCCGCTGGGGATCTGAATTTGGTTTTTTGCTTTTCCTTTTTCTTTGACTTGAGAAACTTATCCTTGTTTATGGTTTTTGCTTAATGTGTGTGGGATTGGGTAGTTTTTAGGATCTAGAGTATTTTTTGTTTTTTCCGAAATTTTGAAGAGGACCGCACTTTCTTTTTACAAGACAGTGCGGACATCCCCACACTGTTCCTTTAGTGCATATAGCGGTACCGCATCTGGTTCTACTGGAAGCTTGCGGACCCTGTCAAATTTTTTGAGAAACCTAAAATGTTTTCGTCCAGTTAGGTTTAGGTTTTATTTACGGCTTTTAGTCTACCCAGATCTGTATTTTTCTATCAAAAAGCCTTGTTTATGAGTTTCTTTCAGCAAATTCTTCATCTCATCAATCTCCATTAATTTAATTGGGTGTTTTGAGTCTCTTTTTTGAGAAATTCTTAATTTGATTTCCTTTGGTCATTACTTGGAGGTTTGTCTCAGTCTTTTCACAAATTAATCGCCTTTGAGGGGGGGCTAAATTGTGTATGAGTGTTAATCGCCTTTGAGTGTTTTTATTTTTTGATCTTTGGAACTCTCACCCAATTTTCTTGACTTGCACTTGATTGGTTCTTAGATTACATTAGAATCATCTTGTGTTTGAGAATTCTCTTGCATAGATCACATTTGCATAATTAGAATTCTCATTTTCAGAATATGAATGAAAAATGTGCATAGATTAGATTTGCATACTTTTCAAGTGAATTGTGCATAGATTACAATTTCATAGTTTACATTCTGAAAAATCAATTGTAGATTTAGATCAGTTTTATTTGATTTGAATTTACATATTTTTATGCTTGTTTTTAACACACAAAAATAAAAATAAAACTAATTGTTTTGGAATTTATTTGCATTAATTTTTCTTGATGAAATTAGTGCATTAGAGAATTTTTTATGTTTTCTCTTAGTGATCAATTTTTTGCATTGTTGGAAGTGAATGGAAACTCTCTCCTTACTTTAGTTAGGATTCATCGAATTGAAAAGATCACATTATCATATTCGATTGCATTCAGTTTTGGGTCGGGTCATAACACCATTGGTTTCATATCCATTTACCCTTTTGAGTAATAACAACCTAAATAACACAGCGCTTAATTAAAATTCATCTAGTAATTTTTACATTTTTAGGGCTCTTTCCACCAATATAGCTTAGGCTAGTGTCTTGGAATAGGTTTTAGTTAACTCTCCAAGACAGTAAAACGAACAAGCAGTCGATCTTGCAGTAGTAAAAATTCCAATTGTTGCATGTATGCTCTGGGAAGCTCCTCCTAAAGGAGTCAAGCACGAGATCATATATGAACCAGTGAGGTAATCAATCCTTCCTCATTGGGAACGATAGTAGATATACACGTATTAAAAATGGTAAACCTTGGATTAACCATTGTCAAGGAGTCTAGGGTTACTTGTTGGTAAACCTTGGATTATGTCAAGGAGCCTTCAAGGGGATTGAGCTTTGTTACTCTGCCCTTGCGTGTGTATCGGATCGTAGACTGTTCCCCCAGGTATATTTGTTTCTGTTGGTAACCTTAGTGGCCATATCTATAGGATTCTTTCCTAAGGTGACGATGGAGGGAAGATCCCACTGTACCTGGAGCAGACGTTGACTAGACTCACTTGGACTTTCTGGGGGGTTCTCTTCACTCGAGATGGTTTTGTGAAGAAACTTGTGCCAATTTGTTTCATTAAGCAGGTTGTCGGGGTAACTGTTCCAACTTCCCTTTCTGTATTAAATTTCTACTAAGTTGGATTTCATCACCAACTAGTGTTTTTAGTACGGGAAGTTACTGTTTGTGTGTGGTTTGACTCCTAGATTTGATAGCACGTGTTAATTTGTTTGTTTTTACTTTTAGAGACCATAGGTGTGAATTGTGAATTGTTAATTTTAGTTTTAAATTGTTAATAAAGTTCACTGAAGTTGAATATAATGGCAACTGTTCCGAAATTTACCAACCAAGGAACCCCTCTTGACGAGAATCCTAGCACTTTTCCTTGCTTTGGAAATGTTGATCCTCCTTATATGGCTACTTTGTCATTACCTGGATTTACAATAGGTTTACCGATATGGTTATTTTCAACTTCGTTGGCCCCATTACTCCCATTTTTCCACCTAAACCGAATGCTTCACCTCAACAAAGTTCACCATCTCAACATCACCAACCTTCTGTTGACCCTTTACCTTCTTCGCCTAATATTTCTTCCTCCATTTCTTCCTCTTCACTTGGTAAAAGCCTTGACGCTAGTAACCAGGTGGCTAAGAAGAAGAAGAAAGGGAAGAAGAAGAAGAAGAAGAAGCAAGATACGAAAGAAGTCAACCAACCAACCATGGCTGTAAGTGTTAGTTGTGTTGAGGAAACCTCCAACATGCATCGTAAACCCAAATACCCTTACAGGATTTGTAAGGGTGACCACTTCCTTATCAATTGTCCTGGTATTCCAAAGGTCTTGGAAGTATGGTCAGAAAAATCTCATTAACTTTCCTTTGATCCATCAACTAGTGATAGTCAGGTTCCTGGGAAAAAGGGTAAAGTTAGGTTTCCTTGTAAGTTATGCAAAGGGAGTCATCAAACTCACATTTTCCCTCACATGGATGAAGCCTCAAAATTGTTGGAAAACCTTACTGTTCCACAGCAAGAATTTCCAACTAGTTACCGTAAACTTTCTCCCAACCTACCGTCAACTGACGGAGTGATTGATCTAATTTCAAGTACAGTCGATCCCACTCTTCCATTGGAGAGTGAAACTCATATCACTTAGGTTGATGATCCATTAGTTGATCAAGTGGTCGATTCAATTTCACATTCGGTCGATCCCACTCTCCCTTTAGAGACTGAACTTCATACCACTCAGGTTCTTCTTGTTACATCAGATTCTTCTACGCCGGGGGGCATTTCACCTCTTTCTACAAAACCCCCTCCAAGTACTGAGGTCTTTTCCTTTGATTGGAATAGACTGACAGAACCTCATCTTCCTTCCTCTGTCCCTTTCCAAATCATTGTCAAGGCTGGTGGTAGGGACATACACCGCACACAGGTAGATGAAGGTGTTTCTATTAGTATTTTATCCTAAACTACTTGGACAGATTTGGGTTCTCCTCAGCTTGTGCCTATTATGTAGAATCTGAAAGCTTTTAACATAACCATTAGTGAACCTTTAGGGATCCTTCCTAAGCTTTCTATTACCTTGGAAGGTAAAACTATCTGTATTGATCTTATGGTAGTTTGAGGTCCCTTGGATTTCAATTTACTCCTTGGGCGAGACTATGTTTATGCAATGAAAGCTGTCGTATCGACACTCTTTCGTGTGATGTCTTTCCCTCACTATGGCAATATTGTGACTGTAGACTAGCTTTCGTTCCCTAGTCTTGTTTCAACTACCAATAATTTGACACCCCTAAATGTTCCTGATTCTAAAGTGGTATCTACCCCGCCACGGGTTAATTATGTGGCAACTGGTCCCATATTTTCAGTTACCGATGGAAGTGAGCCTCTCACTGTTTGCTCATCTTCCTTTGATTTAGATCCAGTAATTGACATGGAAAACTCTATGGGATTACTTGAGCATGATGTTCTTATCCCTTTTGAGTCCCTTGACATGTGTTCCTTCTAGAGAACTATTCTTCCTTCTGATGAAGACCTCTTGGAAGCCATGATCAATGTGTGTCCATTGACATGTCTTTCTTCCAGTTGGAAGCCACAATCAGTTGGCGAGGATAGTTTTTTCCTGTATCAACCTCGTTAAAAAATGAAACAGGTTGTATCGAGGATAGTTTTGTTCCTGTGTCAACCTCGTTAAAAAATGAAACAGGGTGTTGCGAGGATAGTTTTTTCCTGTCTCAACCTCGTTAAAAAATGAAACTGGATGTCGCAAAGATAGTGTTTTTCCTGTATCAACCTCGTTAAAAAATGAAACAGGCTGCCGCAAGGATAGTTTTGTTCCTGTGTCAACCTCGTTAAAAAATGAAACAAGGTGTTGCGAGGATAGTTTTTTCCCGTCTCAACCTCTTTAAAAAATGAAACTGGATGTCGCGAGCATAGTTCCTGGTCTTGTGTCAAGTTCGTTAAAAAATGAAATAAGGAGTTACGAGCATAGTTCCTGGTCTTATGTCAAGCTCGTTAAAAAATGAAACAAGGAGTCCGCAAGGATAGTTTGTTCCTATCTCAACCTTGTTAAAAAATCAAACTGGATGTTATGAGCATAGTTCCTGGTCTTGTGTCAAGCTTGTTAAAAAACGAAACAAGGAGTCCACGAGGATAGTTTGTTCCTGTCTCAAACTCGTTAAAAAATGAAATTGGATGTTATGAGCATAATTCTTGGTCTTGTGTCAAGCTCGTTAAAAAATGAAATAAGGAGCCATGAGCATAGTTCCTTGTCTTGTGTCAAGCTCGTTAAAAAATGAAACAAGGAGTCAGCGAGGATAGTTTTGTTCCTGTGTCAACCTCGTTAAAAAATGAAACAGGGTGTCTTGAGCATAGTTCCTTGTCTTGTGTCAAGCTCGTTAAAAAAATGAATCAAGGATTTTCGAGCATAGTTCCTTGTCTTGTGTCAAGCTCGTTTAAAAATGAAACAAGGGTTTTGAGGATAGTTCTTTTCCTATGTCAACCTCATGAAAAAATGAAAAAACTCCCTTTTTGAGTCGAGTCTTTCCAAGATCTCAAAAGTAAACCTTCATTCCATCCACCTGGTTGAATGCAATGAAGCTTGGGGGGCATGTACCTCGTTTTGCGTCATTATGCTGGGGGCATGCGAACTTATAACAAGCATAGTTTTTCGTTTCAAGCTTGTGTAAACATGAAACCGAATCCAAGCAAAGTTCTCTATGGTTCAAGCTTGTGTAAAAATGAACCCATACCCATTTTACATCTCGTGATTGCCTTTTTTATCCGCTAAATTCTGTTAGATGAGCCTTGGTTGTTTTCATTCCATCGCCACCATCTCTTTGGCTGATCATATGCTTTCACTTGGTTGTTTACCCTTCCTGAGGGACCGCATCTATGAGTGGTTTTGTTAGCAAGTCTCTTAACCGTTACATGTTTTGAGCAGTTTCCACCATCGCCGGAACCAGTTGCTACCCTTTATACCAATCATTCCTCTAGGACGAGTCCTATTTAAGCTCTTTTCTGACTCGTAAAATATGAAAAGATTGCCGAGTTTTTCCCTTTCAAACTCGTTAAAACAGAATTAAAAGGACGGTCCACTTACAGCTCTTTTCTGACCACATAAACATGAAAAGATTGCCGGACTTTTGTAGTTTCAAGTTCGATATTGGTAATAAAACGACGTGTCTTTTATCGCTTTTTTACTTTTTCAGATCAAGGCCACTAATTATGAAAAGTACTCCTTGATCATAATGGTAAAGTGGTTCTCTCAAGTATTATTTTATACTTTTTCGGACTTGGGGGACACAAATTTACGAAAAAGGACAACCATGGAGTTTTTTTTAGTTTTTCTTCTGACTCCCTAAAATTGAAAAACGCCGAGTTTCTCCTATAATGGACTCGTTAAAATTTAACAGTAAAGGACCTGTTCAATTTTAAACAGGAACGAACCACTCCTTCTTAGGGTTCGAATTTTAAACTAAGTTGGACTCATCCGAAGGATGAGCTTATAACCAAGCAAATGTTATCCTCCTCAAGCTTGTCAAAAATAAAGAGGTACTTGCCAGAAATGGTGAGGGAAAAGAGAGAAAAATGAACCTGTTTGTTATACTTTATGTTTTAGAAAATAATTTAACCACTCTTGAACACGACACTTTTTGTTCACCTAGGTTGGGAAATCCTTTGCCTAACAGTTAATCAAACCATATTGAAAGTCTTCAGCTGGTTTCTGGGTATTAGCTTTGGGTCAATTGTCACCAAACCATCTGCAGTGTCGTTATGTGTTCAAGAGGTCAGTTCAAATAAACCATTCATCTGCAAAATATCTGTCATCCATCTTGACCATCCCTGAGTTAGTCCTTGCCAAATATATTTCTTCAAACTTGATCTATGATTTCGTGTTGTAGGCTTGCCGATGACGGATCACTTTCTATCGACTTTAGCTCATTATCTAGAAAGATGATCTAGAAATCATCAGTACCTTGGAATCTGCATGCCCTAATGGTAGGTTTCTCGCCTTCGATGACGGGTTGCATCATTGACCTTTTATCAAAGGATTCTATGACATGTTCGACATCGGCTCATCTATTCACATTTCATGGATTGTACTGAGTATTTTGAGAGTCATTGACATTACTGGTGGTTTCTCTCACACTTGTTAACAGTTCACATCATTGACTGGTAATCAAGTGGTTTCTACCATGTTCGACTTCAACACATTCATTCACATGGATAGAATTGTACTAGTTCGGAAAGTAGAAATCAAGACCCTGGATCTAGTTTCCACCATCCAGGCTACGAGGAATTTTGTTATTCATTATACAGTGGACTATTCATAAACAGATGGCTGCACCCATACTGTGTCTACATATGTCTATACTTGTGATGTATTACAAAATCATTCTTGTATGAGAGCAGTTTAGTTAGTTTTCTAGTCAGTTTTGATCTAAGTATGGGAATGCCTACCTCAGCGATGATATGTTCACATATATATATATATATATATATATATATATATATATATATATATATATATATATATATTTTGTATTGAATGTTTTTACAGGTTCTGACCAGGGTGTCCACAGGATGATCCTTGAAATGATAAAGTACTTCACTCTTCTTAGATGAAAAATGCTATCCTCATCTATTATAGACTTCGCACTTTAGGGGGCAATCTGTTGCACAAAATATTGTCACCATGACATTCTGCAATCGGTGTGAGTCTATCATCACTCATACTTTCCTCCTTTGCAAGTCTTAAACCTCAGTTCTTCATGTCAAGCCTTGAAAGATAAGAGAAAGCTTTTAAAAGTCTCTAAAACTTTGGTTTTGCACTTTCTCTTAGCATTACCTGCGGTCCCACACCTATTGGTCATGTCCCCTGCGTACCTGATCGCTCTGTCTCTGTGTAATGGGTGCGGACCCCTGTAAAAGTCAAAAAGGCGTAAGTACATTCTTAAAAACTCACTTTGAGTCATTTTTGGAAGCTTCTATAAGGAATCTTGAGGTGGCAAGTTCTCTCCTTTAAGGTTCATGCATCCCATAGCTTAAGGAGCTAACCCCTTGATGTGAGGAGCTTATCCCTTTGAAGGAGGACTCTATCCCTTCATAGGTGGACCTGTAACCTCCTTCCCTTTCACTATAAAATGAAGCATTGGGCTGGTTACTGGGGAGGTTGAAAGCTGAAGATTTTTGAGGTGAAATGCTGCTGGAACTTAGTCTTCCTAATTGAGATTTTGTGAGGAAAGATTACATACCTTGTTGATCTCATTTGGAAGAATGTGAGGCTTGTTAAAGTAGAGGAGATTCCTGTCTGGACCCTGGGAGGAGCTTGTACAACATCAAGGCACCAAAGGCTATAAAGTTCTTCTATTTTCAAAGTTAATACAATCAAGTTTATTTTTCTCAATAAGCTGTGTTTTATGGTTTATTTCATGGATTCCTTGATCACCATGATGAATATGATTTATTATATTAGCTATGCAGGTATTATTTGATGTGTGCTTGTTTGTGATTGCAGGTTCTCAATAGGAAACTCTTTCGGATGGTCGAAGCGTGGCTGCCACAAACTAGCATTGGACTTAAGGTAGGGTCTAAAACACCTCTTGGTTTTTATTTATAAATCGCAATATATTTAGAGAAAGGTAGATTTGCTTGTCCTGCTTGTCGCTAGATATCTGTTGATACTGGGGAGATCGGTCTTGTCCGCAAGAACGATTTATCCGGCTGACAAAGGGTTCCTCGTTCGAGTGGGAGCAATGGCAGAAGATGGTAAGTTTAGGGTCAAGAAATTTAATGGCCAAAACTTCTCGCTGTGGAAGATGCAGATGGAAGATTATCTATATCAGAAATATCTGTACCTACCATTGGGCGGAAAAACAAAGATGCCAATGGGAATGACAGATGAAGAATGGAACCTTCTCGATAGAAAGGCACTCGGAACAGTACGGTTGTGCCTCGCAGCAGCAGTCGCCTTCAACATTTCGAAGGAAACAACGACAGAGGGTTTGACTAAGGTGTTGGAGAAACCATATGAAAAAACCCTCGGCCTCAAACAAGGTATTTCTTATGAAACGGTTATTTAATATGAAGATGTCAAAAGGTGGATCTGTTGCAGACTATTTAAATGATTTTAATACTATTACAAGTCAGTTATGTTCTGTAGGGGTAAACTTTGATGATGAAGTTAGAGCTCTGTTATTCTTGTGCTCATTACCAGAAAGTTGGAATGGTTTAGTAATGGCCATTAGTAACTCTATTTCTGGATCTAGTACTTTAGAGTTTGATGATGTTGTCGGTGCTATCCTTAGTGAGGAAATGCGACGGAAAAGCTCTGGTGAGACATCGGGTAATGCTTTGAGTGCAGAGTTTAGGGGAAGAAAAATGGAAAGAGGAAAGAGCTCAGGATATCGCAGTAAATCAAGGAAAGGTAGGTCCAAGTCTAGATTGGGGATAGTGTGCTGGAAATGAGGAAAGAAAGGACACCTAAAGAAAGACTGTAGATCTCAGAAGGGAAAAGAAGGAGATGCATAGCAAGAAAACAATCATGAAGCAAATGTGACAAGTGAGGTGTTACAAGATGCTTTGATTCTTTTTTTCGAAAATATTACTGATTCTTGGGTGGTAGATTCAGGGGCCTCATTCCATGCCACACCTGATAAGAAATACTTTCATGACTATGTTCAAGGAGATTTTGGAAAAGTTCGTTTGGGTGATGATAAACCCTATAAAATTATTGGAATGGGTAAGGTTCTTGTAAAACAGCAGAATGGAAACCAATGGCTACTAAAGGAGGTAAGGCATGTTCCAGATCTAAAGAAAAATCTGATTTCAACAGGACAATTAGGCGGTGAAGGTTGTGTGACAACTTTCACAGATAAAGCTTGGAAGGTTACTAAAGGAGCCCTGGTAATAGCAAAAGGTGAAAAGGTTGGTACATTGTATTTATGTAATGGTATTTCTAACTTTGTTAGTGCTTTAACTTCCAAAGGAGCAGATGTAGCATTATGGCATCATAGGCTCGGACACATGAGTGAAAGGGGATGAAGATTCTTCACTCAAGGAATTTGTTGCCGGGTTGGAAGAATGTTGATTTCGACTTCTGTGAGAATTGCATTTAGGGAAAACAGAAGAAATTTAGATTTCTTAGAGTTGGGAAAGAAAATAAGAGCGAAAAATTAGAGCTTGTGCATACAGATGTATGGGGACCTGCTTAGGTATCAGCTATCGGTGGCTCTCGTTATTATGTTACTTTTATTGATGATGCAACTAGAAAAACTTGGATTTATTGTATTAAGAATAAATCTGATGTATTTGATACTTTCAAGAAATGGAAAGCTTTGGTTGAGATTGAGACAAGAAAGAAATTAAAGTGTCTCAGATCAGACAATGGAGGTGAATATTGCAGCAAAGAGTTTGATAGGTACTGTTCAGAGCATGGAATTCGTAGAGAGAAGACAGTTCCAAGAACACCACAAGAAAATGGTGTGTCCGAAAGGATGAACAAAACAATCATGGAGCGTGCAAGGTGCATGAGATTGCATGCAGGATTGCCTTTACAATTTTGGGCAGATGCTGTAGATACTGCTGTTTATCTAATAAACAGAGAGCCTTCAAGTTCCTTGGATGGTGGTGTTCCAGAGGAAGCATGGACAGGTAAAAAGATAAACTACTCATTTTTAAAGACTTTTGGTTGTGAGGCCTTTGTCCATATTGATAAAGAAAATAGAACAAAGCTTGAGGCAAAGTCAAAGAAATGTACCTTTATTGGATATGGTGTTAATGATTTTGGCTATCGCTTATATGATTATGAAAATCACAAAATCATTAGGAGAAGAGATGTAATATTCAATGAAAAGGTTTTGTATAAGAATTAGTTGCAGGAAAAGAAACAGAAAAAATAAAACAAGGAATACGCAGTTCTTGATGAAATCACTGAAAAAGTAAAGGTGCTTGAAAATAATAATAATCAACAACAACAACCACCACAACAGCAACAGACACCCCAAACACCTGAAAGTGGGGTTACAAGATCTACCAGGATAAGTAGACCCCCTGAACGATACTCTCCTTCATTATATTATTTATTGTTGACTGATTTTGGTGAACCTGAATGTTATGAAGAAGCAATGTAGGTTGAAAGCAGGAAGAAGTGGGAGGTAGCCATGGAAGAAGAGATGGAATCCTTAATGCATAACCAGACTTGGGACTTAGTCAGGTTGCCTGTAGGAAAAACTGCATTGAAGAATAAATGGGTTTATAGGCTAAAGGAAGAAGATGGAGGAAAACAGAGGTACAAAGCTAGACTTGTGGTGAAGGGGTTTTCACAGAAGAAAGGTATTGATTTTGATGAAATATTTTCACCTGTTGTTAAAATGACTTCAATCAGAACTATTTTAAGTCTAGTAGTAGTTTAAGATTTGCATCTTGAGCAGTTAGATGTAAAGACAACCTTTCCCCATGGGGATTTGGAGGAAGAGATATATATGCAACAACCACAAGGATATGAAGTGAAAGGGAAGGAGAAACTAGTGTGCAGGTTGAAGAAGAGCTTGTATGGCTTAAAACAGGCTCCAAGGTAGTGGTATCTAAAATTTGACAAGTTTATGTCTGAACAAGGTTATACTAGATGTCACTTTGATCATTGTGTTTATCTGAAAAAAGAAAAATGATGGTAGCTATATTATATTGTTATTGTATGTAGATGACATGCTTGTTGCGGGGTCTAACATGCAGGAAATAAATGTGCTCAAAAGAAAATTGGCAAATTCATTTGCAATGAAGGATTTGGGAGCTGCAAAACAAATCCTTGGTATGAGAATAACTAGAGACAGGAAAAATTGTAAATTAACATTGTCTCAGAATGAGTACATACAAAATGTGTTGAAAAGATTTAATATGTACAATGCAAAACTAGTTAGTACACCTTTTGCTAGCCATTTCAAACTTAGTAAGGAAATGTGCCCAAAGACCCAAGAAGACATGGATTATATGTCTAAAGTTCCATATGCATCAGCAGTTGGAAGCTTAATGTATGCAATGGTCTGCACAAGGCCTGATATTGTACATGTAGTGGGAGTTGTAAGCAGGTACATGAACAATCCAGGAAAGGAACATTGGATGGCAGTGAAATGGATTCTCAGATATTTGAAAGGTACCACAAATCAAGCATTATGCTTTGGTGGTTCAAACATTTCTCGACAAGGATATGTTGATGCAAATATGGCAGGTGACAGAGATAACAGGAGGAGCACTACAGGATATGTATTTACTGTTGGTGGAATAGCTGTCAGTTGGGTTTCAAAAATCCAAAGTGTTGTTGCACTTTCAACAACAGAAGCAGAGTATGTCGCTGCTACAGAGGCTAGTAAAGAAATGATTTGGTTACAAAGGTTTATGGGTGAATTGGGTAAGGAGCATGCTATGGGCACGTTATACAGTGATAGCCAAAGTGCCATTCATCTTGCAAAGAACTCAGCATTTCATTCCAAGACTAAACACATATAGCTCAAGTACCATTTCATATGATCAGTGTTGGAAGATGGAGAGTTGAAGCTGGAAAAGATACACACTAGCCAGAATCCTGCAAATATGCTAACAAAAGTTGTAACGAGGGAGAAACTGAGAATATGCTCAGTTTAAATTGGTCTTCAAGGATGACGATGAAGATGACAAACAACCAGGTCCAAAGAGGAGCCATTGTCCAACAAATGAAGCAGTGGTGGAGTTGCTATAATCAGTCTCCATGTGGGAGATTGTTGGGTGTGGAGCCTAATAATCTTCTATATTCAAAGGTATCGCCACATTGGACTCCAGTTCGAAAATAAAATATTCACTGTAGGGGGGGTCCAGGGGGGGCGGCTGCGACCTTTGGGGAGCCCCCCCTGGCGGGGGGTTTCGGGGGCAGCGCCCCCGAAGCTAAAAACAGATGTAAAATTTCCTTGTAAAAGTATAGTAATTTCTAGTCAATCTGGGTTGTTCATTAGGCGGATGATCTGACGGTATAACTTATGTTTAGTTTAGGGTTTTTTGCCCTAGAAGGCAACCCCTCTCTTTGTAGGAGGGCATTGTATTGAGTCTGTGTAATATATGTGTATTCTCCGAGCAAGGAGCAGTGATGTGAGACTGTGAGAGAAAATAGAGGATATTACAGTGGATCTGCTGTAGGTTGTGTCTCTTCATTTTACTGGATAATAGAAAGGAAGGACTAGCTGTTCGGGGTGGACGTAGCCCAAACTGGGTGAACCACGTATATTTGTGTCTCTCTTATTTTATTCGTTTTCTGTGTTTATATTTCTACAATATTTTATGTGTTCCATTGCTCCGTAATATATAATTTTCTAACATTTTGAGTTGTGGAAACTCAAGATGGAGGATCTGTTGATGGATAAAGATCAATGGATCATGGTAGATTCGGGTACTAAACCAACAGGAGTGTCTGATGAAGAATGGAAGAAGTTGGATTAGAAGGAAAAGAGCACAATACGATTGTGTGTCTCAGGTTCAGTATTGCTGAATGTATTAGGGGAAGCTACGACAAAGGCTTTGTGGGACAAGTTAGGGACTTTGTACCAATCTAAGTCTTTGGTGAATAAACTGTTCATGCGGAAAACATTGTATAACCTAAGGATGAAAGATGGAGACTCGGTGACAGAGCATCTGAATGCATTTAATACTATGGTAAGTCAGTTAGCATCTATTGATATTAAAATTTCAGATGAAGATAAGTGCATCAGTTTGTTGTGTCCTCTACTAGATTCATGGGATAGTTTGGTTATTGCAATAGGTAGCAATGCAATTGCCTTGCAGTTTGATGAAATAATCTCATCCTTGCTGACAGAGGAGATGAGATGGAAAAATATGGAGAGCCAGAATGGTGATGCCTTGTCTATACGAGGATGGTCCCAGAACAGAAACAAAAATAAGTCATTGAGTGGGAGATCTAAATCTCTAGGAAAACCTGTAAAGCTAGTGTGCTGGAAATGCGGAAAGGAAGGGCACTACAAAAGGGACTGTAAATCTAAATCTCCTGATAAAGGAAAGGGATCTGATGATGCTCCTTCTACAGAGGTGAAAACCACCTCAGATGAAGGTGGGGATGTGTACTTGGCTTCTTCAAGTACACATGTAGATCATGAGGCATGGTTGATTGACTCAAGTGCATCCTTTTACTTCACTCCCCATAGAGAGTGGTTCTGTGAGTATGAGAAATACGATGGTGGTGATGTCTTCTTAGGGGATGATAGGAAGGCTAGAATCATTGGTCGCGGAAAAGTAAAGTTGAAGTTGCAAGGTGTAATGGTTAGAACACTTCCTGATGTTCTTCATATTCCTGCATTGGCCAGAAATCTGATTTCTATAGGCAAGTTGGATGATGCAGGTGTAAAAACAATGTTCGAGAAGGATACCTGCAAGATGGTTTGAGGAGCACTGGTATTGATGCGGGGAGCTCGGATTGGAACTTTGTACAAGCTGCAAGGTAGCACAGTTGTTGATGGGTGCAACAGTTTTGTGGTTCCTGAAAGTGGAGCAGAAAATCTAGTGGTCTTTGGAGAGAAGACCATGCTGTGGCATCAAAGGCTTATACATATTGGAGAGAAGGGCTTTCGAATACTTCATGGTAAAGGTATGGTAGAAGGTATGAGTAATAGCTCTCTGGATTTTGATTTATGTGAAAATTGTGTATATGGGAAGCAGAATCGAGTGAGTTTCCCCTCTGGTGGTAAGAGGGCGAAACAGATATTAGAGCTTGTGCACAGTGACGTGTTTGGACCTGTGAAGGTTCCATCACTGGGTAAGTCTGTGTACTATGTATCATTTATAGATGACTTATCAGGGAATGCATGGATATATTTCCTTAAGAAGAAATTTGAAGTCTTTGATAGGTTTAAAGAATTTAAGGCTCTGGTGGAAAACTAGACAGAGAAGAAGATAAAGGTGCTGAGGACAGATAACGGTGGAGAGTTTTGTAGTAAGGAATTTGAAGAATTCTGTAAGAAGTGTGGTATAGCACAACGGAAGACTACTCCATATACACCTCAGCAAAATGGAGTTGCAGAAAGAATGAATAAGACGTTGATGGAAAGGGCAAGAATCATGCTCAGTGGTGCCAGGTTAGGACAGGAATTCTGGGCAGAGGCGGTGGAGACTGCATGTTACCTGGTCAACAAGTCACTTTCATCAGCATTGGAGGAGAAGACCCCACAAGAGGTATGGACTGGTAAGAAACCCTCTCTTTCACATCTGAGGGTATTTGGATGCGATGCATATGTACATGTTCCAAATGATAAAAGAACAAAGTTGGATAGTAAATCTGAAAAGTGCATCTTTATTGGTATAAGGATGGTTTAAAGGGTTATAAGCTTTGGAACCTAGTAACAAGGAAGGTTGTGTACAGTCGAGATGTGGTGTTCAGAGAGGTGAAAGATGTTATTAAACATGAAGTCCAACCAAAGGAACCTGAGAAGATAGAGTTTGAGCTAAAGGAGGAAGAATCAGACTCTACAGCAGAGGAGGAATTAGAAGATGAAGAGCCACAAACTCCAGGTGTGAGAAGATCAGTTCGAGAAAGAAGGCAGCTAGAAAGGTATAGTCCATCTGCTTTCTGTTCAAATTTTTCTTTATCTATTACTGATGATGATCCCAGAACTGTGAAGGAAGCAGTAGATTCAGAGGATGGAAAACTTTGGAAAGAGGCCATGGTTGATGAAATGGCATCTTTGCACAAAAATGAGGCTTGGGATCTACTGGAGTTGCCGGCTGGAAGGAAACCCATTGGCAACAAATGGGTGTTCAAGAAGAAGACAAATGCAGAAGGAAACGTGGAGAAATACAAAGCTTGGTTGGTAGCAAAAGGTTATTCCCAAGTGCCGGGAATTGATTTTGGTGATATTTTTTCTCCTGTTGCCAAGGTAACTTCTATTAGATTACTGTTATCTGTTGCTGCTACTTTTGATTTTGAGGTAGAATAGATGGATATGAAGACAACATTTCTTCACGGGGATTTGGAAGAGGAGATCTACACGAAGCAACCTGAAGTTTTTGTGGTGAAGGGTAAGAAAGAACTGGTATGCAAGTTAAAGAAGTCTTTGTATGGGTTAAAACAATCACCAAGGATGTGGTATCATAAATTTGATACATTTATATGGGGACTTGGCTTCACCAGAAGCAAAGCAGATTACTGTGTGTACTTTAAATTAATTGGTGACCATGTTATTTATCTGGTCTTTTATGTTGATGATATGTTGTTGGTTGGAAATGACAAAGAAATTATCTACGATTTGAAGACCCAATTGTCCTCCAAATTCGACATGAAAGATCTTGGTGCTGCAAATTATATTTTGGGCATGGAAATTAAAAGAGACCGGGAAAATAGGAAGCTCTGGTTAAACCAAAGGAAATATGTCGAGACAATACTACAGAGGTTTAATATGCAGGATAGTAAACCAATGAAGGTTCCTATTCCTGTATGTGTAAAGTTATCTGTTGAACAGTGTCCCAAGACACAAGAAGAGGAAGAGGACATGTCCCGTGTTCCATATGCAAGTGCAGTTGGTAGCTTGATGTATGCAATGGTCTATACTAGACCAGACATTGCACATGTAGTGGGAGTATTGAGCAGGTTTATGTCAAACCAGGAAAGGAGCATTGGACAGTAGTGAAGCAGGTTTTCGGGTATTTACGTGGCACTAGTGATTATGGTTTGTGCTACCAAGGAAGACCAGGATTGGACAGAGTGTTGGATATTCGTGGCTTTGTTGATGCAGACTGGGCTGGAGATCTAGATCAAAGGAGATCTACAAGTGGGTATGTGTTTAACCTATTTGGAGGTGCAGTCAGTTGGATAAGTAAGAAACAATTTGTACTAGAATTATCAACTACAGAGGCAGAATACATGGCAGCCACTCATGCAAGCAAGGAAGCAGTTTGGTTGTAGAGATTGTGTTCAAGTATGGGGTTAGTACAGGGAGCTATAAGGATAGACTGTGACAGCCAAAGTGTAATTTTCTTGGCAAAGAACCCTGCGTATCATTCAAAGACAAAGCACATTGATGTTCAGTATCACTTTGTGAGGGATATGATAGAAGAAAAAAAGGTGTTGCTGGTAAAGGTGGACACTTTGAAGAATATTGCAGATGCATTGACAAAATCTGTGAGCTCTGAGAAGTTCTCTTGGTGTAGAGAAACAATGGATGGTGCAGGGCTGGATAAATGACTAAGCTTTCTTGCGGCCCCCTGTGTAAATAAAACAACATGTGGGAGAATGTTGGGTTGTGTTATATTCTTTCCACAACTAACCCATGTAGTTAACTAGGGGGTTAGAGGGGGGGAAAAGCCCCCCTTTCATTGTGCCAATTGCGTAGCGGGGGGTGGTCACAAGGGGTTTGAGGCGTGCAGGTAACCCCACTCTATGGGGTCTAGGGCAGCTCCCCGGAAAATTTTGGCTTTGGACCCTATGTTAGGTTGGGCAGACCCACCTATGGTTTTGTGCATGATTTTCACACATGGTTTTTGACGCGATGGTTTTCAGTCCATGGTTTTGGACGTGATAGTTTTCGGTCCATAGTATTGGATGCTTTGACATGTATAAATATGTATTATAACATTGAAAGGAACATAATGAAAAATCAAGCTGGTAGTCCCGGTTTTGGGATCTTTGTGTATATGTGTTTTATGTGTTATGCTCTCGCATTGTTTATTTTGTGTGTTTTAGAATTCGTATGCAGGTAATTTCTGTACGGGGTTAAAACCTACAAGATGTAATAAAACCGTCCATGCTCCCCCTAAGCATAAGCAAAGTCTGCAGAAAGATTTTCTAAAAGAATAACATGACTCTATAACTCAACTATGTGAGGATGACCTTCCTATCACCAATGAATCATACATACATCCATCTCCCAACCAATTGGGGATATACCAAATTGGCTCATCCACCCAACCAAGTGGGGATATACCAATTGTTTATACATGACAAAAAGAAGAAATATTACATCATCCATCCCGTGTAAAGTGGGGATATAAATTACATCATTTGTCCAAGAGGACTCACTCAAATGTATGAGAAGACATATCACACCCTAGACTTTTACATGACTTGAGAAACAAATGATATAAATATCTGAAGCCATAGCTGGACTCAGCAACCATAATGCCAACAATGCTAGATGTACGTGAAGGCTAATGCTCCCCCTGAACCAGTGCTACCTGTGCATTGTTTAACAGTTCAATGATCAAGGCATCTTTGTCAGTCAGATAAAATTAATGAATAGAGCATATTAATCATCAATATCAATTAGAGCACCCATATCAGAGCCTGCCCCACTATTTTTCTTGTATGAAAAACATATACGCTCCTTTACCCACATAAACCCGCGTGTGTACGTGACTATACTTCATGAAACACACGTATAATAACCTTTCTCTGAAAAATTTGATTTAACGGTAGGATGATGTAGCAACTACTCCCAATTTTTGTCAGACATATTCAAATGTCTCTCTAGGTAGTGGTTTAGTGAATATATCAACAACCTATTCTTTGGAGGGAACATATTCCTATTTGACCTTTTGTTCAAGCACTTGTTCACGTAGAAAATGATATTTGATGGGTATGTGCTTGGTATTGGAGTGCATGACTGGATTCTTTAAAATACTAATGGCACTTGTATTATCACATAGAATGGAGATGGGTGGAGTACATGTGATCTGAATGTCTTGTAATGTTTTCATCATCTAAAGTAGTTGTGTGCAGCAAGATGCAGAATCCACATATTCTGCTTCAGCTGTAGATAACGCAATTGAACTTTGTTTCTTGCTGAACCAAGACACTAACCTAGAACCCACATAGAATGCACCACCACTAGTTATTTTTCTGTCATCAACACTTCCTACCCAATCTGCATCTGTATATGCATGAAGAGTAAGATCTATATCTCTAGGATACCATAAACCAAAGTTATTTGTTCCTTGAAGATATTTGAAAATTCTTTTGACTGCCTGAAGGTGTGATTCCTTTCGATTTGCTTGAAATCTTTCGATTATTCCTACTACATGCATGATGTCACGTTGGGTACTTGTTAGATAAAGTAGACTGTCAATCATGGATCTGTAATTTGGTTGATGTACTACTGTTGATTCATCATTTGAGCTGAGACTGCATCCTGTTACCATTGGGGTACATACAGGTTTAGAATCTTCCATGCCGTACCTTTTCAAGATCTATTTGAGATATTTGGTTTGTGAAAGAAAAATACCATCTTTATTTTGTTGAACTTGTAGACCAAGAAAATAGGTAAGTTCGCCAAGCAAGGACATTTCAAAATCTTGCTGCATTACTGAAGCAAAATTCTAACTCATGGATTCTTCATCGCTACCAAAAATGATATCATCAACATAAACAACAATTATTAGCAATTTATGAGTGTCAATCTTTGTATATAGATTGCTATCTGCTGACCCTTTTGAAAAACCTTGTTGGTGTAGATATTTGTCAAGGCGGTAATACCAGGCCCTTGGAGTCTGTTTTAGACCATAGAGAGCCTTTTTGAGTCTGCATACAAGTTTTGCATCATTTCCAAGAATGAATCCTTCTGGTTGTTCAATATAGACTTCTTCTTCTAAATCTCCATTAAGGAAGGCATATTTTACATCCATTTGGTATACTTTGAATTTATGAAAGCTAGAAAGAGCAAGAAACATCATTATGGCTTCAAATCTAGCAACAGGTGCAAAATTTTCTTCAAAATATATACCTTCTTGTTGAGCATACTCTTTACAAACAAGTCTAGCCTTGTTTCTAATAACTTCTCCATTTTCATTCAACTTGTTTTTGACTATCCATTTAGTTCCTATGATATTTTTATCATGAGGTCTAGGAACTAGTTCCCAAGTATTATTCTTTTCAATTTGCTCAACTTCTTCATTCATAGCCTTGACCCAACATTCATCTTGTCATCTACATTTTGAGGTTCAGTGGAGGATAGTAATGCTAGATAGCTTTTGGTTTCTGTAATAGTTCTTCTTGTTTGTACACCTGCCTCTTTTTCCCCTAAAAGTTGAGTTTCTGGATGATTTTTCTGAACATACCTGGACGGAGTCTTTTCTTCTACTGTTATCTCTTCTTCTGGTGCTTCATTAGTTTCTTCTTCAGAATAATTGTGATTTGATGTGGGAAAATAATCCCCATCTTCTTTATTGTCATAATCTTCGGTTTTTATCTATTTTTAATTTTTGCATGCTTCATCAACTACAACATCAATACTTTCAACAATTTTCCCAAGTCTTTTATTATAACATTTATATCCTTTACTTTGGGAAGAGTAACCAAGAAGAATACCTTCATCTGCTCTGGGCTCAAACTTACCAAGTTTTTCATCAGTCCTTTTGATATAACATTTGCTTCCAAAAACTTTAAAGTATTTTACAGTAGGAGTCTTACCATACCAAAGTTCATGTGGAGTTTGAGTGTTGTTTACTTGAACATTTGCTTGGTTGAGAATAGTTACGGCGGTGAATGCAGCTTCACCCCAGAAGGTTGCAGGAGTTCCAAATTCATCTAGCATAGCTCGAGCCATTTTTTGAACAGTTCTGTTCATTCTTTCTACCACTCCATTTTGCTGAGGAGTCCTTGCGGTGGAGAATTGCCTTTTTATTCCATGTTTTTCACAAAAGTCAAAGAATTCATCCGAGGTAAATTCCCCTCCTCGATCAGATCTGAGGCATTTGATTTTGCGATCTGATTCATTTTCAACCAAAGGTTGGAAGGCTTTGAACGTTTCCAATGCTTCATCTTTATGCTTTAGAATACCTATCCAACACATTTTGGAAAAAACATCAATGAATAAAATAAAGTATTCTTCTCCATGAGGTGACTTTTTCCTTGATGATCCACATAAATCAGTATGGACAAGTTCAAGAGGCTTACTAGCTGACCCTTCTTTTTCAATGAAGTGAGCTCTGGTTTGCTTACCGAATTGACATGGTTTGCATATTGTATTTTTAGGGATGCTGATATTTGCAAGATCACGAACAGCCTTGAATCTGCATGCTTTTCTTATTTGAGAAAAGCTTAGATGTCCCAATCTTTTGTGCCACAACCAGTTTTCATCATTTTTGCTTAGATAGCACTGTTGTTGTCCTCCCTTGAGTATGTATAAGTTGTTTGGTGTTCTTGTACCTTTGATCATGGTTTCTCATGTATCAAGCTCACGAGTAACACATTCATTTGATCGAAACACCACTTCATTTCCTTGATCACACATTTGACTGACACTCAACAGGTTATGCTTTAGACTGTCTACATACATAACATTCCCAACTTTAACCTTTTCTTTCAAGAAAACAGAGCCTTTACCTTTTATTACAGCATGAGTGTCGTTTCCAAATGAGACATTCTTTTCCTTTTCTACGGCATTATATGAGTGAAGTTTTTCTTTGTCACCTGTCATGTGTTTTGAGCATCCACTCTCGATGTACCACTGATTTTCTTGTCCTTTTGCATACAAGGCTATACCACATCTTTATGTTTGAGGTTCTTTCCTTCTCCATATCTTGGGATTTAATGGAGTTTTCTCCTTTTAAGATGTTTGCCGAAATTTGCTCCTGCATTCAGATTCTTCATGGCCAAAGTTGTTAGATATTGAGCACTCTATTTCATTTTCAAGAAGAGAAAAGTTATTAGGAACTTTTGTTGATCCCTGTAACATTCCTTTGATTTCGTGCTTCTCTAGTCATGATGGTTTTGTAAGCAACACATTGAGTAGCTTTGTGTCCAAAATTATGACATGAGAAACATTGTCCATTAAAGAAGTTCCTGCAACTATCAAATCTATTGACTTGCTGATTGTAGTTTCTATTGATATTCATCTTTGGAGAAAATTGAGTATGATTTACCTGAGGTTGGTTGTGGCTTCTGTTCATCCTTGAATCAAATTGAGTCTGATTTACCTGGTGATCTACTTTATGCCTTTGCTGACGATTGTCATACTATTCATTGTTCTTTGTTGCATCAAGATAGCTTTTAGTGGAGGTTGACGGCTTTTGCGATTGAGATGCTTCTTCAGTATATCCAAGACCTATCTTTATCAGAGGAGAATGCTGCACTTTGATAATTTCATTTAAGGTTTTTGATACTTTAGCAAATCTAAGATTGAGAGATTTCGTTTTCTCAAGATCCTTTCTTAGACCCACAATTTCACATTCTAGTTTTTCATTGTGTTTTTCTTTTTCAGCAGTTTTTTCATGAAGGTCATCTTCTTCTAAAGCATCCCAAAAATTATCATTTTCATAAGCCATTAGAAGTCTATAGTCATTACTATTTTCATCTTCATCACTATTTGATAAACCATCGCTACCTTCATGAGTATAGTAACTCTTTTTGCTTACAACTTGTTTTCTATTCCATTTTGCATATTCCTTCCCTTTTTCATATTTATCTTTATGAGGACATTTGGTATCATAATGACCGACTCTACCACATGCAAAGCATTTAAAGGGTAGTTTACCTCTAAATCTTCCGGAACGTCGTTGAAGCTTATTGACAAAGTTTACTTCATCTTATTCATATGAAATATGTCCTTATTCATTGAGTTCTTCCTTTCCTTTTGTTGAAGCTTTAAATGCGGCTTCTCTCATATCTGATTGACCTCCTTTTCTCATCTCAAAGGCAGTTAAGATTCCATGAAGCTGTTTCATAGTGATAGTCTACAGATCTTATTTTTCTTATATGGCAGACACTTTTTATTCAAATTTAGCAGACAAGGATCTTAAAACTTTCTCAACTAAGGTAACTTCCTTTATCTCTTCACCCAGATTCTTCATATAATTGACAACCTCATCTATACATAAGGAGTAACTAGCTATACTTTCATCACTATGCATCTTAAGAGTTTCATACTGAATTCTGAGAGTTTGAAGTTTAGCACATTTTACTTGAGAGTCTCCTTCGTAGCTCAGAACGATTTTGTCCCATATTTCTTTGGCTGATTTGAGTTGCATGACTTTGACAAACTCTGATTGTGACAAACTTCCCAA
Source organism: Pinus tabuliformis (assembly GCA_031772625.1). Taxonomy (NCBI): domain Eukaryota; kingdom Viridiplantae; phylum Streptophyta; class Pinopsida; order Pinales; family Pinaceae; genus Pinus; species Pinus tabuliformis. The sequence goes on along the minus strand of CM062806.1, from coordinate 780,490,064 downwards.
TAAAGTATTGACAGTGCTGGCATCGGTTTCATATTGCTTTTTACATACAGTATCTATAGGAATTGCTGTTGGAAATGTATATCCTCCTTCCACAATTTCCCAGACATCCATTCCAAGAGATTGTAGATAGGTTGTGGTTCTTATTTTCCAATAAACAAAGTTTCTCCCATCAAAGATTGGCAGTCTGATGGATCCCATGCTTTCTTGATTACTCATGATGATGGATCTCCCTTCAAGCAATCAAGCTTCTTCTGAAGGACCTACTTTGATACCAATTGTTGGAAAAAATATTGAGAGGGGGGGTGAATCAATGTTATTAGGTCAATAATTTTATTTCCCAAACAGATTTGTATACGCTACTTCAGCGAAGTGAACTAGCGTGTATATGCGATTGTACTTAAAGCAACCAATGTATATGCAGAGAACTTTTGATTTAGCCAATTTATCATGCATTGAACTTTAACCAGTATATCAGAGATTTATTAGACAGTGCAGTAAAAGAAGAATAAAGCATCACACATAAGCAATACACATGAACACCAAGACATAAGGTGGAAACCCAATGTGGGTAAAAACCACCTGCTGTTTTCATCTCTGTCTTCCTTTAATAGTAAGAAAATCTGTTTACAATCTTGTACTAGTGTAGATTCATATTAGTACGCAGGCTTCTACCTGCAGAAGGTTACAACCTTCTCTCATTCTCCAGCTTCTACTAGAAGGGAGCTACAACCCTATAACTCTTGTACTAGCCGATATGTTTACTAGTACATAGGCGGCGACCTACAGAAGGCTACAACCTTCTTTCTTCCTCCAAGGACCACGTTTCATAAATTTTCAGACTGGATCCATCAACAACATCATAACTGCAATTCAATCATCAAATACATCTGCATCAACCAATCAATGAAACTCAATCATCACTTTCTGAGGGAACCACAATTGAATGAATCAATCACTTTGAAAACCCATCATCAAATCACAATCAATCTGATCATTCAAAATACTGTCACTAGAAACCAAACCAGAACGCAGAACTCTGCAACAGCAAACGGAAACAACTAAAACATACTTTATAAGGTATACACTACTTCCATGTGTCGAACCAGTGTGTATACGCGCTTTTATCAAAGCCAACCAGCATATACATATGCAAATATTAATTCATAATTCTGCAGCTATTCTGGACTTCAGTTATACCCAGATCATAATATTTACAGAATAACACATGCGTCAGTATTCAGATCTAGACTATACATGATCAAACCACATAATGATAATTCATTTCAAGCCTTAAGATCCCGATCCATCATTAGATCTTATCCCTCATCAACCACTAAGGTTCATCCTTGGTTCAGATCAAGCACAACACCATAAGCCAATAACTTACATACTAGATCTCACACTTCATTAGATATTCGATACTTGCACACTTGGCCTAATGATCTTCTCCTCCTTATATAGTTTTACGCCTTTCTCAATGCCATGGACCAAAACCACTTAGGACCAATACCTTGGATCAAAATACCTTGGACCAAATACTTAGTTTTCCAAGATATATGCACTTTTCCTTTTGTGAAAGTGAATCTGTACATATACGCTACTTGTGTTCAGTGAACCTGCGTGTATATGCAGCTTGCTCAAGGTGAACTTGGGTATACCTCTCTTTCTTCATTCTTTGTAGTTTGATCTATAATTCTTTGCTGTTGACATGCTGTACTGTGATCTTTCATCCGAGTGAGTTTCCATCAAGGACAACACTTGTATCATAATTCCAACAAAAGGATTATCAATCAAAAATCGACCTATACACTGAAGTCTGTTAGATTTGAAGAACCTATGTTGAAAGAAGATGACATATCAGTTGAAGGAAAAGTCAAGGGATAAAATATCCACAAAGATGAATAAGGTAAAACTTGAAGAGGTACATATAAATTTTGCGTCAAATGATTTATGTCAATCATATTGCACATGTCTTCTAGGTCATGGTGAAGCCACATCTAGGATTTGACATAAAGAGTAAACTAATGATTTGTTGAAATATAGTGATAGGGTCTGCATACATACATTAGAAATCATAATCTAATGGATATGGTAGCATTCAGATTCTTTCCTTGCATATGAGGACTAGGGTTTTAAATGAAATTATCTCCATCTCATAGAAAATTTGACAATGACATCTTTATGGTTTTGCAACTAGCTCTCTAAGTATGCTTGTAGAATTTGCAATTGTTAAAGGAAGATATTGAATATTTTTAGAGAATATAGGGTTTGTATACCCTAGCAAAGTTTTGAGTTAGAAAACCCTAGGAACAAAAACCATAACTAACCATTTCCGCTATAAAAACTTGAGAATGAAAAGAATGACATCATGTTGATACAAGGTTGATGAAAAGGTCCACCATTAAGAGGGAGTTGACCTTCTTCAAAACATAAGTACTGTACATCTCCTTGATTACTAACAATGCTATTGTCTTTGTACTTTACCTTCTATTATTTCATGGTCTTCTAATAAAGCTTGCAGGTCAAGACAAGAACTATCTAAACTTAACTAATAGATGGACGAATTGGAAGATTGCAACAAAGCATGAAGACTTATCTAAATCCTAATAAACATAATTGAAGAAAGAGAAAGTAGTTTAAAAGAACCTTGTGATAAAAAAGAGAAGATGAATGATCTAGGGAAATATCATGTAACAAGAAGATGAAGAGTTTTGATATCATTGTATGGACAACTGATTAGTTCAATCCAAGAACACATTGATTTGGTTGACAATACTGAGGTTGATAGAGATATTACTTTTAATAAGAAGTTAATTTAATTCTTGGAAGAGCATGAAATCATGACCATGTTACAAAGAAAGGAGCTATGAAGGCTTGTGAAATTAGTTGTGAAGAATTTTGGCTCCATAAGATGTTTGATGATCTACTTCATGACATGTTGGGTTCAAAGTTGCATGAAGATTTTCAAAGAACCAGGAAGGTCAAATTTCACTATGACATGATGCAGATAGGGTCCAAGAAGCTACAAAAGATATCCACGGAAGAACAAGTAGTCGATGCATTGATGAGTATTTTTTAGATAAGCTTAGGCTTGTGGTTGGCACCTCCCTCGTTGAGAGGGAGTAAGGATCTCTGCTTTGTTTGAAAGGGAGTGAGGGTGGACACCATATTATTCATGTGTCATGCATTATATCTAGGACTAACAACTATAAGCCTAGTGAAGGCACTGGTAAGGATAATGGTGGATTATATATTGGGACCAATATTCTTTGAGGATTTGTATCCAGGATAAGAATAGTCCCAACGACTGATATTCTTTTAGGATTGGTATCCAATATAAGAATAGTACTGTGAGGACATACCTAGTGAAAATTCAGATGGTGTATGTGCCTAGAGAGGTAGTGGTGTCCAACTTTATGCATCCTAACATTGTGCTCTGATCTAGTGGAGAGATAGAGCTTGTTAGTCAAGGCCTTGCTATTTTTGACAATGTTGGTTATGATGATGCTTATCAATCTAAATCCTTTTTTATATGCATATTTCAATTTGAGAGTATATTGTTGTGTCATTATGAATACCTCCCTAGTTAAGAGGGAGTGTTGAAAAATGTAACTAGTATCGATCTTCATAACATAACAAAATGAAATTTCTATCATTTATATGTATTCATTATTTTTTTATTTTTTTAGTTAAAGCATGTTCTTCATGCTTTTAGGGTCAATTGAGTCAAAGTCCCATTTGGAATTTTGTAAAGATTTATTTATTTATTTTTATTTTTTTATTGAGTCAAAATGCACCAAAACTGTCAAGTCAACCCTCCTTGGGAACAAGTTGGCCTGGGCTCCAAGAGCTACCTATTCAACCTCTTGGACAGATATATATAGAGGATAGTTTGATCATTTTGGTAGACATTCATTCATCATCAAAATACATATATTCTACACCTATGTAATGAAGAAAAGGACAAATAAGAAGGAAGGAAGAGATTTCAGACGTGGAAACAAGAAGCTAAATTTATGATCTTGTTGTAGGCTCAAAATTTCAAGGGGCCAAAATTTATGGGCCTGAAAATTCGGGAAGATTGGAGTTGACTTATGTTGACTTTTGACTTTGGAGGTGACTTGGAGGAGGGATGGACTTGGAGTTTTAGTGTCAATTTTGGTTCTTGGTCTTGGTCTTGGTATTGGATATTTGATTTTGATTTGATTCTGTAAGAGAAGAATTGTTGTTGGGTTTCCCGCTTGTGGGGTTCTTCCTTGGCTTGGAGCATAATTTCTAGTGTCCCTTGTCTACTTTGCACTATGATATATATACATATATATATATATATATATATTTTGAATGGTACTTGCTTGATGAATACGAAAGGAAAAATAGAAGAAGAACAATAAATAAATTCATAAGTAATTATCATGTTAGGAAACTGTTAAAAATAACAACAAGAAATGCTAAAAATAGAAGTGTTAAATATAGCACTGCTATAAATATCATTTCGGGATACATTCCAATTTTAGTTAGTCCCTGAACTAAAATTGAGAATCAAAATTCGGATTTGATCTTAGCAGCTGTTTGTAAAATAATTAATTAATTCATCTTGAGTTAATTAGTTGTAGGAAATCAAACATGAAGTCTATGTGAAGACATGCAACAGTTTCTCCATTGATTGAGGAAGTTATCCCTTGATTAAGGAGATCAGGATGAGTTGTGCTTTGATTTGTAATTAGTTAGCTCAGTTATCTGAGTTAAGTCCAGTTAGATTAGTTCCAATAGTTTGTGGAACTGATTGTGAGTTCAGTTAGTTAATGCATGCATACATGTAACTGCTGCACTTCAGATAATTGAATATTCTCTCATAAATAACTCATGCATGTCAGTTCAGTCAGAGACCTAGTTGAGATCGGGTGATGGGATAGTGTACTATCAGTTGCAGGAATATTCCGTAGAGGATATCTATTGCATGCAGAAGGAATTCATTACTTGGAGATTGCACTGTTACTTTTGAGTTTGATGAGTGTGTGATGAGGCCAATTCACATAAGTGGCAGCATTGGACCCCAAGAGAAACTACACAAGGAAATAGGAGGCTTGGAGGGCTGAAGGAAGGAATATGTTGTGTCTATTCAGTCTGTGAGTTGTATTGTTCGATTGTACTGAGAGCTGGATAGCTTGTGAGCTAAAGCATTGTGTAATCCGGACATATTTCCACTTGTATGATATTACAGAGATTGGGGTTTTTAGCTGAGGTTTTCCCTAGAGTATTCTTCTGTGTTCATGTGTGATTGATTTCTCATTCTCAGTTATATGTGTTCTATTTGATCTTGTTCATAATCGATTAAGCTTCCACAAGTTTGTTGTAGAAGTAGATCTTGTATTTTGATTTAGTATATTGCATAATCTGTTGATCTACAGTGGGAAATTCTACATGGTATAAGAGAAAAGGTGATCAAAGTGAAGAACAATATACAAGAAGGGATAAGTTCGAAATTTGAAGTTCCTGAATATAGAAATCAAGTTCTTATCACATCTCAATTTCACCAATGGCGTTCAACGGTTTAAGACTCGAGTATGCCCTTGATAGCAGCTCGAATTATATAGCCTGGAAGGATCACATGGAAGTAGTATTAGAGGATAACAGTCTAAAGGAACTCATTGATCAAGAAGTCCTCAATCCAGCAGTGGCTAATGCTACAGAATTGGCAGAATGGAAGAAATGTGTGGCTAGAGCAAGGAGAATCCTTCTGGAGGGAGTTCGAGACCACATAGTCTTGAGTCTCCATGGGATGGAGACACCATTTTCAATGTGGAAAACATTGAAAGATCTATATCAGAACATCAGCGATCACAGGAAGTTGGTGCTGAAAGACAAGCTTTAGAAAATCAAGTGTGAAAAGGGTGACACGATCACTACATATCTGAACAAGCTCACCACTTGCAGGGATGAGCTTGGAAGTGTAGGGATCATGACAGCCGATGATGACATGGTGAGTCTTACTCTCCTCGGTCTTCCTAAGAACTGGCATAGCTACCAAGGCTCAGTAAATGGAAGAGAGAAACTGCCAGATTGGGAATGACTTTGGTCGAATCTGATGCAGGAGGAGATAAGAAGAAGCACCAGAGATGGATCTTCATCAAAACAAGATGATGAAGAAAATCTAGCCTTAGCGAGTAAGGCAAGGAAAGGGAAAGGGAAGGCGTCCCATTCCAAATCTAGTTCTTCCCATGGTGGGAAGAAGTTTGACAAATCAAAATTGCGATGCTTTCATTGTCACGAGCTAGGCCATTATGCTACAAATTGTCTACAAAAGAAATCCAAGAAGGGATTCTCAAAGGGATCAGATGGTGAGGACTGGCCTCACAGTTTGAGTTGGATTTCTCTCTCATCACATGCATGGTTTCATCCATGGAGGGATGTGTTTGGTACCTGGATAGTGGAGCCTCGTTCCACATGATCGGCAACAAGAATCTTTTCAGTACCTTGGAGGAGAAGGATCTCCAGATGCGGATCGAGATGGGTGATGATGGAAAGTACCGTGTTTCAGGTGAAGGTATAGTTGTGTTTCAGAGGGAGCATGGAGCTCCTCTCACCCTGACTAATGTAAAGTATGTACCAGGTCTGAAGAAGAATCTTGTGTACATTGCTATGCTAGAAGATAAAGGCTATGATGTAGTCTTTAGTAAAGGAAAGGTATTCCTGAGGCATATCGGCACTGGACAGAACAAGAGGATTGGGATTCGAGTAAAGAATATCTACAAGCTGGAGGTAGATGATTGTGCTGCATTGAGTTCCAAAGCTGAGTTGGTGCAGAGCCAAGATGTTGGCGAGCTATGGCATAGAAGATTGGGCCACTTGCACCATGGAGCCTTGAAGATCATGCACCATATTTGTACCGGACTTCCCAAGGAAAAACTGGAGCAGACAGATACATGCAAAGGTTGTACCTTGGGTAAGTATGCGAAATCTTCCTTTCAAGATCGAGACAGTAGAGTTGGAGCAATCCTGGAGCCAGTTCACACAGATGTTTGTGGACCATTCTCTATAGCCTCCACCTCTAAACAAAGGTACTATGTTATTTTTATTGATGATTTTTCTCGTAGATGTTGGATCTACTTTATGCAAAAGAAGGATTAGCCCTTCTTGAGGTTTTGTGAGTTTAAAGCCTTGGCAGAGAAAGAATCTGGAAAGAAAATAAGGGCCTTGCGTAGCGACAATGGTGGAGAGTATGTCTCCCAACAGTTTAAGGAATTCTGCGCTGCAAAAGGAATTAAACAGGAGTTGACGGCACCCCATAACCCACAGTAGAATGGGGTGGCCGAAAGGAAGAATAGATCGATTATGGGATCAGCTCGAGCGATGTTTCATGACCAAAGCCTACCACTGCATTTGTGGGCTGAGGCATGCAATACAATAGTATACTTGCAGAATAGAAGCCCGTATTGTATACTGGGAATGAAGACACCTATGGAGGCTTTTTCCGAGAAGTGACTAGATGTAAGTCACTTCAGGATCTTTGGATCATCGGTTTATTGCCATGTGACCAAAGATGCCAGGAAGAAGCTAGATCTAAGAGCTGAGCTGGGAATACTTGTGGGGTACACTGATACACCCCACAACTATCGGGTCTTCCTGCCTACCAGTCAGAGGATATGCAGAGATCTGAAGTTCGACGAGCAGAAAGCCATGCGAGTATCACTTGAGAGGGAGCTCAAGTTGCATGCAGAGGAGGAACTTTCAGTTCCTAAGGAGGAGGAGCCTCAGATTGATGCGGAGCAGCCGCATGCAGAGGATTCGGGGGTGGAGACATCCACTCATGCTGAGTCTTCCAGAGATGGGCGGAAATGCTCAAGGGAAGATGACAGGTTAATGCTGGATGCATGGGAGAATGTGGGACAACCATCTTCTCAGCGTAGACAGAGGAGGTCACCAGAGCGGTACACTGGTTACATGGCCCTGATTGGGAAGTGTGTAGAGTCCGAGCCTTCTTCATTCGAGGAGGCAGTGCAACAACTAGTCTGGGTTGATGCAATGGTGGAGGAGTATGACTCCATCGTTCGGAACTGTGTTTGGGATGTTGTCCCAAGACCTTAGGACAAGTCAGTGGTGAGTTCCATATGGCTTTACTAGGTAAAGCAGGCAACTGATAGTAGTGTTGAGAAACATAAGGTAAGGTTTGTTGCCCGTGGTTTCTCACAGGTCAAGGGGATCGACTATGATGAGACTTTTGCTCCTGTAGCAAGGTACTCATCTATCATATCGATGTTGGCACTATCAGCTCAGATGGGTTGGAAGATCCATCAGATGGATGTGAAGGCAACCTTCCTCAATGAGAAGATTGAGGAAGAGGTGTACATTGAGCAGCCGGAAGATTTTGAGACCTTTGATCGTGAGTCGCATGTGTGCCAACTCAAGAGGGCTTTGTATGGGCTGAAGCAAGCACCTCGTGCTTGGTACACCAGGATCGATAGCTATTTCACCGAGTTGGGCTTCACTAAGAGTGAAGCAGATGCGAACCTTTACCACATCATGGTAGAAGGTAAGCCATTGATCATTGTTCTTTATGTTGATGATCTAATGTTGATAGGTGATGATCAGCTGATCAATTCTTGCAAGGAGGACCTTGCAAGAGAGTTCGAGATGAAAGACATGGGTCTTATGCACTACTTTCTAGGCATGGAAGTGTGGCAGAAGGATGGGGAAGCTTTTGTGTCTCAAGGCAAGTATGTCAATGAGATACTCAAGGGGTTCCACATGGAGAAGTGCAAGCCCATGCAGACTCCTCTAGCTGGTAACTCGAGGAAGGAGGATGCTACTTTAGGTGAGGTAGTAGCTACTACTATTTATTGACAGCTTTTGGGTTCACTGATGTATCTAGTGAACACACGACTAGACTTATGCTTTGCGATGAACCAACTGAGTCAAGCTGTGGTTCAGCCTACCAAGCTGTTTTGGAAGGCAGCGAAGCATGTGCTGAGATACCTTAGAGGCACATCTCAATATGGATTGTGGTACAGATGGATAAAGGGAGTGAAGCTTCAGGGCTTCACAAATGTAGATTGGGCAGGGAGTCCATCAGACTGGAAGAGCACTTCTGGAGGAATCTTCAAACTTGGTTCAACTACAGTTTCCTGGTACAGCAGGAAACAAAGGACAGTTTCACTTAGCTCAGAAGAGGCTGAATACATGGCTGCCAGTTAGGCAGCATGCGAGGCCATTTGGATGGGGAAGATTCTAGTGGGATTGATTGGTTAGAGGATGGATCCAACTGTGATCTACTGCGGTAATCAGAGTTGTATCAAACTCTCTGAGAATCTAATTTTTCATGATAGGTCCAAGCACATTGATATCCGATACCATCATCTTCGAGACTGTGTGGTGAAGAGGATCATGTTGTTGCTGTATGTTTTGACCGAGGAACAGGATGCAAATATTTTGACTAAGGCATTGTCAAAATTCAAGTTAGAGTTCCACAGAGACAGGATTGGGGTTACTGATAATCCATTTCTTGTTGAGAGGGAGTGTTGAAAATAGCAACAAGAAATGCTAAAAATAGAAGTGCTAAAAATAGCACTGCTATAAATAGCATTTCAGGATACATTCCAATTTTAGTTAGTCCTTGAACTAAAATTGAGAATTAAAATTCGAATTTGATATTAGCAACTGTTTAAAATTATTAATTAATTCATCTTGAGTTAATTAGTTGTAGGAAATCAAACATGAAGTCTATGTGAAGACATGCAATAGTTTCTCCATTGATTGAGGAAGTTATCCCTTGATTAAGGAGATCAGGATGAGTTGTAATTATTTTGCTCAGTTATCTAAGTTAAGTCCAATTAGATTAGTTCCAACAGTTTGTGGAACTGATTGTGAGTTCAGTTGGTTAATGCATGCATGCATGTAACTGCTGCACTTCAGATAACTGAATATTCTCTCATAAATAACTCATGCATGTCAGTTCAGTCAGAGACCCAGTTGAGATCTTGTGATGGGACAATGTACTGTCAATTGCAGGAATATTCCATGGAGGATATCTCTTGCATGCAGGAGGAATTCATTACTTGGAGATTGCGCAATTACTTTTGAGTTTGATGAGTGTGTGATGAGGCCAATTCACACAGGTGGCAGCATTGGACCCCAAGAGAAACTGCGCAAGGAAATAGGAGGCTTGGAGGGTTGGAGGAAGGCATATGTTGTGTCTATTTAGTTTATGAGCTATATTGTTCAATTGTATTGAGAGCTGGATAGCTTGTGAGCTAAAGCTTTGTGTAATCCGAGCATATTTCCACTTGTATGATATTATAGAGATCGTGGTTTTTAGCTGAGGCTTTCCCCAGAGTATTCTTCTATGTTCATGTGTGATTGCTTTCTCATTCTCAGTTATATGTGTTCTATTTCATCTTGCTCATAATCGATTAAGCTTCCACAAGTTTGTTGTAGAAGTAGATCTTGTATTTTTCTTTAGTATATTGCATAATCTGTTGATCTACAGTGGAAATTCTACAGAAACCCCCCTGCATTAGAATGTCAACACAAAATTCCATATTAATCAACATACAATATCCATATGTTCATGTTCTGTCAATAGATGGGAATAATATTAATAATTAATGGAAAAGGATTAGTTAATGGAATTTATATTTTTCGAATATATAGATTCTGTCTGTGAGAAATTCATGTGGTAACTCACAAAAAATATCATTTTTTAGATTGCAGATCATCTAGATATCCACAAATAGGTTTTTCTTGAAAAATGATTTTATATTTTTTTTTGATATATGGAAAGTTCACCTCCTTCATCCCCTTTTCTCTCTAGTCCTCAAACATAACCCCCTAATTAGCCAATGTGACTAAGGGATAGAAATTGACACACCATTTCCCATACTTGTTTCCAAAATTATTTGCAAACCTTAGGGTTAAATTGCAGCTAACATATACTTCTATGACTTGATAAGATTCAAAGGGTTCACAAACTATAATAAATCTTTATATATACAATCAACCAATTCTCAACACATTAATCAAATCATATGAAATGAATATAAGACTCATTGTAACTACCAAGAACCAAAATACCCATTTATATAGTAATTATCATACTAGCAAGAGAAGATAATTGTAATTTTATCCTAACATCATGATTCTTAAACATTAAATTCCATTGAGAATATAAAGAGAAAATACAAATTTTTGGGTATACGACCAAAGTCCCACATTGACTAGAAGTGGGGAGGATCATGGGTATATAAGGATCGACAAATATCTCCATTGGTATGAGGCCTTTTGGGGGTAAGTCCAAAAGCAAATCCATGAGGGCTTAGGCCCAAAGTGGACAATATCATACCATTGTGGAGATATGTGGTGTCCAGAGTCCTAACAAGTGGTATCAGAGCCATGCCCCGAAGTTAGCCAAGTGGATGAATCCTTGGAATGCCGAACGAAGGTGATGGGCCCTGTTAATATCACGATGGGATCCGTGGATGAGCTCGGTTAGACAGGCGATGTGCTCCGGATTCTTCATGGACGTGTCTTGGTCCCAACACGGTGAAGAGGAGTTGACCTGGAATAGAGCAAGCTCTCGAGGCAAGTGGTGCTTCCATGTAAGGCGTGTGCTTCCAACGCATTGGAGCGGAGAATCCTGGTTGGTAGAGAGTGGACAAATGGATAATCGTTTGAGGGGAGGCTCGATGGTCCTTTGTTCAAGGGGAGGATTGTTGGGTATACGACCAAAGTCCCACATTGACTAGAAGTGGGGAGGATCATGGGTATATAAGGATCGACAAATATCTCCAATGGTATGAGGCCTTTTGGGGGTAAGTCCAAAAGCAAATCCATGAGGGCTTAGGCCCAAAGTGGACAATATAATACCATTGTGGAGATATGTGGTGTGCAGAGTCCTAACACAAATTTATATAATGAGCATTCTTTGTTTTAGCATGTAACGAATTTCAAAGATTTAAAAATTCTAATTAACGTCCATCCATTTCTCTATTTATTTACTCATATTGTATTAAAAAATGATAACGAAAATAATTTAATGATCCAAGTGCATATTGGTGGCCGCCTGCCTATTCCACTTGGACCCCAAACACTGTTTCCTTTCAGTTTCCTTAATTGTAGCACAAGTTTCTATTTTTGGGATTTTTTCAAGTCCTAGACCTTCAAAGTCATTTCAAGGTCCTGTTGGCATTATGATTCAAGTGTTGTCCTTGATGGCAACTCACTCAGAGGATGGTACAGGTGCTCAGCGGTTGGTACAAGTGATGGCAACTTAATCAGAAGACAGATCTCAGTACAGCATGCCAAGGAAGCTCATACACGCCGTTTCGTTAAGCCCAAGTCGCGTGTACACGCTAGTTCGATTCAGAAAAAGCGCGTGTATGTGGAAAGGTTCCTTTGGTTCATGGTGGTTAGTCCTTGGAAGTTGTGCCTATGATTTCGGACCATTATGTCTCGACGGGCGTGTCGATCCCTAGTTTTAAAGTTGATGGTATTGTGTTACTATGGTTTTGGCTCTTGGTATTGAGAAAGGCCTAAGGCTATATAAGGAGAAGAAGATCATTAGGCAAAATTATCTTTCGACAAGGCATGAATATCTAAGAGAGAAAGAGATCTGATATGCAGGTTCTGAGTTGCATGATCTAAGCCAAGGAGAGATCACATCGGTTAATGGAAGACTAGATCTAAGGATAGATCGGGATCTAATGGTTTGAAATGCACTATCATGATATGGTTGATTATGCGTTCTGGGTCTAACTAATGTCTGGTACAGCTGCAAATTGAGAAAGTTTATTTTTAGATCTGTACGCAGGTTGGCTTCGGTAAAAGAGCGTGTATACGCGGGTTCTGCTCATTAAAGTAGCGTATATCTTTCGAAGCTTGATTTTGGGTTTACAGTGGGGTCTGACTGTTATTGCAGAGTTCTGTAGTCTGCTCTGTGTTCTGGTAACTGGTGATTGACAGGGTTCAGTGGTTCAGTGATTCAAAGTTTGGTTGTTTTATGCTTCAATGATCTGTTGTGGAAATTGAATGAATTGTGGTCTTCAGATTGTAATGTTGTGCTTCAGGAATATCCAAGTCTGAAAATGTATGAAAAGTGATACCTGAAAGAAGGAAGATTGTAGGTCAGCACCTACGTACTAGTATCTTGGCTAGTACAAGAGCAAAGGGGGTTGGAGCTCCCTTCCAAGGAAGTTTGGAGAACGAGAGAAGGTTGAAGCCTTCTGCAGGTTGTAGCCTGCGTACTGGTATAAGGCTGCACCAGTACAAAAGATTGTAAACTGAAGTTTCATATTAAAGAAAGATAGAGACAACTTGCAGCAGGTGGTTTTCACCCACATTGGGTTTCCACCTTATATCTTGGTGTTCATGTGTGTGGCTTTTTATCTGTTCTGTTATACTGCACATGTTTACTGTTAATGTGATGAATAATGCCCTGATGCACTTAATTGAAGAATAAGCTAACTAAATTGTGAGTTTTCTTCTTATACGTTGTTTTACTTCGTCACAGTAGCGTGTACACGCTGGTTCACTTAACTGAAGTAGCGTATATGTTTCTGGGCATTTAAAAAGTTTGATTAATCTGATAATACTGATTCACCCCCCCTCTCAGTATTATTTCCAACAATTGGTATCAGAGCAGGTCCTTCAGAGAAGCTTGATCGCTTGAAGGAAGATCATTCATCATGAGCAACTACGAGAAAGAAGCATCAATCAGGCCACTGGTTTTTGATGGAACAAATTTCAATTATTGGAAGGTAAGAGTTACTGCATATCTTCAATCTCTTGGTACAGAAGTTTGGGACATTGTAGAAACAGGCTATGCTTTTCCTTCAGCTACTCCTACAGATCCAGCTGAGAAAAAGGCATATGAAACAAATGCAAAAGCAGTCAGTACTCTATTAGGAAGTATATCTCAAACAGAATTCATGAAGGTCATGCACTTCAAATCAGCAAAAGAAATATGGGACAAAATGATCACTAGCTATGAAGGAGATGAACAGGTAAAGCAAGCTAAACTTCAAACACTCAGGATTCAATATGAGACTCTCAAGATGTATAATGATGAAAGTGTGGCTAATTATTTTCTTCGGGTAGATGAGATTGTTAATTGTATGAAAAATTTGGGTGAAGAAATAAGAGAAACTATAGTAGTTCAAAATATTCTAAGATCATTATCCCCAAAGTTTGAATCTAAAGTATCTGCAATAGAAGAAAAAGAAAATCTCCGTGTTCTCACTATGTCTCAGCTACATGGAATTCTAACCGCTTATGAAATGAGAAAGGGAGGTCCATCTGACAGAAGGGAAGATGCTTTTAAGGCATCAGGAAAAGAAGATTACTATGAAGCAAGCCATGTTCCAGAAGAAGAGGAAGAAGAATCAAATTTTGTCAGAAATCTTCAAAGGGGTTCTGGAAGGTTCAGAGGTAAGCTACCTTTCAAATGCTTTGCTTGTGGGAGAGTAGGTCATTATGCTACAAAATGTCCTTATAAGGATAAAGGAAAAGAACCTGCTAGATGGAACAAGAAACAAAGTGCAAATAAGAAAAGCTACTACACCCATGAAGATAGTGATGGCTTATCAAACAGTGATGAAGATGAACAAGGTAATAAATATAAGCTGTTAATGGCATTTGAAGATGATGATTATGAGGATGCTGTAGATGTGGATAATCTCTATAATGAAATCACTAGACTCAAGAGAGGCATAGAAGAAAAGAATGTGATCATTGATACTTTGCAATTTCAGATTGATGAAAAGGAAAAACATCTTGAAAAACTAGAAGGTGAAATTGTTGGTCTCAGAAAAGAAATTGAGAAAACAAAAGCTATTAATCTTAAATTTGTCAAAGGATCTGAAACTTTGGATGAGATTATCAGTGTGCAGCGGTCTCCTCTAAACAAGACAGGTTTGGGCTATAATGGAGAAACCTCTCAAGCATCCACCTCAAAAAGTTATCTTGATGCAGCAAGAAGAAATGAGCAGAAGAACAATGAAGATAATCAGGTAAAGCAGGGACGAATTACAAACAGAAACTATCAGGGACAATCCTCCTTAAGGATGAACAAAAGCTACAACCAACCACAGGTAAAATCTTCTCAGTTTGGCTCAAGAATAGATGAAAATAGAAATTACAATCAGTTGGCTGGTAGATTCAATAACCGCAGAAGCTTCTTCAATGGACAATGCTTTTCTTGCCACAACTTTGGTCACAGAGCAGCTCAATGTGTTGCATATAAAACAATCATGACTAGGGAAGCTCAAAAACAAAGAAGTATGACAGGGATTACAAAAAGGACCTATAACAACTTTTCGGTGCTTGAAAATGAAGTTGAATGTTCTATTTGCAATAATTTTGGTCATAAAGACTCTGAATGCAGGAGCAGGTTTCAGGAGAAAAAGGAACAAGCCACAAGCACCAAAACATGGAGAATAAAGGAACCTCAAACAGAAAGATGTGGGATAGCATTTTATGCAGAAGGACAGGAAAATCTATGGTACATTGACAGTGGATGTTCGAAACATATGACAGGTGATAAAGAAAAACTTGAATCTTATTCTACTTTAGAAAAGGGAAAGAAAGTTTCTTTTGGAAATGATACTCCTGCAACTATAAAAGGAAAAGGTATTGCTCCTTTGAAAGAAAAGGTCAAGGCTGGAAATGTTTTGTATGTTGATGGATTGAAGCATAATCTTCTAAGTGTCAGCCAGATGTGTGATCAAAAAACAGAGGTTATTTTCAGATCGAATGGATGTCTTGTTCGTGATCTTGATACAGGTAAAACAGTTCTCAAAGGCAAAAGAACTCCAAATAATCTGTACATATTTGAAGAAGGACAACAACAATGCTATCTTAGCAAAGATGAAGAGCACTGGTTATGGCATCGAAGGTTGGGACATCTAAGCTTCTCACAAATAAGGAAAGCATGCAAATATCAGGCAGTTCGCGATCTTCCAGATATCAAAATTCCAGACAACACCATATGCAAATCTTGTCAGTTTGGAAAGCAAACCAGAACTAACTT
This sequence comes from Pinus tabuliformis, assembly GCA_031772625.1. Taxonomy (NCBI): domain Eukaryota; kingdom Viridiplantae; phylum Streptophyta; class Pinopsida; order Pinales; family Pinaceae; genus Pinus; species Pinus tabuliformis. The sequence continues at coordinate 780,474,046 of CM062806.1, read as the reverse complement.
TCCAGAGAAGGAAGGATCAGCTAGCTTGCCTCTTGAGCTAGTCCATACAGATGTATGTGGTCCATTTAGGAAAAGGACACCTCGAGGAGAAGAATATCTGATATTATTCATTGATGATTTCTCAAGGTTTGTTTGGTTAGGGCTTATGAAGCACAAAGATGAAGCATTCGAAAAATTCAAATCCTTCAAAGCATTGGCTGAAAATGAATCAGGACACAAAATCAAGTGCCTCAGATCTGACAGAGGTGGGGAGTTCACATCAAATGAATTTTTCGATTTCTGCGATGAACATGGGATAAGAAGAGAATTCTCTACAGCTAGAACTCCTCAGCAAAATGGGGTTGTGGAAAGAATGAACAGAACTATCCAACAAATGGCTCGTGCTATGCTCGATGAATCAGGTACTCCTGCAACCTTCTGGGGTGAAGCTGCACATGCTGCTGTTATCATTCTTAACAAAACAAATGTCCGAGTAAACAACACTCAAACACCTCATGAGCTTTGGAGTGGTAAAACTCCTTCCGTGAAGCATTTCAAAATCTTTGGGAGCAAATGTTATATTAAGAATACTGATGAGCAACTTGGCAAACTTGAACCTAGAGCAGATGAGGGCATTCTTCTTGGTTATTCTCCACATAGCAAAGCATACAAGTGCTACAATAAAAGACTTGGCAGAATTGTTGACAGTATTGATATAGTGGTTGATGAGAAGGGATATATTCCTAGGCAAGTTCATCATGAAGAAGATGAAGGTTACTCTCAAAGGCGAAATGATGAAGAAGAAGAACCTCAAGAAGAAGAAGAATCTCAAGAAGAACCAGAGGAGCAGACAAGAATAGAAGAGAAGACTCCATCCAGATATGTCCAAAAGAATCATCCAGAAACTCAGATTGTGGGGCAGAAAGAAGCAGGAGTACAAACAAGAAGGACACTTGCAGAAGCTTCAAGCTACTTGGCTCTACTCTCCTCCATTGAACCACAAAATGTGAAAGAAGCATGCAAAGATGAATGTTGGGTCAAAGCAATGGATGAAGAACTTGAGCAAATCGAAAGGAACAACACTTGGGAATTAGTTCCTAGACCAAAAGATAAGAATGTAATAGGAACAAAATGGGTCTTCAAGAATAAGTTAAATGAAAATGGAGAAGTAATTAGAAACAAGGCCAGACTTGTTTGTAAAGGGTATGCACAGCAAGAAGGAATAGATTTTGAAGAGACCTTTGCTCCTGTGGCAAGACTAGAGGCCATCCGAATGTTCCTTGCTCTCTCAAGCTTTCAAAACTTCAAGGTATTTCAAATGGACGTGAAATCAGCCTTCCTGAATGGAGACTTAGAAGAAGAAGTATATATTGAGCAGCCAGATGGGTTCATTCTTGGGAATGATCCAAACCTTGTATGCAGATTGAAAAAGGCTCTCTATGGGCTCAAACAAGCTCCAAGGGCTTGGTACTATCGGTTGGACAAATATCTTCACCAACAAGGCTTTTCAAAAGGATCAGCAGATAGCAATCTCTATATAAAAGTTGAAAATAACAAATTGCTAATTCTTATTGTTTATGTAGATGATATTATTTTTGGCAGCAATGAAGAGACTATGAGTCAAAACTTTGCCTTGGTTATGCAGAAAGAATTCGAAATGTCACTTCTTGGAGAATTGACATATTTTCTTGGATTGCAAATTCAACAAAATGAAGGAGGTATCTTCTTGTCTCAAACCAAATACCTCAAGCAGATCTTGAAGAAGTATGGCATGGAAGAGTCAAAGCCAGTATGTACACCCATGGTTACAGGATGCAGCCTCAGTGCAAATGATGAATCAGCAGCAGTCCACCAACCCACTTATAGATCCATGATTGGGAGTTTGCTTTATTTGACAGGTACTCGACCAGATATTACACATGCAGTAGGAATGGTTGGAAGATTTCAAGCCAACCCAAAGGAAACTCATCTTCAGGCAGTCAAAAGAATCTTCAAATATCTTCAAGGGACCCAAAACTATGGCTTATGGTATCCTAGAAATACAGATCTCACTCTTCATGCTTACACAGATGCAGATTGGGCTGGAAGTGTGGATGATAGGAAAAGCACAAGTGGAGGTGCTTTCTTCATGGGTTCCAGATTAGTATCTTGGTTCAGCAAGAAACAAAGTTCGATTGCCTTATCTACAGCTGAAGCAGAATATGTGGCTGCAGCATCTTGTTGCACACAACTTCTTTGGATGATGCAGACCTTGCAGGACTTTCAAATCACTTGCACTCCACCTGTCTCTATCCTATGTGATAATACAAGTGCAATCAGCATTTCAAAGAATCCAGTCATGCACTCAAAGACCAAGCACATACCAATCAAGTACCATTTTCTTCGGGAACAAGTGCTTGAGCAGAAGGTCAAGTTGGAGTATGTTCCTTCTAAGGAGCAAGTTGCTGATATTCTCACAAAACCACTGCCCAGGGAAACTTTTGAATATCTCAGACAAAAGCTGGGAGTAGTTGATGCTTCATCCTGTTGTTGAAGTTTGTTTGTTCTACAGAAAAGATGGTATACGCAGGTTACGGAAGGGATATGAGCGTATACACGCGGATTCATGCTGGGTAAGTCGCGTGTATGCTGGACGCTTGTTGTAGAAAGAATATCCGCGTACATACGTTGTTTTATACAGGATAAAACGCGTATATGAAGTTCTGAACAGCAAGGGAAAACTCTGAAGTTCTGAACAGCAATAGGAATGTCAGAATTATTCAGGCACAGTTTCAGGGAGTGCAACAGGCACAGGTTCAGGGGGAGCAGCTCAAAAGTCTCATAAAGCATTGTTGGCATTCAGATGTTTTGGTTGTTGGTTTCAGGAGAAGGAGCTCAGAAAGAAATTCTAGTTGCTGATCTAACAAGATGTTTATCAGATGCTGCTGGTGTCTTTCCTAAGTCTTGGTCTAGATCTGTTGTCTCTATGTCATGTATCTCTCTTGTCTCTTTTATGGTGTCAAGGTCATGTAACGGCCTTTGTTGGTTTCCCCACTATGCCTGGGATGAATGCTGTAATATAATTGGTTGTTTCTGATATGTTATGGTTGTATGTATTGAGTCCTTTGGTGATAGAAAGGTCCCTTATGGTGTATAAGTCTTGGTTCTTGTTGAAGAACATCTTTTGCAGATCTGGCCTACTGTCAGGGGGAGCACGAGTCAGCACAGCCAAGCAGAGGTATCAGCATGTCCTCAGGGGGAGCATAGCCCTTTGCCCTTGATGTCAAAGGGGGAGAGTGACTTGGTGTGGTGGTTGCCATCAAGTCCAAAGGGGGAGATTGTTGGCATTATGATTCAAGTGTTGTCCTTGATGGCAACTCACTCAGAGGATGGTACAGGTGCTCAGCGGTTGGTACAAGTGATGGCAACTTAATCAGAAGACAGATCTCAGTACAGCATGCCAAGGAAGCTCATACACGCCGTTTCGTTAAGCCCAAGTCGCGTGTACACGCTAGTTCGATTCAGAAAAAGCGCGTGTATGTGGAAAGGTTCCTTTGGTTCATGGTGGTTAGTCCTTGGAAGTTGTGCCTATGATTTCGGACCATTATGTCTCGACGGGCGTGTCGATCCCTAGTTTTAAAGTTGATGGTATTGTGTTACTATGGTTTTGGCTCTTGGTATTGAGAAAGGCCTAAGGCTATATAAGGAGAAGAAGATCATTAGGCAAAATTATCTTTCGACAAGGCATGAATATCTAAGAGAGAAAGAGATCTGATATGCAGGTTCTGAGTTGCATGATCTAAGCCAAGGAGAGATCACATCGGTTAATGGAAGACTAGATCTAAGGATAGATCGGGATCTAATGGTTTGAAATGCACTATCATGATATGGTTGATTATGCGTTCTGGGTCTAACTAATGTCTGGTACAGCTGCAAATTGAGAAAGTTTATTTTTAGATCTGTACGCAGGTTGGCTTCGGTAAAAGAGCGTGTATACGCGGGTTCTGCTCATTAAAGTAGCGTATATCTTTCGAAGCTTGATTTTGGGTTTACAGTGGGGTCTGACTGTTATTGCAGAGTTCTGTAGTCTGCTCTGTGTTCTGGTAACTGGTGATTGACAGGGTTCAGTGGTTCAGTGATTCAAAGTTTGGTTGTTTTATGCTTCAATGATCTGTTGTGGAAATTGAATGAATTGTGGTCTTCAGATTGTAATGTTGTGCTTCAGGAATATCCAAGTCTGAAAATGTATGAAAAGTGATACCTGAAAGAAGGAAGATTGTAGGTCAGCACCTACGTACTAGTATCTTGGCTAGTACAGGAGCAAAGGGGGTTGGAGCTCCCTTCCAAGGAAGTTTGGAGAACGAGAGAAGGTTGAAGCCTTCTGCAGGTTGTAGCCTGCGTACTGGTATAAGGCTGCACCAGTACAAAAGATTGTAAACTGAAGTTTCATATTAAAGAAAGATAGAGACAACTTGCAGCAGGTGGTTTTCACCCACATTGGGTTTCCACCTTATATCTTGGTGTTCATGTGTGTGGCTTTTTATCTGTTCTGTTATACTGCACATGTTTACTGTTAATGTGATGAATAATGCCCTGATGCACTTAATTGAAGAATAAGCTAACTAAATTGTGAGTTTTCTTCTTATACGCTGTTTTACTTCGTCACAGTAGCGTGTACACGCTGGTTCACTTAACTGAAGTAGCGTATATGTTTCTGGGCATTTAAAAAGTTTGATTAATCTGATAATACTGATTCACCCCCCCTCTCAGTATTATTTCCAACAGGTCCTAAAAGACATTTTCTAGGAAAATGAAGAGGCCAGAAAAGTGCTAGAATGTGTTACATAGATTTTGTTTTTCCTCCTCATGGATATCTTCGAAACAAGGTATTATGATAGTTAAAAAAATATCATATGCCAAATTTATGACACCAAGAAGTTGGTGGTCCAACTTACCCCAACGAGGCCCAAAACCATTGAAACTTCATCTAGTAGGGTTAGGGTTTCACACTTATTATTTACGATAAAAAGGCCTATGAGCCTCATTGTAACATAGTTCAAAAGGCATGTAGTCATCACATTTCTTCTTAGAGATAAGCTACCATCACCTGAGCTAGTTGTTACATTGTGCATGTAAACACATTTCAATATTTTTTTTTTTTTTCTGAATACAGCTAATTCTATTATAATACAAAAAGATCAAAAATTACATAGGAGTTACAAAAGGGCCATGGCTCAGAAAGCTTGCCCAGAAAATGTTCATTTACCCAGCTTGTATCTTCCAAAATTGAACACCGTCAAAATTGAATTACTGTCTTCTGCTGTATCTACTGCCTCTATGACTCGAAACCATGACTCTAAACGGTACATAATAGGGACCCGAAGACATACAGACATATAAACCCAAACTGCCGACACATAGACAGACAGACTCATGCTGTCGAACTGATACATAGACACAGAAAACAAAGACAAAATATAGCTCTTACGGCCTAGGTTGCCGAGAGCACACTTCTTGTCTTGCTCATTCATCGTCCGTGGTGTAGGGCGCTTCCTCAATTTGGCACCCAAAATGTAGAGAGTCATCAGAATCAGAGAGAGGGATCATCACGCTGGAAGGCCGTCCCTGAACAGGCGCGCTTGAACCTGCGAGAGCTGGTGGACAAGCAATGGGGGAGCTTTCCCTGTCAGGCTCGCTTGGACCTGCAAGAGCTGAAGGACCGGCTAAGGGGGAGCTTTCCCTGACAGGGCGTTGCAGGTCGATAATAGGCCCTGTCCCATGAACAGGAGGAGGAAAATCTAGCGTGGCTTCTGCTGGTTCTCTAAGAATATCACAATGCTCAACCGTTACAGAGATAATGAAAGTGGAATTAGCGAGAGCGCAGGGAACCCTATACCTAACCATAGGATGCTCGTGATGCCCACAGTCCATTCTTCGTTCGCTTCCCATTCCTCTGCCTCGCCCAGCTCTATTGCCATGGAAATGTTGCGGCTCAGAAGTGACTTCAACGGAGGAGGAAGGAGAATTGGGGGCAAGCCGCTGGATGGTGGCCCTTCCGTGAGAGCCTCCGCGCCTACTGCACATTCTCTGTCGCTCACCCCGCATTTCTGAATTCCGAAATTGAACTCGCGTACCGGAACCTGGTGAGGAGACCTTAATCGGGACGAGGGTAGCCAAATTGAGCTCACGACGCCGATTTCTCAGGCGTAAGGCAGTCCCTGAGTAGGCTGCAGAGCATGAATGCTCTTGTTCCCTTCCCCACTCCGCCGAGTGATGCACCAGTAAAGCGGCAGTATGCCAAACGAAAGCAGAGGTATGCACAAAAGCCAGAGGAGTTCCAGGTATAATAGCCTCCATCGCGCAGTTCACCAGGCAGTGCAGAATGGACGACATGACCAGCATTAATGCCGGCATTAGTTCTACTGCACGCGAGCCTCCTATATCAACTGCGGGGTACTACATGTCACTAAAGGGCTGACACCTGCCCATGTGACACCCCATTTGTCCTCCACTCGTTTTAGACACCCGCATCCGAGAGGGAGAGGTCTTTCTGCACCAAAGAAATGCAGTCCTGTTTGAGTTTATCATCATCTACCCTATCAAGTGAACCTGAGAAGTATGGAATTAACTGAGATGCTCCCTGGTTAGCCAGCCTGTCTGCAACTTGGTTAGTTGTCCTTCTTACGTGCTGGAAGGCGATGCTTGGGGGATTTTTTAGTTTTTCCTCCAGAGATTCTAGCCGGCTCAGCAATCTCCAGCTTGAAGCGACCTTAACAGCTGGAGTACCTGCCTGTATTCTTTGTGCAGCAGCTATAAGAATGAGAGAGTCTCCTTCAACCTCCAGAGGGTAGAAATGTTTTTGTTCTGCTATGCATATGCCTGCCCAGAGTCCTTCCATTTCTGCTGCGTTGTTAGTATCTTTACCAATCGATCCATAGAATATATGCAGAATTGCCCCAGTATGGCTTCTAAAAATTCCTCCAAAGCCCGTGGGTCCGAGATTTCCTTTAGCGGCCCCATCAAAATTTAGCTTGTAGGAGTTGTTTGCCGGAGGGAGCCAGCTTGCTAATGAGGTGGGACTAATTATAGGACGAATGCTGACCTTTGCTAGAACGGAGAGATCCAAATTCCATGCTTTCAGAATGTCGCATTCCCTTGGAGAGTCTGGTAGATCTGTGGCAGACCATGTTCTGATAGCAAGAGTTTCTTGTAAATTCTTTTTGAAGATGAGCCACAGAGCGTCTATGGACCTGAAGGTATTATTGAAGATTCTATAGTTTCTTTCCTTCCAGAGAGTCCAGTATAGAAAGCCTGGTAAAAGACTCCACAGAGAGTTGAGAAGTTGGCTCTTAAAAGGGTTCTTGGTCCATTTCCTTATATTTTCTGTTACATCTTCCATCCTTGCTTCCGATCTCATGTTGCAGTTTTCAACTTTCTTCCAAAGTTGCTTGGCTAGCTGACAGGTTTCCATTAGATGACTGATGGTCTCAGAGTGGAGGTTGCAATTTGGGCATTGTGATGGCCCAATGAAACCACGTTTTATCAGGTTGTCCCAAGTGAGTATGCGCTGTTTGCTGAGAAGCCATAAGAATGTTGAAATTTTGGGCCATAGTCCTGGCTGCCAGACCTTTTCCCAGATTCGGTCCCTGTTTTCCTGGATCTCTGAATACCTCAGCTGATGAGCTTCTTTTGTGGTGAATGTTCCTTTAGGCGTGTGACCCCATCTTAGTCGGTCCTGCTGGTTGGAGTATCGAATTCTTCTGTAGGTGAGTTATTGATCTATGTCAGAGTGCGATTCTCCCTGCCAATCCATTTGCCAAAGGCTAGCTTGCTTCCAGATTCGGAAGTCATGATTTGAGGATTGTTTCTAGAATTGATGCATGTAAGTGAGGTTTGCCTACTGCATCTGCATTTTCCATAGAAGCTTTTGAAATAAAGTTGCTAGCGTTGGGAGTTGTTGCCATGAGTCTTCCCAGAACCTTGTTGTTGTACCTGAGTGAATCTCCCAGAAACTGTGCTCTTGAATGAACTTGCTATGGAGCTTTGCAGTGTTCCATATGGGTGATCCGGAGGTTGAGGGACTGATTCTGATGAGATATTTCCATTGACTACCCGGGACATATTTTGCTTGCCATAATCTGGCCCATGGTGCGTGTGGCTTGGTGATCCAATTCCACCACATTCGTGCTCCCATTGTATTATTGCTTTGAAGTGGATCTCGCAGGCCTAAACCTCCCTCTGATTTGATTTTGCAGACTTCTTTCTAGTTGACAAGAGCCCATTTTCTGTTTAAGCCAGAGGAACCCCATAGGAAGTTGCGTTGAAGGTTGTGAATGGTCTTGAGGACCCATTTTGGAGCTGCCATAATGGAAAAGAGATACAAAGGCATAGCCTGTAGAACCGATTTGATTAAGACCAGTCTACCAGCCATGTTAAGAGCCCGGAAAGTCCAAGAAGATAGCTTTGATTCTAATTTATCTAGAAGAGTCTTCCATGAGGCATGCTTGACTGCAGAGTCTGCGAGGGGAGCCCCTAGGTAAGTGGAAGGTAGCTTGGAAATGGTATAACCCAGAATTCTGGCAATGTTCCTTTGTGAAGAGGGGGGGGTGTTGAAGAAGAAGAGCTGAGATTTCGAGGCGTTGATGGATGTGCCAGATGCTTCGGAGAAGATGGAAAGCAGGGATTTAAAAACGGAGGCTTCTTGTGAGGAAGGATGACCAAATAACATGGTGTCATCAACAAACTGTTGATGTGACTGAGAAGGAAGACCATGAATAGAGATGCCTTTTAGAGCTTGGGAGGAAACAACAGATTTAAGAAGTCTACTGAGACCTTCTGCCATTAGAACAAAGAGAAAAGGAGAGAGAGGATCCCCCTGTCTAATGCCCCGAGAGGGGCGAAAGGGTTTGGAGGGCGAGCCATTCAGTAGGATTGAGAAGCTGGGAGAGGAAATAAGGTTCATAATCCATCTGGTCCAAGTAGAGCTGAAACCAAAAGCCAATAGCATTTTTTGAATGTAATTCCAACTGAGTTTGTTAAAGGCTTTAGAGAGATCCAGTTTTAGAAGCATACCTGGTTTTTTTAGAAGCTTTAATGAGTGAATCACCTCATTTGATAGAATAATACCGTCCATGATCTGCCGGCCTTCGACATATCCCGTTTGTTCTGGAGAAATGAGTAGAGGAAGGAGAGGTTTGAGCCTATTCGCTATGACCTTGGTGATTACATTGCATAATGTTATAGGTCTGTAGTTTTTAGGCTTACTTGCTTCTTTACTTTTTGGAACCAATGTTATGAAGGTCGTATTGAGGGCTGGGAGTATCCAATGCATAATTCGTGATTCCTCCACAAGTTCCCAAACTTCAGCTTTGATGAGCTCCCAGAATTCATGGAAGAAATTGGATGTGAAACCATCCGGCCCGGGAGCCTTGCCATCCTTAAGTTGGTTCATAGCTTCTTCAACTTCCTTAAGTGATATATGTTGAAGCAGTTTATTGTTGTGGTCCTCTGTTATTATTCGAGGGATGTGTTGCGTTATCGTTCTGATTGCCTCATCTCTGTTACCTGTGGGCTCCCTGAGAATATCCTGAAAGTAGCCTGTGAATTCCTTCTCCATATCTTCATGTGCTTCTATTCTTTCCCCATGTTGATTGTTTATGAAGGTGATGTTGTTGTGCATACGCCTTTGGATGGCTGTTTTATGGAAAAATTTGGTGTTCTTTTCCCCATCTTTCAGCCAGTTGATTCTGGATTTTTGATGCCAGAGAATTTCCTCTTGCCGCCTGCGTTCTTCTATTTGATTCCAAAGGATCTGCTCTTGTTGTGTCTGTTCCTCTGTTCTGCCTTCTCGAATGAGAGTTTGTTGAAGTGCTTCCATTTGCTTTTCCAGCCTCTGGCGATTCTCCTGAATGTTGCCAAATTGTGTGCGATTCCAGTTCTTGAGGACTTGTTTTAAGTTTTTCAACTTTTGTTGGAATTGATACATTTTGGCCCCCTCTGGCGGGATGAAGGACTTCCATGCTTCTTCTACCACTGTCTTGAATTTTGGATTTGTAAGCCAAAAGGCCTCAAATCGGAAGGGTCGATTGCAGTGAGTGCTGGGCCTAGACCATTGTAGCATGATGGGCCAGTGATCAGATCCTCCTTGTGGTATGATTGACGCGTTAAAGTCCCCACCCAGATGTATTGCGTTGTCCGATAGGAGGAACCTATCGAGCCTGGAGGTTATATGATGAATGCCCCTGCGTTTATTAGTCCAAGTAAAAATTCCATTTGAGGTTGGAATGTCCATAAGTTGATTATTTTGAATAAATTCTCTAAGACCATTGCTGTCACTCTCTAGCCTGGTTCTGCCTCCTGCTTTTTCTTCCATCGACTTTATGATATTGTAGTCTCCTCCTCCGATCCAGAGGGGGTACTGCCTGTTCTCGTTTAGAATAGAGATTGTTTCCAGCAGATCTAGTTTTTGCTGAATATTTTGCGGAAAGTATACATTTGAGAGATGCCCGTGGATGTTAGTGCCAATGAGGTGGAAGGACGCTTGAATGAGGTGATGTGTTGCATGGAAGTCATTCAGTGTTAGAGTCTGCGGATTCCATAGTATGGCAAGTCCGCCTGAGGCCCCTGAGGCGTCAACTGAGATTGCGCTGCTACCTGCCCAAATCTTGTTTCGAACTTTTTCAATAGCTGTGTTGCTACTTTTGGTTTCTTGAAGAAAAACTATGGATGGTTTTTCTTGTTGAATCAGGTTTTTGATCATCCGGTGTTTTGAGGGGCTATTGAGTCCTCTCACATTCCAGGAGATGAGCTTCATGGAGACTGAGGTTTGGGTTTATAAAACTTTGTCAACTTAGGGAATCGCCCCGATTCCATAAGTAATTCTCCCACTAATATGGTCCTCTGTAGATCTGTCTTGCGTCCCCTTTTCTTGTTTTCTTTGAGAGTTTTTTTTTCCATCCCAAGGGCTTCCTCCTTGTACACCCAGACTTTTATTATACTGCATTTTGGCCAAGACTCCTTCAAGCCTGTCTATTTGCCAAGGGGGGATGGTGTTGAATTCTTTTTGTTTGCAGGCTGTTTCAAGTTTGAAGATATCTAGACCCTCGAGGATAATATTCTCTGGATCTTCCTCCATGATGATAGGGGAGCTCTGATCTTCCTCATCTGCAGCTACCTGTAGACTTAGAGCTAGAGCTGCATCTATATCCATGGTTGAAGCCTGCTGCTTAGGATCGAGAACGGCTTTTCCCTTGCCCGGGGGCAGGGGGCTGATATCCGAAACCACTTTTGTGATGTCTTTCATTTGATGAGGTGAGGGGCGAGAGGAGTCTGGATCTGAAGCCTGCATGGGGGCGGAGGGGTTGAGGGAAGATGAAGGCAAAGAATTATTTTCCAGGGGATCAGAGCTATGCAGGTCCTGGGTAGCAAGCGGAGTAAATCTGTTCTGGGAATCCGATTTAGCGGTATTATCAGGGACTGTCTGGCTTTTCTTTGCATGCCTACGGCGGTTAGGAACTTTGATGAAGCCTTCCGAGTCTTTGGAGTTTTCAGTGGAGGAGGCTTTAGACTGCATGTTAAGAGGACAGTCTCGGAAGAGGTGGCCATGCACATGGCATTTACGGCATCGAAAGGGGATATGCTCATAATCTAGTGATTGTGTCCATTCAAAGTCATCGTGAAAGAGACTTACCGAGTCAGCTAAAGCCTTGGTCAGGTGCATCTGTACGCAGATCCTGGCATACGAGGTGTATTTGCGGGACTTTGTTTCCTCCGCAACCTTGATGAAGGTCCCAAGTTTGTTGCCAATGTCTGCCAGCGTTTCTTCCTTCCAGTATTCCACTGGGAGGGAATACATTCGTATCCATACGGGTGCCCAGCTGAAGTCTTCTTTATCAGGGTTGAATCTTGGTTTCCACTCCGTGAGATACAGTCCTGAGGAGTTAAAGAAGTATGGGCCGCCTTCAAATATCCTAGATTTGTCCTCCACACAATGGAAGATGGCTGTAAAAAAGCCTTTCGGTCCCAGTTGCAGAGTAACCTGTCCTTTGGGTTTCCATTTTGATGCTATCCATCCCTGCAAGGCCTTTTCGGTAGGCCAGAAGCCAAGAAACTTTCCTATTAACGCGTGATCTTGCATATACTGGATTTCACCATTTATGCGATGACTTGGCAGATCAACCTTGATGCGTTCTGCGGCCTTCGGAATACAGGTTGCCGAGGTCGCCTTTGGCTGTGACGAAGAGGCTTTTTGGTGCGCTTCTTTTTCTGTGTCCATTGCTTCAGGCTGAGCTGTGGGCATCTCTTTTCCGTTCGTTCCTTGTCCTTCCTGCTCAGATTCTTGGACAGTGCCAGAAGGGGTCAGTGGAGTCTTGTTCTGATTCGTGTCAGAGATTGGGGTGTTCAGAGGAGGGGGGGCAGAGCCCACCCCTCCAAGCTGCTTTGCCATTGAAGGCTTTCAGCAGTAGTTCGGCGGCGCAGCTCGATCCGTCCGAAGCGATCAGGGTGTAGGGTTTGCAGAAGTTTTGCAGGCGGCATAAAAATCGTCAGAGCGGCCTAGGTCCGTTTACTCGAACCCCCTAAACACATTTCAATATTTGTTATCAATTAATTGAAGTTTTTTTCATTCATTGTATCTTTGTGTTATGTTTAAATCTAGATTTCATTTTTTTCTTCATAAATCTAAATCATTTAACAAATATCAAGGGTAGAAATTGAAGCATATATGAATATGATAAGGATGATTAGAAACAACTACTAGATTGAGCAATTTCCACCTAAGTGTAGGTTGAATAATGCCTTTAAGTTTAGTCTATGGAAAATTCAACCAAGATAACTTCCAATGATAATTTTTGCAAAAGATATAACAACTATAAGCACCCACATTACCTATCTCTCACAACACACGAGGACTTCCTTCTCTTGTTCTCAGTCCCTTAGAAGTATCTTCATCTTATGATTTATAAAGAAGACATATAAAGGTCCAGCAAATGTCAAAGAACCTCTTGCATAGCTTCATGGTTTTCTAGCTATTTCAACAGGTATCCACATCTATTTTCATGGATATTCTAGTTTATATACTCTTGGCCCTTTGTTTTTTTTTTTCTCCTCTTCTCTAAAACTTCATTTCTCTTCCCTTTTCCTTGACCTACATATTCCATTCAAGTTTCCCACCCTTCTTTCCATTAACAAAAATTTATTTCGTTACTTATTCTTGTTCTCAGAATGTAGGGAATACATCTTGTGAAAGGATTGGAGTGATTGCTAACTCTAGGAATTGGTTTTCTTCACTACTCATAGTTTTAATAAGCTGAAGATGATAAGTTTGGATAGATAGAGGAATAATACAGAAATCCCTTGGACCCCATTACATTTCCCCACTTATAATATCATAGCCCCTATAGGTGCTCATAGTCTACTGGCCTTGTTCATCATCATTTTATTATCTACAAATGTAAAGATATTTTCGATGTTTACAATATCATGGAGAAAGCATTTCTTTGATGAGGAAAATAAAATAGGGTGCATTTCATTTAATTTTTAAATTGCAGATTATAAATTACTTTCGTGTGTGTCCTTTATTTCCTAGACACATTCCTTTACTTTCTTTTGGAAGAGCGTATAAAATAAAGCTGACAACTGACTCCCTTTTCCAATGTCTCCATGTTGTCGGTTTATTTTTTACCCTCTTCTCCCACCCACAATGCATCGCTAGTGGATGTGCTACAGGTGTGGATTTGTTGGCATGGAAGAGGGTAGATGATGGGAAAGATGCTGAGCTCAAAATGCCCCACAAAGATATCATGAAGCCACCCCTAAGAATATGCAGAACATAGTTAATGAAGTAGCAATTGAGGTCATGCATGAAAGAGACGTCCATTCAGATGAATAAATTTTCAACCGTGTCACAGATTGGATACTAGGCCCAGGCCATAATATATTATTTTTATTATTAATTAAAAAATATTAGTTTAATTATTATTAATTTATTTTATTGTTAATAGTTATTTATATCCCAAACTTTTATTATTTTGTTGTAAAAAAATTATATAAATATTTTTCTCCTTTGAATTTTCCTCCCCTTTTAATTCTTTAATTATTAATATTATTTTCAATAATTTGAATTTTATTAGTTTTATTTTTATTTTTAATTTATTTAATTTGGTAATTATTTAAATAAAAATATTAGTTTTGTAAAATTTTAAATCGTTATATTTTTCTTTATCCCTTTGACTTGGTCATTTAATGATTTCAATCAATTTAATTTAATTATTATTACTTATTAATTCTTTAAATCAAATTTTTCTTTATCCCTATCGATTTAACCCTTAATGGCTCTATTGAATTTTTTCCCTTAATGCCTAATTAATTTTTATCTATTTAAGGCTTAGTAGCACTCCCATGTTATCATTCAATATTCTCTAGTCCCTTATGATGGGTGGAGGGTCCACCCAAAACATTGGACAATATATTAATCCTATACACGATTCCATTTGAAAATCCTCTACCAACTAGAAGAACTCTACTAGCACATGAAAACACTCCTTGGCAAGGTGCTTGAAGAAAAAGAAGATAAGAAGAAAAATATTTCTATATAGTTTAGCATCCATCGTGCAAAGAATAGGCAAAACTTGAACATCATGATATGGTGATGAGGCTTGCAAGAATTGAAGCCACGCTCTCTATGGGAAAAGGACCAACCTCTCTAGGTACCCCTATAGTGCCAATTGATGTTTCCACCTCAACTTAGTCAACATCAGTCGGTAATAGTGGCCCAACTTGAAAAGGATGCCTACAAATATTATATGATATAGGAAGTCTCAATGTAATTTTGTTATAAATAGTTATCTATGTCTGCATGTGCTCACAATTTTTTTTTGCTGAGATATGGCTAGGCCAACGTTTTTGATGTTTGTGTAACCTTTTGGACAAAAGACTTATTTTTCCATCGTAGGCCTGGTTTCCCTAGTGGAAAATTGCGGTTGGAGATAAAATGATATATGCTCTTTTGAATAATCAATTGCAAGTTTAAACTTAAAACAATAATAATTTTAAACTAATAGGGAGATTGTATATCAAATTAATGTATAAGATCTCCTAATCTATGAGATAAAGAATCCATATCTAAAAAAAATAACAACTAATTACTAAAATATACATATAAATAGAAATATGTGTTTTATCGTCTTTTATCATTTTATTATATTCGTTGTAACCTAAAAGTATTAATTACAAATAATAAATCATCAAAATTATAAAAAAATTAATATGAAAGAATAATGATTTTATTTATCCCCGATCAGGGTGCGAGCCGACATTAGTGGGTTGCACGGGCTCAAGGCATAATGCAGTTAATTAGAAGTGTCCTCGCCACACTCCACATGCATCTAGCACTTGAAGCGATGGTGGAAAGCATGCACGAGTTATTGCATGGAAGCAGTAGAGTGTTAAGGCCATCTAGAGAGGGAAACAACTTGTTTCGAATGTTAATGAGACCAGTGTGGGTGATAACAGTTTTGTGGAGGTGGAGGGCAAGGGAAACTCGAGATAGCCGGAGGTAGACGACATCCACAGAACTCGGTAAAAAATCCTGGTATGATATCAGTCTTCATCCTGTAATTTTAGTTAGAATGGCGACAAGAATTCATCCTTGTGTCGAGGAATTTCCAGTGTCTGGGATAGACGGTGATGGGTTTTGGAGGGGCCATAAGCAAGGCCTCGTCGGGCTCCAGGTGGGGTCATTTTCAGTTGTTTTTCTTATCCCTATGTCTATGGAATTTGGGATATGTTTGTCTTTGATGGGTGCATGCATGTTAGAGGGAATTGAGAGTAGGGATGGTGTAAGTCTCCCACCCATTAGGTTGGAAGAGTGGAAAGGGGGTTGGCTCTGCAGAGTTTCGGGGGGTTGATTCATCCATCACCGGTAAAGGGGGAGCTAAGGGCTCAAGAAACCCTAGATATACCACCTGGTGGTGGGGGGAAAGGCAGCGAAGCCCGGTTGGTCAAACCTCGAGTCAATCTAGTCCTGTGGGCTCAAACTTCCTGGGTTGGGAACCTTGGCGTAGAAGGTACTCATCTCAGAGATTGGGGGAGGGTATGGAGTGACGCCGAGAAATTGAAGCTGGCTATGGTCAAAGCGGGTCTGAATTCTAGTGTCTGAGCATCCTGTAAGGGTCGATTTGCAAAGGGTTTGGTGGGAAAAGGGCTCAGCCCTGCGACAGGCTTGAAACCCACTTCATTCCTCGTAATTATGTCTAGTCGATGAATTCGAATAATGCTGGAAAATGTAGCTATATTATTGACGACATGGTGACAGTCAGTATGGATCTGTACCGTTCATTTAAACTCTGCAAAGGGAAGAGGAAAGCTTGCAATCATGAGGACATTAGAACCTTGTGTTGGTATTCAATTCCTTGTAGACAATGGAGGGCTTTCCTTACTCGGCTGGTGTCTTTTGACTTTAAAGAAGGACTGCAGTGGGGGCGAGACTGTTGGCAGTGTCGAGCACCCAACTTGCGGCCTTGGGCAGTAGAAAAGTTGAAAGTGTTGGGAAGCGAAGAGAATTCGACAGATAAAGACAGAAAAATGGCTTGAGTGAAGGTGATAAAGAACAATGGAGGAGGGAACCGTGGTCGAGGGAGGCAGAGAAAGGTGGACCCGTCTCCAGGAAGCGAACCAAACTCCTCCAGCGGGGCGACAGGAACAAGACGTGGGTGTAAGACAACCTTGTGTATCATTGATGAAGCAACCCAAGCTTACCACTAGCAACTCTAACCCGGTTAGACGGTTAATAGCAGAGTGGGAAGAAGAATTCCGATAGACATTGCAAGACTTCAATCTGGACCTGGATGAGTGGCAAGCAGTAGCCCTGGATCTAGGTCATACTAGAGGGATATTTACTTAGTACAAGAAGATAGTGTGCCTATTCTAGATGATGAAGAGTATCCTGGTGAAAGCTATGGAACAATTTCCTCCAGACTTGCATGCAGCCCCTTGAGGGAATTCAGTGAAGTTGGATTTTACCAAAGAATTTCAAAAAATCCAAATCCAATTGCAACAGCAGAGTGATAGACTAAGTCGGATCAAGTAGTACATCCCATGCATACCTCACTCGGAGCTGCCTGGTTCTGAAATGAAGGACCTTGCTCTGGTGGATTTTGCTGATAATGAATAGTGATAGTGCACCCATGATCTTCTTTTGAATGCTTTCGTTATACAATTATATACTTATTATCAGTTATGTTTATAGCTATTTAGAGAATAAGAAGTACAAAGACTCTTAGGTTTATATAGCATAGCTGGATAGACATGTGTTTTTGCTTATGGATGACATATTTTGCAGTTAGGTGGCCAACAGACCTGGTTTTCCACTGGGTAGGTTGAGGCCACCTAACTCATGGATATATGGATGTAACCTGCCTTATTTCCGAAAATTAATAGAAAGGTACCACCAAGCTTACAAAAAAAATAATGATTTTATTTAAACATTATTGTGGCATTTTTTTTTCGGCTTAAAACCAATTAAAATATATAAAAATAAGTCTATTTTGAAATTGGTCTCCACTTCTATAAAATTGATATAATGATTAAAAACACACACACACATATATATACACATTTTTTATTTTTGTAAATCAACGCAAATTTTTCATTAATCAAAGGATGTTACGAAAATATACATGGTTATAAACCAAATTATCTGCAAGTGCCTAGCATCCCTATCCATAGCAATTATTAGCTAATCAGAGAGAAATTATGTTCTAGCAATTGACTCTATCATTATAATCACATTACATATGCTCTCTTTGAATCTTCTTATCCAAAAATTGCACTGTAGATTTCTCTCTTGTGAACGCAAAGTGCAACACAATTGCAAAAAATAAAAAACCATAGAAACTGCTGGAGGTAACCATAGAGTTGGAAAGGAAAAAAATGCACAACTATTGTTAGAGTTGTATAGCAATAGTTCCAGTTATCTATCGATGTTGGAGTTGATGATAAAAAAACGCAAGGCAACAAGCAAGGACCGCTAATATGGAATAACTACCTGAGACATTGGGTCTCCATTTGCTGGAGGGATTGAGTTGAGAGGAGGAGCATCTTGGACCAAAGGAATGTCAATGACAACATGAACATCTGAGATGTTTCTCGTGTCAGAATTTGACTCCGAGAAAACATACCTCTCTACCCTCTCAAGGCATACCATAATATCATCTAAGCAATACTCGATGCTTTTGAGTAGACCTTTCAAGTTTTCTTATCTTGCAAAAAGTCGATAATGATGGATACCTATTTATCACGGATGACCAAGTGGAGTAAGAAGTCGAGCCATTGATAGCCTGCAACTGAGTGTAAGAAGTGCAATTTGCATGTCCTGAGTTTACCAAGGTCAGGAATCCACTTGAGTTCCTGATTCCCAATTTCAGAATCTGAAAAGTAAGGTCTTTCCCCAAATTCTTGAGATTCCAACTTTTGAATCTCTTGACGAACTTCTAGAGGTATTGACTCAAAAATAGATGCCACAGAAGTCCACCCACACAGACACCTAGGTTGAGAAGTAGTCCTGGAACTTCCTCCTCTTCAACTAACCATTCTCTAGCGAGGTGACATTATTGCATAGAGGAATATACGAAACAAAAAATACAAATACCAAAACTCACTGAGCAAATTCACATCATACAAGTATGAAGGGTTTGGAAAAAAACAATATCATCACCAAAACTCACAATATAAAAAAGCGATATTGTCTAAACATATACATATACATATATAACATAGTATTAATAATAATAAATAAAAAAAAATATGAAAATTGCACACTAAAGTCACTATCAACTATAAATCTTCATGTTATCCAAAAAAAAACCTCCCTATCCTGCAATCATTATACATATTGCAATACATATACATATATATAACTTAGAATTGATGATGATACAATAGAATAAAATATGGAAATTGCACACTAATGTCACTATCGGCTATACAGGTTTGATGTTATCCGGAAAACCTCCCTATCATTTAATGTTGCAATACAAATTAGAGTTTCCATGTAGAGCTTTGAAACCACAAGTAAAATCTTATTTTTAATTGATATCCTTCATCATTTTGTCTACCATAATTTCTATGTAGCGTCTCTTAAATTCTTTGAAAAGATATTTCAGATTCAATGTATTGTTGGCTAGCGTTTGGCATCCAGGTTTGGCCCTCTTTCGTTTTCAATATGTGAGTTGTAAATTTCAAACTCTTCTAGTTTACGCAATGTTGAAATGATAAAAAATCAGATCTTTTTATTACCATGAACATTTTTGAAAATCAGAATGTAGAAACAATAGAATTTCATTTTTAATTATTCCAAATCTTATTTGTAATTATAAGGTTTTTTGGGTTAGAAATCTTTTTATTTTCCGAAGTAAAGCAATTTATTAGAATTTTTTTGGTCTAAATGATAATTCATAATTTCTTAGTTTTTTTCCAAAAATTAGGATAAGCTTTTTCGTTTTGCGTGTGTTTTAAATGTTTTAAAAATTTGTGGTAAATATTAATAAAACAATTATATGCATATTTTTTAAATAAATTTTAATTAATTAATTTTCATATATATATTTTTAAATGGAGTATCTAACGAGGTGGAATTGTCAAATTGGGCAAAAAAATTTCAAAAATCTTGTAGAGGCAGTGTTTGAATCGTGTTTTTGATGGTGGAAATGGATTCAGCACCATCAAAAACATTTAGGACACCTAAAATTTTGAAGTTTAACAACTATAATTTGGATTTACAAAAATCCTCCCCAGATTTTCTCTAAATATAACTGGAATTTCCATAACTTTCCGGGCAACTCCTCCACCTCGTTAGACTATGCGTAAATTATACATAATTTTATTACAATAAAATATTAACAATAAAACTCATTTCTTTTTATAAACATTCTTGACTTTGTTACCCAACAAACAAATAAACAAGTGTTCCACATTAAATTTCATCATTATCAAATTCAGGTTAGTACAATTAAGTAATTTCTCATTACTATTTTTATCATCCACAAATTAAACATTTCCCTGTCTGGATGTAATTTTTGTAAGGAGCAGTAATGAGTGGATTTTAAATTTAAATTTTGATCTTTTATAAAATAATAATAAACAAAATAAACTAAAATTTTATTTTACAAGATTAAAAATTTTAAAATTTTGTTTTGTTTTATATTTAAAAATTACAATTGTTCTAACTTGTTATTAAGAAAACTAGATCATACACAGAATTGCAAATCGAGTAATAACTAGATAAAATATTTACTATTGTTTAAGCCAAAACTCTAGATATCTAGAAAGTATGGCTAAAATATTTATTTTAAACATAGATTTATCAAACACTAAAAGGAATTACTTTTTTTTAATATATATTTTTAAAATTTAAATTTATATTTGTCCACCCGCATAGAATAGATGGTGATGGAATGTCCTATTAAGTCACACCATGATGTCGAGGTCACCGGTTCAAAACTCCATTGGAACTCAAACCATTTCACAAATAAAAAAATATTAAATTTGTATTATTTATTAAATTTTCTATATTTAAAAAAAATCACACTTTATATTAAAAAATAAAATCAAAATTACACTCCAAAAGCCCTGGCAGCTCAATACAACTCGAGCAAAAGAAAGAGGTATCTCAAAAGATCACAACAGCGATGTTTACCTAAACATATATATAAATAATAGTACAAAAATTATAATTTTTTATCAATTCAAATTTATAATAAATTTAAATATTTATTTTTTATTTTTTTATTATTAAATATATTTTTTTTATTTATTTTTTTAATTTAAAAGTGAAAACATCTCCTCACATGGCCCTAATAATAAAAATACCAGAAAATTTTAATGATTTAACCCCAAGACAAAAAAAAATGAAATTTTTCATTTTAACATCTGATTTGGTCCTTATATTTGGAGGACCCTATTGAATGGTAAAGTACAATGATGAAGATCTTACTCTGTGCCATACATTTCAAAGGTGACCCACAGGGCACAATGATGAATATCCTCCACTATAATATCTACTGATCATAAAGATACTCCACTCTAATATTCATTATTGTAGATCCTCCACTATAACAGGTAATAATTAATGATAACATTTACTTTGGGAGCCAGGCTCATGTAATCTTATTCAATTATCCACTGAGAGTGTTAGTGAATGACAGTTATTATTTAGTGACTGGTCGTTATGGTGTGAGCTCTTCTATATATCCCCATTGATTTCAGGTTTACAATAAATACACTCCATCCATACCTCCCCTTCTGTGGTAGAGCGAGCAAGCAATGCAGAGTGAAGGGTGGAATATCATTGAAAATACCAGCCTGTGCAGTACCAGTCTGTATGATTATTTCCATAGTTTAAGTGTTCAACTTATGAGAATCATAAGACTGCAACCTCATAATATTGCTACCTATGATATCAGAGGCATTGGGCTTCAGCAGGTAGCAGCAATGGAGTTGTATGGATTATTTCCTCCTGTTACAGTCAACTGCTGCAGAGATTTCAATGGTGTCCAGAATATGGAGTCCAATCTTCGATTGAGAATAATAGACTGGAACCATAGGGATGGAGGGCTTGGGACTGTGGAAGCCATGTGGAGTGGAGACCTCAGCTGTGATCAGATCTTGGAACTTCTGCAACACCATAGAATCAATTTGATGTGGCAGCATATTTTCACAAATAATTCAGATTATCAGGATGAAGATTATTGTTATGTTATTGAAGGGGGAGGAGCCCAGGAAGCTCATGATACTCAAGAGATTGAAAGAGTTCCTGACAATTTAGAGGATATTAGTTATCAACTGTTTATCACCATAAATTTGTCTTTACAGAGTGGGCAAGAATTAGAAATCTTTATGTTTGATGTTGATGAAAGTGTTGCAGTAGAGAATCCTGACAGAGGAGCTCCTCCAGCAGCTAAATCTACAGTAGAAAGTTTGGCAAGGGCTACAGTTTGTCAGAATCAAGTAGATAGTGGTGCTGCACTGTGTGTGATTTGCAGGGAAATGGTCTGTGTAGAGGAATCTGCAAGACAGCTTCCCTGTAAACATATGTACCATTCTCAGTGCATCCTTCCATGGCTGAGTGTTCGGAATTCGTGCCCTATTTGTCGATATGAGCTTCCTACTCATGATGATCCCCATTATGAGTTGCAGAGGAAGCTGCAACATGGTGGAGATATATAGATTATTATTAATGGCATTGTTTTTTTTTTATATAATAGTGAATGATATTGTGATTTTTAATAGTGAATGATAGTGTGGTTTTTAATTGTTTAAAATATGTGGTTGACTATATAAATAAATTTAACAATTTAAAAAAAGATTAGAACATTTTAGTTGTGAAAATTATATCAATTTAAATTTATCTGAATTCCGGATCTATTCAATGTTTCAACCAATAAAATTTCTTAAATTGCAAATCTAAGTTTTAAGTGTAAATTTAAAAAAAAGTTGTTACTCAAAAATTTAATTTTTGGATAGATTTAAAATTAAAATAAATTAAAATTATTTAATTATTAATAATTAATATTAATATTTGATTTATTTTTTATAATTTTACAAAATCAAAATCAAAATATTTTAATTGATAATTTTTTTTAATAATTTAATAAATTTAAATAATAATTATTTTTTGAATAATTTAATTAAATTTAAATATTTACACCACACGAGTGACCCTTCAAACTTGTAATTTTAATAAATATTTATAAAATTTCTCAACCTAAAAATATATAGAGTTGTTTTTAGTGAGACTTTTTGGAAGCTTTTCCAGTGGGTTTTTCCGGTCAATTTCTCTAAAATCCGGCAGCAATTTATTGAAATCCCAAGTTTGATCGCTAATTCCTGCACAATCAAAGCGTCCTAGGGGTTTTTCAGGGTGCTGAATCCAAATATGCAGTTAAAAAACCATTTTAAATAATACAAATCAAGATTTAACCTCATTTTCCGCTGGATTCCATCACCAGAATCTCCAAAAAATCACACTAAAAACAATTCAAAAACCATCACCAGAATCTCCAAAAAATCACACTAAAAACAATTCAAAAATATATTACCCAAAAAATCCAAAACATAAAAGGCTACTGCTTATTTTGCAGTCACTATATATTTAATTTAATTAACTGATATGTTTGGAAAGTATGGGCTATCATTCATTTGTTTTTCACTTTTATGAAACTGGATTGGGAGTGGTTGAGGTGGAGAAATTCTCTGGATGGCCAAAAGTGGCTGGAATCTGGATAAAAAAAATTTCAAAAAATTCTTGTAGAGACAGTGTTTTAACGGTGTTTTTGATGGTGGAAATAGATTCAGCACCATCAAAAACTTCTAATACACTTAAAATTTTGAAATTTAACAACTATAATTTAGATTTACAAAAATCCTGACCAGATTTTCTCTAAATATAATTAAAATTTCCATAACTTTTCAAGCAATTCCTTCAATTAATTAGACTACGGCATTTATTTCTGTAGCTTCCCTACGCTGATTTCATATATGATTGCAGGTGTTATTTGCACTGATTTCATCTGTGATTGCAGGTGTTACTTTGATGTTCGTGCATGTGATCTTGCCTTTTCACTCGGATCGTTGACCGAAACGCTCGCTTCGTTAACCATTTAATATTTTTTTAAAATTATTGGGTAAATTTTTATTAATATCAAGATAAGAAAAGTTTATATTGTAATGGTTTTCTCAATATTTTCAAAAAAGAATTTTTACAAGTAAATATGTTTAGAACCATTCAAAAA
Source organism: Pinus tabuliformis (assembly GCA_031772625.1). Lineage (NCBI taxonomy): Eukaryota > Viridiplantae > Streptophyta > Pinopsida > Pinales > Pinaceae > Pinus > Pinus tabuliformis. The sequence goes on along the minus strand of CM062806.1, from coordinate 780,450,302 downwards.
GTAAAAGATGGAGTATCACAAAATTGGCTTTGATGTTTATTGAGTTATGTTACTCTAAATTAAAATAAGTTGGAAAAGTAAAATATATATATTAAAAAACCAAAATTTGCTTAAACATCTTAGCATTAAACAACCTAGATTGATGCTTATCTAGCTACTTTAAACTAAAATAAGTTGGAAAAGTAAAATATGTACTGTAGTACATATATTTGTCAAAAAACCAAAACTAACTAAAACATCCTTGCATTGAACAAACTGAATTGTACCCATTATAGACTAACACTCACATTTCTTGGCAGACTTTTTAGTCCAAGATTATGACTGGCGATGTGGTAGTAGAGTTGGCCTGAGGCGAGCCTTAAGCTGGAGCATTGATGACTGCAAACCCTTCCTGGTGTTCATTTGACTCTATGTCTGAGTCAGAGACCACATAACATTTTGTGTGAGACTGCCAAACAAGTATATCAGCCAAGTTGTACCTAATGTCTCTCAGAATTCTCTTTATATCCTCTTGACCTGCAAAGAGCTTGTAGTTGTCTACTTGCTTGTCTTTAATAACCCTGCTGAGAAGAGTTTCCTATTGGAAATGAAGAATTATGGAATGAAGGAAGTGAATCCTTTGCTTACGAAACTTCCCCTGGTTTGGTAAGCGCTTGAGGCTATTGTGTCCTAACTTTGAATTTGAGAAATAAACATGATCCTCGAGTTCTTTAGCCTCGAGCTGAAGAATTTCCTTCCGGACCTCCAAGGGCGTTGCTTCAAAGAAAATTTCTAGTGATTCCCAACCAAACAATCTCCAATGACGCGTCGAAGAAGATCTTGAAATGCCACCTCTGTGACTGGGAGTGTGTAGTCGTGAAGCCATGAACACAACAAACCCACAATACAAAGAGCTAACACTTTTGGTGCAACAACCAACTTCAATGGACTAAAACACATGATTGTATAGCGATATAACAAGAGGGTTCAAGAGACATAAGGTTACACTAATGACTTTGAAGGTTACACTGTAGAGACTCCCATTGGCCCAATTAAAACCATATGGAGAAGGTACCAAGGTACCATACTTTGCACACCAAAAAAGTGTCGGTAAAGGAAATCCCAGCAAGGTCTGAGTTGTAGGGGGTTGCCAAGGGGAGGACAACAACAAGTTCAAATGATGGACTAGACCAAAAATTATGGAGAAAAAGAACAAATAACATTGACCCTTGTGAGAAGTAAACACCGTATCTTGGTAACAAAGAAAACATGAGTGGTTACTAACAAACAACTTATAACCCACAGTCGACGAAACTATAACAAGACTAGATGTTAACAATGTTACTGGAATCCCAAGGTTGATTTGTAAGAGACGGTTCAATCTCTGCAAGACAATAACCAAACATTGCTTTGACACTATGAAAGAGATAGTTGAAGAGATTACCCTACTTCCCAACGATAACCTAACAACTATGAAGCTAGCACAAGACCATTCTTTAAACATATAAGTGAAGACTAGGAAACAAATACCTCCACAGGAACATTCCTTAACAATATAAGTCAAGACCAGGAAACAAATACCTCTGTATCTACATGCAACATGAGAAGGTTGTCGTTATACAGAGAGCAATTTCTAGACCCAAAACCTCTGCCACCTTGAAACCATAACCATGCAAATATAAGGCACCCAAGATGTAAGTGTATGAGTGTGTAGAATAAGGATAGGTGTTGGTATACTCTCCATTGCGAGCCAGGTGTAGAGAATGAACCCATAAGCCTGCCTTCCAAGACTGTTAACCATAATTTTCTCATAAATGAGCCAACCTCGACTTTCAGAGGTGACTTAAGACACATCCAATCTGCCATGAAAGGGGCAACCCATCTTTAAACATGCATAATGGAATGTATAGCTGGGAATTTTACCACATGCAAGGATTAACACTGTCACCTGCTCGCATTTAAGTCGCTTCAACTTAAACATTTGTAAACCTTGTTGGGATGTGAAATCCTACCACGCTAGTGTCATGCGCATCCAGGTGTAAGGCGTAGCACTACCACTGAGGGTCACCACTTTGGTGACCACACAAACTATGACGAGGCTGCCATGAATATACCATTGACAAGTCTTAGAACCAGAGAACAACATTCTTCAATAAAATTCTGAATGTCTCTTGACTAAAACGAAGTAGTCGTAAAAACACCCCCATCGGGGATTTGTACTACCACACTAAATTTATCTTGTTCTATGCATCAATTTAAAGTTGAGGCTCCTTTCTCCTAGCCATCACTGACCACGGTTCATCTAAAGCTATGTGTTTGTCTGATCAACTCCAATTTGCTAACACATCATCTTCTTTATTCTCTTCCTGCCACGTATGTATAGGAATAACATAATCAAAGCTCTCCAAAAATCCTTTATGTTTCTTACCACTTCTTGAAGGTGCCAACCATTAATGAGTTTGTCCATACTATGCCCTTGTATCAATTTACAGACTGTTTGTATGACTAATTGAGAGTCGCCATGAACCTGGATGAGACAAAAGCCTTCTCTTATAGCTATTTGTAAACCTCTCTCAAGTGCCATGAATTATACTAGATTTTTTGTTACAATACCACATGAGAAGGCATAGACATGTACTGGCTATGAGTTTCCATCTCTAAGAATTCTCTCATAACCCGTTATTCCTGGATTTCCCTTGGATGCCCCATCAAAACTTAATTGGATGAAATGTGTAGGAGGATGCATAAACAAACTATAATTGTTGTCCTTGCATCCATTGTTCTTAGGATAGAGATGCACATATTAGGTGAAATATCAATTCTTTTTAATATACTAGCCTTAGGCTTGTCCATTTTTCTGTCTTCCCAAAGTAAGGGGGATGTCAGCACCATTTCCTGAATGTTTTTGAGGATGGTTTCCTATAGAAATGATATATGATTTCCTTTCCCTTCAAATATTCTTAGGTTTCGCTCCTTCCACAAACTCCACCACGTAAATCCCAAGGCGAGATGTCGAGCTCGTGAGACCACTAGATTCTTATACTTGTATTCATACCATTGTTTTAACCATGATTTTACATGCATGGTACTAGGTAGCGAACACCCAAAAACTTTTTGAACAAAGGTCATCGAAGCCCTTTCTTCTCAGAAATCCCAGGTTAAAGAATGTCCCCATGAAATCAGCGATAGGAAGGTTGAAATCTTAGGCCATCCTAATTATTTCCACAATGTCCTCCACATGGTGCTCTTCTTATGAGGCTCAACACTCAGTAATAGATAATACGCTTCTTTTAGAGTAAATGTCCCTATTAACACCCCCCCCCCTGCCCCCGCAATGCAAAATGTCTTGTTTGTGGGACACTCGTATTCTTTTGTTGTCGAGTATTCGTTGAAATTCATCCCAACTATGAAATTTATTTGAGTTCACCTAGTCTACCCTGTCCTTCCATTGTCTCTATTCTGGATTTTTTGAAAATGCTTCCAATAGTCTGCTACCTTAATATCTCCTTGAGTTTGTGTTAAGTGTTTCATTTCTTGTAGCTGATCATTTCCTTCCAATGATGGGAATTGTTGCCAAGAATCTTCCCAAAATGATGCTTTCATCCCTCCTCTAACGTCCCAAGAAGAGTATTTTCTTATAACTTCCTTACTATCTTGTGCCCAATTACAAATACCAAAACCATTTATATAACCTTCAAATCGTAACAATCCTTATTAGTAGTGCTAGGCATATATTTTCAAGACTGGATTTGTATCCATACTTGCAGACCCCCTGGACCCAAAGCCACTACAACTTCAAAGCATACGCCAAGCTGACAAGTTGTGGGTCTCTAAGACCCAATCCTCCCATCTGCTTCGGTGTAATCACTTTATTCTAGCCAATCAATTCCTACTTTCTAGATTTAGATGAACCTCTCCATAAAAATATTGTCCAAATAGTCCTTAGTTGTTGACAAACTATATTTGAAAAGGGAATTACCGATAGTTGGTAGTTAGTTATTGCCTCTAAAATCATTTTAATCAATACTATTCGACTCGGAAAATTAAGTGTTCTGAAGGCCTAATTACTGACTTTGCATCAAGTTCTCTCTATGAGACCTTCCCATGTAGTGACCCTATTGGGGTGTAAGACCAAAGGTACTCCCAAATATTTGGAAGGTAGGTGTCCTCGACTCAAACTGAGAGCTCGGGTTAACCTGATTTGTACAATATCTAGGCAGTTGAAAAAGAAAATATTGGACTTATTTTTATTGATCAATGTACCCAAGGCTTCCATGAATATTTGTAAGAGTTTTTCCACTCTTTTTACCTCCCTCCGTGTGGTTAGTTCAAATAACATGACATCTGATGAGCCCCAATTTTTGGTATAATTTGGGCTCATTTGGCCTACTTGCTTTGCTCAAACCATTCACTTTTTATTGCTTATGCATGCATTTCTTAGTTTATTCGTGTTGTTTGTAGGAAGAAGGGTAGACATTTTATCTACGTGACTAATGCATGATGCTTTCAGGTTTTTGGCATTAAAAGGGAGAAAAGACCACGTGAAAAGGAGACAAGGAGACAGTGAGGTGGCACTGCTGGTTTTTAGGAGAGGATGTCCACAGTCTTGGGACCTTCCTCGTGATTCCCACCATAGCTCTGAGCTCCAATCCATCTCCCCACCGAGCTTAGAGGCAGCCAACTGTTCTACAGGAACAGCAGTTATAACTGTTCTACAGGAACAACAGTTATGACTGTCCTATAGGATCAACAGTTTAAACTTCAGTTGGACAGCCGAGCTCCTCAAATCAAGGACACCTGTTGGATGATCATTTTGCATAAATACTGAGGTCGTAGCCTTGGATAGGAGCTTTTTGAACTTTTGCATTACTCTTGTAATTTTGAAGTACGAGCCACAGCTCGGTGTTTGTTCCTTTTGTAAGCCAGTTTGGCATGACATCAGATTATGAATAAAGAAGGCAGATTTTGATCTCATTCTGAGTTTTCTAAGGGAGCTATAGCTCTCAGGTTAGGGCCCAACCTAAGAGCAATAGATCTCCTCTATGTTGTAATGTTGTTGCATTTCGTTCCAGCACTTTGAGTTTTTTACTTTACCATGCAATTCGAATTTACAGTTTGTTAATTTAGTCTTTTTCATGAGCTTAGATAGGATTAGTTTATGGTGAATTTGTTTCTAGTTGCTTAGGTTAGAAGGGGATAGATATAATCTATTGGAGCTCCAGAAAAAGGTTGTTAAGACTCATTGCCATCTCTGTTAGGGATTGGGGTGCAGTCCATAACCAACCACCAAAAAGAAACGCAGTTCTTCTCACTTCCATGCAAGCTGCAACATAGACACTTTCGTTGAAGATCCATCCATGCACTTTTGATATAGAACCATACTTCTACATTTCACTTCCACGCACGAGTTTCATTTCTTGGTTTTCCATTGCTGTTCATAGGTTTCATGGCACAGTTATCATAGGTTGATGAATCCTCGTTTTGGTGTATAAGTCATTTGTTTCATTTACGCTGCTCCATATCATTCCACTTTCTTCTTCTTCTTCTTGATCTCTCCTCAAGTCACCCATTCGGCCTCTGTCCAGCTCATTTACCCTCCAACTCATCCATTATTCACTTAGCTCCATCTACTTAAACTTTCGTTGATCCCATCCTTCCAACCATCAACCCACTGCATGCACTCTTCCTCCCTCTGATTCTTCTGCTCCTGAGCCATCACCAGGTCCATCTCCATCTCACCTATCCTCCCACACCACTCCATCACTTCACCATCTCCCAAAACTCCCACGGTCGGCCATCCTGTAGAAATTCACAGTCTTCCTGTAGAAACCTCTGAGTTTCCTGTAGGATCCCCTGCAGACTTCCTGTAGAAGTCTGCAAACTCGGTTGCTGAGCATCCGAATGTGGTAGACTTCTAGGGATCGATGCTAGAGACCCTCTGGGACCTCCCCTAGCCATCCTGACCTTGCCCATGCTCTCCTTCCATTTGAACCGCTCCTGCACAGTCAAACCCTAATCCAAAAGCACCATCACAATAAATCCAACCACTTAATGACAAAATACAAAAACATGTATTTTCAAGTGCAAGTAGCTTAGATTCGTGTATTTCAACTCACTGCATGTAATAGCATCATTGGTAGAAGTTTCATTCACATTTTTGCATTGTAAGGGTCAATCTAGTTAAATTAGGGTTTGCTAGGGTTTTCATGCTTCGTTGGTTTTCAGTTTCTTTTTGCAAATAGACTAGTCTCCTTTGAGTTAGCTTTCGTCCATCATTCATAAAGCTTCTTCTGTGAGCCTATAGAAGTTGGCTTGAGCCCTAGCGGACTTGTGCCAGCTGACCAAGTGACAGCTGCGACAAGAGCTAGTACTTGTGCATACAGCATCGTCGCTTCCAAGTTTGTACGAACTACCGGGTTGATAAAATTAGAGATAGGGAGCTCCAGGAGTTGTAGCATTATTGCTACAATACTGGAGCCCACCATCTTTTTGGCGCCGTTGCCGGGGAAGCGTCAGAGTATTAGTAATTGTTGCTTTTCTTCTACTTTCTTACTCTTACCTTCTGCTAAGTAGTTTATTTCATTTCCATTCTGCAAAAGTAGCATAGACATTTCCTACTTTCATAGATTAGCATTTCCTGCTTTCATAGATTAACATTTCCTTTCTGCAAGCGTAGACTAGCATTTCCATTCTTGCAAATTTCATTTGAGCAAAGTAGATTAGTTCTTTCCTGCTTTCAGTTTAATTCTGCATCTTTCATAGTTAGTTGTAGATCAATCTGTCTCAGTTTTGCAGGTACCAAAAGAAAAGCAAAGCAAAAGTAATCAAAAGAAAAAGAAAGTCTTTTCCATTTCATGCCTCGTAGGAACCGAGATAGATTAGGCAAATTCCTACCAAACACCCCCACCACATCACTAAGTCACCCTTCTCTCTTCTTTGGTGACAGTGACCCAGAAGAACCTATAGGTGAACATCCTGAGATATCCAAAGACCCTATAGTAGAAGAAGAGTTAGAGACCACTCCATCTGAAGCTATGGCTGACAATAGAAGAGAAGATGAGAGAATAGAAGGTGCCTTCCCCATCCGAGAGACCAATGGAGAGATGAAAATGAAGAACATTAGCCCCTCCGCCTTACCTCACTTCCATGGGCTGACCACTGAAGATCCAGATACCTTCCTGTTTGAGTTTGTTGTCCTTTGTAGAACCTATGACTATACTGAAGATGAGCAAAAGCTGAAACTTTTCCCTTCCACTCTTAAGGATGCAGCACTACGCTGGTTCATGGGCTTACCTGGGAATAGTATCACCACTTGGGCTCAGATGCAGCAAGCTTTCAATACCAAGTACCGGGATTACTGTAGGTCCAAGGAAACAAAGGGGGAAATCTTTCGGATGTCCATGGGAAATGATGAGTCCTTAGAGGATTATGAGGAGAGGTTCCAACTAAGCTATAAGCGGGCCAGGTGCACACTTGACCCTGAATCCCTCAAGTTGGTCCTGCTCCGAGGAGTCCCTGAAGACCTCTTAGATACCCTTCACATGTTAGCTGGGGGGGACATTTATCAACTGCCTTATGAGGACATCAAGACTGTGTTTAGAAACCACTCCAGGGTACCTCGGAAACGAGGTAGAGGAAACCACCTCTCAACTAGTGTCCCTTTCTCCAAGCATGGGCTTGCAAATCAATTAGAAGATCTTAAGAGTGAGGTGAGACAAACCATTGCCATGCAGCTTGACACATTCAAGATTCAGCAAAAGAAAGAAGAGGCTGAGAGAGCCTTGGCTGTCTTCTGCCCTAGGTGCACAAGGAGGCACCCTAAGAACGAATGTCCATTGCATTCGGTTGAAGTGTGTTTCGTTTGTGAGGAGGACCATCCCACAAATCAGTGTCCAACCTTACCTGGGTTTAAAGCCATGTACCAAGGGACAAAAGCTCCCACAGAGCCTCTCTATTACCTCAACCAAAGGAGGCCGCAGGGATCTAGACCTTATCAGCAGGGGATGCAAGGGGCATCTCAAGCTTATTACAGCCCCAACCAATCGACTCCTATGCCTTCCTGGGGTCCCCCTGCTCATCCTTCATGGTCCATGCCTCCTCCATGGTCTTATCCACCTCAGTACCCCACTCAACCTACTTCTCATTCATATCACTCACATGCCCAGCCACAGCCTCAATGGAATGCACCTCAGCCGGGGTGGAGGCCCCAATACAACACTCCTCCTGCCATTTTGCCTCCACCACCAGTTCAACCTCAGCCATTACCTCCTGCTCCTCCAAGGCAACCTCAAATGCCTGCTCAACCGAACCCGAACCCCAACAATAGACAGGCCCAGCAGGTATACACTGGGGAAACCTCATGCCCTACCTATGCTGTGGAGATCCAGGAGATCAATCTTCGATCTGGAAAGACTCTACCAGATCGCCAACCTCCTCCCCCAGAGGATGAGGAAGATAAACAGGAAAGTGAACCAAAGGCTATTCCACCCTTTCCTGAGAGACTAACAGCCACCACACAACCCAACCCAGAGGAGGATGAGCTTCTGGGTGAGCTCAAGCAGTTGTGTGTAAAAATACCACTTCTCCAAGCCATCAAGGATGTGCCAATATACAACAAGCTGGTTAAGGAGAAGTGTTTCAAACATCCAGGCAGACGGAAGAAAGATGCTTCAACTATCAATGTCATAGGACAACTGTCTGACCTTATGCTAGGACAAGTCATCTGCCCAAAGTACCTAGATCCTGGAAGTCCTGTAGTAGATGTCCACATCAATGGCACCATTATACCTCACACCTTGATTGATCTGGGGGCAGCCATTAATGTGATGACCAGGGATACTATGCTTAAACTCAATCTTCAGGGTTCCTTGAGGAAGACCTCGACAATACTGCAATTAGCAGATCGCTCCACCGTGACTCCCGAAGGGATTGTGGAGGATGTCTTGGTCTCTATTGACTCTTGGGAATACCCTGCAGACTTCCTGGTTCTGCAACCAAAGGCCAAGCTTACTGGATATCCTCTCATTTTGGGAAGGCCTTGGTTAGCTACTGCAGATGCTTACATAAGTTGTCGTGCAGGAAACATTACCATCAAAAATGGTCCCATGTTCAAGCAGCTAGTCCTATACCCTCCTGCCCAACCCTCCTTAGAGCATGACTTACCACTCTGGTTGGAAGAAGGAGAGGAAGACGAGGTGTACTCAGCACCTCTGTGCACCTTAGATACCACTAGAAGAGACCCCCCAACCGAGGATGACTTGATCGAGACCTTGATCCAGAATCCACCTTCCAGTGCACTACCCTTAGAGAAATTGGTGGAGGATGCCCAAGCTAGCACCCTAGTGGATCTTTGTACAACCAACCTTGTTACTCCCAGAGTCAAGAATGTGGAGTTCGGCCCTGAGAAAGCATTGAAGATCAGCTCCTCCCTATCTCCTTCCCAGGAAAAGGAGCTGTGTAGTCTGTTGGCCAATCACCTAGATGCTTTTGCTTGGAGCTATAAGGAAATGAAGGGAGTCCATCCTTCGGTCTGTACCCATCATATATACATCAAAGAGGATTGTAAACCGGTTAGGCAACCTCAGAGGAGAATGAATCCAGCCCTTAAGGACATTGTCAAGGAAGAATTGCAAAAACTGTTGGATGCCGGATTCATTTACCCCATCTCAGATAGTGAATGGGTGTCCCCTCTAGTGTTGGTTCCCAAGAAAAATGGGAAATGGAGAATCTGTGTGGACTACCGAGAACTGAACAAAGCTACCAAGAAGGACCATTTCCCTCTACCTTTCATAGATCAAGTGTTGGATGGACTGGCAGGAAAGAAGTTCTTCTCTTTCCTGGATGGGTTTAGCGGGTACAACCAAATCCAAATCAGCCCGGAAGACCAAGATAAGACCACCTTCACTTGTCCTTGGGGTACCTTTGCCTATCGTGTCCTTCCCTTTGGGCTATGCAATGCTCCTGCTACCTTTCAGAGAGCTGTCTTGAGCATCTTCTCGGAGCTGGTCCATGATGCAGTTGAAATATATATGGATGACTTTACTCCTTATGGGGCCAACTTCCAGGAAGCATTGTCCAACCTGGGAAAAGTCCTAACCAAATGCACCGAGATGAACTTGTCCCTTAGTCCTGAAAAATGTGAATTCCTAATGACTGAAGGGACCGTGCTAGGCCATACCATTTCTTGCCAAGGATTGCAGGTGGATCCTAACAAAATTGCTCTCATCAAGAGGGTTCCACCTCCTCAGAAGGTCAGGGATGTCCGGAGTTTCTTGGGATTAGCAGGATACTACCGGAGATTCATTAAGGATTTCAGCAAGCTAGCCTCGCCATTGTTTGGTCTGTTGGCAAAAGATGTGGAGTTTAAATGGACTGACGATTGTCAGAGGGCTTTAAATGAATTAAAGGACAAGTTGGTGTCAGCCCCAATCCTGAGAGGTCCAAACTGGGCCCTACCTTTGCACATCCACACTGATGCCTCGAACAAAGCCATAGGTGCATCTTTAGGACAAGTTGAGCAGAAACTTCCATATGCCATTTACTTTGTTAGCAAAAACTTGTCCAAAGCTGAGCTGAATTACACTGTAACCGAGAAAGAATTCTTGGCTGTGGTCCATGCACTGAACAAGTTCCGACATTATATTACTGGTTACCAGACCTTTGTACATACTGACCATGCTGCTATTAGATATTTAATGAATAAACCAGATGTGAATGCTCGTATTATTAGATGGTTACTTTTATTGCAGCAGTTTGATTTGACCATTGTTGACAAACCAGGTAGAGAAAATGTAGTTGCTGACTTTTTATCTAGATTGGATTTGTCTGCAGATGAGGATGGAACAGTGGACGACCAGATGCCTGATGAACATCTGTTTGCGATTTCGGTACTCTCTCCATGGTTTGCTGATATAGCAAACTATCTTGTTTCAGCACAGTTCCCTCCACACCTATCTTCCAGAGAGAAGAGCAGAATCATCAGAAAGAGCGCCTCATTCACTTGGATCGGGGGCAATCTGTTCAAGCTTGGCCCCGATCAGATCTTAAGGCGTTGTGTAAGGGAGGAGGAAGTCTTTGATATCCTCCTCACTTGTCATGATGGGCCTTGTGGAGGACATTTTGCAGCAAAGAGAACTGCCTTCAAAATCCTGCAGGCAGGCTACTATTGGCCCACACTTCATCAAGATGTCAGAAGATATGTCAGTCAGTGTGACCAATGCCAAAGAATGGGGAAACCGACCCAAAGGGATGAGATGCCTCTCCAACCTCAAGTGACTCTTGAGCCATTTGAGAAGTGGGGCATGGACTTTGTGGGCCCAATCAACCCCTCTTCGAGGCAAAGGACTTACATCATTGTGTGTACTGACTATTTGACAAAGTGGGCAGAGACTAAAGCAATCAAAGCAGCAACAGAAGAAAAGGTGGCCGAGTTCCTAAGAGAGAACATCTTCTATAAGTTTGGCTATCCAAGAGAGCTGATCACCGATCAAGGGAGCCAGTTCACCTCCAACCTGGTTGAAGATCTCCTAGCTCATCACAAGATCAAGCATAGGACTTCCACCCCTTATCACCCTCAAGCAAATGGGCAGGTGGAAGTCACCAATAGAGCATTAGAAGGGATCTTGACTAAAGTGGTGAGCAGCAGCAGAAAGGACTGGGCAGATCGCCTGGTTGAAGCCACATGGGCTTACAACACCACTTGGAAGACCACCACCGGCTTCACACCGTATGAGCTGGTCTATGGGAAGAGAGCTTTGCTGTCCATTGAGTTTGAATACAACACCTTGAGGATGGCAGCTCAGCTGGACCTAGATCTCAGCCATGCACAACAAGAAAGGCTATTGCAGTTGAATGGCCTGGATGAGCACCGAATGCAGGCCCTCCTTCACTCAGAAGTGGTTCAACTTCAGAGAAAGGTGTGGCATGACCAACATCTCCATGACAAGCAATTTCAGCCGGGAGATTGGGCTTTGTTGTATGACTCCAGATACAAAGATTTCAAGGGGAAGCTGAGAACCAGATGGCTAGGACCATATGCAGTGGAGAAATGCCATGACAATGGATCTGTCCTCATTCGAACCATTGATGAGGAAGCCATTCCCATGCTTGTCAATGGGCATCGTTTGAAGATCTACAGGAGACCTCTCTCAAGACAAGAGTTCATCAAGACTATGGAGAAATCTGTATTGGTCATAGAGAAGGGTTCTGCCTCTGCTGTTGGCATACCCTGAAGGACATAAAAAAAAATAATAATAAAAAAAAAAAAAAAAAAAAAAAAAAGAGAAAAAAATAATAAAGATCCATGGGTGAAAACCTCTCTGAGGCGCCCAAGGCAGGTAGTAGGGGTGAAAACCTCATTGAGGCGCCCCTATTGTCTTTCAAAAAAAAAAAAAAGAGAAAAAAGGTTTGAAAAAGATCCTTGAGTGAAAACCTTTCTGAGGCGCTCAGGGCAGATGGCATGGGTGAAAACCTCTTTGAGGCGCCCCTGTTATCTTTCAAAAAAAAAAGAGAAAAAAGAAAAGAAAAAACAATAAGCAAAATATGGTAAAATTGCATGCAGACTTTCTACAGGAAGCTCTGTGTTCTACAGGAAACTTCCTGTAGAAGGGTTGAAGATGTTCTATGGAGGAGAGGAAACCCTCCAACTCAAAGCCAAAGGTCCGTATCATGCTGTCAAGGGACCTCACCAGCACCTCCTCCAAGGATATCCATGTTTTTTCCAAGGTATGTGCAATTTTATCATGGTTTGAATCTTCTACAGGATGATGCAGTCTTTCTACAGGAAGGCACGGATTTTCTACAGGAAAGTACAGACTTTCTACAGGAAGGTCGAAATTTCTACAGGAAGCTCTGTGTTCTACAGGAAACTTCCTGTAGGAGTTTTGGATGGTCAGAATTCATCTTAAAAGGAGATTTAGCCACTATGGATTGGTTTGGATGCATGCAAGCCTCTGTTGGCACCCTTGCACATTGCTGTCACCTTGCTCCACCATCCTTGTCGACATGCGACCAAGTTCCCTGCACCAACAAAGAAGATCGATGAGTTCTCGCGGGAAAAGCCATTTTCAAAGTTAAACAAATGCTGGGATCTCATACCGCAGGCATCAAGAGCTCCGGGAACGTGATTGAAAGGCCAGAACCTCCGTCGTGCAGCATGCACCCAAGGAGAAAGGACTGTTACGAGACACCTCGTGGGAATCCTGTAACAGTTCAACCTGCTTGAGTGGATACCATTCACAGCACCGCCATCTGAAATGAAACGCGGGCGCATGCAAGCAAAACATCCACTCCATCGTTGGCAGCCTGTAACCATGAGCCTCCGGGTCTGTGTAAGTCGCATGCAGCAGGTAGATCCACTCACCACCGTCCAAGAACTGGAAAAATCGTGTGCAGCCACACAGGTAAGTGTCTCAACCCTTCCTTCCCTCAAATCGCATGAATCTTACTTTGAAATTGTTTGCAAAGCGTAAAATTGAATGGTTGAGCGGCCGTATGGCCAGTCGACTGGCCACGTCGGCTAGTTAAAGTGTAATTGGATGTTTGGGTGGCGGCCACGACAAAGAGAATGAACGGCACGCACATGAGAACACTCTCGTCAGAAGCATGAGTTTAACAGGAAAAGGCGGTGGCAAATCTGTGGGAATGGATGCGGCAGCAAGTGAATACGCAGGCGAATGATGGATGACGTCGCCCAACGGTCCGGCGGGGACAGCTCATCCCCCGCGCCACGGATTGCGCCGATTCAAAATCTAATCGGCTAGATCATGCGCATGCATTTATCATCCAACACTTCAAACTCGGGTGGCTATTCTGATCTCCTCTGCACTTTGATACGCCGAGCTGTTGGCTACCAGAACGCTGGTCAAGCACACCTCGAGCGCGGGCCAACTACAGTCCTCCCCGAGAATTGCGCACTGCTTCTACAGGAACGCAGTTCTACAGGACGCAGTTCTACAGGAGCGCAGTTCTACAGGAACGCAGTCTACAGGAACACAGTCATCTACAGGGAAGCGGGTGCCTCACAAAAAAGATGGCCAATTAAAGAGGTAACCCTGAACTCTTCATGCAACTGGTTAGTAAAAGTGGCAAGACCATCGTCCACAGTCGGGTCATAAAGATATTGGTGGAATTGTTGTTTGCTGTGCCTATGCTATCGTTCTACAGGATATCGATATAAGTAGACTGTGTTGAATTTTGTGGATTATGTGCATGCTCTGTCCTAATAGACCAAATCTCTTTTGCATTTGCCACCTTTAGTTAAAACGACCGTGTTCATCATGCCGGGTGGGTTTATAAGACGGGAACCCACTGATTCAACTAAATTAAGGGAAAACCCGGCAGTGGTAGAGCTCTTCACCAGAGCACAATGGATGCCTTTTTGTGATAAGCTGCAGGGCTACGATGATGAAGTGGCCGAAGAATTCTTGCAGGCTCTGAGGCCTAAATCCCAGACACTGGCCACAGTGAACTTCAGAGGTATGAGCCTCAAGCTCACCCCAGAACATATCAGTCGGATCACAGAACTCCCTATGGGTTTGCCATGGGACAAGGACGAAAGAAAACTGAGCCAGCAAGCAAAGAAGGAATTCTTTCCACCTGAGGAAGAATTCTCGGAGGACAAAAACGGGGTGAGAAGAACGAGTCTATTGCCACCTTGGAATGAAGTCAGTTTGCAAATCATGAAATATATTACTTGTGAAGGCCGTTTCAGCATCGTGTACGCATATCACTTTCGGCTGCTCACTGAATTAAGGCACCGAATTGACCTTCCTGTAGAACAAAAACTGAGCATCCCTTATTACCTCCTGCAGTCTCTAATGGAGTGTGCTACAAAGCTAAGAGAGGGCATACCTGATCAGATAGCCCACCATGGGTTAATCAAGCTTCTTGTGGAGGATGCACTGCATTCTTATAAGGTTCCCCTCTCATGGGAATCCTTCCGTAATTTGACCAAAGATGGGGACATTAAGATGTTGATCGAAGAAACGGGTTCCTCCAGCAGTGAGGAACACGAAGCAGTGGCCGAGGAACAGAGGGAAGAAGACCAAGAGACCCCGACAACAGCACAGAAGAAAGAACAAAGAAAGAAGCATGAGGAAAAGGAGGACCAAGAAAAAGGTGGCACACCTATCCTGTCAGCAAGGGAAAAGAGGATGAAGAGCAGAATGGACAAAGCTGAGGTGGTCCACGTCAGCCCAAGCACCTCAACAGTACCTGCAGCCAAAGCAAAAAGCAAAACTCAAGCAGGCAAGCAAGCAGAGGTGGAGACACCTGTGTCTACAGGAAAGCAAAAACAGGCTTCTACAGGAAGCCCAAAAACAAAAACGAAGGCTTCTACAGGAAGCTCGAAGATCATTGAGAAGCAGGCTTCTACAGGAAGCCCAAAAGCAAAGACCAAGGCTTCTACAGGAAGCCCGAAAATCGTTGAGAAACAGGCTTCTACAGGCAGCCCAAAAATGGAGACAAAGGCTTCTACAGGACGCCCGAAATTGGAAAAAGGGGCTTCTACAAGAAGCCCGAAAGTCATTGAGAAACAACCTCCTACAGGAAGCCTGAAGACAGAGAGAGGGCCTTCTACAGGAAGCCCGGGAGTGGCTAAAGCCAGGTCTTCTACAGGAAGCCCAAAAGCGGGAAAGAAAGAATCTTCTACAGGAGGCCCGGAAGTGGGCAAAGCAGGGTCTTCTACAGGAAGCCCGAAATCTGAAAAGGAGGGGCCCTCTACAAGGAGCTCTGAGAGAGCGAAACGCAAGAAAGAGAAGGCTGGTATTCTAGAAAAGGAGGCAGCAGCGGCGCTGGCCGCCCTCAGTACACCTCAAAAGCCGAAGGAAAAGAGAGAGAGGGAGACCCCTCTACCATCTGAGGTCAGGAGAAGCAAGCAGATAACCACGGGCAAGCCACAACCTCCACCCGGCAGCCAAACCACTTTAGGGGATGTCCCTACTTCACCCAGTCCAAGGACCCCCTCTAAAACATCAGCCACCCCCGAGAAGGGGAGCCCAAAAATAACTTCCTGGACACGAAAAATAGGCCAATCGCCTTCTGAAGCCCGGCTCAAGGAAATAGGGAAGGGGGCAGAAGCACCACCTTCGTCACCACCAAGGGCAGCGAAGGCAGGGCCGCCAAAAGTAGGAAAGGAAGCAGCGCCACCCTCGGCAGAAAAGGCAGGACCACCAAAAACAGGGAAGGAAAAGCATGCTCCGGGCTCTAGTTCTCGGCCGAAGACGAGGAGCCAGGGCAAAGTTGCTCAAGGATGAGCAAATAGTTTAGCTGGGGGGTGATGATGAGCCCCAATTTTTGGTATAATTTGGGCTCATTTGGCCTACTTGCTTTGCTCAAACCATTCACTTTTTATTGCTTATGCATGCATTTCTTAGTTTATTCGTGTTGTTTGTAGGAAGAAGGGTAGACATTTTATCTACGTGACTAATGCATGATGCTTTCAGGTTTTTGGCATTAAAAGGGAGAAAAGACCACGTGAAAAGGAGATAGTGAGGTGGCACTGCTGGTTTTTAGGAGAGGATGTCCACAGTCTTGGGACCTTCCTCGTGATTCCCACCATAGCTCCGAGCTCCAATCCATCTCCCCACCGAGCTTAGAGGCAGCCAACTGTTCTACAGGAACAACAGTTATAACTGTTCTACAGGAACAACAGTTATGACTGTCCTACAGGATCAGCAGTTTAAACTTCAGTTGGACAGCCGAGCTCCTCAAATCAAGGACACCTGTTGGATGATCATTTTGCATAAATACTGAGGCCGTAGCCTTGGATAGGAGCTTTTTGAACTTTTGCATTACTCTTGTAATTTTGAAGTATGAGCCACAGCTCGGTGTTTGTTCCTTTTGTAAGCCAGTTTGGCATGACATCAGATTATGAATAAAGAAGGTAGATTTTGATCTCATTCTGAGTTTTCTAAGGGAGCTATAGCTCTCAGGTTAGGGCCCAACCTGAGAGCAATAGATCTCCTCGGTGTTGTAATGTTGTTGCATTTCGTTCCAGCACTTTGAGTTTTTTACTTTACCATGCAATTCGAATTTACAGTTTGTTAATTTAGTCTTTTTCATGAGCTTAGATAGGATTAGTTTATGGTGAATTTGTTTCCAGTTTCTTAGGTTAGAAGGGGATAGATATAATCTATTGGAGCTCCAGAAAAAGGTTGTTAAGACTCACTGCCATCTCTGTTAGGGATTGGGGTGCAGTCCATAACCAACCACCAAAAAGAAACGCAGTTCTTCTCACTTCCATGCAAGCTGCAACATAGACACTTTCGTTGAAGATCCATCCATGCACTTTTGACATAGAACCATACTTCTACATTTCACTTCCATGCACGAGTTTCATTTCTTGGTTTTCCATTGCTGTTCATAGGTTTCATGGCACAGTTATCATAGGTTGATGAATCCTCGTTTTGGTGTATAAGTCATTTGTTTCATTTACGCTGCTCCATATCATTCCACTTTCTTCTTCTTCTTCTTGATCTCTCCTCAAGTCACCCATTCGGCCTCTGTCCAGCTCATTTACCCTCCAACTCATCCATTATTCACTTAGCTCCATCTACTTAAACTTTCGTTGATCCCATCCTTCCAACCATCAACCCACTGCATGCACTCTTCCTCCCTCTGATTTTTCTGCTCCTGAGCCATCACCAGGTCCATCTCCATCTCACCTATCCTCCCACACCACTCCATCACTTCACCATCTCCCAAAACTCCCACGGTCGGCCATCCTGTAGAAATTCACAGTCTTCCTGTAGAAACCTCTGAGTTTCCTGTAGGATCCCCTGCAGACTTCCTGTAGAAGTCTGCAAACTCGGTTGCTGAGCATCCGAACGTGGTAGACTTCTGGGGATCGATGCTAGAGACCCTCTGGGACCTCCCCTAGCCATCCTGACCTTGCCCATGCTCTCCTTCCATTTGAACCGCTCCTGCACAGTCAAACCCTAATCAAAAAGCACCATCACAATAAATCCAACCACTTAATGACAAAATACAAAAACATGTCTTTTCAAGTGCAAGTAGCTTAGATTCGTGTATTTCAACTCACTGCATGTAATAGCATCATTGGTAGAAGTTTCATTCACATTTTTGCATTGTAAGGGTCAAGCTAGTTAAATTAGGGTTTGCTAGGGTTTTCATGCTTCGTTGGTTTTCAGTTTCTTTTTGCAAATAGACTAGTCTCCTTTGAGTTAGCTTTCGTCCATCATTCATAAAGCTTCTTCTGTGAGCCTATAGAAGTTGGCTTGAGCCCTAGCGGACTTGTGCCAGCTGACCAAGTGACAGCTGCGACAAGAGCTAGTACTTGTGCATACAGCACCGTCACTTCCAAGTTTGTACGAACTACTGGGTTGATAAAATTAGAGATAGGGAGCTCCAGGAGTTGTAGCATTATTGCTACAATACTGGAGCCCACCAACATCATAAAAAAATTGTTGATGGGACATAGGAAAATCCTTCCCATATAGGCATAGACCATGAATGTGTCCCACTTCACAAGCTTTACCAAACATATGACCAAGACCTTCCATTGCTAAAATAAAAAGAAAGAGTGATAATGGATCTCCCTACCTCAATCCTTTAGAAGGTTGAAATGTAAACAATGACACACCATTAATGAGAATATATATAAATTTCGATGAAACAAGAGACCTGTTATAGCATCATTTACCACCTTTGTATACTTGACACTCTGAGTTATGGCCTTGGGCAACCCTTTCCCATCAGAATTGGTCCAAATATTAAAAAACATTATTTTAAATTCCATACGTGAATCTGCCCTGTAAAAAGCACATGCACACGTGGGTTCAACTATACCCAACTTGTGTATATGATTTAAAATATGAAAAAATATAAAATCCCTATTTTTTGGGTTGGGTTTATGGGTTACACCAGAAGCCTACTTATAGGAGCCCATGGCCTAACTATTTCCCAACTGAAAAATTGCTTTGAGGTCATATAAATATGCCTCATGGGGAAGGCATAAGGGAGAGAGAGATAGGATATTGATATTATATCCAAGTTGTCCCTAATCAAGTCTGATTTTATCCACGTGCCTCCTGCACTCCCAGCTATAGGAAACCCCTATTTCCTCATTATGATGTTTATCTCCTTTATATGGCATCCATGTGTATGCTTTTGAAAGAGGATTGTTGAGGCTTGGGCGGGAGGGATCCATAAAAAGATTTTGCTTGGAACTGGAGAAGGATCAGGTTGTATTCTTCCATATTCATTTGATGTCATCAATAACTAAGCCATGTCTTGTTCTTGATGATTAGATCTTAATGCTTTAATTCATGTTTTAATCTAACTGATGTATGATTTCATGTTTTATGCTTATATGCTTATATGATCTGACACTTATATCATGAACATGTTTTCAATTATTGATGTTGTATATGCTTCTCTTGAATGATTTGTAGGTTTTAAGGCATTGGAGGAAGCAAAGGGTTTGGACCCTACGGGAATGACCTTAAATGTAGGACCTCCTGGTAATACTTCTTCTTCCTACTTCAGTAGTTTAAGTATTAATGTTGCTTGTTTGTTTGCTTCTTGTTGGTGTATGCCCTCTGCTATGTTGGGATGCTTAACCCATACCTAGGGTGTATTATTCCTGTAATAGAATTGGCGACTCCGTTGGGGAATACTTCTAGTATTTCCTAGTTTTGGTTGTTTTCTTGCTTGATCTAAGGGTTTCTTGTTTGATTCCCTGTTTTTCCAGTATCTTTGACTTGTCTGCAACTTGGGCAAATACTCTGATCTTCTAGATCAGACCTAAATTTTTATTTTTTCCTTACTGACTTTGCTGTGTGCGAGTTTCAGTCTATACAGTCATGTATACATGCATTTTTTCCAAAGAAACACATGCATATGTGTGTTTCCTTGAGAACAGTCGCATATACACGCGGGTCTATCATTACACATTCGTGTGTGCCTAGTTTTATTTGAATTTTTCAAATGACGAGGCCAATAAGCGCTTTTTCTTGATGTTTCTTGCTTCTGTTTAGTCATTGATTGCCTTGGAAAGTCCTTCTTCTAGTAGATTATCTATTTCTTGTCTCTCTTTGTGAAAAGACCTAGTCAACCTAGGGTTTGCTTTTTGGTAAGGTGTTGGTTTCTGTGTTTGGGTTTAAGGCTTCTCGGTGAAGTTCTTGGTTTTTCTGAGTCTTTGGAACAGATAATTGGTTTCAATTCATTTATAACCCAGCCTTTCCATGACTCTACCTTACTTTCCTCAAAGTTGGTGATATTGGTTTTTTCTTGATTTTTGAGAAAGTTTTTCTGGCAATCTTGCAAAGTTTTCTTGGTGTTGTTGAATTCTTTATTGTTTGTTGGAGTTTGTATGTTTCTCTTTAGATCATTTCATTTGAGTTTGTAGCCTCCTGACATTCTAAGTCTTATTATGATTTTGATATCTATGGGTGAAGTTTGAGGTTCTTTATGCTTGTATTTGATTTTGCAGGCTTTAGTAGTTTTTTCTTTCCCGAAAACCCTTTTGTGTCCTTAAAAAGAAAAAAAATAAAAACATTGTTTTTTTTCCTTTCTTTTTCCTTTTTGGTTTTGTTTTTGGCCTTTTTATCGTTTTGAGCAATTGTGAAATATTTTCATTAGGTCGAATTCGCTTAATTTTGGGAAGATTTGGTGAGTGAATTTGGTTCTCCTCTTGTCAAGTTTGGCCTCTTGTTTGTTTTA
This sequence comes from Pinus tabuliformis, assembly GCA_031772625.1. Lineage (NCBI taxonomy): Eukaryota > Viridiplantae > Streptophyta > Pinopsida > Pinales > Pinaceae > Pinus > Pinus tabuliformis. The sequence goes on along the minus strand of CM062806.1, from coordinate 780,429,641 downwards.
AGAAATACATTTGACTATTTTTAGAGTAGTCTTTTGAATCTTGCATTAGACATTTAGTTTAAATTAAGATAGTTGCACTATAAAGCATTTTTAGCCCCTTTTGTAGATTTTGAATGTGTGAGCGTGTGTTTTGAGAAAAGAAAAAGATTTTTTTGCTTTCATAGTTTGTTCGTAGAACCTTGTAGAAATATCTTTTCATCGAAGGAATTTTTTTTGCATGTGCATATTGCTAGGTTTTCTATTGATTTCTTTTGTGTCCATGACATCATAAAGTTGCACTTCCATCTTACACCTGACGTAAAGAAAAGCCATTAAAATCAAGTGCCTAATTTAAAATGAACTAGAATTTTTTTGATTTGTCATTAGTAACATCAACTAGTCTAGGTCATATTAGGGCCTTGGAATAGGCGAGTGGAGAGTTAACTCTCCAAGGCCACTCTAAATTCAAAATGTAGAAGTTGATTAAAAGAGTGAAATCTAGTGTCGTGAAGTTGACCGGGAAATCTCTTCTCTTCTGGGAGTTAAGCACAAGGGCAAGTGAAGGCAGGAAAGAGAGATAACCCCTCTCCGACTTGTTGGATCCTGACCAAACACTGTTCTACCCGGCTGCCGATACGAAATGATGACCATAGTTTCATTTCCTATGGACCACATAGATGACTACAGGGGGGAATACCTATGGTACCTGAGGCAGATGTTGCATCACTCTCATTAGTACTTATGGAGGGTTCCCTTGCGAAGCTTGGGTACTTGCACCAATAAAGGCTTTTGATTGGAGGTCAGTGTATCTGCTTCTATTACCTTCGTTGGTAGGCTTGGACCGTCATTATCCCAAATTATTTTCAGAAGGTCCTTTATATCACTTTCTTGTATTTTGGTGTCTGGTGCTAATCACCCAAAGTGGAAATACCTGAAATTAGCTTGATTGATTATATCTTCAGGGATATTTTAGTCCGTCGATCTAGGAGGCTTCGTGGGCTCTCACCTATGAGTGTCAATCCTTGTTCTAGAAGGTGTAGGAGAAATTCTGCTGGTGATTTCCAATTAGTAGCAACGAACGCATCGAAGATTGGTCCTCCACATCACGCTATAGGTTCACAAGGTAGACCTAGTGCAAGTCATGATTTGGATAGGGATACCCCTGTCCTTTCTAGAGTCCTCTTATAGTCGGAAGACGAAGTTGAGGTTGAAAATATTCCTGAGTCAAATGTGACTCCTTCTTCACATCTTCCTAATAATTATCCAGACTTTCTTTTATACGTTGGGACCCCGACTCACAGGCCAACAAGCCCTGGTTTTTATCGTCCTTTTCCTTTGATGACCCCTGCTAGGAGTACAAATCTGGCTATGAGTGCTACTAGTGAGCATACTCTTATTTTAGTTCAAGGAGGAGGTAATATTGCTATATCTACTATCACTCCTAGTATTGCAATATTTGGCTCTTCCATTCCATCTTCAAGTGGGGGTAGCTAAGATTTTTCTTCCCACACTAGTTCCCTCCCCTTTGGGATGTCTTCTAGTGCAATTCATTTGGTTCCTCTATCCATCCCATCCACTGTTTCCACAACCATGACTTCTATGGCTAGTGGTTCAGCCTCTTTCCAGGGTTTTCCTTTTGGGAGTGGTCACATTCCTCATTCTAATCCTTCTTTAGGATCTCTTCCTTTTTCCGCTCAAGGTCAAAGTTATAATCCTTTTCAAGGGTGGACTAACCCTTCTTTTAGTGGTTTAGGAACCGAGAATCAGTTTTCTTTTGGTTAACAAGTGAACATGCCTTACTCCACCGTAAGTTCCTTTCGGGCTTTTTCTACCTTCGCTAATGCATGAAATCCTTACCAAGGGCTCTCCTCTCCTTTTAATACTTCGCTTGGGGGAAATATTCCTGGTTATGGTAACTTTTCAGCAGGAGTTGGTCAAACTCTGAATTTATCTATACTGCAAGGTTTTCCTTATGGTTCAGTTTCTTCTATGGGAAATCCTTGGCAACCTAATGCCTCTACAAATCCAGGATATTCTTTTTAGAATGTTGGGAATCCATCTCATAGTGGGTGGACTTCTCAAGCTCTTCGCATTTACCATTCCTGGAAACCCTAAATTTTCTAGATCTATCAAAATTGATGAATGATCCTATCCGATATAATCCAGTGTGGCCTTTGGTTCCTACCAAACTTCCATCGGATATTCCAAAATTCGAAGGAAATCCCGAGGAGGATCCCTAATTGACGATTCAATTAGGTTGAGATTGTTTCAGCGCACCTTAACAAGAAATTCTACTAAATGGTATATAGAGCTTAATGGGGGTACCTTTTCTTCGTTTGGTGAGTTGAATACTATGTTTTTAAACCATTTCCACTTGCCCATTTTATATGATGCTGGAACTGAGCTATTGGCTAGTTTGCACCAAGATACAACAACTCACATTTCTTACCATATTCAAGAATAGTGGAGAAGGAAGAGGCTCATCAAAGCCTATATTCCTAATGAATTCCTTCTCGAATGGTTTTTAAAATCCTTATAGCTAGAAATTTCTAAGGATGTATCACTCTCTATAGTGTTCAGCGAAGAACATGCTATCTTTAGAGCCCAACAATTAGAACTTATATATTCTCAGTTTAGGATTCTTGAGAAGATCTTTCCTAATGCTCCTTGGTCCAAGATCGATTTAGCTAAACTGAAGCTAGATTCCCACACCGATGGAATTGTCAGGTCGATCGATAGTAGTATGACTAATCTTCTAAGTCAATTGCAATAGTTGTTTTTACAAACTGTTTCTTCAATTCATGCATGGTCATCAGTGTTTATGCCTTCCAAACCTTAATTGATTAATGTTGTCCAATCTTCCAACCCCAAAGGAAATCAACAATATGATGGGAAGAAGAAGGGATGAGGTAAGAAGAAAGATAAGGATGGGAAGGGTAATGCAAACAAACCCAGTAATAATACTGGGGAGGGTAAAAATGAGTCTAAAAAGAAAGTTAATTTCCCTTGCAAATTGTGCAATGGAGACCATTTAACTCATCTTTTCCCTAAGATTCAGGACGCTCAGCGCTTGTTAGTACAACAGGGTTCTTCTAGCTCCCAGGTAGTTCTAACTAACCCTTTTCCCCAAGGGTAGCAAATGTTTGTTGGCACGAATGCTAGTACTGGAAACCCCACAGGGGGCAACCAGGAAGGGGAAAATCCATCAAATGTATATATGATGAGTACTCATGTCGATGTTGCTACAAGATCACATGATTATGGTGAACCAGAATCCTCTAAGGCTAAGGCCACTCCCGATGTTTCAGAGCCACTCCATATTGAGAGGCCCAAAGTTGAGTCTATACCTCAAATGATGAAAGGCCTTGCAAAGCATTCAACAATTAACACTAATGCCAGGGCTGCCTAGAACTACTCCATTATTGAAAATCTGGCCCAAAGCCCTTGTGCGATGTCTGCGTTAGAGGTATTCCAGTCATGTCCAACACAAAGGAGTGCATTACTCACTGTGATCGAGGCTATAGATCCAAAAAACTCTCTTATTGTTACATTTGACATGTCAAATATTAAGAAGATATTACCTCATCACATTGCTTTTCAAATTAAATCTACATATCAAAAGATCAATATCTTTCAAACTATAGTTGATGAGGGAGCTTCCACATGTCTCATGTCTATCACATGTTGGAAAGCTATCAGATCTCCTCAAGTTGTTCCTTCACCTACTCTCTTAACTGCATTTGATGGTCATTCTCATAGGCCGCATGGAATTATTTCAGCCTTTCCTATCTATGTTGGGGGCAAGGTTTTCAATATAGAGGTGGAAATAGTTTATGCAAATTTGGATTATAATCTTCTATTGGGGTGGAATTGGATTTATGAAATGGATGCCATTGTATCATCATTATTTCACATCTTATGCTTTCCCCATGAAGGGAGAATTGTTACTGTTGACCAGATGGAGTATTCTCCAAAAGAATCGAATGCATCCTCTAGTTCCTCCATTCCCTTGGTGAATAATCCCAAGCAACATGTCGAGAATTTAGGATTTGGAATGTATTCCTCATTGATGGGTACTTTTGATCATCCTTCTCATGTCGCTCGAATAAATTCCATTTCATCGTCCAAGACTCCTTCTCAAAGAGATTTTTTTAGAACTCATTATTTCTCAGATCCTTGGCCCTTACCATCTTCTACTACCACATTAGAAGCAGGGAAAGTGGGTGGAATGGCATATCCTATGTCTGCAGCTAAAGTTCATTATCAATTTATTGTCAACACTGTAGATTTCGATCCTACTCCTTTTTCATCGGAGGAATTTGATGGAGATGTGGCTCCGTCTTGGACTCTTGACTCTACTTCTTCTATGGACTACCTTGATACTATTTTACCATATGAGGAACCAATCCTAGAAGTTATGATGGGTATAGACAGACTGTGGGATGATTTGCATCATCGGTCATATTTTCTCCTAGACTTGCATGAAGTAGAATGAATTTTGTCTAGTCCTTCGTCAATTGGTGATGTTCACACAATTTTAAACCCTTTGGCTCTAGCACAGGGTTTTGTCAAAGGTAACATGTCTGTTATTTCAGAAACTATGTCAGTGAAGATCTCCAAGAATCCCAATATAATCGATAATGTTTTTATTGGAGCTGAATGTCCCCCTGAAGAAATTCAAATCTATACTGATATTTTTAAATAATTTCGTGATGTGTTTGATTGGTCTTATAAGGAAATTCCTGGAATTGATCCATCAATAGTCCAACATGAGATCAAGACTTACACGAATGTGAAGCCTATACGGCAAAATATTCATCTGGTAAACCCTAGAAAGCAACAACTATCAAAGCTGAGGTCTAGAAGCTGCTCAAGGTGGGTTTTATATACCCCGTTCTGTTGACTAAGTGGGTCTCGAATCCAGTCCCGATAGATAAGAAACAAGGAACGATCCGTGTATGCATAGAATTTAGCGATTTAAATAAGGCTTGTCCTAAAGATAATTTCCCCACACCATTTATAGATTATATTATCGATGAATGTATGGGAAATGGGATTTTCTCCTTCATGGACGGTTTCTTCGGTTAAAATCAGATTACTATCCATCCTAAAGATCAGCATAAGACAAATTTTATCTGCCCTTGGGGTACTTTTGCATACAAAAAGATGCCTTTTGGCCTTAAAAATGTTGGAGCTACTTTTTAGCAAGCCATGTCCTACGCTTTCCACGATATCAAACATATCATCGAAGCTTATTTGGATGACATAGTTTCTCATTATTGAAAGAGAATTGATCATCCTCATCATCTTCGATTGGTTTTTGAGCAATGTCATTTTACAAAATCCGGTTGAATCCAAATAAATGTGTTTTCGCTGTCACATCTGGTTGATTATTGGGATTCATCGTATCTACTGAAGGGATTCGTGTAGATCCTTTCAAGGTTGAGGTAATACTTCAGTTTCCTCCCCCATCTACCATCCGTCAACTTCAAAGTCTCTAAGGAAAAGCCAATTTCTTGAGGAGATTTATTGTCAATTACACTAAGATTACAAAGGGATTTATGTGATTGCTAAAGAAAGGAGTTATGTTTCTATGGGACGATTTCGCTCAATGCTCATTTGATGCTTCGGAAAAAGCATTGACCTCTACTCCATTATTGATTCCACCTGATTATAGTAGGGATATTCTCTTATATCCCACTGTGGCAGAATCAACCATTGGTATGGTTCTAGTTCAGGAAGATGATGCTCTCCACGAGCACGTGATTTATTATCTGAGTCGAGGTTTAATAGGTCATGAACTATGATATTCTTCTGTAGAGAAATTAGATTTGGAAGTTGTTCATTTTGTCCAGCGACTTAGACACTATATTCTGCTTAGGAAAACTTTTGTCTTCGCAACTGTCAATCCATTTCAGTTTGTTCTCAATAGGCAAGTGATTGGGGTAAAATATAACAAATGGAATTTTATTTTACAGGAGTTTGATCTTGAGTTCTTGTTAGCCAAATCTAAGAAATCATTAGTATTTGCAAACTTAATCTCGGATTTGTCTTGTGAAGAAGAAATAGTTTATGAGGAATCATTCCCTGATGAACATATTTTCTTATTTCTTCACAAGATCCTTGGTATGGAGATATTATTATATATCTTCATACTTCAAATTTTCCCCTCTATTTTTCAAAGGATGAGCGAAAAAAATTGTGTCACTTAGCGAAAACTTATATTATTATTGGTGACACTTTATATCGTCGTGGGGTTGATTCAATCCTTAGACACTGCTTAACCTTAGAAGAAGTTGAGTTAGTGCTGAATGATTGCCATAGTGGAGCTTGTGGTGGTCATCTATCTGGGCTTTCTAAAACCCAAAAAATCTTACGTGCAGGGTATTTTTGGCCTTTGATTTTCAAATATTGTGTTGAAGCGGTCAAAAATGCCATTCTTGTTAGGTTTATACTCAGAAAATTTGCGCATCCAGCTCTGCTTTTTCTTGTTATCACGGTCAATCCATTCACGAAATGGGGCATTGATTTTACAACTTGTAACCCGCCTTCGACAAAGGGTCATAAGTATATTATTTTAGCAATTGACTACTTTACCAAGTGGACCGAAGATATGCCTACTGTAGTGAATGATGGTGAAACAACAACCCTGTTTCTTTTCAGCCAAGTTATTTCTCGTTTCGGTATTCCAAAAGAGATTGTCACTGACCATGGCAGTCATTTCCAGGATAAGATGATGGCTAAATTGGCTCACAAGTTAGGTTTCTAACAGGAGCATTCATCTCCTTACTATCCTTAGGCCAATGGTCAGGTGGAAGCTATAAATAAATCCCTGAAAGTTATCCTGCAAAGGAAAATTAATAAGGCTCGATCCAATTGGCATATCATGTTATATCTTGTGCTTTGGGCATACTGGATGTCGGTTAAGACTGCTATAGGTTTCACTCCTTTTCAACTACTTTATGGTTTGGAATCAATATTCCATGTGGAATGTCAGTTTCCTTCTCTTAAACTAGCTATAGAACTTCTTCCAGACACTTCTAGTCTTGAAAAAAGCTCCGTTCATTTGGAACATCTTGACGAGTAGTGTCGAGATGCTGCCACAATAAACGAAGCTCATGAAAACGAGTGACAATCCAATATGATAAGGCTATACGTCCTAGGGTTTTCTCTGATAGGTTCCTGCCTAGTATTTTATTGGTTGTAGATATTGTATATATTTTTGCATATCTGTCTATAGGTTTTATAGTGATATCGAGTTTTTTTTAGCTTCTTTAGCAAGTATCGATGGACAATTTGGTATATCTAGGGTTCATCAATGGTGCTAGTTGACATACCTAGAATTTGGCTTCCGCGGCTTGGGTAATTTACTATCCGTCCGGTCAGTTGTTGGCTTCAAGAGGCATATGTATCATCCCTGCTTCAAATAATGTTGCTGAATATACTGTGTTGTTAACCTACTATCTAAAGTAATGTCTCTTGGTATTAATTTGTTGGTAGTATACTTGGATTCACAACTGGTGGTTTCATAGTTAAATAACATATATTGTGTGAGAGATCCTTACTTATATCTCCAATTTCTAAGAGTGTGTTTATTACAAAGATCATTTAATTTTATCACATTTATTCATATTCCACGATTAAAAAATTCATTTGATGATTCCATAACTAATCAAGCATTGGATTGGCATATTAATCATTCATCACATTAAAAATAAAAAATAATCAAACATCATATGTATATATGATCATCACATTATGAAACCATCTATATATAGATAGAAGTTTTTGTTCAAAATTTTATACAAAATCGGGACAAAAATGTCCTACAAAATTAGGGCTTAAGCCCAATCATGCCTATCAAAATCTGGACATCTCTAATCTATATCTATGGGTCCAACCCCAGATGTGCATCTCAAAAGAAGATGATGGAATTAGCCACCTGTTGGAAGAGCCACACCTAATATCGTGGTACTCCTACCACATGTCTTTGCATAGCCTTTAGTAGATCCTCTATCACCACTAGAGGTACTTGGTGGGTTAACCTCTCCAAGTTCCTCTGTACGGTATGGAGGAGTCTCTCAGTCTCTGCTGCGACAGTATCCACATCTCTTCCATGATGCCTATGCCTGGGTAGACCCTCAGGTCTTACTGGTCCCACATCTGTATCATGATCAAATAATTTTGTAAGAATATTTGTCTCATAAAAAATAATTTCAATTCATAATTTTTTGAAAACCAAAAAAATCAAATAACTTTAAAAAACTTAATTTTCTTTTTTTTTTTACCTATGGCACCCCATGTAGCATCTGTTGGAGGCACTAGATATGGATCCCCTCTAAAGTCCATAGTTGCATATGGGTAGTCCTCAATTGCAATTACTTGTTGTTCCCACCAAAGGAAAATCTCGCCATAAAAAGTTGTTCTAGGGACCTTGCCACCCCTAGTCTCTTCATCAAATCATCCCATCTACCTATATGTGGATCTTTCAGGATGCTGATGGTAGAGAGCACTTTGGGTCGAAGCCGTGGTATCCTCTCAAAGAAGAAAGTGTAAAGGATGGTACGATACCCAAAATGTTTGGTATTACTCCATTTTATACAATTGAGTTGCTTCTTCAGATTGATCAGGAGGGAAGTACACCAATCAAAGATTGTGGTGAGGTAATCCACTGCTAAGCTCATTGTAACACGCAATGTCTGGTGCAATGAAGTTGAACCTGCTACCCTTGCAATAGTAAAAAGGAGAATTCTGAGGGGTAGACTCTCCACATTGTTTATTGGGATCTTTGTTCCTACCTTCTCATTATTTCTAGGGCAATATATGTGAATGTAATCATCTACATTGAGACTGCCTCAGGCCTTCCCTTGGATGTTAATTGACGCCCATCTTCGGGAAATTCCAGTGATGAAGTAGATATCTTCTACTTCAATTCGCAAGGGAATTTTATCAATCATAAAATCATCCTCTTCTAGATCCCAGTAATTCACGAGCATCTCCAACAACCTTGTGTTGGTTTTTATATTTGGAATTTTGAAAATTTTTAGCAGTCTATACCCTCTCAATGCATCCAGTGATAATGGGTCATTCATTACTTCATTGTCTACTTCATTATGCTCTCTTTCTTTCCATGTGATAGTCATCCTGCAATTGAAGCAATTTCATCCATTAAAAACTTAGTTTAAAATTTTTCACTGTGCACTGGGTTCATTTCATACACAATCACGTATAGGGCTTACTCATACGCGGCTTCAATATGCCCAACCCATGTACGTGCAAAGAAAAAATCTAAAAACAAATTCTTTATGGTAAAAATCTTAAAAAATTGTTTGAAATGCACATAAATTCATTAAAGGATTGAATTTGAGGAATACCTGGACATTTGGCAATTGTTTGGGCTGAGAAAGTGGGTGGATTGTGGTTGTTGGTTTTTTCTCCAGAGCTCCTTCTCTCAATTGTTCAAAACACAAATGAGTTTGTTGGGCCAAAATTTCTATTTATAACTTATGATTTGAAATACTTTTAAAAACCCACTTTTAAAAAGGTTATATTTTATTTTTAATAATTTTATAAACTTTGTGACCTTTTGGCCTTGAGTGCTGGGGTAGGTTGTCTTTCAGGTTAAAATTAAGACTTTGAGATTTTTCTACCGCTTCGATTCCATGACCGTTGAACCATCATGGCAGGTATCATTTTTCATCACTGACATATAGGTTAGGAAATATCACTTTTCCGTTCATTATGCATTCTAGCCTCTATACTACAATATATTGCCTTAGGGTTGATCCCATCGTGTTATGATTCTTAAAACCATTTTCACTTGCTGACTTTTAAAATCATGACATGATGGTAGAGCCTTCCTTTACATGGGCTTCCTAGTTATATCATTGCTGACATATGTGGCCCATGCTGCAAAGATTGAGTAGGCTCGGGAGTCCTCTTTAGTCCCGCCATGACATTTTGCAGTGAAGCTTCATTCTCCTTCTTCTTCATTTTCCTTCGGATTTATAACCTAGAGGCTCCCATATGTTTAGTTGTATTGCTGCATTGCATGTTGACTATTTGTACCTTTTGGCCTTAAGCCAACTTCACTTGGAATCGTGTATAAGCCACTTTTCAACTACGTCTCTTTGTAAAATCAACCTTGCAATCACTCAGCCTCTACAACTTGACACCTTTAGCATGCAGAAGGAACATTCCTTTGAGTGTCATTGACCAGTTTTGTCACCTTGCATTGAGTATAGGAATGTTCCCCTCCCAGGAACTACTGCATCTGTATTTGGAAACTTGCTCTTTCCACTATACCATAGGCATTCTTTTATTATTTTTCAGGCTTTCCAAATATGAAAAAGACAAAAAAAATAATATATTCAAAAAAGAGTGGGAACGAGACTTTAATTCCATCATTGTTGGCAGCAAGAGTCATTTGTGTCACCCTTGAACAAAGCACTTAAAACCATTCTTTCCTCCATCGAGGTGGGATTTAGTTTGACTTAGGAGAGCCATAACCTTGTTATTGAGTCAATATTCCTTCGGTTGGTTATCTCTTCCAATCATATGGAGAGTTTGTTTATGCCTCCTGCATGACAAACTTATACAAAGTTATCATATGCTTCCATATAGTCACAATTGAGTCATGATTTTGTTCATGGGAAGTAAACCTAAGTTAGCCTTTCTGTAGTGTCTCTTGACTCATATTTAGTCAGCCATACCCAGTTTGTCAGAGTTATGTTTAGTATCACATTAGCTATTTGGTCCTTTTCTCATGCTCATTTGAGAAGGTCTCCATTGACTTTTTGATGGCAGGTCTGCTCTTATCGACTTCGGCATATTGCTTTGAGAGTAGGCTTAAAGCCACACCCTGGCCTTATTTACATCATTGATAGGTGACCTTGTGCTCAGCATCAATCAATATTATGGGTCTTTGATTGTTGTTTCCCTTATGTTCAATGTCAACTTACATTATCACACATTGGGATTCATACAGTACCTTGGTTTCCATTTGATCCTATTGGTGGATTCCTCGCCTCTGTGTTAGTTTTCATTATTGGTTGGTTAAAAGGGTTTATGTCATGCACTAGACACATCTTATGTACGCTAGAAACATGTTTTGATTTGGTTACTTCATCTTTCTTCATCTGATTCCTTCCACATTATTGGCTTGTGAGTTACATTTGCTCTGGATTGATGTAGGATGACTTAATGCATGCCTTCCAGCAGATCTTTTCCCATCGACTTTGACTCATTTCTCTGGGAATAAGATCTAGAGTCCTTTTATTAGTACCTTAGGGTTTGTAGTCACTAGTGGTAGACGCCTTCGCTATTGATAATGGGAATACATCAATGTCTCCTAATTGATAGATTATTTCAAGTGTTCGACTTCAACTCATTTATTTTCACTTGTTAGATTTTACTGGGGTACTGTTATAGACATTTTTGGGCACTACAACCCCAAGCATAAAATGTCCATAAACCAAGGGCTCCTAAGTCCCTAAAATTGTTGTTCCAACCCCTAAAGGAACAAGGTCAACTGATTACAACTTCTCCCAGAAGTTCTCCATGAAAAACTACTCAGAACTTGTCAAAACAGGATCATTTCACCTGCTCCATAGGCAAAGTGCGTTGCATCTCACCTAAGTACACTCAGTGGGTGTGTTGCATATCAAAAATCCCTTCTATGGGGTGCGATGGGCGAGAAGAGACAAATGGTAGTGTCAATCCGCGAGGTGGAGAAGCATGGAATCTTCCATAAACTTCTCCTGTGACACTTACCTCTCTGAATTCGACCAAGGATGAGTAAGAGATCATCAATCTCCAAGTGGAAGCAAGAACTATCAGAGGGAAGACACTAATCAAATCACAAGCTGACTCATCGCCCTTATAGAAATCTATATATGGATCCCTCATCCCAGAGATCCAGAGGCTGGAATTTTGCATCTTGTAAGGAATTGCTGTTGGTTTCTTGAGGCAACATCATAGTGTTAGGTGATCTAAGCTTTGCATGAGGTGAAGAAGGGCTTACTTGCTGAGAGGATGATGCTGGGTCAGAATAACTGGTTGTAATTCTCTTGGCTCTTTCTTGATTATCAATAAAGCTATTCAAGTTTTCCTCCATACTCTTGTGTCATTTATGTTTTATGCATTTGTATGGTCAATTTACATCTGATCCTAGATTGTTTATGATAGTAGATCCATGTTCTTGTATAGTGTTATGCTGCTTTGATTCTACAGGTACTTTGTGAAGCTGGGTATACAAGAAAGCAAGTAGCAAAGGACTATCAGAAGAGAGAGGAATCGAGCAAGGAGCCAAGCACAAGACAGAGGTTGGTCTCCTTTATTCTTCTTTCATCTATCTTTCATAAAGGAAAACGAAAGTAGTTTTACTTTGTTTGTTTCTAAGGTAGCTACCCGCCTTAGTGGGATTAGCAGTTCTGTATAGACACTTTTCCCTGTAACAGGTACCTTGACTCTCATCATCATTATTGTTGATTTGTCTCACATTTTTTAACAGTATACATCAATGACCGGTAATCAAATGATTTCTCACATGGTCAACTTCAGCTAATTTATTCCCTTAGTATAGAAATGTACCATTACGGTCAATGAAGACCTCAGGTTGTATCAACATTTCATGGTTCACATGTCAGTCCCTCTAGTTTACTCTTAGTGACACCATGCACCTTATATGTTGTAGTTCATCAAAACAACATCCTATGTGTTACCCCCAAGTTGCATGCAGTACCATTATTCCACTTTTTGACTTGGTACTTTTGAGGATAAGGTTTGTGAATTCAGTGATCAGATATCTACTTCAACATCATTGATCAGTTCTTCTATATGTGATATTTCTTAGTGTTATTTGTACTTGTATACATATTGGATCCGCTCTACACTTGATATGCGAACATGCTTTACTATCTTTGAGCATGGGTATTCTCGCCTCAAACATGATATTTCTTTTTGATCTCTTTCGCTGGTTTGACAGGCTGGAATCTGGTGATCTCCTCCCAATTCCTCGCATGATTATTTCTATACACTTAATACGTTTCGTCCATCATGTACCCCTTTTGACCTCATATATTAGGGGGCATTTGTTATAGCATCATTTACCACCTTTGTATACTTGATGCTTTGAGTTATGGCCTTGGGAAGCCCTTGCCCATTAGACATGGTCCAAATATTAAAAAACATTATTTTGAATTCCATATGCTGCTATGCCCTGTAAAAAGTGCATGCACACGCGGGTTCGGATATACCCAACCCACGTATATGATTTAAAATATGAAAAAAAGGATAAAATCTCTATTTTTTGGGCGGGGTTTACGAGTTACACTGGAAGCCTACCTACAGGAGCTCGTGGCCTAACTATTTCCCAATTGAAAAAATTGTTTTGAGGTCATATAAATACACCTCATGGGGAAGGCCTAAGGGAGAGAGATAGGATATTGATATTATATCCAAGTTGTCCCTGATCAAGTCTGATTTTATCCTTGTGCCTCCTGCACTCCCAGCTATAGGAAACCCTTGTTTCCTCATTGTGATTTCCATCTCCTTTATATGGCATCCATGTGTATGCTTTTGAAAGAGGATTGTTGAGGCTTGGGTTGGACGGATCTGGATGAAGGTTTCGCTTGGAGTCGGAGAAGGATCAGGTTGTATTCTTCCATATTCTTTTGTTGTCATCAATAAAGAAGCCGTGTCTTGTTCCTGACGAATAGATCTTAATGCTTTAATTCATGTTTTAATCTAAATGATGTATGAATTCATGTTTTATGCTTATATGCTTATAGCATCTCACACTTATATCATGAAAATGTTTTCAATTATTGATGTTGTAAATTCTTTGCTTGAATGATTTGCGGGTTTTAAGGCATTGGAGGAAGAAAAGGGTTTGGACCCTATGGGAAAAAGCTTATATGTAGGACCGCCATGTAATAATTCTTCTTCCTACTTCAGTAGTTTAAGTATTAAGGATATTTTTTTTATTTTCTTCTAGTTGGTGTATGCCCTTTGCTCTGTTGGGGTGCTCAACCCATACCCTAGGGTGTATTATTCACGTAACAAGACCCTACCCACGACATCCATTACTCTAAGAATCCATAGGATTGTAGAACATGTTATAAGTATATCCAGGTTAAACTATTGTATGCCTTTGATAAGTCTATATTTATAGTCATACTTGTACATTTGGATCATCATAGAGAGTGTATGATTTCTTGCACTGCAATAATGCCATCCACTATCTACCTCCCCTGCACAAATCCTAATGGGTTAAGGGATACTAATAAAGGGAGAATAGGTTTCAACCTATTGACTATGACATATGAGATTTTTTTTACAGCACATTACATAGAGTTATCATCCTGAATCCATCCGAGTTATCAGAATGTCTTGATTTTGGGGTCAATGAGAAGAAATTTGTATTTAGTGTTTGATAAATAAATCCATCCTTTCTTGATTCTTCCATCAACTCATAGATTTCCTCCCCCAAGAACCCTCAACAGGCCTGAAAAAATATGATGTGAACCTATCAGGTCCTAGTGCCTTGTTCTTTGGCATACTGTGGAGTAGGAATATCCTCTCTGCGGACATAGATGATCCATCTAGCCCAAGAGAGTGGGTCTAGCCACAAATAAGACAATCTAATGTAAATTTCCTTAGATTAGAATCAAATAAGAGGGCCTACCTCTTATAACGCTAATCCACTTGATGGTGATCTTGCTTCCTTGCTCTAGCTTCCTTTCGTTCAAGTACCTGAAACAAACATGCAAGAAACAACAACAAACATGATAGCATAAAATTGAATCCAATCTACTTAAAATTTCAAGGAGTTCTAAGCTATCAAATGTAATATTACACTCGATATAGGAAATAAACCATTAGTTATATTAAAATAAACTTCAAAGAGAAATACAATTGAATCCTTGATGTTGGAGATCCCCTTTGCGGTATCCAAGTCCTGCTACATGCCTTTTCAACACTCTTTTCCTCATCTATCTTGACATGAAATGGCTTCCAATCTCTAACTCTCTCTCATGCTTTAGCTACCAAAGACTAGTCTTTTGTCATCTAGGACTAATCCTCTTCTATCAAAAGCTAAATATTTCAGAATTTTGCTATTGGTTCTATCTCTCCAACACTTTCACTATGTGTTGTATTGTATTGTATTGTCTCTAACCAAAAAGGGTGAGAGGAAGTGGTTTATATAGGGAGAGGAGGATAAGAATGAGATCCACTCAAGGGGGAAGAAGGTCTTATCTCCTTGGGAAGGTCCACTTTTAAGGAGGAAAGAACCTTATATGGAGTCCCCAGCCCTTATCCAACCAAATGAACATCCAACACATCGCCACTAGAAGTTTCTAGATGTGAAACTCCATTTCCTTTCATAAAATTTTTCTAGAAGTAGACTGGTGCGAGTATTGGGTTAATAGTAGCACCAATTGGTGCGGGTCATAGTGTAAAACTCTACCATTGGCACGGGTGAGACACTGGAAAATAGCACTAATCTTAAAAAATGGGTTTTAAGAAGGATTCTCTAGAAATGTTATGAAGGGAATGGGGACTACTTTCTTCAAACTTCAAGGGATGCAAGAGAATAGGTTTCCTGGTGAAAGCATAACACCATAGTCACTACTAGGGTTCTCTGGGATCAGGAATGGGGAGTGACAAATTATTGTGTAACAGATACCCCCTAAACATGAAGTCAGAGCTGAGCGATGGCTGAAATGATTTAAGACAAAGTGAGGACTTGGAATACCAGCATCGGAAGACCTGCAACTCAAACATACATGTACATATCTGAAATCTGGTAGTCATGCCTATTAAACCTAAGAGGTATATAATAATACATGAATCCATGGTATAGGCACAACTATCCATCAAGAAAAGGATCATGTGCATGGATCCTCGGCATGAACGCAACCATTCGATTGAAGGGATCATATGAAATAGATCCATGGAATGGGTGCAACCATCTGCATAGAGAGGATCAAAATGAAAATACCCACGGTACGGTCGCAACCATCCGTCTAAAGAATCATGTATATACTCATGAATTATAAGAAAATTATATATTGAAGATTAATGGAACACATAAAATATTGCAGAAATATAAACACAGAAAATGCATAAAACAAGAGAGACATAGATATACGTTGTTCACCCAATCTAGGCTACATCCACGGAGAAAACAGCCAATCCTTCCTTTTATATTATTCAGCAAACTGAAGAGATACAACCTACAGTAGATCCGCTGTAATTCCCTCTTCTCTCTTGCTCAATCTCCTCTCTCTTCTCATTCAAAATACAGATCTACCTAGATGCAATACAATTCCCTCATATATAGCGAGGGGTTGCCTTCTAGGGCAAAAAGCCCTATATTAAACATAACTTCTACCGTCAGATCTCTGCCTAATGAACGACCCAAATTGACTATGAAATTACAACATTTTACAAGGCAATTTTACATCAATTTTTTGCTTCGGGGGCATTGTTGCCTCCCCCTAGAGCCCCCCTACAACATATATTTTATGGGTGGCTTTGCCACCACATTACAAACTAGGGTCAAATGTGGCGATACCTATAAATCAATAAGATAATCAAGGTCCACACCCAACAATCTCCCACTTGGAGACTGATTATAGAAACTCCACCGCTGCTTCATTTGCTAGACAATGACTCCACTTTGGACCTCATTGTTTCTCATCTTCTTCATCATACTTGAATACTGATTGAAACTGAGCAGATTCTTAGTTTCTCCCTAGTTACAACTTTTGTTAACATATTTGCAGGATTATGGCTAGTTTGTATCTTTTCCAGCTTCAATTGTCCATCTTCCAATGTTTACCGTATGAAATGGTACTTGAACTGTATATGTTTAGTCTTGGAATGAAATGCAGAGTTCTTTGTAAGATTTATGGCACTCTGGATGTCACTGTATAAACTACCCAACTCCTGCTTCTTACCCAATTCATCCAGAAACCTTTGTAACCAAATCATTTCTTTACTAGCCTCTGTGGTAGCAACATACTTTGTTTCCGTTGTTAAGAGTGCAACAACACTTTGCAGTTTTGAGACCCAACTGACAGTTGTTCCACCTACAATAAACATACACCCCGTTTTTCTCCTCCTGTTATCTCTATCACATGCCATATATGCATCAACATATCCCTGTAGAGCAATGTTGGAACTACCAAAGCATAATGCTTTATTTGTGGTACCTCTCAAATACATGAGAATCCACTTCATTTCCATCCAATTTTCTTTTCCTGGATTGTTCATGTACCTGCTTACAACTCCCACTGCATGTGCAATATCAGGCCTTGTGCAAACCATTTCATACATTAAGCTTCCAACTGTTGATGCATATGGAACTTTAGACATATGAGCCATTTCTTCCTGATTCTTGGGACACTCATCCTTACTTAATTTGAAAAGGCTAGCCAAAGGTATAATAACTGGTTTTTCATTCTGCATATTAAACCTTTTCAACACTTTTTCTATGTACTCACTTTGAGACAATGTTAATTTGTGATTCTTACTGTCTTTGGTTATTCTCATACAAAGGATTTGTTTTGCAGCACCCAAATCCTTCATTGCAAATGAGTTCGCCAATTTTCTTTTGAGAACATTTATATCCTGCAAGTTAGAACCTAAAACAAGCATGTCATCTACATACAATAAAAATATAATATAGCTACCATCATTTTTCCTTTTGAGATAAACACAATGATTAGAGTGACATCTAGTATAACCTTGTTTAGACATAAACCTGCCAAATTTTAGATACCACTACCTTGGAGCCTGTTTTAAGCCATACAAGCTCTTCTTCAACCTGCACACTAGTTTCTCCTTCCCTTTTACCTCATATCCTTGTGGCTGCTGCATTTATATCTCTTCCTCCAAATCCCCATGGAGAAATGTTGTCTTTACATCTAATTGCTCAAGATGCAAATCTTCAGCTGATTGAATTCATTTTAACAACAGGAGAAAATATCTCATCAAATTCTATACCCTTTTTCTATGCAAACCCTTTCACCACAAGTCTAGCTTTATACCTTTTCCTACCTCCATCTTCTTCCTTCAACTTGTAAACCCATTTATTCTGCAATGCTGTTTTACCTGCAGGCAACCTAACTAAGTCCCAAGTCTGGTTATGTCCTAAGGAGTCCATCTCTTCTTTCATGGCTTGCTCCCACTTCTTCTTGGTTTCTACCTGCACTGCTTCTTCATAACATTCTTGTTCACCAGAATCAGTCAATAGTACATAATATAATGAAGGAGAGTATCGTTCAGGGGGTCTACTTATCCGGGTAGATCTTCTAACACCACTTTCAGGTGTTTGAGGTGCTTGTTGCTGTTGTGGTTGTTGTTTTGGCCGTTGATCATTATGATTTTCAGGCACCATCACTTTTTCTGTGATCTCATCAAGCACTGTGTATTCTCTGTTTTCTTTTTCTTGTTTCTTTTCCTGCAGCTGATCCTTATACAAAACATTTTCATTGAATATGACATCTCTGCTCAATGGTTGGTATAGATCTCTCTGATAAAGACAATCTTCCATCTGCATCTTCCACAATTGGTAGTTTTGGCCGTTAAATTTTTTGACCCTAAACCCACCATCTTCCACCATTGCTCCCACTTGAACTAGGAACCCTTCTCTCCTGCGAGTTTATTAGCCAAATAGACCTTTGGCTCTGATACTAGTTGTTAAAAAATTATATATTACAGAGCAATGGAACACATAAAATATTGCAAAAATATAAACACAGAAAACACATAAAACAAGAGAGACACAGATATACGTGGTTCACCCAATTTGGGCTACGTCCACAGAGAAAAAAACCAGTCCTTCCTTTTAAATTATCCACCAAACTGAAGAGATACAACCTACAACAGATCCGTTGTAATTCCCTCTTCTCTCTCGCTCAATCTCCTCTCTCTTCTCGCTTAGAATACAGATCTACCTAGATGTAATACAATTCCCTCGTATATAGCGAGGGGTTTCATTCTAGGGCAAAAAATCCTAAATTAAACATAATTTCTACCATCATATCTCCGCCTAATGAATGACCCAGATTGACTACGAAATTACAACATTTTTCAAGGCACTTTTACATCTATTTTTAGCTTCGGGGGCATTGCCCCTGATCCCCCCGCTGGGGGGGTTCCCAAAGGTCGCATTTGCCCCCCCTTGGACCCCCCCCTGCAACGTATATTTTATGAGTGGCGTTGCTGCCACATTACAAATTGGGGTCCAGTGTGGCGATACCTCTAAATAAAGAAGATAATCAGGCTCCACACCCAACATGAATGACTCATCACTCCTCGCAACCTAGATTTTTGTGATCTAAGGCTAGGGTCTTGCGCTCCAACACGACCTGGTCAAAGTGAAAATTCTAATAGGTGAATAGACATGCTGAAGTCGAACATGCTATAAAATCACTTGATTATCAGTGAATGATGTGAACCATTAACAAGCATGAGAGAAACCACCCATAATGTCAATGGCTCTCAAGGTACTATCAGTACAATTAAAGAAGTGTGAATAAGGAACTAAAGTCAAACACCTGTGAAATCACTCGATCAAGGGCCAATGATGAGAACCTGTCATTGAGTGAAAAGAACTTGCCATTGAGGCATGCAAGCTCTAAGATACTGAAAAGGAGTTTCTAGATCAACTTCCTAGATAATGAGTTGAAGTCGACAGGAAGTGATCCGTCGAAGGATGGTCATAATGGATTCTTCATCATCGGCACGAAACAGGAAACACAATGAATGAGAGTAATCCAAGAATGTGATAGATGCTTAGATAATGTACAGGAAAGAAGACTTCTCTTGAACATGTGGATGACATGACTCCGGAGTTTGGCAGCATTATACATCATAGGATCAAAGGTTATGGTGACGTGGCAGAGAGAAGATGATAGGTTAAAATGGATAACCCAAACCCAGGAAGGAAAGTGACAGAGTGAGGATGTCCCAAAACCCGACACGAACAACAAATGAGAATCAATGTTTAAGAGTGACATGCTGCCTCAAGTGAAGGATACAACTGATGAATACTTCCAATTTTCCACCACCATTTCTGGCGAGTACCCCAGTTATTTTTGAAACACAAGCTTGAAGGGGATAGTATATGCTTGTAATATAATCCCATCCTTTGGATGGATCCTACCTAGTAAATTTTAACGAGCCCTAGGAAGGAGTAGCCCGATCTCGTCATAATGACAAGTCATATGTATTTTAATCTTTTAACGAGTCTGAAAAAGGTGAAACTTAGAATCTTTTTCATGTTTAGAGAGTTTGAAAAATACACAGAAAAGAAAACTCCAAGGGTCCCTTTTTGTAAAGTTGTCTCTCGAACTCGAAAAGGTAGAAAATAATATTCAAGAGAACCTCCTAGTCATGTTTGACTAAAGTATACCTTTTTTGTAAATAGTTTTATCCCATCCCGAAAAGGGGTAAATGTATACTAGGTAAACGACTTTTTGTAGCCTTCAACGAGTTCAAAATGACAAGAGCTCAGAAATTTTTTCATATTTTGGGAGTAATAAAAGAGCTCAAATATGACTCCCTACTTTTATTTTCTTTAACGAGTCTGAAAGGGAAAAATACTAGACAATATTTTCATTTTTTACGAGTCAGAAAAGATATTAAAGGTGACTCATCCTGGAGGAACTAGTGGTATAGAGGGTAGCAATTGGTTCCGATTATGGTGAAACTGCTCAAAAACTAAGGTCAAGAGGTTGGCTAGTAAAACCACTCATCGCTGTGGTTCCTTAAGAAAGGGTAAAAGGAAAGCAAATGATCGGCCAAAGAGACGATGGCAATGGAATGGAGAAAAAACCAAGGCTTATCTAATAGGATAGGCTAATAAAAATGGAAATCACGAGGGTTAAAATGGAGATGAGTTCATTTTTATACAAGCATGAACCACAGGGAACTATTCTTCGATTCGGTTGCATGTTTACACAATCTTGAAATGAAAAACTATGCTTGGATTCAGTTTCATGTTTACATAAGATTGAAACGAAAAACTATACTTGGATGAAAAAATGGCATGCCCCCAACATGATGAGAGCCAAGTCACATGCCCCCAAAACTTCATTTCATTCACCAAAGTAGACATCGGATTGCTAAAAGGTGGATCAAGGAAAGACTCGACTAGAATTTGACGATATCATAATCAAATAATCGATTTGGAAAAGAGAGTTGTTTCATTTTTTAACGAGGTTGACATAGTAAAAGAACTATCCTCTAGACTCCTTGTTTCATCTTTTAATGAGGATGACACAAGACCAGGAACTATCCTCATGACATCTGTTTCATTTTTTAATGATGTTGATACATGAACAAACTATCTTTGAAATCTATTTCATTTTTTAATGAGGTTGACACAGAAAAAGAAATATCCTCGTAATCTGTTTCATTTTTTAATGAGGTTGATACAGGAACAAACTATCCTCGCACACTGTTTCATTTTTTAAAGAGGTTGACACAGAAAAAGAACTATCCTCATACATTGTTTCATTTTTTAATGAGGTTGACACAGAAAAAGAACTATCCTCATACGTTGTTTCTTTTTTTAACAAGTTTGACACAGAAAAGGAACTATCCTCGTAATCTTTGATCATGGACCATAAGAGAACATGGCCCCCAAGAGGTCCTCACTGAATGGGAGAACTACGCTATGGGAGGAACACATGTCAACTGGTACAAATGATAGGTCATTTTCCAATGCCCCCTAATGCACAAATTACCATGCCATCTGTGTGATCATCAACAGATGTGAAGACGTAACGGGTAGCCACATAATTGACCTGTGGCGGGGAGGGTACTTCTTGCAGACGATAACCAATAGGGGATGACGGTAGCATAGGAGGAACCTGGTGACCAATGAATGACAATTGACCAATGGTCACTATTCTCCCCTCATGTGGAAAACAAACCACACAGAAAAGTGAAGAAATAAGAGCTCCCATGACATAAACATAGTCGCATCCAAGGAGAAGATTGAAATCTAAGGGACCTTGGATTACCATCACGTCTATATAGAAGGTCTTTCCTCCCAAAGTAATAGGGAACTTCAGAAGGATCCCTAAGGGCCGACAGGTTCCTCCGTTGAAAGCCAACAAATTCTGGGTGACAGGCACGAGCTGTGGGGAACCTAAAGCTTTCCAAGTAGTAGAAGGCATGATGTTAATAGACGAGCCTTCATATAATAGAGTTCCATGTACTACCATATTATATGCTTGTACTATAATTAGAAAGGCACATAAGATGGGAGGCAAAATGTAGTAAATTGACTCCAATCAAAATAAACAACAGAACTACTTGGTGGGGGTATCATAGGATTGCCCCCATGCTGTATAGGAATAGGAGAAGGACTCTCCTAAACAACTGGGATAGGAGGGCCACTCTTTGATTCATGATAATTGAGGAGACGAGAAGAACATGAACAGTATGATCACTACTCTCTTCGGGAACAAAGTGAACAGCTAAAGGCGGAGCCAAGTCCGCACCCTTTTCGACCAATGGTTGGTCGGGAATAGACACAAGAGAGTCATCCTCAGAAAGAGTAGGATGGGCAAGGGATGAATCCAAGTCAATATCTTTACCAACTAGGAGAGGGTTAGAAGAAAGCCTTTGATAACCAACAGGAAGTTGGGGTTGAGGATTTGTAAGGTTTTACAAAACTTTGGAAGCTTTATCCATAAGAGGACAAAGGTGAAGAAGATGCTCTCCTTCACATAACCTACAGGGGAATTTATTTTTTCCCTTCTTCTTACCATCACTAGCCAAGGGTGTAGGATCAAAATGATCTCCAGAGGTCGATGGGGATGGTCGATCCATATTTTGAGACCATACCTCTAAGACTTTGAGAATACCAGGATAGTCTCAAAGGAGATGGTCACCCTTACATAGCCTGAAAGGGAATTTTACCTTCCACAAAGTATCATAAGGTTTGTCGACAGGAATTTCATTTGGAGCAATAGATGCATGATTGGCCTCTCACTTATCTGACTTCTTCTTCTTCATCTTCTTCGTCTTCTTCTTCTTCTTCTTAGCCTCCTGGTTACTGTATTTAAAACTTTCACCACGCAAAGTAGAAGAGGAGGGTGAAGAAGGTGAGAGGTCAACCTTAGAATCAACATGGTGTTGTTCAGGTGAAGGAGATGGCTGGATAGAAGTTGGGACACTCGGTACCACCCAGGTCGAAAATAACTAGACAGGTAAACCAATAGTTAACCTAGGAAGGGACAACATTTCCATATAAGGAGCGCCAACATTTCCAAAAGAAGGAAAAGGACCAGGACTCCCATCAGAGGGGAATCCTTGACTAGTAAACATCGGAAATGTTGCCATTGGAATCAACCCTAAAGAATCCCTAAGGAAGATAACTTTAACCAGGAATATTTTGTGCGTAGTTAATTTTAATACACTGAAACAAAACTTTGCCTTTCCATGTTTTAAGAGTCGAGAAAAGGAAGAAAGGTGACTCTAGTCACTTTCAGATTTAACGAGCTTGAAAGGACAAGTGCTCGATGATCTTTTCAAATTTAAAGAGTCAGTAAAGATAAAAAAATTACTACTCAGGGTAGTCTAGGCATAAAGGATTACCAGGTAACCGTGAACTACAAAATACCTCTCGGTGAACTGAAAAGTACGAGCATGCAATCTCCCCGAATGCTGTGTTTGGTGTATCATGTTTATAAGGTGGCAGACTTGGCTTCCTATGGATAAAGGATTGAAACCTATAGGGTTCTCCCTTTATATACATGATGGCACGGGGAGCACAAGTCCATGGTAGTGTTGTCTAATGCAATATCGTTACAAATGACAGCGGCTAGGTTTAAAGATGCTGGAACATGTCTCTAGCCTAGAACACTAAATGCGAGTGTTCAGTTTCAATGCTTCCTTAGGTTAATTCAATAAATTTTAATGGTTTATCTTGAATTAGGTTTCAATTCCAAGGCCCTACCACTCTCATCTGAAAACTCCTATATGCAGCTGTATGAGAAAATAAATCTTTGTCTTCGATAAAAGTTTACATTAATTGAGGGATAGAGAACACATAATCAACACAACAACCAAAGAATGAAATCTTTTACTAATACATGTCCTAAATGCACTTAATCTTCCTTTAACAGCAAAAACATTTATTTCATTTCTCATGCCTATGATGATGCAATTCTAGTTTCTCAATAACGCTACTAATGCAATATTTTCACTTAAGTAAACTAGAATGATGTTCTTCTTTTCATAAAATGAAAATTGAATCTTTCACATAAAGCACTTTAATGAAAATTTTCACAATTCCGAACAAACAAACATCGATCAAATCCAAAGTATGATAAATGAAACTAAAAGCAACGTCTTCCGTGAATCGAACAAACCAAACACATAAATGCTTCAATTGAAAAACCAAGCAATGTAATCTATGATCGGAAAGAGAAAAGAGACACTGAAATTAGAGAACAAATGAGACTCTTTCATTCATTCAACTTAAAATGAAGCAATGAAGATGTTGTGATTGAAAGATGGGTTAAATGAAGCAGCAAATCAAAAACTTGACACAATGAGTAAACAAACAAATGAACGGTAACTGACTTAGATGCTCTAGGGTCATAGAAACCATCCAAAAAACTCATAAAATCAAGCAATGAAACTTCAAACCACTCAATCAATCAATCAAAACCAACAAACAAAGCATCCTAGTCACTTTTGGGAGGAAGAAGAGAGTCTAAGGGTCAAGACACATTGGCATTGGAATGGGAAAAAACTATGATTTTTCTTAACTCAGAAACTGACACGATTTTTGGGTTGAAACTAGTGCTGATCGGCACGACCGACGTGACTATCAGGCTAAAAATGGTACCGATTGGCATGATTGGGGCGATTAATTGGCCGAAACTAGCGTTGATCGAGGGATTCAAAGAAAAAATTAAAAAATAACTTCGCACAGGGCTAGCCTTAACACATCAGAGGATGGGCTAGTGTCTGTATGCTTTCAAACAGGTCAATACAGATCCAGAAGACCATAAACAAACAAACTAGGCACACAAGTAGACCAAGAGAGTGATGAAAAGGAGATGTATTTCTGTAGCGGAGTCGCCAATTTGTGGAGTAGGAATATCCTCTCTGCAGATAGAGATGATCCCTCTAGCCCAAGAGAGTGGGTCTAGTCACAAAAAAGACAATCTAATGTAAATTTCCTTAGATTAGAATCGAATAAGAGGGTCTAACTCTTATAATGCTAATCCACTTGATGGTGATCTTTCTTGCTTGCTCTAGCTTCCTTTTGTTCCTTTCGTTCAAGTACCTGAAACAAACATGCAAGAAACAACAATAAACGTGATAGCATAAAATCAAATCCAATCTACTTAAAAGGTCAATGAGCTCTAAGCTATCAAATGTAATATTACACCCGATATATGAAATAAACCATTAGTTGTATTAAAATAAACTTCAAAGAGAAATTCAACCGAAGCCTTGACGTTGGAGATCTCCTTTGTGGTATCCAAGTCCTGCTACACGCCTTCTCAACACTCTTTTCCTCCTCTAGCTTGACATGAAATGGCTGCCAAGCTCTAACTCTCTCTCCTCATGCTTTAGCTACCAAATACTAGTCTATTGTCATCTAAGATTAATCTTCTTTTATCAAAAGCTAAAGATTTCATATTTTTACAGCTGGTTCTATCTCTCCACCACTTTCACTATGTGTTGTATTGTATTATATTGTCTCTAACAAAAAAGGGTAAGAGGAAGTGGTTTATATAGAGAGAGGAGGATAATAATGAGGTCAACTCAAGGGGGAAGAAGGTCTTATCTCCTTGGGAAGGTCCACTTTTTGTTGGGTGTGGAGCATGATTATTTAGAGGTCTTTGTTTCAGCCGGATGTATACCCCAGGAAGTTTGTACACCCCTCGGGGGTTCGGGGGGGCCGATCCCCCCTAGCTGGGGGGTTTGAGGGCCAGTGGTCCCTCGGCGGGGGTTTCAAGGGTAGTGTCCCCGAAGCTAAAAACAGATGTAAAATTGCCTTGTAAAAGTATAGTAATTTCTAGTCAATCTGGGTCATCCATTAGGTGGATGATCTGACAGTAGAACTTATGTTTATTTTAGGGTTTTTTTCCCTAGAAGGAAACCCCTCTCTTTGTATGAGGGCATTGTATTAAGGCTATGTAATAGATGTGTATTCTCCGAGTGAGAAACAGAGAGGTGAGACTGTGAGAGAAAACAGAGGATATTACAACAGATCTATTGTAGGTTGTGTCTCTTCATTTTGCTGGATAATATAAAGGGAGGACTGGTTGTTCGGGGTGGACGTAGCCCAAACTGGGTGAACCACGTATATATGTGTCTCTTTGGTTTTATGCGTTTTCTATGTTTATATTTATGCAATATTCTATGTGTTCCATTGCTCTGTAATGTATATTTTTTAACACTTTTAAGGGGGAAAGAACCTTATATGGAGCCCTCGACCCTTATCCAACCAAATGAACATCCAACACATCACCACTAGAAGTTTCTAGACATGAAACTTCATTTCATTGTATAAAAAATTTCCAGAAGTAGACAGACACGAGTATTGGGTTAATAGTAGCACCAATCGGCATGGGTCACAGTGTAAAACATTGCCATCGATGCGGTTGAGACACTAGGAAAGAGCGTTGATCTTAAAAATTGGGTTTTAAGAAGGATTCTCTGGAAATGTTCTGAAGGGAGTGGGGATTACTTTCTTCAAACTTCAAGGGATGCAAGAGCATAGGTTTCATGGTGAAAGTATAACACAGTAGTCACTATTAGGGTTCTCCGGGATCAGGAACAGGAAGTGACAAATTACTGTGTAACAATACTCATCACCACAAATTCTACTTCTAAAAATGATATTCAGGTCTCGTCAATGCTATATTTTTTCATCTGTTATAATGCTTGGTATATGTTGAACTATTTCATCTATCGAGTGTTTTCTCTGAGAGCATTTTTCTATGTCGAGATCATGAAAATAGATAACCAATTCCTACTCAATATAGTTATGTTATAGTTTTCTTTCACCATCTTGACCCATCAGTGAGAAGATCTTGTTGTGTTGGCGTCATTGAATCACGATGTTATGGAGGAAATTAGAGTTTCATTCTCCTTCTTGTGACCATTGTATCTTATACTTTTGTTTCCAAAGTATCTCTTGTTTTCTTCGTTGCTATAAAATTTGGAGGGTAACTGCTTTAGCTTCCAATAACTTCGAAGATATTCCCTCAAGGATGATGTGTTGGTGAATGTCAGATGTTTTCCTTTTCAAAGCTATTTTATCTTGAAAAATATTACCAAAAACGTGCTTATTCCAATATTTAATCCTAAGTTTTAATGATTTTAGTTTTAGGTGGAAAGTGTGCATTTTTTTCTTGCCACAATTATCAAATTCTGACCACCTTTTTTGCATCAAGTCAACAAAACTTGTGGATTGTAACAAAAAAAATCTCAAATTGAAATGGTCAGTTGAGAGGAGCTTCCTTTAAGTCCATTTCCAATCTAATTGGCCAGTGGTCTGATCCCTTGCCAATATAGAGGCTTCCATAATATATCCTTTTGTATAACTTGCTTAGGCAACAAAAAATGATCTAAGCAACAAGTTATTTGGTTTTCCCCTCCACGATGATTATCCAGGTGAAAATCTTGTTATTGGTCATTATATCTACAAGGTGAAGATCCTCTATATAAGCATCAAACAAGGCAAAGGCTTGCTCAAGTTTATGAATTCCTTCTTTTTTTTCCTGAAGGGATCAAATAAGGTTGAATTCACCTCCAATGAACCAAATGATGCTTCCTAGCATTTGTTTAAAGTTCTATAGTTGTTCCAAAAAAACCATCTTCTCCTTTATAGAAGAAGGTCCATAAATTGCTGATAAGACTACTATGTATTTCATACCAATATATCTTAAAATACTTGTAAGGATTCCATACAACCATAATGCT